>JAIRCJ010000136.1:2499439-3099439 GCA_020883675.1 Bruguiera gymnorhiza | reverse complement strand
TCACTTTGATAGTTCAAAAGGAGTCACAAACCTGAGTTTTGGCACTGATCCATGAGTCACCCCATATATATATGCCATGGTTGCGAACCAGCACAGCTGTTGTTTTTGGGTAGGCTGCTATCTGGAAAACAGCAGTAAGTATTGAGTAGTTTAGGGTATTATTCTTACCAAGGAAAATTATTAAAGAAGATCCCCCAAATAAATCAAGCATTCAGTCCTCCAGAATCACCCAGGTTTTTTAACAGCAGTAGCATGTTGTATTGCAACAAGAATACTGGCCATTTCACTCATCCATACAATGACAAAGGGTCATTGTAGTTCCTACAGAAAAAGGGTCCAAAAGCAAAAAAAAATTGTACCACCAAAACAAAAATGAGCAAAATGGGACAGGATGGGCAACAAGTAAAATTTTGATTTTTTGAAGAAAGTCATAAGATGCAACCTCCCTAAAATCCAACCATAGATTAGTGTTTAATCCATTAAATGATGGGTTATCTTTGCTCACAGTACCACTTTGTTTCCATGGAGGAAATGGAAAACCACATGCTAGAATCCCAGCACAGACAGAACTTAAAATACAAGAAAAACATACAGCTTTGGCAAGAGATTCCGTAAGCTCATATTCATAGGATGCATTCTCTATTATAGGGACGACAAGTTCATCATAATAGCCATGCCCTTGGATTCCTTTTATCATCTCCATATGGGTAATCTGTAAATTAAAAAAAAAAAAATCCACAAGCACGTTAAAGTATGAAGTAGGAGATGGGAAGCAGTTGAGTAGAGAAATATTACATGCATGGTCTGGACTATTGGCGTATGTGGCCACTAAAAACAAAGAAAATGGTCTTCCATGAACAGACACATTTGATCTCTTTTTGAGTAACAGTGTCAACAAAAGCACATAACTGAATGGAAAGAACTTATTCTGAGGAAGGCCATGATCAAAGGATAGAGAACTTTGGAATGTTAATTAAGTCTCAAATACTTGTACAGTTGTCTAAGTGGCAATTGCTTGAAGACTTCTCAAAAAATCAGGTTTAACTAATAAATCAGTTATAGTTCTGTTCTCATTTCTGTGCATATGCAATTATGTCGGTCATTCCAAACTACCACCATTAAAGATTCTCCTAGCAGTTTGCCATGCTTGAGAAATAAAAGAAAAAGGGAAAAGCTATTGAGCAATGTTTCCTGTTTTTTTACGGTACAAGATGTTTCTTCTGTTTTCACATATGGGGTAATTTGCAGTCTTGCTTTGTCAAGCAACTAGTCACATCTCTTGCTATTTCCCATTTTCTAAATTCCCATCCAACCTCCCTATCCTTGAATGTTGAGACAAACAGAAAACCATCATTGTGGCTGTTAGAAATTCCATGCCGTCATAATACTATTAGCAGTATGTGGCTCTAAGAATCCTTTTACTCATTTGCACAGTCCAATATTCATCACCTCATCTTTACCTGCAGATATTTCATTTAAACTTTGTAACTATGGATAAACATCACTCATGTAATTGTCCAGTTATCAGAAAACCCTAGCTTTCAAACTTCCACAAATTATTGCATTTCCTCATGTTTCCACTACACGTTTTGGATTCTTTTTTGTTTTTGCACAGGATTTTTTTTGGGTGGGGCAGGGGAAGGTGGGAGAAACTGGCATAATGGTGTTCTAACCTATTTACAAAGGAGGATTATCCAAAATTTTACAAGATGGACCAAATCCTGCTTCAGACTCTGCATGCACAAAACATTTAAAGCCATGCCTTTAAGCTACAAAAGTCATTCACAAAGGCTTCAGACAAGCACATGAAGTGAATTGTTGTCAACACAACTCAACCAAGCTCTATACCAAAACTAATTGGCATCAGCCATATATGACTGATTTCGCATCATTCTATTATATCCTAAGCCATTGGTTGTCAGGTGGAGTTGTTCTTATCAAAGACCCCCACCTTATTTTAAGTCTCCCTCTTCCTCTCCACTTCCCATGTATTGGGATTTATTCACAATGTTGGTCCTCAAAGCAAGAAAACAAAAAGATTAAGGTGCACAAAAAACGTAAAGAATTTATAGGAAGCAAGGAAGAGAAATGGAGATCACAGCTTGTTCTTAGAGATACTTACTCGGAATTCTTTTTCTAATGGATTAATCATTGTTGCAAGACATGACTCTATCCCATGACTGTGAATCACAGCTCCTGCATTACGCATTTGATATGCCTAGATCCCACAAACAAAAAAAAAAAAGCAAAAAAAAGTGATTATTTTGACCATGAGGAAAATTGGAAAAAAGAATAACCAGAAAATAAACATCACCCTGATTTCCCAAGTGGTTATGCAGTCAATAATTAGCCATCCCCAATTAAATTTGAGATTAAGGTTTTGTTGGTGTTAAACAGTAAATGATTCTGACATGGAGTAACAATCATCAAACTTATAAATTGGTGTTGCTAAATCATTTGACTGGTTCATGTGTAGGGTTGACAAAGTGAACCAGTACGACATAAAAGATTGTGATTAAAATTTTGGCATCTGCAGTAGTTGAAGTAATTCTTTGATGAGTCCAAAGGTCATAGGAATAAATGGATAGCATAGTCTCAGAGAACATATAGTCTGTTCATATACCCTGTGGTCCAATTCTCGATCACATCAAGCCAATATACAACAAGATGATATCAGCTTACAATTCTTTTATGGATCAACGAATTCATTGACTATAGTAAGCCTGGTCTTGGTGCCAAGGAAACTCCAAAAACCAAAAAGAATCTTTCTAATTATTTACATAAATCTGCATAGGAAGTTAAAACAAAGAAAGATGAACCACAACAAAGGCACTAAACTCACAAGAGATCCTCCCCATGAAACCATGTTAAGATTTAGTCTCAATCGATAACTTGTTCCAAACATAAATTTGGTGCGAAAAAAGTGCAGGTCAAAAAGGTTTCAAAACAAAACCACACATAAAATCCATCCAAAATGTAATCCATGCCAACTATTGACTTGAAATTTGCCAAATACTCTTTATGAAGCCAACTGTACAATTGATTTAAATTTGATGAGCCTCTGATAGATTCTGCAATGCCCATGGTAGTCTATGCAGAAAACCAGAAAGAATTCAACCAATGGAGTTCTGCAATGATGTCTACAATGTTTACAATACCAAATATACCATACAATCCAATGTAGGGACACATCAAGTTGATATCATATGTAAGAGTTTCTCTCAGGATGAACTTGTAAGGATAAATAACAGAGAAATGGTACCTTCATGAAGAGGGGGCCACAGTCAGAACACTTGGGAGGTTTATGCGGATAAGGCTTTGGAGATGGTGAAGACACTATAGATCCATTACCATCTAAGATATACATGTCCTCCGGTTCCATTCTCTCCTTCTGCACCCCTATCAAATTCCAAATCCCAAACAGAGTGCCGAGATTTCAAAAGGGGCATTGAGAAATCAAATGAGATAGGGCCAGCAAGGATATTCAGAGACCATAAACAAGACAAAATGGAAACTAAGTGGAACAAGAGATGACAATAATTGATGCAAAAGGATAAAGACACAATTCAATATATATATATATATGGAAAACTTTCAATTGCTCAATAGCAACTAGACTGTAGTGGGCTCGACAAAGCCTCAATTATACTTGACCAATTCAGCAAGATCAACCTTTCTTCATTGAATCATGCGTAAAGATTTTTCCTCTAAAATTTTGGCAATCAAGCCTCTTTGTAAAAACAAGGGTAAGACTGCAGAATCATTTCCTAGATCCCACAGTGTTGGAGCCTAACAAAGGGTGATCTGAAACATGCTGACAAAGAGTGATATCCACAAATTCCCAGCAATGAAGCACCACAGAAATGAACACAGAACAGTTTATTGAGCTCAAACAAGAAATCCCCAGCACTCAAATAACTCATACAGATACGTAAACTTACAATTCAGCATATTACTGCATACCACTCATCAGAAAATATCAATCACAGAGAACAGCTAAACTAAAGTTACAAAAAAGAAATTATTAAGGCATCAAAAATAAAATAAGAAAGCTCAAAGCACTCTACACGCCAGGCAAGGAGGCTCGCAACTGAGCTTCAATAACACACAAAACAACTACAACCCCACAAACCAAAAACAAACACGAAAATTGCAAACTTGAACCCACAAAATAGAAATGACCCAGAAGCCAAAACCAAAGGAAAGAACAGAAATCTTTTTTTTTTTTTTTTTTGTTTACCAGAAGGGGACATGAGGATGAGCTGGTGGGGCTTAGGTAAAGAGTCGTCATGGACCTTGATGGTGATGCTGCCGCCTGTCCCAGACACCCATCCAAGGTTGTAGAATTGGCGGCATAGGTCTGATAACAGCACCCTCGTCTCCTTCACCGCCTTGCTCTCCAGATAAGCCTGTGAAGCCACCTTCACTCCGCCGTTCACCGCCACTGCCGGCGCTGCCATTGCTCTTCTCTCTTCCTCCTCCTCTGCTCTCTAATTCTATCAGCAGATTTATTAAAAAAAAAAAAAAACAATTTTTTTGCTCTTCAAGTGCTTGAAATTTAAGTCTATCCCATGTTTAGGCATACACTTATTTATTTACGAAAAATTTGGATGGACACAAATTTATTACACTCCCAGTAAATAAAAAAGAATTTGAACATAATCATTTTATTACACTTATTAAAATATATAATAAATATAAAAATTTATTATCAATTTTTCACTCTTATTTTTATTTATTTATGCTAAAAAAATCAATGACTCATTTATATATTTTATATTTATTATATATTTATATAAAATTTAAACAAATTAATAATAATATAATAAAAATAATATGCATTTATACAATATAATTTAATTAAAAATTATGATATTTATAAAAAATAAAATAATATATAAATTATTAAATAAATTATATATTTATTTTTATTATTTTATTACATAATTAAATTTTAAATTTTATTTTATATTTATTTGAGTCTATTAAATTTGTGCGTATTTAGTAGAGCATTTTATTCATTTATTATTCTGGGGTTGTTGTCAGAGAGAGAGAGAGAGAGAGAGTGGGAATGTTAATTAATTGTGATTTTGTTTCTTTTTTTGTTTTTTTTTCCTTTTTTAAAGGGTTGAATGAAATTTGAGAGAATTTCTTTGACCAACATAAAGCAGCCGACCGGACCCTTTGATGGGATGCCAATTTGGTTCAGTAGTTCTGAATCAAGTCTCTGGCTCTGCCTTGGTGGTTTGGTTTGTCCTTTGTTTGCTTAATTAATGGTCATTACTTTAATTGGTTTAGAATTAATAGAAAATAAATAAAAATGTACACTTGGTTAAGAATTACTTTAATAAAATAACATAAATATTATTGTAATAATAATCATAATAATAAGACCAAAACTAAGTCAATGAAAAGAGAAAATTAAAAGAATTTTATTAATTATTTTTAACTGTATTATCACTTATGTATTCACATAATTATTTCTTTATTAAAATGCTCTTCTAAAGTGAATTTGGGCAGTCTTAACCTCAAGTCGGACTATCCAAACTACCGATTATTATTTGGGAGAAAGAATAAACTCCAATTCGTTGATTTATAATCAATATTTCAAGGTTTCGATTCAGTTTGGTCCAATCACTGTGCCAAAAAAAAAAAAATTATTAGCCTGAGCGCTTCATTAATGATTATTACCTTAATGGTTAATGCCAAAAAAATATAAATTATATATATTTTTATTTTTATTTTTAAAAATTTTAACATGAATTTATTTTTTAAAATATGTCACAAGTTTTATATTTAAACTTAAATTTAGTAAGTCGTTTACAGACCCAAATCGAAACTGTTAGATGAAAAAATGTTAAGATGAAAAAATAAATGTCAATATCTTCTTTTAACATTTTATATAATAAATAGAAAAAAGAGTGTGGACACTAATGCTAGTTGACAGTGATGTGGCATTATTATTATTAAAAGAAAAATTAAAATTTTAATTTATCAATCCCTCTTTTCTCTTTCTTTTTTTTTTTTTAATTTCTCTCCTTTTCTATTTTCACACTCACTCTTTTTGTGTAAAAATACAGAACATGATCCCTTTAAAAAAAAAAAAAAAATTGCTTAGAAAATTTTTCCTAATAAAAACGCCGGAAGTATGAAAAATTTGATGGTTGTACACTAAGAATAATACGGTAGACACTTTATAATAAAGTGTAATTTAATAAAAAAGATTAATTAAATTTTATAAAAAAAAATTATAAATTATTTCATGAATTAAACGTCCCTCTCTCTTTTCTCGCCACTCTCACTTTACGACATAGTTAAGCCCCCTCGGAAACAAGCATCAGAATGAACCATTTTGTTATGTCTTCTACCTGGGAAAGGACTTCAAATAACCATACTCTGGATAGGAAACTCCTCGATTTCAGAACAGAGTTTTTATTTTTTTGGGGTCCTTCTTTTTGTCATATTCAGAAAAAAAAAAAAAGAAAAAAGAAAATCGGGGGATAACACAAGGAGATATTGCCACATCAAAATTTTTATTTTTTATTTTTTATTAAAAAATTGTAGATTATGAACTTATATAATCAAGTTATTTTATATTTTTATAAAGTTTATATTTTTTAAATTAAAATTAAAATATTAAAATAAAATAAATTTAAACTTTTAATTATTAAAATATCCTTTTAAAATAAATAAATTTTTTTAAAAAAAATTTCACGTAACACATTATGTGAATTTTTAATTATTTTCGTCATCTTGAGAAAACTCAAATATTATTAGAAAAATTATAAAAGTTATAACAAAACGAGCTTTTGCAAGAGGGCAATCAAGTCACACTCAAATCAATTTTTTGATTTCGCCAAATCAAACTCGATGACGACTAATTGTCAATTTTATAAGAATGGGAATTTGATATTTATGGTTGTAAATCAGGAAAAACTGAAAGAAATTAATGTGAGTCTGAAAAAAAAAATTAGTAATTTAGACTGACTTACGGAACAACAGTCAATATTCATCAGATGGTTTTCTTTCTTTTTTTTTTTTTTTCCTTTTTTTGGTAAAGCAAATTGAATACGAGGTTTTAAAATTGCCAGTAGCATGGGGTGCTGACAATTGTCAACGTAGTATCTCAATAACTGCTGCTCAATATTTTGACAACGCCCCCTAATGAAGACGCAAATAAATAACAATAAGATTCAAAAATAGATGAACTGTTATGCCATATCTTTATTCAAAAATTAATTTAAAATTTAGAAAATTAAAAGTGTAAATTTCGACAAAAATAATATAATAAATTTTTAATTTTAAATATAATTAGATCAATAATATAAATTTTTTTTCTCTCGTTACTTTATTATGCAATAAGTTTGCACGACTAGCCAAACCCTTAATTGGGGAAATTGGGGGAATTAAAATAACATCTTGCATGTGGATCCATATACTATATAGGAAAAAAATAAGAAAAAGAATAATTCTACTTCTTTATGTTAAAAAATTTTGTAATTATTTTTACTTTATTTTTAAGATTTTTTATTAATTAAATTAAATTTATATTTAATTTTTTTTATCAAATGTTATCACTTGATAGACGCATCTCCCTCCTACCATCACATTATTAAATTTGTTAATATAATATCAATTTTAAATTTTAAAAAAATTGTAAGTATTATAGTTATTTTTTTTGCTCCTTTTTAATATTTAAAAAATTATTTTTATTATTTTGTTATTAAAAAAAAGTAAAATTTATATCATGACAGATTAAATGATGTGTTAATATATATATATATATATATATATATATAAAAGGAAATACATTTGCCACGTAACAAGCGAGTGTTGGTAAGAGAAAAATAAATTTGAAGCGTGATATATGAATGGTTGCCCAAGTAGTTGCACTTAATGTTTAATGTGAATCAACAGAACTAATATGCTGGATAAAGTTTAAAAAATAAAAACAAAATAAATGTAACTACAAAAGCTCTCTCTCCTGGATAGAATTAATCTTTTAGTAAAAAAAAAAAAAAATCGAAACTGTCCAATAAAGATTATCTATGAAGTATCTAAAACCCAAAATAAATAGTATTAAGTCCAACTAAATGTCGAAGTAGCCCACAGCAAATTGGATCAACTCATTCATTCTCCTTCCAAGGCGAAACGCCCATGACAAGACTGATCAAAGTAACGGCCAACAACGTAGACACACGTGAAGGAGTAGGCACCCAGGAATCAGAAGGAGCTGGTGGCGTAGCAATGTCTGCATCTTTTCCATTTGGCGAAGGCGATGGAGCGTTGTGCTCTTCCGGTGAAGGAGATATGGTGTTAGCAGGTTGTGGGGTTGGAGAAACTGTTGGTGTCCTGGCATGTGGTGATGGGGGTCGAGACCATGGGGCTGGGGATTGAGCCGATGGTGCAGGGGATGGAGCTTTTGGGGGCATGGCTGATGGGGGTTGGGAAGCTGGTGGGGGAGTTGTGGGGGATACAGGAGAGGGCCTAACAGCCAAAACTACAACATTAAGTTTCTGTCCCTTGTGACAGTGTACTTCTTTTCCACTGATGAAATAGAAAGAACCAGAATGATCAAGCTGGAACACAGATTCACCCGATGTCATTCTCCTTATAGGCTTCTTGTTGTTGCAACTGCTGTAATCCTCTTTGCTAACTTGAAACACAGAATCTGATCCTTCCTTGTATTTGAACACTACATAAAAGAAAGGGCACATTTTTTTTTTCCATAAAACCCGAACAAAAAACCATATTAATAGAAATTTTCAAAACACAACCAAAGGAAAATGAAGGGTATGGATTTAATTATTTAAATACTAGGAGGAGACAAAAAAAAAAAAGCAAAAAAAACAAAAAACTAATACCCAGAAACCAAACAGTGATTCACAATATGCCTAAATAATATTGACTTACCAAGAGTGTCATTGACTTGGAATCTGGTTCTCTTAGCCCAGTGATTATAGCTCTCAGAGGGGTTAATGACCCAGCCATCTTTGCCACCAACATAAAGATTATTGTAGGCTAGAGATGAAGAGATGAAGAGAACAAAGAGAGCACTGCAAAGGCAGAGAGGTGTCTGAGAAATCATGTTGTATCTTGATTTGATCAGTCCAAGAGATAGTGAGGTAGACAATAGTCAAATGATGACTTCAATTGTCAACGCCTCCTATATATAGAGGATGGTAATAAAGAGGAATAGTGATAAATTTGACAAGAAATCAGGCTGTTCTAGATGCTGAAGATATTGTTGGATTTGAACTAAAATTTTACAGTGCGATTGGATGCAGTTGGGTTAAGTTTCTTATTGGGTTTGGCCGTACGTTAACGTGCATAAATTGGACAGTTTTTAACCCCCCATAATTTTCCTTTAATTTTGATTACTACAAAATTTGACCAAATCATAGCAATTAATACAGGAACGTTTTGCATGCACACTCTCTCCTTAAGAAGCTTCATCCAGGTTTTTTTTTTATCCGAGATTTATTGGGCGTGAGCCGTACAAGAAGGTGATTCAGAACAGAATGAGGATAATGTATTGGCAAGAATGTCAGGCCATCAAGAGGCTATCATATCCCATTTTAAGACTCATCGATCAGATAGATACATGCACTTTTGTTTTTTTGAAAGAACCGTTCAAAGAACAAGTGATTGCCTTTCTGTTGATCCTCAGGTATCCCATTAGATATCTGTATAAGAAAAGAATTTATATCCTGGAATTTTCATAAACTCATAAACTCATAATTATTGTTATAATTAAAATTTAGAAGAATTCTTTTTTATTAGAAAGAATCAATACTGATTAATTATGTCTCGTCCTCGTAAATTTTGCATCTCTTTTTAAAACTAAAATTCAATATTAAAAAAAAATAAAAAGTAATCACTGAGATGTCTCTAAAGGAACAGCCTCATCAAGGTTATGAGCTATGGTATTGGCAGCACTACAGTGCTTGGTGCTTAAGCAAATTGTGCTCTGTCCAACGCATAAATTAGCTACCAGTTACTATTTTTTTTATTTCCGTTTATGTCAGTTATCAATCAATTGGTCATGTTTCATCACATTATTTGTTAAATTTAGATCTACGTTTGACAGTGCTTAATTAATTTGCATTAAATGGTGCTAATCTCTCTCTCTCTCTCTCTCTCTGTTTTTTTTTTTTTTAAAGGGAGGACTTGAAACCGCCCACTAATATAAAGCTACTGTCCTGGGCCATCGGCTACTCGGCTGCCTTCTCTAACAACATGCTTCAGCGGGACAAGCCATTCTTCTTGGCAACTACGAATCAAGTTGAATCTACATCTTGGAATGAGATTCAGTTACAATTCCAATAGTACTACCAAATAGTTGAGGACCCATTTGGCTATATTGTTAATTTTTGATATATAATATTTTAATTTTATTGTATTTATCTGTTTTTATTATTCACTTTTATTGTTCACTTTTATTATTTATTAGAATAAAATTTTTATAATATATTAATAATAAATCAATAAAGTATGATATATTTTAACCTTAAATACAAATTAAAAAATTACATATTGACACACAAAAAATTTATAATTTGTACCACAAAAATTCATAATAATAAATTTAATATTAAAATTAATACATAATTATTATATTATTTCTATAAATTTTGTGCAATGTTATCTCACATGGGAATTATCTAGCACGATCCATTTCAAGAAAAGAAAAAAAAATAAAGAGAAAGATTAACTAGGAAGAAAAAAAAGGAAAAAACAGAGAGAAATACAAAATAAAGAAAAAAAAAAGAGATAGAAAGAAAAACTTTACAAAGAGAGGAAAACAAGGTAGAGAGAGAAAAATATTATGTAAATAGAAATATATAAAGCGTGAAAGAAACTGAGTAGTGTGGACAAAAACTGAAAAAGCATATAACATCAAGAATCATAAATAAGAAATCCGGAGATCCTCTTTTTTGTGATTTTTCCAAGGTAATTTTTTTCATAAAAAAATAACTTCAGAATTAAAAAAATAAAAAAATAAAAAAAAGGAATCAGTTATCAAGCATGATTTATGTTATGTACCTAAAAATAAATCAAAAATTAAAAAAAAAATTACAATGAAACCAAATACACCCGGAAGGAGTGGTTTTTTACTCAATAAAATTGATACCTTGGTAGATGTTATGGATGTTGTATAGCCATTTTGTAGCCCAAATTCAACTAGATTAAAAAAAAAAGAAAAGAAAAGAAAAGAAAAAAGCCCGATCCAATGGTGGGAAGCCTTGTGTACAGAGGTATGTCTTCACACCATGCACTCAATATGCTGTATTAATCTTCTAACGAAGAAAGAAATAAAATAAAAATAAAAATAAAAGACTGTTGGGTCCAGAATTGAGTTAGTCGTTGCCAGTCCCAAATCCGGATCAAGAAAAGGTTCTGTAACAATTTAGTATCCAGCATCAGACCAGTGAAATCCTTATAACATAAATATTTCAAGTAATTCCGTTACGGTGTGTGTAACGAATATTAGAATGGTTTTCGATGAATCTATGATTATTATTATTATAAAACGGAATAATAAGAAATGAACATATTGTTACCCTTATTGAAGATAAATTGAGAGAGTTAGGCTTACGGTTGGTTTTAAGGTATACTATTTGAGAGAAAGGATGATGATTTAGGCTAATTTGATAATTTTTGTTAGCAAAATTTAAAATAATTACATCTTACCCCAAACAGAATGACGAAAAAAATAATATGTAATTAAACTAAATTAAATTTATAATTAAAGTTTTATTGGTGAGAAAAAAAAAAAAATATATATATATATAGATTGATTGTGACACTCAATAAAAGGCTGACATATTTATGGCACAAAATCTGGCTGTTAATGAAATAATCAAAAAGAATCCGTTTCTTTGATTCATGACCCATAATTGAATTTATGGTAGCTGGATATACGTTATGTGGCACACACATCACATAACAATGTGTGCAATATTAAGTTTAATTTCTTCCCCAAAAAAAAAAAAATAGGTTTAACTTAGGGCAAGAATTACATGTGATTTTAGGATGATGTATAAAATTTGAATTTGGGCCACCAATCCAGCCATACTAGCCCAACAATTTGATGGTTAGGTCATTTATTTTGAGTTAAATTGAAATTGGATTAAAACGGAAATCAAAACCTAATCATTTGACCACGATTACAATATAGTTTTTGTTCCTTTTTTTTTGTTTTTTCTTGAATAATGAGAACTATAACCATGATGATCCCAAGTTGGCATTGAAAGGGATGCCAAATTTCTATTTATTAGATTATACTCAGAGTTATTTGATATTTATATTAATTAATTATCTAATTATGATTATAATGTTTGTATTTTTCTTTCTCGAATAATGGAAACTAGAAATAATTGAAATTATAATTATGATCATTTTAAGTTGAGAGTCAAAAGAGAGGATGAATTTTTATTTAGTATTTACATTAATTAATCATTTAATTACAATTACGGTACAATTTGTGTTCTTTTTTCTCCAATAATGAGAATTATAATTATAATTATTTCAAATTTAGAGTAAAAAAAAAAAAAGATTGCGGAAAATATTCTACCCAAAATTGCAAACATTTTCCCGTGTTCAAATCGTGTGTACTTCACATTTCAACTTACATTCTTAATTATGAAATGTCATTTGATGGAAATGAAAGCTTATGATGCAGGTCAAGGCGACAGACAACGAATTTGTTTTGTAATTCAAACGGTTTACTCTTTTTTTTTTTTTTTTCGCCAGAGTCTGTCTGCCGTATAAGACTTTTTAACTTCCAATTGCCGCTTGTGTAGAGCATATTCCAGATCATCGTGTCTGCTTGTCTACTTGCATGCCTTGTTGGGGGGGGGGGGGAGGGTGGGCACGCTGTTGACTGGGACTTTGCCTATGCGGCCCGGCTGCCTGTCGGTAATTCAACCCATGTGAAGCCGTCATTTATCCCATTATTTATTTATTTATTTATTTATTAAGAAGACTTCAATCGTCAAAATAGTGTTTTTTTAATATTAGAATTTAAAATTTTAAAGACAAATATTTTAAATTTTTAATCGTCAAAGTATTTCCGAAGACAAGCCACATCCATTTCGACAGCAAATCAAAGTCATTACTATGGCACTAGATTACCTGATATCTTGAGTTTCTTGTGAAATGCACATTCCTCAGCTCTAGCCAATGAAATTTGTTGAATAATAATTTTTTTTAATCGTAAAATTCAATTTAACGCTACTTGTTGCATTGGTAATGTAAAATCTGCAAAACATGAGCGAAGAAATTTTCATATAATCCGAGAAAGAGAAAATTTCCGTTCATAAAAAAAGTATAAAAAAAAAAAAGAAAGAAAGAAAGAAAACTTCTAAACATACGTAGATCTAGAACATTAATGTAATTTGACGTTGAATACTGCTAACAAAAATCTTTCTTGTTTTTTTCATATTTTAAAAAAATCTTCTTTTTTTAAGGTCTTACATCAATTGTGTGGGGTGCCTTGTGAAGCAAGGAAAAGAGCAAGAAGAAGCAATTGCTGTTAATTATATATGGAGGCCGCTGAGTTCCACCCACAAAAAAAAAAAAAAGGCTACTAATTTCAATAATGCACACAAGGAAACGTCAATAATGCACAAAAGAGACACATCGCGTTTGAAAATGAATGTAGCAAATTAAAAATTGATAATAGTAAATATGAAAAGATGCCATTGTTTAGTTGTAAGAACTTCGGTGTACAAATGGTTTCGCTTTGTTGAACTTTTAACAAAATGGCCAGTCAGATTATTCTCGTTATTCAAGTTTCGAATGTATTTGAATTTTATGTATATTAAATTTTCAGAATATCAAGTACCAAGTTTATTGGATTTTGAGCACGTCAAAATTTTAGATATAATGGATTTTATATTCATCAAATTTTAAGTATATTAAATTTTATTTTTTGAAAATTTGAATTATAATTATTTGAATCTCAAATAATTTGAATTTTAAATTTAATATCAACATTATTTTTTCTCAAATATATCTCGTTGTTAATTTACTATAATATATTCTGTTAATTTGCTTACGGGAAATGATGTAAAATATATTATATTTTAATTTAAAATTATTGACAGATTTTTTTTTTTTTTTTAAAAAAAATCATATCTAAACGTAGCTTTCAGTAGGTAGCATTTTGTCTTTGAACGATTTAGAAGGACGCAATGCGCCAAAGTTCAAAGCTCTGATGAACCCTAAATCCCTCCACACGACAAAGTCTGAAGTGTGAATATGATCGTTCATATTATACCGAAGAGGTCTCGCAACTATATTTGACTCAACAAGCCAACATTATCCTGAACGGGGGGTCCAGTCTCCAATAATAGAGGCCAGTGATTCCTCACATGTTTTCGGACCAAACCAGCCGAATCTATTTTGCAAGACGAAGGTGATAATTTGAGAAAGAATCTGTTGCCTTTGTTTGTCTTTCAAAAGCTGGAAGATGTTAATTACTCCGACCCACCTGCAAGTTTTGAAGATCATACCTTTTGGTCCTGCTCATACTAAGTTACTTTAAAAATAAAAATAAAAAAAAATTATTTGATATCAGATCTTGGTGGGAAACTTCAGTTTTACATATATATATATATATATATATATATATATATATATATATATATATTATGAATATTATGTCAGCGTGATGCAACTGCGTTCGCATTGTTTCCATAGCCTCTGTCCGTGTGTTCAAGCTCCATGCCAAAGTACCATACTGCCTTCCAACCTTCACAAAAATATTTCTACCATGCTGTTCATGCAATGCTTGAGTCAAATCCAGGCGAGGTGGATCTTGGCACTGGGCCAATGTTCCACGTTATGGCTCGCAAGTTTGCTGCATTAGCAGCACTGGCATTTTTTTTGTGTGTGCTGCCACAAAATAAGCATCGGGTGCGATACAAGAACAACTTTTTTTTTTTTTTTTAATTTTAAACTTTTTCATTAAAAAAACAAAATTTTAAAAAATAGTTTTTTATTTTATAAAATTTACATGTCAACTCGCTCTGATTTTCTTCTAGTTCTCTTTTTTTTTTTTTTCCTTCTAATTCTCTTTTATATTTATTCTTCTCCTTATACGTGGATCCTGGCTAGAGCTTTTCTTTTCTTTTTCTTTTTTTCTTTTTATCTTTTTTTTATTTTATTTTTTATGAAAAGTATACGAGTAGACTTGTATTTGTCCATTCACATTCAACCCATCAGTCAAGAAAAGTTATTATGGATATATCATGCAACACAAGGAGAAGTGATCGATTTACACCAAGTTGCACCAAGCGTGCTACTGTCATTGAGTTTCCAAGTTGCAGCACAAGGCATGAGTGATCGGTCCAATGCTTTAGCCGGGTATTTATAAAGCTTACTAAGTTTAGGTATGGTTGGGTATGTTAAAGAGATAAACCATTCATGGACTTTACTCAACGACTTCAAATGAAGAGTCTTTGGAAGGTAATAGACAACGAACAAGTTGTGGTCCTTAGCTAGCAAATACCCCATTTAAATTTGTTCAACAGGCACCAAATTGCCAAGTGAATAATTAAATAAATAAATAAAACTCTTTAAAGTCAACATAACAACACCATCAATCCAAAAGTAAACCAACCTTTTTTTTTATAGATAGGGATGAAAAAGGGAGGTAGCAGAATGAAAAAAGAGGTGATGACAGGAAAAAGTGGGTTTGGTTTGGTGGGGCATCAAATGTAAAGGTAAGTTGAGTAAAAAGGTAAATTGAGTTATATTGACCAACAAATATTTGATATATAATCATAAAG
The DNA here is from genome assembly GCA_020883675.1 of Bruguiera gymnorhiza. Taxonomy (NCBI): domain Eukaryota; kingdom Viridiplantae; phylum Streptophyta; class Magnoliopsida; order Malpighiales; family Rhizophoraceae; genus Bruguiera; species Bruguiera gymnorhiza. The sequence goes on along the minus strand of JAIRCJ010000136.1, from coordinate 3,083,642 downwards.
CTAAAAAACAAATATTCAAATTATTGGCTAAATTTTTTAACTTATAACACGATATGTGTTTACATATATTTTTTTATAAGTTGAATTAAAAATTGTGTCAATTATTAATTTTTATCTAATTTTTTTCTTTTAAAATAAGTAATTATAATTAACTTAAAGTCAAACTAACTAATTTTAGATAATTATCTCTTTAATTATTATTTTAAAGAATAAATATTTAATATTTACTTCTAATTATGTAGACTATTTTAAAAATAATTTTAATATTGACGAGTCCCAACTCAAAGGCATTTGCCATTCAATGAAGCCGGTGCTCTTGTGGGAGAGTGGTGGGAATTACTGGATAATTAGCAGACTGGCTGACTAATTACAGCCTCAAACATGAGCTCGATTATACTATCACTTTGCTTTACTTCCTCGAGCAATGGCGTTTTAACTTCGAGCAGATGCTGTGGGGGATAAGTTGACTGTGAAGCTAAAATATTAACTTAGCCTGAGGCTCCAAGCCCTCTAATGTTCAAAAACAAAAAGGAATCTGGCACTCCGTAGCCAGAAGGTGGAGGGGCACCGCACTAGGCCCCGTGACATCCGCCAAATGTGTACTAAATTATAAAAATATACACTAACATTTAGTTGCACATTCGTCAACACTAATTGCACATTTAATGGTTGTTATTAGAAAATTTTAGATTTTAATAACAATAATAATAAAAAAATTGACATCATACTGATGTCAACCACATGTTTGTTATATCTAAATTCTACGTTTAGTTGTAGTGAGATATGACAATATTTAATAATATATAATTACATATTTTTTAATGTTATGGGTATCTTTTGTTACTATAATTGTACATTTAGTGACTTTTAGTGGTAAAACTTAAATTGATAAAAAAAAAAAAAAAACAAGGAGTTGTTTATTTTAACTGACGTTATGCAAGATGGCCAGCTTCCTCACTGTGTCTAAATCCCGCGGCCATGTATCCGCACTCATCAAAACAATCAAAAGTCCAAATTATCACCCCCTCTCCCGCTTTTAGACACGCTGACGTCTCCTCCATGGCCACGGTTTTTGGCATCTCTAAGACGCCAATGAACTATGGAGTTCTGTTTTTTGTCGCTCGTTTAAGCTTTGAGTTTCGTCCAATCTCATCTGGACATTTCCATTGTAAGGACTCCGTGAGAATCGCCTAAAACAAAAATTTTCAGAACATTTTGTCAAAAAAGAAAAATAGAAACATAGTATACAACTGGAAACATGTTTATTCTTGTTTTTTTTTTTTTCCCTCCCCCCCACTCAATTATATTTGAAATAAAATTGATTTGCTTTTCTATTAGAAAAACATGTGTTTTAAATTTTTTTTTATGGAGTAATCGAAATAAAAGTAATGAAGAAAATTAAAAATGAAAAAATGAAAAATGTTTAATTTAAAATGTAAACTCACGAGACTCACCAAAAAAATATGAGAGAGTTGCCCCAGTGCCTGATTGTCTCATCCAAGTGCGAAACTTCAATTTGTCTTCGATTCTTCACTTTCCTCGTTCATATTTCTCTTTTAATTGTTAATTTTAGAAATAAAATTTCCTTTTTTTCTCATTTTCAGTTAATAAACAAGTTAGGACACAAAAAGAAAAAAAAGGGGGTTTCTCCTTACATTCTTTTTTCCTACATTCTTATGTTATCCAAACAAAAGATAAAAGGAAATAATTTTGTTTCTCTTAACCAAATAAAGCATAAGATTGCGATGAGAAGAACAAAAAAATAAAAAACAAAATCAGGGGTTTAATCATATTATAAAAATTATGAATTTAAATATTTATCATAGTATTCGGTAAAACTACACTCATATTTTGCACTTTATATTTATAAAGGAGTCTGATTATGCTTTTTGAGTATCATAAAATTTACTTTTATATAAATTCTTAATATAATATACAATGCAATTAGCATAATTTTTTTTAGTAATATTATGTTGCATCACTTCCATTATTTTGACAAAAATTTAAAAAAAAAAAAAAAACATTGAAAACAAAGTCAAAGAACACTCCAATCTAAAATCCTATTTGATGCCCTGTTGTCGAGTCGCGGCCGCTTCTTGTTCACGGGCACATTACCGAACGTGGGACTTTCAGGCTGCCAAAACTGGCTAACCCCATCAATCCGAATGGCGTCCAGACTACCTCCCCACCGAATATTTGTCTCTTTTTTCTAGAGAGAGAGAGAGAGAGAGAGAGAGAGATTTAGGTATTGGGCATTGACAATCCAAGACAGGGAGCGTGTGCTGTGCGCTGTCTGTTGTCACTTTTTTTGTCACTTTTCAGCTGTGAAGTACAGTTTTTGGAACCGAAAAACAAATCCAAGGAAGGAAAACAATGCATAAGGAAAGTAAGAGATTTTTCAAAAAGTCGGCTCTTTTGTCTTAATTTCAAATTAACAACCCTGTTTGCAATATATTCTCTTGAATGAAAGAGTGAATTTTCCTTTTATGTTTCTGGTGAAATTACATACCAATACGTGAGAGAGAGAGAGAGAGAGAGAGATATCAGATTAGTGGACAGAACAGAACGATCTTAAATCATAAATTATTATAATTGATCATCATAAATTTTTAAATTTTTATATTTAAATTCGGTAAGTTTAAATTTTTTATTTTGTACCAATTATAGTTTGACCCATTTGCGTAATCTTGCCCAGAAAACAACGGGAAAAAACCACAGGAAAGAAAACACCATACATCAGAAAGAGAGCGGTTGTGGAAAAAGTGGACACAGGGGGTTGTTGTGTTCACAGGGAAGTTTTACTTCACCTAGAAGTCTTGTGTTAATGCTGATTGAAAATTTTGGGTGAGCTGGTCACCGGTAAAGTCTGTTGCTTTCTTTCTTTCTTTCTTTCTTTCTTGTTGGATGCAATTGACCTTGCAATGAATTTGGGATCTTGGGATCCGGTTTCTGTTTAACTAATCCTTATATTACTTGGATTTGCTGACTATTTGCCTTTTGCTGGTCTATAGAGGTGCCTTGGGATGTGTGTGTGTTTGAAGTTTCTACACCTTGGGAGACTTTCTTGCTCTAACTACAAAGGGATAGCGCGTCTGTTACCGCTAATGTAGGGTGGGTCCTGGGAGTTTGTTAATTTTTAGTCAAGGGTTTTGGTTTTCAGGTGGGGACTAGATATCCCAGATTTGTCTAACTGGGCTTCATTGATTTTGCTACCCAATGGCGGAATACTGATGCTTCATTTTCAAGTTGTAAGTTGGCCCTTGTTTTCCGGTGCCTCCAAAGGTTTGTATATTTAACAATCAAAGTAGAGCTCTGCCTTCTTTGGTATGTTTCATAGGGCAATCGTGATGGGGACTGGTGATCTCTGCTAATTTTACTGCTTTTTGTTTGCTTCATTCACAATTTGAGAGTTGCAAGTTGCATTCTTTTCTGGCTGCCTTTTTGCGTATATGCATTTGCAAGTTTCTTCATTTGGGGTTGGGCTTCTTTTTCTCGGGAACCGCAGTCTACCCAGAATCATTGATAGCTTCTATACGTGGGGTTTTGGTCTGATTTGAACTGCAGACAGTCGCTGGCGTTGCTAATGTTGCTACTGGCCTTTGTTCCCATGACTTGGCTCAAATGGATACTGGTTGCTTGCTTTATGTGCTCAACTGTGGGTCTCAATACTCCTATCCAACACTTTGATCCCAATGATTTGTTGGCACTGAAGGAATTCGCGGGAAACCTTACAGAGGGGTCCATTCTCACGGCTTGGTCCAACATGACTAACTGCTGTCAGTGGGATGGTGTTGTGTGCAGTAATCACCACAACGGCTCAATCGATGGGAGCAGAGTGATTATGCTGGTTCTGCCCCAAAAGAATCTCAAAGGGCTCATTTCACGCTCATTGGGCCGCTTGGATCAGTTAAAGGTACTTAATCTCTCTGGCAATCATCTTGAAGGTGGGATGCCTATGGAGCTGTCGAGCTTGAAGAGGCTGGAGGTTCTTGATTTGAGCCATAACAACCTGTCAGGGCAGGTCTCAGCAGCTCTTTCTGGTCTCTTGTCCGTTCAGTCATTGAATATTTCTAGCAATCTGTTCAGTGAGGAGTTGTTCAAACTTGGTGGATTTCCAGACCTTGTTGTGCTCAACATTAGCAACAATTCATTTACAGGCCAAGTTACTTCCCAAATTTGCAGCTTCTTCAATGGGATTCGGATTCTTGATTTGTCAATGAACCATCTTGTAGGAAATCTTGATGGCTTGGACAATTGCAACACTTCTGTCCAGCAGTTGCATTTGGATTCCAATTCACTATCCGGTTATCTCCCAGATTCTTTGTACTCGATGTCAGCTTTGGAGAAAATTTCAATCTCCAACAACAATTTCTCTGGCAAGTTAAGCGAGGACATCAGTAAGCTCTCTAGCCTCAGAACCTTGATCATTAATGGAAACCGGTTTTCGGGCTATATTCCAAATACGTTAGGCAACCTTACAGAACTGCAGCAACTTGTTGCACATTCCAATTTGTTTTCTGGGCCATTGCCTCCAACACTGTCATTCTGCTCAAAGCTACAGATACTTAACCTCAGAAACAACTCTTTAACTGGCCCAATTAATCTTAATTTCACTGACATGCCAAGTCTTAGTACACTTGAACTTGCCAGTAATCACTTTTCAGGGGCCCTCCCAAATTCCATGTCCGACTGCCACGAGTTGAAAATTTTGAGCTTGGCTAAAAACAACTTAAGTGGCCAGATCCCCAAGAGTTTTTCAAAGCTCAGTTCCCTTTCGTTTCTCTCATTGTCAAACAATAGTTTTGTGGACTTGTCTGGGGCACTATCTGTGCTGCAGCTGTGCAAAAATCTCACCATCCTTGTCCTCTTAAAGAACTTCATTGGTGAGGAGATTCCCACAAAGCTGCATGGTTTTGACAGTCTAACACTCTTGGGACTGGGAAACTGTGCTCTTCGAGGCCAAATACCAATTTGGTTGCTGAATTGCAGAAAGTTGCAAGTTCTTGATTTGTCATGGAATAAATTGGATGGCAGTATCCCTCCTTGGATTGGCCAGATGGAGAAGCTGTTTTATTTGGACTTCTCAAACAACTCCCTCAGCGGAGAGATTCCAAAAAGCTTCACCAAGCTAAACAGCCTGATATGTGCAAGCTGCAGTTCATCCAACCATGTTGCTTCTGCTGGTATTCCTCTTTATGTAAAGCGAAATCAGAGTACTAAGGCTTTGCCATACAAGGAGGTCTCAAGTTTTCCCCCTTCAATAATTTTGAGCAACAATAAGATAAATGGTACTATTTTTCCCGAAATTGGTCAGCTGGAGCAGCTCCATGTCTTAGATTTAAGCAGGAACAACATTACTGGGACCATACCTAGCTCTATTTCAGAGATGCATAACTTAGAAACTTTAGATTTGTCTTCCAACAACCTTTATGGGTCAATTCCCCTGTCATTGGAGAAGCTCACATTCCTTTCAAAGTTTAGTGTAGCTTATAATCACTTGAAGGGACAAATTCCCACTGGAGGACAGTTCTATAGCTTTCCCAACTCGAGCTTTGAGGGTAACCCTGGACTTTGTGGTGGAGTGGTTTCCCCTTGTAATGCCAGTGACAACATATTGAAGCCCATAAGTCCATCTGCTTCAGGTAGTAGGCTTCATCAAAGAAATGTCCTCGTCATAGTACTTGCTCTTGGAGTGGGGCTTGGCATAGTCCTTGCAATTGTATTGCTCAGGATGTCTAGGAGGAATGCTGGGGATCCAATTGTCTATTTGGATGATGAAATGAGCCATCCTCGCAAGATATCTGATCCTTTTGGATCTTCCAAGTTGGTGCTCTTCCAGAATTCAGATTGCAAGGATCTCACAGTCACAGGCTTGTTGAAATCTACAAATAATTTCAACCAAGCAAACATTATTGGCTGTGGTGGATTTGGCCTGGTTTACAAAGCATACCTTCCTAATGGTACAAAAGCTGCAGTCAAGAGGCTTTCAGGTGACTGTGGCCAGATGGAACGTGAATTTCAAGCTGAAGTGGAAGCATTGTCAAGGGCTCAACACAAAAACCTTGTTTCTCTTCAGGGTTATTGCCAGCATGGAAATGACCGATTATTGATTTACTCATACATGCAGAATGGCAGCTTGGATTATTGGCTGCATGAGTGCATTGATGGTGCATCAGTTCTTAAATGGGAGGTCAGGCTCAGGATTGCTGGAGGTGCAGCTTCTGGGTTAGCGTATCTGCACAAAGTTTGTGAACCACACATAGTTCACCGAGATGTGAAATCTAGCAACATACTTTTGGATGAAAACTTTGAAGCTCATTTGGCTGATTTTGGTCTCTCACGGCTACTTCGTCCTTATGATACTCATGTGACAACAGATTTGGTTGGAACATTAGGTTATATTCCTCCTGAATATAGCCAAACGTTGACAGCAACTTGTAGGGGTGATGTTTACAGTTTCGGTGTTGTTCTTCTTGAGCTTATGACTGGCAGAAGGCCTGTGGAAGTTCGCAAAGGGAAAAACTGCAGGGACTTGGTCTCTTGGGTGTTTCAGATGAGGTCTGAGAAAAGAGACGCAGAGGTTATAGACACTCTGATTTGGGATCAAGATCGTGAAAAGCAGCTGTTAGAAATACTCGAAATTGCATGTAGATGCTTGGATCATGATCCCAGGCAGAGACCCCTGATTGAAGAAGTTGTTTTCTTACTCGATGGTATCGGGGTCAAGGGCCAGCCATGAAACCTCTTTTCTGGATTTTGTACATCAAAGCTTCTTGGTTTCAAATTCAGTTGAATATGGGAAGGTTATACATGTGAAGTGAATACTAGTCCAATTTTCTGTAAGCTTGAAATCAGTCTCGAAAAATTTTCATATGCCTCAGAACTCTACAGTGACATGTGACATTCCATCTTGATAACGATAATCAAACTAAAAAGTACAGAGTTCAAGGAAATAACAAAACAGGTTACACATCCTGACTACCCAAGAATTCTCAAAGCTTAGCAACTAAACCAATTTTCCTACTTCCACAGGTGCATCTGCTACATGATCAGCTGGCTCACGGGGTGTGTTTGAACTAGGCACTACACAGCATCCTTGAGAATTGCTTGATAGGGTTGAAATCTGCCCAGAATTTCCATAGAGAATAGACAATGCCATTAATCCAGCTCATTGCATTCAAAGAGTCCGACTCAATAATCATTGGATTGGTTAAACCCCATGTTCAATGGATTCCATCAACCCAATCTGACTAGAACAAGATGAGCTAAAAAAAAACAAAAAAAAATCCTTCGAAATCTGAAGAACTCCTCCACTTCCAGATAGTCTTAGGCTTCGCAATTGAGGAGTCATCCACACTTCACTTCAAGGTTCCACCAAGAGGTCATTTTAAGTACAATGAAGTAGATATTGAAGCCTTGGACTACAAACTCCATTTTTAAACGGCGTCCACCATTGCTAGTGGTTGGTTTCCATTGAAAGTAAAGCCGACCATCTTAAGCTTTAATCCAATAACATGACGCACATGATTATGAATTTAGTGTTCTTTTTAACAGAACATAAGGTGACTAACTAGTGGCAATCATTGTGTATTTGTGTGATGTGAAACAAGCAGCATAGAATTTTATCACCAATCCATTTCTTTCAGAATTGCTTGGATAATCACTGCATAAATCCCTTCACAAGTTCCACTTATAAATTCTCGACAGAAAGTAGCAAGCAACATTTGGGCCCAACAATTCAGTAACGCTACGTGCCAGGGCTGCCATGCATGAGAGCGATGAATAAGCTGTTGAGTAGAGGTTTCTAGGTCAGCATAGCACAGAGAAAGGCTGAGGAACTTGTAACTGTCCAAAATTTTGAAAAAAAAAAAAAAGGTACGGTATAAGGAAGTCAAATGGGGTCAGGAATCTGATAGAAAGCAATACTTGAGTTCATCAGGAATCTGATACACTTTCTACTTTACTCAGACATCGTCAAATAAATTCCATATGGAGCGATGCAAATGTGATAGAAAGCAACCAAAAATAAAGCCAATAATTTGATATTTCACCAACCTTTTACTTGTCATCACCAAAATGTAGCATCTTTTGGACACAAAAGAGTAGACACCATTGAAAATGACTGGGGAAATCTCTATCCGGTTATCAAAAAGTTGTTTGGTCCTATTTATAAAGAAGAATACCCTATCTTCATTGGCGATAAGCAAACGTATTTTCAATTGTTGACAAATCAGGACCATCAAGCAAAATTGCATTGGTACAAACATTCGCCAACTAGAATTTTACAAGAACAAGAACAGAAGAAAGAACTTCAATGATTATTTTCGGAATTGTTGAATGCCAACAGCACTTATGGAAGGACAAAAGAGCTTACATTCTTGGATAATATGGGATAATGAAGTCGATATCCAAGATATGCTGATAGCAGCCAACCTGCAAAGCTTGGCCTAGCACACTCCATTAACTGCTATTTGATTAAACACATCATATGGTATAATATCACCACTAAAACTCACTAATAATGAGCAAAGGAACATTCTTACCAAGTTAAGCGCCCATTTGATTTAATTGACAATACTGTCAAAAACGCAGTAACTAACTAAGACTGTTAGACACCTAGTACATAATTAAATATTGACTAACAGCTCTTGAAAAACAACTTTTCGTCCCCTAACAACCAAAGAAACAACGCATACCAAGACATGTCCACCGTTCAACCTTGACCTGAGACCGAGGCTTTTGATGCATTCTCCTGCCCTTATCAAGTATACTATACCAGTAGTTAGATATTCGTTGGTCTAAAATGGTACATATGCAACAGGAGAATATATCTATAAGCTCAAACAAACAAAAGAGTTTGAAAAGAAGAATATAGGACCAAAGCTCCAACTTCAATTAGTGAGAGTGATGGCCATTTCAAGGTGGCGACAATCATATGCTGTTGTGTGTTGTCGAAAAAGAGAGCGACGCGGAAGGGTGGGGAGGTGAAACTGTGGTGTACACAGGACCATGGAATCATGATATGTGGCTACTAGTGCAATTGGGTTATGTTCTTGGGGTTGGACTAATTGAGGGTATAACCACTATCATGACTGTTAGTTTCGCATTTGTAGTAGTTAGATGCATCATCACAACTAACTATGAAAACCATAAATGTGCAACCAATTGTCGTCATAGTGTTACTTCACCTGCGTCTCTTCCACCTCGAGACTACCCATGTCCATGTAATGAAGTTCTTTTTCTTGTTAGGCATTTGCGGAAATATCTCGCTTTGTGGTCATGTGGGAGATTGGGTTGTGTCATGTCACTAACCAGATATGGCCTGCCTTGTGTTTTGCGCATGCACTAAGACTAAATGGCACAATTTCAGTATGGCCTCCCGACTTGGTGCGAACCAGCCATGCGCATTTCAGACTCAGTCCATCCGATCCAGTGGCTCACGGACTCCTTCAAATGTGCTGTTATTCGTATGAAATCATTTCCTTATTGCATAAACGAGGACCAACAATACTGCCATTCACCCATTTTCACAACCTACCGTTGTGTATTATCACAACTATATGAATCATTTGAATTAATCATTAATGAATTGAACTATTGCTCTCAAGCCAATAAAGACAAGAAGATAAAAAGGAAGGTGGGGGGGTGGTGGGGGGAGGGGAGAATAAAGCTTGGTATGGACTAAGGCTAAGCACTAAAGAGCTATGAGCCCATTTAAATAGAAAAGAAGCATAGGGTACTGTGTTGCAGTACACTGGTTGTCCAACTCAAAGAAGCAGAATTTTTCACAAGCATTGGTGCTGTACAGTACAGTCCATTAAAGAGTGCACTAAATGTTGACATGTCCTTCTCATCGCGCTGTCAGCTATATATTGTGAATCAACTTCACTATGGTACTATCTATATCCTCAAAGCAATTTACTCTGTGTTGCATCCCTGTAATTTGAGACCGTTGGGGGTAAATCTCATATTTCACTTTGCTGTAAATTGCAATGACCAAGACCTGATATATCTGCTTTACAGTTTGTAGAACCTTGTTTGACCTTTGATAGCTTTTCTTGCAAACACAGTTCATGGTTTTTACTGGGTGAAATACAGACAAGTTGGTAGACTAAAGTTTTATCCAAGACTGTATCTGATTCTTCAATCACATAAGCTTCATGCAGAGGACCACCATGGGGTCCAAAAAGTAAAATATGAAACAGGCAAAGCTCCAATGTCGAAATGAACCTGTCACTCTAACGAGTGAGAACAAGGGTTTAGGCAGATAAGTCCAGTGACAGCAAATCGCTACAAAACCTATCATTTTAAAGATTGAAATCATTCATTGCTTCAACTGACACAAGTATCAACACATACAAAACACACAAGAATATGTAATATGTGGTCCTCCACCATCTTTTATCACATTTTTCCTTACACTCTCTCAGCCTTCATATATAGTACTTCAAGTACCACAACCACTTTGCCAGCACCACCACATCGAGTGATACCATCCAACAATGGATGCTAGAACTCTAGAAGGAAAGCGTGGTTTGAAAGAGAAAAGCAAAGATGATTTCCTTTTGGAAGATGATTTGGAAGACGATATGGAAGAAGAAGAGGGAGGCAGTGGTGGTTTTATTGATGAGGAGAAGAAGAGAGGTGTTGGTGCTCTGTCGGGGAAGAGAGGTGGTGGGGCGTCGCTGCCGACTTGCCAAGTGGAGAATTGTGGAGCTGATTTGACTGATGCTAAGAGGTACCACAGGCGCCATAAAGTCTGTGAGGTTCATGCAAAGGCACCGACTGTCATGGTTGCTGGTCTCAGGCAGCGCTTTTGTCAGCAATGCAGCAGGTATTTCACTTCTCTTCTTTGCTTCTTTCTCTTCCTATTGCTTTTGTCATAATGCTGCAGTCTTTATTTGGATCGGATAACTCCTGGGCTCCTGAGTCTTCTCCCTCCCCGGCCAGATATCAGAATTGCTGGCTGCAATGTGCAGGGAACTGCCAACCTGCAAACTCTATTTTCCCTGGAATTATTTCAATGTGTACACGGCTCCAAATTATAAAAGGATCAATGGAATTCCGAGCATATCAGAAGCATATCTGACCGGATAAGTAATGAGACCAGCGAGAAATGTGCAGAAATTCACATTTTCCTGCACAGATACTTAGTTTTACAGAACAAATAAGGGAATTTGTAACTTGTAATATTACTTCTTCCATAAGTTTATAATTAAGAGAGGATAATTGAATAAATAGAGAAAACCATCAAAAAAAGGGTGTCTTATGTCTGTCACATTGGCAATGAATTCAATCGGAACAAGGGGGTGTTTGTTGCCAGTGTTTGATATTGTCATATTTTTAACTTAGTCTGGTACAATGCTGAGGAATAGGATATCACCGAATTCATGTTCCAACTGGGTAATAATCTTTCCTGAGAAGACGTAACAGAATCAGGGAATCTGAAAGTTGCAACATGCCATATAATGCAGCCATGTCCGTAATATAGGGGAAATAAGGATATACAGTAACTTGTTAATTCAACGGTGAAAGGTTACTATTCTGGTTACATGACTGTAAGCCAATGGAAAAAAAATAACCAGAGAGGTGCTTGTCAATACTTTGGTTCTTTGGAACAGGTAGAAGGGCGGACCGAAAGTTAGAGCCTCCTCTTTAGAGAATTGCTGTATTCACTCCTGATGTTACTGAGATATTTTAGCCCTGACCCCTCAGCATGCATCTTCAATTTATTGATGCTTGGACTACCTACTCTTAGCCTGATTTTATTTATTTATTGTATTTATCTCATGAGACTTTGCAGGTTCCACGAGCTATTGGAGTTTGATGAAGCAAAAAGAAGTTGTCGCAGGCGTCTGGCAGGACACAACGAAAGGCGCCGGAAGAGCTCAGCTGAAACTTATGGAGAAGGGTCCAGCCGCAAAGGCTTTGTAACTCAGTTGAAGGAAGGCCAGCATAGGCCTGCTGATGATAGAGGCAGCAGATACACTTTAACTCTCCCTGGGAATTCCACCTGCAGACGGTCCCAGATCAGATGAACCCAAACTTATCATGCTCCCTCTCTTCTGTCATCGAATGACTTTGTGCAGTCCAGTGATATCATTATATTATAGAGCTCTAATGTTATGCCAACCATGTGTCTTGCTTCTACTTGTCGTAATATCAGTTTGTACTGTTACACTCATCATTGTGTGGAGGCTATACTATGAAGACTATGTACTAGAGTTTCCATCTGCCTTCATGGCTATGCCTTATGTCTTTTTTAAGATCTTAGTCTTGTAATTTATTCTAAAAATAATAATGCTTATTAATGCCACTTTAGATTAACTACAACTTTCCTTATGTCTGCTGTGTGAGTGTGGAGAATGTGTCCTCAAGTTCCTGTAAATCGTCATAACAGAATGAATTCAAGACTCACGCTCAACGGTTCTGCGTAACAAAATCCAAATGTCTCTCAGGAAAATCGAGATTGTGCTAATACATCATAGCAAGGCAATACCAGCATACAAAATGGAAGCAATTGGACATTCTTTAGAATTACATTTTAGGTACACGTCTGCTAGGCAGTTCTTTTCAAACTTCTAGCAAAACAGAAAAATGGCAAAGTTTAAACATTTGTGCCACAGAAAATATACACAAAATAGTGAAAAAAGACTTCGAGCACAACCTTGGGAATTTGCTATCAAACAAAGGAGCTGGAACAGGAAAATCTCAAGCAGTCACTGAAATTTAACAACTATAGAGGAAAAGTCATCAGTGCTCTTCCTATTAAGAGCCTCTTTGGTGAGTCATTTTGCTGCAGCGCGAGCATCATTTATGTTTGTGATAGCATCTGCTGCTTCCATGGTTCATAGCTAGCCAGGATGACACAATCAGCATCATAATCAAGCATTTTCATTGCAATATCTGGTCCTGAACTGAGATGCAAATTCAAGCTTATGTTGCCAAAAGTCCTAATCACTGCCAACTGCCTGTCAACACGAGGACCATCCCCTGAATTCATGGAGTTGAAATCTTAATGCTGGTTTAATCAGATATAAACATAACATCATTTAGGTGTAACTCTCAATGAATCCATGCTATTGACATCATGATCAATTGCATCGCAGACGTTTGATGCATCAAGAGTGTCATATCCATGGAAAAGAAGTTGAAGAAAGGAAGGGTGGATGATTACTTCGTGTTTGAGTGTGAACTAGGGGTCTTTGCTTCAAATTCCATCATTTACATGCGTCCACACGTCCTGTAATATTAATTTTCACTTTGCTTGAGTAACACCAAGAAATTTTTTGTTTTTTTTTTATTAACAACCCCACCTTTTGGGGTAAACCCTGGGCCTATCAGTCCCCAGTTTGTGCTCATGAACCAGGTGCCAAACCCCGGACCTGCTGACCTTAAATCAGTAACACCAAGAACACATTCAAAAGCCATTTGGGTACCCGAAAGCTTGCGTGTGCACAGTGAGTGACTCAACATCGAAGGAAAATGATATCATCACATTCAACAACAATTAAAAACACATCTGCCAAAGGATCTCTAGACAGTTGACCTTTCTATCTGCCAGTGGTCTCAAGATTACATGTCTGCAGTGTGATGCAATTGGGAGTGCTTACGATAAAACTAAGCTAGAACTAAAGGTGAAAGAGATGAACAAAGTAGCTGAAAGAATTGCCATAGAAGTTGTGACAGCTGAAAGTAGTAAAGACATTTAAAGAATGCCAGTGGAGGGCTTAGCGCGAATTGCTGAAAGAATGAGAGAATACGCGGGAAAAACAGTTAGGACGCATAGAGTAGCTGAAATCAGCTACTTGCAGACTGAAGTTCTGAAGTTCCAGCGGTGCTCCTCTTTTGCAAATCCATGAAAATTGGTCATAGCCTCATGCTTTCCTCCAAGTTCAAAAATCAGTTACGTCAATTGCAACTCCCCAGACTCCCTTAGCTTATGCTGTAATCCTTTTGTATCAAATTAGTATTTGAATGATTTAAATTGTATTTCAAATATATCATTTGTATGTATTTTAATCAATTATATATTGGTCTAATGTTTAATTTAAATTTAAATTTAATTTCAAATTTGAATACAAAACTCATTAAACTTAATAACTAGTATATTCAAATTTTATATTTTGAAATCCTCTTACATATCAAGAATGCAAGTGAACCAAAATTTTATCTAAGTGATCAATTATAACAACTTTAGTGTTATCTTAGTCTATTTTTCTTTGCAAGCCCATTTTCTCTTGGTTGTTTGTGCTGCAAGTTACAACCTTCCAATACTAGTAACCTTAGTAACCAACTGCTTCCTCTCTAACTTAACCTTTAGACCGGTATCAAAGTACTAAGATCTTTGTAAAACCTATGTGTTAAGTAAGAAAGAGAGCTTAAACACCAGTGAGAGAGAGCAAATACCAAAGAGTCATTTCCTAGCAATTCAAAAAGCCAAAACTAAAATGGTTTTAATTAGTTTTTTACTACTTCTTCCTTCCAAGGTCATTGGTGACAACCATATATAAGGGATAGTAATGATGAAGGTTTACCTGAGAGTTTTTGACCTTTAGGAGATTACAAAAAAAGGGACTAGTCTTACTCCTTTATCAACCAACCCCATCTTGGCTCAACTAAAACATTACAATGAGCAAATATCAAAGTAGTATAAAGTACTCACTTGCATACACACAACAATCATTAAGCTTATTTTGAAAAAGATTATAACTTATGAAACAACTAAAAAAAAACTTATGATAAGTTAAAGGAGAAGTATAGTGGCAGCCAAAAATTTAGGATCATACAATTACTTAATTTTAAAAGAAAATTTGAACTTTTATAAATAAAGGAAACAAAGATAGTCAATGACTATAGTGACAAGTAACTAAAAGTTGTAAACCAAATCAAAATGCTCAAGGAAGACTTTTCAAATAAAAATGTGGTTCAAAAAATTCTTATAAGTATTCCAAAAAAAGTTTGAAACCAAGATATTCTCTATGTAAAACTCAAAGGACCTGGATATCATATTCTTGAATGAAATGATTAGTGCACTTTAAAGTTAAGAGTAAATAAGGCTCTTGAGGTAAGAAGATATTATGGAATATGCACTACAAGCCAACTAGAAATAGAAAAATAAGCCAAAAAAGAAGTAATAAAGCAAACAACATGAAAGGAATGGTTAATCCAACAAAAATGGTGGCAAAAGGCAATATACTCCTTGTGAGTATTACAAGAAAACTAGTCATTTGTCAAAATTTTGTTAGAGAAGACTAGACTTAATGTATAAAGTGTGAAATAAAATGGAATATTTAGAAAAGATTTGTTGGCATAGAGAAAGGCAATAGCAACAACAACCAAAGCCACTACAAACTAAGCAAAAAGCTTATTTGGCTAATGAAGATCAATCTACAAATGAACAACTTTTTGTGGTATCAAGCTGCACTGGCTTAGTAGACCTAGGGATCTAGTTAATCGATAATGACTGCACTAATCATATGTCACCAAATCCAAAGGTTTTCAAAACTCTTGACAAAAATTTCAAGTTATAAGTAAAAATTAGCAATGAATAGTTTCTACAGGTTTAGGAAAAATCTCAGTAGGAAGATGACAAAAATTTTATGCCATTAAGTTCCAACTCAAATGCTTCAAATAAGAATATTAATCATTCTTCAATCAAAGAAACTATGAGCCTTATTGATATTCATGAAAAAAGCTTTGAGGCAGACCTTAAGCTCATAACTTATCGAGAAGTCTCTCAACATGTAGTATGGAAAAATGCAACACAAAAAGAGCTATTGGTTATTCAAAAAAATTAGACTTGAGTTCTAGTTCTTAAACCAACTGATAAGAAACCAATAACAATTAAATGAATTTATAAAATAAAACTTAATGTATATGGCTTTATTAACAAGTTAAAGGCAAGGCTTATGACAAAAGAATTTGCTTAGCAGTCATGATTGGACTATACATAAACATTTACACTAATGGCAAGGCTAAATATGATGAAACTATTACTTGCAATTGCTGCTTAAAAGTATTAGTTCGTACATCAACTGGATATAAAATCAACTTTTTTAAATGTTGAGCTCTAGGAAAACATCTACATTGAACAATTATAAAGCTTTATGAAACCAAGAGAAGAAGAGAGATTTTACCTCTTAAAGAAAGCACTCTACGAATTAAAGCAGGCCTTAAGGCTTAGTATGTAAAAATTTATAAGTACTTAATTGGTTTAAAATTTTATAAAAGTAATAGTGATATTGCTATTTCTATTAACCAACAAAACCTCATTTTTTTTATGTTTTAGTGTGTGTTGATAACTTAATGATTATTAGAGACTTACTTAAATTGATCTCTTAGTTTAAAAAAGCAATAAAGAGCCAATTTAAGATCACAGACCTTGGCAATATAAGTATTTTCTTAGTCTAAAAATCTAGCAATCTAGTCAAGGAATCCTTATACATCAAACTAAATATGCTAAGTGTTATAAAGGTTTAAGATGAAGGAATGCAAACATTTTATCACTCCTTTAACTCTAAAATGCAAGTTTTTAAAGGAAGATGACTCACCTAAAACAAATGAAGGCTTTTACTAAAGTCTTATTAGTTGTTTACTGTATCTATTTGCCACAAAACCAAATATCATGTATTTAATGAGCTTGTTATCAAGGTTCACGCATTCTCCAAGTGAATTTCACCTCAAAGCCAATTCTCAAATATATTAAGGGAATTATTGATTTTGGAGTGATGTTAAGAAGTAGCAATGAAATCAAATTGATTGGTTTTACTAACAATGACTAAGCAGGATCACTTATTGATATGAGAAGTATATCTGGCTATACTTTTCCTTTTAGATCAAGGGTTTTCAATTATACCTTTAAGAAGCAAACAACATTGGCATAATCCACAACTGAAGTTGAATATATTGCAATAGCTTCAGCTATGAGCCATGCCATTTGATCAAGAAAATATTTTCTAACCTAAATCGTAAGCAAATATAAGCAACAATTATCTTTTGTGATAATTAATTAGTTATAGCAATCTCTAAAAATCTAGTTCAACATGGAAGAACTAAGCATTTCAATGCTAAGTTACATTTCATAAGAAAAGTTCAAGAGATGGGTAAAATTAATCTAGTATATTATAACACAAAGGTACAACTAACACAAACCAAGATTTAAAGAATTTAGGGATACCTTGGAAATGCAAAATAAAAGCACTAAGGAGGAGTGAAGTTTTAAAGTTCCAGTGGTGCTTCTATTTTGCAAATCTATGGAAATTACTCATAGCCTTATTCTTCCTTCCCAAGTTCAAAAATCAATCATGTTAATTGCAACACCTCATCATTGGACTCCCTTAACTTATGCACAATCTTTTTGTATTAAATCAGTATTTAAATGACTTAAGTTGTATTTCAAATATGTCCTTTATATGTATTTTAATCAATTATGTATTGGTCTAATGTTTAGTCTAACTCTAAACTTAATTTCAAATTTAAATACAAAAATTGTCAAAGTCAATAATTAGTGTATTTAAGTTTTGTATTTTAGAAATCTTCTTACATAAAGAGGATACGAGTGAATGAAAATTTTATCCAAGTGATCAATTACAATAACCTTAATGTTCTCTTAATCCATTTTTCTCCACAAGTTCTTCTTCTCTTGGTTGTTTGTGTTGTAAGCTATAACCTTCAAATGCCAGTAGCCTCAGTAACCAATTGCTTTCTTTACAACTTAACTTTTACAGACCTAGTATGACTCTTACAGATTTATTGTAGTCCTTGTTGATTCTTAATATATTAATGTTTGATCATTGATATATCTACTACTATAAATATTATAAAGACAAATAATATGATCAGATTTGATGAATAATAAAGACTTACAATTCTTTCAACTCTTTATTTCATCTTTTCTCTCAAATTTCTCTCTATATATATATAATCTTCATTAATCAATTCATGTTCTCAAAATTTTTTCTTTAATCTTGAAGATTCTTAATTGCTAGATTAAACCCCTTAATAAAGTGGTATCAGAGCTCTACCTTTTTAGGAAAAGTGTAAACATCCATAGTTATGACAACAAGATCTCACGATGTAAGTAACCAAAACATCAGGCGCCTAGAGGAAATGATCAAGAATTTAACTAAGGATTTTGGAGTAGCACAAGAAAAGCAATAAAAGGGGATATCAAAACTGAATAATTTATGCACTAAGGTCTTTGTATAAAATCAATTCATGGGCCACAGTTAATTTATAAATACTTTTTTCTAATGGTAGAGATTCATTTAATGTGAGAATTTCTTTCATCTAGATATAATTATGGTAAAAATAAATATTAAATTTACTTAATGAAATTTTTTCTTCAAATACTTTTTACGATAATTTTTTACATTAATTACAAAAAGTTTTTTCTGGTAATTCTTTACATTGAAAAGAAAAAAAACTTTAAATGTTGTAAATTTAGATTTATGTTATAATGAATAACAATATGATATTATATAAATGTAGGTTTGCTTATATAGAAAGCTCTCACAAATATACAATTAAAGGGATAGGGTTATTTCATTTATTATATATTAACCCCATAAGTCCCTTAACAGGAAAATACAAACATTTAGTAGCACCTTGTATTGATGCTTGGTATAAAATTGGCGTGAAATGAGCATATCAAAGGAAATAAGGTGAAAGATAAGTAAGACAACATGTTGTAGCCTTGGAATAAAATGACAAGTATGCTTGAGTCATTGGTCAGAAAGGTAGTGCGCACGAGCAAAGTGGCAGCAAGCTAAGTGCTAGGCCAACAAGGTGCCTCACAACATACATGTAGGTGCTAGACATGCATGTGTGGGAGACCCAATGGCTGAAACTATCTCCAGGCTATCATAGTCTCAAGTCTTACAAAAATAAAGAGTTCATACAAGGTGCCTCACAATATACATGTAGGTGCTAGACATGCATGTGTGAGAGACCCAATAGCTGAAACTATCTTCAGGCTATCATAGTCTTAAGTCTTACAAAAATAAAGAGTTCATGGGTGATACTTCCTAAAAATGTGGGCAATGTAGGTTAAAACCATTTACAAACTACCATGATCTCAAACCCCATAAAAATAGGGAGATCATGGGTATTACTCCCTAAAAATGTAGGTAAGGGATGAGTGGGCAATTATAAGCAATATGTGATATAAATCTAACTCCCCAAAAATAGTCAGTTATGGTGAGTTGCTAGCTAAACATGGAAGAACTTAGAGTAGGCAGATTGTACCACCTAAGTAGGAAAGAAAGTGAGGGAAAGTATGATTGAACCTAGGTGCATGAAATGAGGAAGTAAAAGATAGTTTTTAAAACCATTAACCTATGATCTCATGTAATCCATTAAAGTATAATTGGTTTGACAATTAAGTTATACAAACCTAAGTAGTTGAGGGTGTCAACTACAACTCTATAAATAAGTAAGAGCAACTAAGGGCTCCAACATGCATGCAAAGAGAGAGGCAGAGAGTAAGGGAACATACAAGGGGAGTGTGAAAAGTACTTGGCATTTTATCCTTTATACTTTTGTGAAAAATAATAAAAAGTTAAGAAGATTCTTATATATATTTATACCTATTTCTTTATTTATGCAATTGTGTGCAATTACTTACTTATAATCTTGTGTGTGGATTTAGTTGAAATTAAGTGGACAATTTAATGTCATCATAAGGCCAAAAAAATTGGATAAAACATTTGGTCATGTGACACTATGTCTCATGTGTCTTCACTCCCTTATTATTAAGTTGACATTTTGGACAATGTGGTATAGTACAAGTAAGAACCAGAGTACTCAAAAACATCTAATGGAAAACTTGGTGGGCTTACTGATATGTGCACACTTCTTGCCCAACTCATCAAATGTGGAAAGACAAAAATTAGGCTAGATTAGACTTCTACAAACTGTTAGTATTGTCCAACCCCCTTTGTTGCACAATATAAGGCTACAAAAAGATCTAGAATAGTACAGAAGTATTTGTATCCAAAAACTTCCTGCAACTTCTAGCAAAGAGTATTAAAAAGATTTTCGGGAGGGCCTTCATAGATGTCTCCCTAAAACTTTTCATGTAAATATTATAGGTCATTCTTTTGAGCAAGTATAAATAGATTATTTTTCTCATTTGTACAATATAGTTAAATGCTTAAATGTTCCAAGTTCACTCAATAAACCCTCACTTTCAAAACTCTTTTGTATTTTCTACTTTTCTAACACTTTTAATTCTCTTACTTGTCTCTTGATGTTTTGCGTTCATTCTCTCAACTTTCTAATACTTACTTATTTCATCTTTTCTCGTAAGATTAACAAAGTGTTAACGTGAATTAACACGAATGAAATCTAATTCCGAAATAGTACGCTCCTAAACGTTCGATCAAACTGGGGTTATTTCCAAAATTCGGGCTGGCGCATTCCATATATCCGATGAAATTGCCGAGGTGCCCCGAGATACCGAAAAAAAAATGATATCCGCTCTTAATTTTTCTTCGCTCAACGGAAAATTATTGAAAAAATAAAAGCCAAGGGATAAAAATGGGTTAAATTAAAGCCAACGGGGAACAAGAAAAACGACGAGGGACAAGCAGTTTCTATTACAATTCTTTCTTTTCTAACGAGGCTTTTTGGGAATCAACAAAGTTTTTTTTTTCCTTAACGTGGGATGGAAGCCAAAAAAAAAAAAGAATTGTAAAAGTTAATAATTGGTTAAGATTTCTGAAATTCAACAAACAAGAATTTTTATTGATAATTTATTTGAATAAATTTTGCTGATAATTTACAAAAATAAATCTTTTAATTAGTTCTATTTATAATAATTTCTAATTTTAAAAGATATTGACTAATAAATAAATATTAATATTAAAATTTTTAAATTTGAACTTAGAGTTACCTTATTCGGACTTCTAACTAAATTAAAAAAATTCTAGATAAATAAATAAATTATAAAATTAAAATAATTAAAATTACAATATTAATTAAAGAATAATAAAAAATAATAATTACGTATCCAACGTTATTTCTTCTCACTTTTAGTATAAATAACATAAGATAGAAATCTCCTTTGATCACGGGAAAATACCAAGTCACTAACCGTGTGGTAATAGACAAACCACCAGAATTTCTTTATCCTTTCTTTTTTTTAGCAATTAGAATTCAAATATTGACATTACTAACGTACAAAAAGAAAAAAAAAAAACAATAACAAAAATTTCACCAGTTACATGGATGACATCTAAGTCATTTCTTGCTTACTCATTTCTTATGTTGTAATGCACCCATAATTATTATGAATAAAAATTTTTATGCAGTAGTAACATACCGCCATGTTCAACCTTTTTGTTATTGTTTGCGGGGCACTTCAATCCTGGTGGCGAAGAGCAGAGAAATGCAACTGTTGGAGATGATGGCATGTGCTTCGTGTATTCTAAGAGGCACACGTACAGTTTTGTTTTCATTGTAATAGTGAAATATTACTAATTAAAAGTCGACGTGTCTTGTTGGTTAATGATGCTCGATAGTTTTTGGGTCATCACTCGTAGGATTTTATGTGGGGTTTAGACACTGCAACATTCACAATTATTGACAATCAGATTCCTCTTCCTGGACCAAACTTCATTATTGGAAGCGCTGTTGTCGTTGTTGTTCGTGTTGATCCACATATGATGTCGGCAAAAATAATTTTCAAGTTCTCAACTTTCAAGCTCTCTTTTTAAAACCTTTTTATCCCTGTTTTGCATTATGTTATAGATGTTTATTGATGAGTGAAATTTGCTGCAGGTTACAATTTCCCACAGTATGTCTAATTTTCGATTGTATACTTCGAGCATGGCTTATGGGGAATGTGACAATGGCATCAGAAGCTTGGAAATTCTGCAAGAAACTCTTGGCTTTCTAGCTCCCCACATAGGCAGCCCTAGACTGGCTGATTATTATTTACGTGCTAATGCATTTAAACCCATTACGTCTTTATGGTGAGCTTAGATTCTAGCCAATTTTTAAGAAGCTTGCTACAATCCCAAAATTACCTATTACCTTATTCCTCCAAGAGAAAAGAAAGAGGATAGGAAAGGGAGTGGAAAACAGAGGATAAGGTTATGTAAGAAACTCTATCTCTTTTTCTTTCTTTTTTTTCTTTTGTGTTAACAAGGTGAGAAAAAGAAGAAATTTGCTAAAAAACATGCTAGAAAAATTTTCCATGTTTTTTTTCCTTTTTTGGTTTAGTGATAACGAAGAGGCATCATAAATTCCCATGGTGTAGAAACACCCACTTAAAGATTTACAAGGTCTAACCACAGGTTTGGTTGAGGCAAAAAGGCAAAATCATCAACAATTTAGATTTGACCTTAAAATAAAAGGTAAAAAGAACATGTTTCTCAGGCATACCATTCTGCACACAATCACGAACGTGAAAACTGGGAAGGTCATATATATTTTTGTGAGTGTTTGAGTGTCGAGAAAAAGAAGAAATGCATAATCCAGTTCTAGTGCTACCTTCGTTATTGTTTGAGCATTATTAAAAAAAAACAAGAAGAAGAATAAATACAGAATATAAAAACTCTGAGAGGCAAACAATGCCTTCCTGAGTGCCCTGCCAGATATCGCAACATTCAGGAGGACAAAACATTCAAAGTTTTTGAGAAGAAAATTTATGTTAGAATGAACTACAAATAATTAGAAAAGTTCAACTAATAAAAGAAACACAAGTGATAAAAAGAATACGAAAACAAACACAGGTTCTACCAAGAAAGCAGCAACAATAGCTTGTTCCTACATACAAGTTTTCACCTTTCTACTTCCAGTACAGGCTGCCTAAGTTTCACTCCATGAAAGTCTCCATGACATCCTGATACATTCCTGCTTCAGGATTCCTGTACTCTGCTGGTTGGTGCTGATGGTGATCGACTGAAGTTGAGGACGATGAAGAAGCCATTCTTGCTGGTAAAGTAAAACTACCCTTGAATTTGTTTTCCATTTTTCTCATACCATCTGGATGGCTATCCA
This sequence comes from Bruguiera gymnorhiza, assembly GCA_020883675.1. Taxonomy (NCBI): domain Eukaryota; kingdom Viridiplantae; phylum Streptophyta; class Magnoliopsida; order Malpighiales; family Rhizophoraceae; genus Bruguiera; species Bruguiera gymnorhiza. The sequence goes on along the minus strand of JAIRCJ010000136.1, from coordinate 3,060,635 downwards.
AGCTCAAGAACTCATTAGGATTACTGGTGCCACCGTTAGGCATATTTGAAGCATCTGAATTTGGACTTGGATTCTTTCCTTCAAGGATAAGAGGTTGGTGACTTTGGTTTGTTTTGTTTCCTAAGCTCTCAGGGTTGAATAAAAGCTTTGCATCATCAGCGCTTCCAGTGAGGGCATTGAAGAAAGACAAGCCGTTAGGCCATTTGATGTCATTTTCTCGCTCTCCCATCATCTCTTCCATTCGGTTTTCCGATGAATGAGGGAGGAGAAACATGTGAGGCTCCTCTCTGGCTTGTGGATATCCAAGTCTAGTGGCTTGGTTGTGAAAATTTGGGGAAGAAAGCATAGCTGCAGAAGTGAGTGGCCTTTGAGCCCAGTTGAAGATGGGGGGAGGAGACCGAGCTGGGATTGGAGATTGCTTTGTAGGAACTGAGGAAGAAGAGGAAGCATTTCTTGTTGACGAGAAGAGCTGGGATAGGTAGAAACCGGATTGGTAGCCAAGAGATTCAAATGTACGCCTCATTCTTAGCACAAAATGAAGGTCCTCAGGTATCTGGGAATAGACATACTGCCTGATGAGATTAAACTCGACAGTGCAACTAATGGCTCTTCTAACAAGCAAGTGCTAAAAGCAGGTTCGCCACTCACTCTTGAAAACTAACCTTTGCAAAGAATAAAGCAATTTAAAAAGGGAAGACAAAGGAAAATGTGACTCACAATTTTGCAGGAACCCAATTGTAGAAGGCCATGACCAGCTTGAATGACAGCAATCGTCTGCTCAACATAAGTTAAAGAACAGAACTTCAGAATTGGAAAATGGTAAAAGATGGATTGAAAATGAAACAGGTCAGACTAACAACAAAGAGGAATAACCATTTGGTGCTGACCTGAATTCCAGACTCAAATTGATCAGTCCACTCAGGAGGAAGCTGCAGTTAATGCCATCAAACTGGGAGGTTAATTTCAGAAATGCTTTTATCTAAACCAATAATGAAGCTAAAGGTACCGACACATATGATTTTTTAACTATAATGTGAGAAAAATCCAAATTTTCAACAAATAATTAAAAGAAAAGATACTAGATTTGCGGGCATTGTTGCATACGGCATCAAAAGAACTCTGCCAGTAGTTGGAGATATTTGGTTCACATTCAGTAGGCTCCTTGAAGACCCATTTATGACACCTATCTGAAGCAACCTTTCCCATCAACCTACTCAAAGGAATTAATTAAAACCTTTCAAAACACAAGTAAATATATCACAGCATTCTTTGGTTCAGTCTAACCACTTTGTTACAAGAAAGACTTCACCTGAGAGAGAGAGAGAGAGAGAGAGAGCTAAAACCAAAATAATAACACCTACCCAGTACCCACCCTTCTCCATAATTATATAACTGAATGGACATTTTGCTGAATGCTTTCCTGACAGGATCTTCCCCATCAATCTCTTCCAAGCAATCTCCCACTCTTTCTCGGCAAAACCCATCTTCCCACATCAACATCCTTCACGAGATTTTACCAGTCAACATCCATTACACGTTGCTCCACACACAAGCACACGAACAGGAGAGAGAGAGAGAGAGAGAGAAATACTTCTATCAGCTTAAAAAGATTTACAAAATGGGTTGAAAATTACTCAAAAAGTAAGCATTAAAGTCATTAGTTACCAAAGCCCATGTCATTTACCATTTGAAGACTCATTTTCTGAAAGACAAATAAAGAAAAAAATATATCAACAAAACAAATGTTCCCAGTTTGTTTATACCCTGCTGTTTACTATGTTTGCATGAAAAAGCAACCAATGCTTCGGTTACATAGTTGGGGGATGACTAGAGAAAGAAAAGAAATTTCAAGACTGTAACTTGAAAAAAATCTGTCTGCAAACTAGAAATCAAAAGAATTCCATCCTGAGAGACCCAAAAAAAAGAAAACACTTAGTAAATCCCCCCCCCCAATTTTCTTCAATTTTCTCAGTAACCAAACGTAGGACAAGGAAAAGTCAAAAAAAAAAAAAAAGCATGCTCACATGAAAGCAAAACCAACAAACAAATGAAACAAACTCACAAGTTTCCATTATCGTCTCCAACCTTGCAGCCATTACCACCCCTGACTCTTCTGCAAAAAGCAAATGAACAAGTACCCATTTGAGGAAACACCTCAAATTCATGCAGAAACAGAGAATTACAGGTCGAGAAACAGAGGATTGGTGGAGACACAGACAGAAAATTAAAAACCAGAGAGAGAGAGAGCGAGTAAGTACGGGCGAGGACGAATAGTCCAGAAGACAGAGTAAGTCCAGTCTGAGTTGAGACAGACGCTTCTAAGGGCCTCATGAAGGGCCATCATCCCAACTGCTTCTTTGCTCCTGTCTGCTCCTCCTGAGCCCACCATCTCTCTCTCTCTCTCTCTCTTTCTCAATCTCTGTTTCTCTCTCTCTCTCTGTCCCTCAACAACATCTATTATTGTGCATGTATTTATATGCTAATTGTTGCGAGTCCCTTCTTCTTTTTCCTCTCTTATCATTCTGCAGCTCTTTTGCTTGGGTGCAGAAGTGGCCCCCTTTCACACTCCCTTTTAGTATTCATTAGAGCTCATCTACTTTCTTTCATCTTTTCTTGAGCACCACACTTAACAACATGAAAATATTAATAATATAAAAATGATACAATAATTATTTTTTATTTTATTTATGTTTCTAAATAAAATATAATTAATTTATATTTTTACTATATTATATTATTTTTAAAATATTATTATTCATTTTTTGGTAATATTTTCATTACCTTAGCTCTCTCCTCTTTTTTTTAATAGTTAAAATTTAATTAATTTTAATTAAAATTTAAATTTAAAATTTTTAATATCAAAAAATAACATTAATACTAATGAGTTAGATCTCGTTCGTCCAATCATTTACTTTGTGTCTCTCTTCTCTCGAGACAAGCCTTTGAATGAAAACACTTCGCTGATTCTTTTAACCGAGCCTTGTTCATTGGTTATTTACATGACATTTTATCTCTATCATTTTTTACAGCCTTAAAACAGCTTGAATATGCCATGGCCCCATATGGTTTTCTTTCTCTTTTTCCTTTTTTTTTTTTTTAGTTTTTTTAGTATTAAGAAAAATAAATGATAAATAAATAACATGTGGTATGTGCATTTGTAAGACCATGTTCATATAATATATATATATATATATATATATATGGCATGCCTTGATGCCTTGATGTGTGACTACTGTGGCCCCTCCTGAACAAAAAAAATAGTCGTGGGGATAGCTTTCAGACTTTGGTTGGTGGAAATTGTCACATTGGTCTTTTTATTTGTTAAGAATTGCTGTTTGGGATTTTGTTTTTTTTATTATTTGGGATACTTTTATATTATGACGAATTTTGGAAGAATTCAACAAATATGAATATGCACGTACAAAAACACGAAGTATGTGTATGTGTGGGCGAAAGAAACTCTTTTTTCCCCATTTATAGGCAGCCAAAAAAAAGAAAAAACATAGGCAAAAAAAAAAAACAAAATAAACTAAACTTATTAGGCAAGAATATCCCTTTTTCCCTTTTTTTTTTTTTTCGCATTAGGGACGAAGACTATAACTTGACCTTTCCTGTTCTTTTTTTTTTTCTTTTAAGTCCGGACACAAGAATCTTACAGCTTTGGCTTTGATATTGGCACCGCCTTGCGAGTATGTTTGGGAGACATCTCGGCGGTTCATGGCAAGGTTAGCAGACAGTTGGCCAAACATTTCAATTGACACGGACATGCGAGGGCCTCTATAGAAGCGAGACATGACACCTTGACAGCGACGATGATAACAACTGGTCACGAAACATTCTCTTGTGCTCGAACTTCGTAAGATAATTACTGAAGCCAAAATGTTTAGGTGTTAAATTTATAAAATTTTTATTAATAAATTATTTTTAAACATAAAAATTTTAATAATACATTTATATTCAATATTTTAATAATCTTCTTTTTAAAATATTATCTTTTATGCATTTAACTTGTTCCAGTCAATTTTACTGTTTCTTTTTTTTTTTAAAGTGATACTTTTACTCAGTATATTTATATTTAAAATTTTAATAATTAAAATTATTATTAAAATAAAAAAAATTAAATTCAAATTTTAATTAGAGTCAATATTTTTTTTCTGCAAATAATTTTTTTTTTTAAATAAACAAACAGATAAAGAAAATCCAAGCTATAAAAACTCCCGAAACTCGGTTGCAAGACAGTTGGCAATAGAACGGGTCAAAAAAGACAGGTGGGAGGCTGAGAATTAGAGTTGAGGTTAACATTGTAATAGAATACGTTCCCGTCACTGTGTCGGTCTTTGCAACTACTCGCTCATAAGGGTAATGATAATAAAGTTGCACGGATGCAATTAGAAAACAGAATGATTAGGTAAACGTTTTTCTGATAGATTTATTATATATAATTAATAAATAAATAAATAAAAAGAATGAAAAAGGTGGTGTTTATATTATACATTATGATATCTAATTAATCATTTTTATTAATGATGTACAATAAATATATTAAAAAGTATGTTCACAAAGTATTTTCCTTTCAAATAAAGTAGTCATTGCGAAGACTTTTAGATTATGGCTGACTTGGTTGGTCTATCTTAAGAGGTAAGCGAACGTATGGCAATTGAGAAAAACGGACTTGCCCTTCATTGATTTCTGGCACATTAAGCAGCGTTTGAAGTTGTAAATTGCATGTTTTCAGCTCATCGTACAAAAAGAAACCTAATATTAATAAAAGCACCGCGTAGAACCCACCACGCAACAACATATATAAGAGAAGCGAAAGATAAAACAATAGGTGAGAAATTGCACCAAAATAATTTCTCCACTTTTGAATTTTAATAATCTCCGGTGTCTAATTAAAAGAGCGTGCATTAATCATGTCATTATTTGGCAAATCAAAGCAAATCTCTAACCATCATAAGCCGTTTGATTCTAGTGATATTATGGATTAAAAAAATAAAAAAAAGGAAGAAAAGTTATAACCACGAACCATATTAATAAGATAGAAAAAGGAACTACATGATTAAAATTAAAAGCTCATCATAAATCAGATTTAGCAGAAAGAGTGTTGTGTATATTGATTATCAATGGAGTAGGGCAAATAATTACTTTCTTTTTTTTTTCTTTCAAACGTACTATATGGTCTTTGTTAGTTATTTACTGTTATACCAAATAGATTCATCTAATTCAAAGTCATGGTCTCTATTTGATAATTGAAATAAGGCACCAAGTTGGAGATTGTGATTGGAAAGTCTAATTATTGTCAACTACTATTTTCCATCATTTCTTATTTTTTACAAGCGCTCCATTACATGATAAAAGATTCTGGCCTTTCTTTTTTGGGGGGGAATTTAATTTTTTTTTACCAAAAATTAGTAAATATGTAATTAAATTAATAAAATGCACAATAGATAAAATAAAATGTACAGTAAATTATGAAAATATTTAATGACATCTAGTTACATTTTTTTTAATCTTTAGTTGCACTTTTTACTGTTTCAATTACATAACTTGTTATTTTGAAAAAAAAAAAAATCAGGGTTTTCTGCTTATTCGGTGAGACCCACGCTCTGGCTGGTTTTAACTTTTTCTGTTTTTAAAATTGAGTTCAATCATACTGCTTGTTTAGAAAGAGTATCTTATTAGAGTATTAATTATCCTTGGAGAATGAGGAAATCCATTCAAGAAATAATTTTTTAAAAAAAGGTACCTTGGCTAATTGGGTTTTTTTTTTAATTTATAAAATATCTCAATTTTTGCGAACTGGGTGCATCAGATTATTCTCTCTTTTTTTCGGATTTAATTATATAAAAAAAAAAAGCAAACAGAATAAAATTAGAGTTGTTGGTGCCTCAAATGATTTTGAAGAGATTACAATTGCAAGTTAGGACAATTATTAGCACACTAATTGAAACAGTTAATGACACAGAGTCTGAGAGAGACCCCGGGGCGTGGGGGTGGGGGAATCAGGAGGCGGAGGAGGGGGAGGAGGACTGAGTAGTCAGTCACGTGCGCACGTGCCTTGACAGTGAGTCGGTGCATCGTTTATCGTAAAGAAAACGAACCGCACGAATTGCGGGGCACCGCACCGCACCGCCTTCCTTTATTCATGACCCGTCACGCGCTTCTTTTCCACACCCTCTAATACGCCGTTTATTTATTTCTATTTTTTTTATCCTTTTTAATTGTCAAAGACGAAGACTGACTTGGGTAAGAAATAGGAATATTCGCACCGCATTTAATAATAGTTATTGATTAGAAAAATATTAAAAATCTTTAGTGAAAACATGATCAAACGCTTAAGGAAAAAATATTAATATTTTATTTTATTTTATTTTAATAATTTTTTATTCTTTTTATTTTACATTGCATTTAATTTTCACTGCATAATATTATTATTATTATTATTATTAGTTTGGATGGGAGCATTTGTTAAAAATTCAATAAGTGGGCGTGACAAATTGATGAAAGGGAAAAGAATAAAAGTCAAATTATAAAATATAATATTAAATTTTAAATTTGTTAATAAGTAAAATTTATTTTTATTAAAAAATTAAATAAATATATTAATAAATAAATTCAACTTTTGATTATAAATATAATAATTAACATAATTATAATATAACTTAATTTACAAAAACAAAAAAAAAAAAGACAAAAGGCAATCGATTCAAATCTGGACTGCAATGCACTCTCTCTTCCGCATTGAACGGCCCCAGGCCTCGCTTCAGAGCCTTAAGACCGTATTTTTTTGGCGGGTCCCAACCCGAAATCCCAACTCTCTACCATAACCATAAACTAAGAAATTAGATCAAATATATTACTAGCTGGACTCCCAAGCCCAAGATGACTTGTTCAACTTCAACTCTCTCTCTCTTCTCCATGCCTCTAAAAAAGTAAGTAGAGTGAATTTCATTGGAGGCTTCCACAAATTATTAACCTAAATAATCTTTAATTTTGAAATCAATTCCTTTTTTCTTTTTTTCTTTTTTTCTTTTTTGGGTTTCCATACATCTAGGGGTTGAATTTCTATTATGATACCCATCAATTGTTAAACATGTCCCATTAATTAGTTAAAAAAAAAAACTTCTATTATGATACTAATTTGAGCTATTATTTATTAGTTATTACAACCGGTAACACGTAGTAGCTTCTGTAGTCTATTCTTAGTATTACTTGTCTTGTCAAAATTTCTTGTCATGGAATACCCAAAACAAAAGGTGCATATATTTTTATATTATTTTATTCCACGATTTGCGTAGATCCACGTATGTAAATTAAAACAAGTTTTTTTGCATCATTTTTTTTTCTTTTTATATAGAAAACGTGCCTTTCAGATGCTAAAAATGTGAAGTTTTCGGTCACAGTACCACTAGTCCCGCTTTCCCATGCGTTTGTCACGTATTTATACTGTGCCAAATGCAATAAATTTTATCAGATTTTTGCTTAAAAACATGCCATGCTTGCGTTAAAAAAAAAAATGAATTTTCGTTAACAGTATCAATCTCACTTTCGTACGTGTTTGCCATGGATTCTTAGGGTGTCAAATGCAACGAACGGAAAAGTGGTACACTTTCATGATGGGACTGTAACTAAACCAAACTTGTCATACAGAATTATTTCTTAGTTGATTAAAGCAGAAGTGTTTGAACGTAGTTATGTTGACACACCATATATGTAAGTGAATTGATCCCATAAGTGTAGTTTTTATCATTAGTCGTTGTGATCATTACAATATATATATATATATATAAACAGTAACGATACTGATAACCCATTTGCGACACGACATTTTTTGTGGGCTCGTGTCTAATGGGAGTTAGAAAACTGTGTGCATAGGACATTTCAAACGGGAAAGGCATTGCATTTCGGGGTGGGTGAGTCTCTACGCCTGCGGACCACGAGTATGTGAGTGCATATCGAAAGCATCGCACGTGCAGGAATATAAGCACGTTGAGTTGCAGCACTACCTTGCACGCATGTAGATACATGAATCCAATGAATGAATAAAGTCGATTTCCACAAGTCTTTGCATCGAACAGACTATTCAGGATTACATGGATTACTGTACTAGGCAATTCGTTCCAGTTGCTAATCAGTTCCAATCTACAAGAACATGTTGTCTGGTCAATAGCTTGTTGCACCATTCCAGTGTCTTCAAGTCTAAATTTCCAACTCTGGATGCTTCACATGGATAATTGACGAGTAAAGGGTAAGACCAAAGCGGCAAGATTAGGGTAACCTACCGATTCAAATGAATAATGGGACCTTTTATTTCTTTCATTTTTCCTTGCATTAGCGGTCGTTTAGAGGAGAATATTCCTACCGACATCCCCGGAAGTATGGTTTGTAATGAAAAAATGAGCAGTGTGGTGTTAGATTCACAGGAATCTATTGTGAGATTATCATACAAGAGATGGCAATACAAGATTACCATCATCCAATTGCAATAGTGAAACTAAAAATATATCACATCATCCAAAGTTGCTACTACTTTCGAGTCTCGAGCACAACTTCTTAAAGCCGCAAAGAAATGCCGCGCACGCTTAATTGCACGAGCTCCTACCTGCGGTGCGCTGCCTTGCTCATGGATCAAACACGCCACACACACACGCACACGCACACGCACACGCACACGCTTTGCGCCAACAACAACTTTGACAATACGGATACGACCAAACTGTGGCTTTGCCGATTTTCAAACCCTGAAGTGACTAGCACCTAAATGAAGTGATCGCATTTCCAAAACATACGAGGTTATGTGCTCTGTCTTGTGGATATACGATTGAACGACGACTCTGTAACACCTCACGGGGGCTTTACTCTTTTCACCCTTTTAGTTTGATCAGGAGAGAATTTAAAGGGTTTTAATAAAACCAACATAGTTTGAACTCAAAGCTTTTTAATTATAAATGTTTTGATAAACTTTTCACCTGGGCTGGTTTCTTGACACAGATCAAGCAAACAGACTAGTCCAAGCCACTCCCACAATTAAAAATCAACACAACATAAAAGAATATGCTAAAATAAAACAAGAAACTAAAACCTAAGTGTTAACTTAATTGTTCTTTATTTGGTTAATCTATTTGCAATAAAATTTAAATTCCTGACAATATATTTAAAATACCATCTTACGCTGATATAATAACATTTTCCCTTTTACCATATTCGCAAATGGGATGCATAAATAAAAGCTTCAAATGGCCTTTCCGATGTTAGGCATTTGTCATCTTTCTTTGGTGGGTATACATTTTAACTTTCAAATCCTATTTCAAACCAAATTTGGCGAGCTTTTTTCTTCTTCTTTTTTTTTCTTCTCTTCTTCTTTAATTTAAAGCATGTTTCCCTACAATGAAAGGTCAGCACAAAACCATGGAGTTGGTAGAATTAGCAAGTTCTGCGTAGTTCTGCCTGCCCAACCCCGAACTTTTCGCACGATTTTCGCATCCCTAGCTGGCTGGAATTAATAGAACGTTATATGAGTTGACGAGGCCGTGTTGTTGACAACTTTGATCTTGATCATGGCGCTGTCTTTTACCTTGACGATGAAAATTGAAGTTCTCTTCTTAAGTTAAATACCAAATCTACGGTTTTCATTTTTCTTTTTTCGTTACGGTCAAGTATTAAGTTTTTTCTTTTTTCTTCTTAATATAAAGTCTAGCGGTAATTGAGTAATAAACTTTTAAAATGAAGCAGCATAAGTGTCGAATCTCAAGATCCCACATGTAATTTTTACTTTTCCCTTCTAACTTAACTGCACCAAAAACAAATTAAGGATCACATGGTACTCCTCACACGAACATTTTTCCGTACTAATCATCATCACCGTATTGCATTTCAAATTTCAAGTTTCACATTATGCTTCAAAATTAATGTTTTTAAAGTACCAGAATTTGGCAGCACACTTGCTTTATGTCTTAATCAAATCACTACGAGAATATATTGCTTTATTTTTTCTGGGACCCCTTGGTGTCGTTTTTTGGAAAATGAATATAATCTCTGAAACTATATACCGGACATTAATGTCTCTTGCAGAAAAAAAAAAAAAAACAAAAAGACAATGGACTCGAGTCCCACTGGGGTGGCTTGGCCTGCATCGGACCCCTGGGCTCGTTGAAAACAATTACTTAACGCAGTTCTGATTTAATCATTTTAGATTTAGAGCTCTAATCAATTTTTATTTTACTTCATCACTCTTACTCTTCTTCTTTCTCTCTTTCTCTCGTCATCTTCACTTAATCATCACCTTTCTTCTCTTTATTCTTTTTCGAGAATCCTAATCATTCTTCTTCACTTGTCAATTTCAAACCACAATCAGTTTTAATATACTTTCAAATTCGTTCCTAGAACATTTAGGATTTTTCAATTTGTCAATTGAAACACAATTTAAAGAAGGGAAATGGAAGGAAAGAAATATTAACTAGAAAAGAAGGAAAAAAAAAAAAAAGGAAGATAAAAGGGAAAGAGAAAATGGTAGAAAACGACAAAAAAATATGATTGGAGTATATAAAGAAAAAGAAAGAAGAAAAAAGAAGGGAATTGCTTTCCAAAAATGATTTTCTGGTATAGTCATTTAACCATTTTTGTTCAAGTTGTCTTGACATTTGATAACTATGGTATTTTTTTTATAATTTCTAAAAAATCGAAATGTATAATATAAAAATATCTTAAATCTACCACGTAAAATGTAATTTTCTTAATATGTACACATAAATTAAAATCCTCCGATTTTGCGCCAAAAAAAAAAAAAAGAAGGGCTAAAGTCCTTCGGCTCCCTTGATCCAATTACCACTCTCGTCTTCGTTGTATGGTAACCTCTCAAAGCCCTCTATGTCTGGAGCGAAGCCCAATCATAAAAACACAAATAGAGACACAGACGGACGCACGACATAACACATCTATATGGAGAAAGCGAGAGAGCATAATCAATATTGCTCATTATTTCGGACAACTAAAAGGAAAAGATTTTCAAGATTTCTCAATCTATATATTGTAAGATGAGGAGAAATTTAGGATCGAAAACAAAAAATGAAGAAAATAAAAAATGATAGATTGATCTCTTTCAAAAAAAATTAATTTTTAATAATTATTTTGAAAGATTATTTTTAATAAATCAAATGTTTTAATTTTTAATATATTTCGTTGTTTGAATTAAAAAAATCATTATATATATATATCTTTAAAAGTTTAATTTAATAGTTAAATAAAAATTTACTCTTAAAAAAATTGTATCAATTATATCTATTAATGTGAAGCAATAAAAGATTAATACATAAATAATAAATAATAAAAGATATATATTAAATAACTTAATTGATAATAATATTATAATCAAAAAATATAAAAAAGGGTATTATTTTTTTGTTCTTTGGAGTAATTTTCAGAATATTTTGTTTTGATTAACTATTTTTTCTATATGATGACCAAAAGCTGCATTAACTTTAGCATCACAATATCTCTTTAACAGATTTTAAAATATATCTCTTAAAATTGACAAGAATCAATATCAAAAATAATTTTGTGGTCCTCTATAAATAATAAAAATGATTCAAAATAAAGAATTTTATCTCTTAATAACAAAATTTTAGCAATTGTGACTTGCACGTAAAACTTATTACAAATCTTCGAAGAAATAAGTTATTTGGCAAGCTTTTTATTTATCAACTCATTAGTATTGTCCCAACCAACTAATACAATGAGTTACTCTTCTTTAAAAAACTCATCAATCTTCATTGGTAACAGATTAGAATATTCAACCAAAAGTATAATAAGCTGATTAAGATTCTTGCCTTCCATAATATCATGCTTTGAATCGGTGTCACTGTAAACACTTCCCAATTTGGTATTTGATAACTGATTGACAAGTTCTGTTTCCTTCAATTTAGTGGCACATTCATTGCCTTCATAGGCAAAAATAATTTGCTCAAATCACTTAAGAAACTCTTAAATTAGGGATACCGATTTTTTAACATGAGATAATTTAGTTTCAAAAAAATTTATTGAATTTTGTAAAGTCATGATGGGAAAGTATTTTGATTTTTGTTTTGATTTTTTTTGAATTGATAATAGCGGTAAAAATATGAAATAAAAGCAAAATTTTTAAAAATATGGTTCAGATTAGAATTAAAAATAAAAAATAAATTATTTTGAAAATCAGCACCTAATAAATTAAAATTTTGAATATATTTAATTATTTGAATTAAAAATTCATTAAATATTATATATAGTTATGAGTCTGACTTGGTAATTAAAAAAAATTACATTTAAAACAACTTTATAAATTATGACTATTAATGTGAAATAATACAAAATTAATAAAAATAAATATTAAATAATTTAATTGATAATAATCTTTTTATCAAGATCATCCTATCATAACAAGAGGGAAACCGATGAATCAAAATGAGTTAGAGGATTGAGTTTGGAGTAAAAGGAAAATTACCCATTTTCGAAGGCCACCCAACCTGGGAGTGTGGCTTCGCTGTCGTTCACCTTTTTACTGGTTTTTCGTTACGGTCACGAGTAAGTGTGTGCTTTCTTCTTCTTTTTTATTTTTTATTTTTTGAGGAATTCTGCTATGGTCACCCCATTATGTTTATTTGCTGCTTCTAAAATCTCAAGTCCCCGCTTTTGGCTTGGCTTTGAGCGTAGTGTAAAACCCCCATTTGCATCCATTTGAATTATGCTGTTTATTTCTTTCTCTCTGTATTTTTTGATATCTTAAAGTTGTGTATGTAAATGGCTTGTTGCAATTAGGCCAGAGTTAGTTTTTGGGGCCAGAACTAGAGACCCAATTCAGGGTACATGAATTAGGTGTTGCGGATCGGAAGTGGGTTTTTGGAGGATGTCCATGATGTGGAGACATCCGGCTTGAATTTGTGTGTAAACAGTGAAGAGAGTAGTAGAGGGGAGGCGTTCATGTTCACAGAGATGTGGCTGATGTAACAGGGTTAATGGAGGCTGCTGGGACTAGACTTACTTACCTGGAGTTGATTGGCCAAGGTTCATTCGGCTATGTCTATAAAGCCTAAGTTCTCATATCTTGACTGGGATCATTTGTTGCAACAGAATACTGCCTAATGGCGTTCACATTTTATCTTGTTTGGATATACTTGACTGTGGTTTTAGTTTACCTTCTTTTCCCTATGCAGCATATGCTTGGTTACCGCAAGAATCAAAAGGCAACATTTATTTATAATGATACTTGTAAAGCAAAATATACAGGGTTCTCTTTTTAATTTAATCTCAATCCCCTTCTTCATTCGAAACATTCTCGAAACATAAATTTATCTAATTTGTCATAAAACAGCTCAATCAGATACCTTTGAAACTTTTAGACACTCAAGTAGTACGTTTGCCAACCTTACGTGTTGATATCAGAGCGTTAGTAACAATCAGCCTCGAGTGTTCAATTTAGAAGTCTTGCTTCATCCTAAGCTTGCCTTTCTTGAATCACTACTCTTTTTATTTACTTCGGACATATGCTTAATGTGATTGATATTTGCTCAGGGCTACGAGCTTAGAGCTTAGGTCTGTTCTTGATTAGTGCGACTGTAAAGGGAATTTATGATATCTATTTAATCTATAAAGTTGGTAATAAAATGTTTTACCTAAGAAAAAAAAAAGTGCCTATTTTCCGGTGTACATAAAAAGAAAGAAAGAGAGAAAAAAAATTCTTTGGAATTAGGGAAGGACAACTCCAGGGAACCCCCTGGTGTTATTAGAGATGCAGCCACACTGATCAAGCCAACGCACAACAATGCAAAAGCAATTGCTGCATCATACACTACAAAATTGTAAAAATTAGTGCGAAGACTGCAGTAGTCTTCTTAGATGGATATCACTTTAAAGTGAGTCTTCTTAGATGGATATCACTTTAAAGTGTCTCAATAGCCATAGCGCTATGAGCACCAATGCATTCTAGAACTCTTCTGATGTTAGACTAAAACATAACTCACAAATACACCATTCTCATTTCATGTGACAAAAGGATTTGAATCCACCTAAAAGCAACATGCTTCTATAGACTACCCTATGCCATACCTCTTCAATGCATTGATGAAATCAAGATTTGTGGAGGACCATATGGAGCGTGACAGCAAAGTTAAGGTCAATTATATCTGCTTAATTTGTGAGAACTTCACATTTTATCTCCTCCGAGATGGCTGCTTGGTGGGAGTCAGCTTCCGAAATGCAGCATGCAGAATCATAACTACAAGAGGATAAGGAAAACGAGAACTTACATGAATCACAGAATGACATAGTGAGTAGGCCTTGCAATAATACAAAAACATCGATTTATTACCTGCATAACTGATGGTGAGTGCAGAGAAGAGAGCCATTTGAACATTTAAGAGTATCAGAATAACTGCGGTTGCTGCAACGTGAAATACAACAAGCAGTGAAGCTAAGTCCAGAGAACACTGTCCATTATCCATCAGTAATGGTACTTTTATATGTAAATTCGAAAAAAAAGAAAAAAAAAGTGTTTGAGAAGAAGCACCAGAAAAAGGAAGGCAAACCACAGTTACACTACATAAAGCAAGTGTGCTTACAGTCCCACTTCCTAGCACTTCTACATGTATATGCAGGCACACAAACACCAATTGATGATACCTCCTTAAGTGGGGTCCTTACTACATAGATATGACAATATTGGCCTTAATTCTAACCTTAAAAATTTTTCTAAATTTATCCAAATGAAAAGACATCCAGGAAAAGAGATTCAGGGTAAAGGCAGCTTCTAAAATATAGCACTATGAGCACCCATGCATTCCAGAACTTTTGAGTCCCAGAAGAGTCATAAAATAATGTTTGTTTTTTCGCCCCCAGAGCCACAAGCCATCTGATAACAGAAGCCATCAAACCAAATGCCTGAGCAAACTAACAAATGACCTGGTAAAGCTATTGAAGAATCGAAGCACAATCTACTATATCCATAAGTTTATGTGAAAACACTAGATGCATATGGGTGCAGTTGTCCAAAAAATATCCAATGCATCAAAAAATTTCTAGCCTCCTGTGCATAAGAGATAATAATTACATAAAATCTAAAAAATGAGCAGATAGTTGATCACTGACCACATTGAGCAGTGCGAACCAAAACCTGCCGAATTACAGGGTGTCGATCCCATCCCCATCTATCATTACAGAATTTGAAAATATCCCAAATAGCCAAACTGGATATGAGTCCAACAAGAGCAACAGGCATTTGATACCTGAAATTATGACAACAAAAACAAAACCATTCAATGGAACAGATACGAAGATGAATAAGAAGATCACAGAGTTATCAACTAGAAAATATAAAATTAATCACATTCTAACTGCTCTATTACCACATTACAAAGGCACAAAACTGGAAGCTTTTAGAGAGGTTCAATCTGTATCTTCCGCTAGCCACTTATGACTGAACTCTACTTGCCTACAATGCTACTGAATAAAATTCAATCTAGCTAAAACCTTAGGGGACAAAAACAATGAGTCTAATCCAATGCCAGGTAAGGCAAAGGATTCCTTGTTAAATTTATCACCGTCCACTTGCAAAACTCAAAGAACAAAACCTTCCACTCAACTTGGCTTAAAGTCATTAAACCAAACATTGCTCAAGTCCAGCCAGAGCAATGAAAGCAAAACAGATAAAGCACCTAAACTATAAGACAAATAAGCTCTACATCGAGAATTTAAGTATTGTATACATCATTGGCCAGATCTTTTGCAGGAGCTACCCATAATAACGAACTTGCAAAATGAATCTGTTTTGAACAAAGAAGTAAGGCACAGTTGAAACTTGATTTTGCTTCTATTATGTTTCAAACATATCAATGTAAGTACTAAGTAGGCATTCCTAAACCAAATGAGATATCAATTAAGATAATAAACCAGCCCACAAGTGTGTCCTATAAACAGCACATTTTACATATTTGGCAAAATAGACAGTACTGAAAAAAAAAAAAAAGAAACATTTTTTCCTATCGTTTCTTTAACTTTCTCAGCAAACAAACAGAAACCCACTGAAGCCAGAGAGAGAGTGTGTACAAAGCGCAGGCAAAGAAGAGAATGAAGAGAGAGGCGTAATTTCTGGCATAGCGCTTAACGTTCTCGTGAACCCGGAGCCTGGCCTGGTCCGACCCGGAAGGAAAAGAGTACGACCCACTATCCCCAATAAACGCGCGGGTCCAGGACGGGGTTTGAACCGCGAAATCATCAGCGGTGAGCTTCGAGAAAGGGTTGAGAGTGAAGAGAGAGAGCACAGTCATAATATGAGAAAATAAAGACACAAAGAGGCCACCGGTTATTGCAGTGGTGGGGATGGTGGTGCTAGAGGTAGTGACGGCGGAAGCGGCGGAGGCGGCGGAGGAAGAGGAGTGTTGGTCGATGATTTCGAGGTAGCCGGAGTCGCGTAGCCATGACTCGAAGGATGGGTCAGGCACGGTTAGGGCCAGCGGGTTCGTCGAGAACACCATTTTTCACTACACCCACCCGATGAAACACCCTCTAATGAATAGGAACAAGAAAATAGAGAAAATTATTTAGATTAATTTTAAAGAGTTACATCGTTTTTTTTTTTTAAGGTAATCAGAATTTTTTTACTTTTTTTTTAAGTAATCAAGGAAAATTGTTAAAAAATTTATGTGATGGTGTTCTTAAAAATATAATACATGTGTTTTTGTAAAACCAAAAAGTATTACTATAGAAAGTGTATTATTTTGAATTTTTTTTCAAAGAAAAAGATATCACTATAGTTGAACCTCCACCACCAGCACATGGCCCTCTAGGATTCTCATTTCTTTTACTTCCAAAAAATGGAGATATCAAATATACATGATCATTTTAATTAGTTTCTGTGTATGTTAAGCCTTTTTTTTTTTTTTTGGGTCGTGGGATGAGTCAGAACCAGAATGAAACCAGTACTTATTTAACCATGGAACTGCGGGTTCTTAAAATGCTAAAAAAAAAATAAAAAAGGGTTGATGAACATTTTAAAATGTTTTCTTTTTTGGGAAAAAATTTTACCGCATCAAATCGGTTGAACTGAATCAAAACTATAACCTAAATCTTAACGAAACCTAAAATTTAACTGAAATGGAAGCGTAAGCCTCCAATTCTAACCAAACCACTGTCTTCCAAGTGCTCATTTGGGGAGGTTGTAACTAGTACTAGGAACCGCTGTTTCTAAAACAATGGAACAATAGAATTAACTTTCCTGTTAGGCCAAACCTTGTACTTCTAATTTGACCTATTTAAGAGACAGTTGCAAATTTCCCATGTGCTCTCTTTGGGATGTTTTTGAATAACTAGCATGCCGACGTGAAGAAAATTTCAACATACGAATAATGGAAGGGGACTTGTAATAACCTCTAAACGACAGTGTAGCCATCGTTCGGCTGATAAAACTTAATCTAGGGATAGCAGGTTGATCTTCCCCAAGAGCTCGCACCAATAACATCTTTATCGATGTTGAATTTTATACCTGCACATGCATCATGCTGCCACAACAAATGGGGATAGTAATTTTGTAAAGCCTTAAAAAAGACATAAAAGGTAAGGTCAAATGGAAATTAGACAATGCAATCAATGTTTTTTCTATGTCCTAATAATACAGCAATGAACAATCTCAAGTACAATACATAATAAATTATCCGGTCAATACCGGTCGATCTAACACATTTCTCTAAATAATGTTAGCAGCAATATCCGTTGGACTAAAGTTAAGTTGCCATAGAATTGTTCAATACAGAGTCCACAGGAAGTTACCATCGTTCTGTTTAAGCTGATGAAGACGCATCCTGGTATAGCTGTGGCAGATAAAAAAATGACAAATGTCAAAATATACAAAGCTCTCACGAATGTTGACCAACTGCACCAAAATATCACCGCTTCAATTGCCTCCTAGCCAAAGCAGGGGTTTTCTTGGGGATGTACACCTTGTAGCTCACCTGCCCCAATAATATTAGTAGTAGTAGCAGCAGCAGCAAAAGGATTAAGACTTGGAGCATGAAGAAATACACATTACATTAACTGTAAATAGGCTCCAATTTCAAGAATGAAATACCTACCTGAACCATCTCCCCACCCCGCATTACGGACATTGTCTTTTGTTCAAACTGTGAACCTTCCATGCCTTCATCTCGTGGCTTATTTGTGCCAACATCTCCTTCTGCAGATAAAAGATGGGAAGAAAGCACAGCAGAGGCCGACCCAGTAGCATTACTCACTTTGTCACTACAGCCACTGTCATTTGGTTGGTTTGCAATATATTCAGCCGGTGTGGCATCTTCATCTGCACTGTTACCAGTCACCAACTTAGCATCATTAAATTCCCCCGAAGCAGCTACTGCTTCCATCATTGCAGTGGTAACACTTGGCAATGGTTGCCTCATCGGTGATTCACCCATTCTTGGTTTTCTAATATCAGAAGCAACAGGCCTATTGATACTTTCCCTTCCAGCAATGGCCACATGATCACATGAATGAACGTCGTCCTTAGTAGAGCGACATTCATTGCCACTATATTTCCCATCATGAATCTTCTTTATGTTCTGTGAAAGAGGCTCAGCAGGAGTAGAATCAGAGGCATTGTTAGTTTTAACACCTTTACCATTATCATCATGAGAAGTCACGGTATTGGCAATTTGTGCAGAAGTCTTACCCAGATTACCCCCTTTAGGCAGCTTTGCCTGATGAGATTCCTGTGCTTCCTTCACAGTGGCAGAAGCAGAATTAGCATCTGATAATACTTGCCTGAATGCTGATCTAACAAGCCTTCCTTTGTCTACACCAGAACCAATATTTGTTCTCATCTTGTCCCTGCCAGTAATAGTCACCTGTTCAGGCAGATGAAGACTAGTTTTAGTAGATCCACCTGCAAACCAACCATTATCCCTATCACAAATTTTCTCATCGCTTTGCATAGAATGAGAGGAATCTTCTTGCACTACTCTAGGACCATCTTTTTCATCAACAGGATTCTTTGTATTTGTTGAAAGACCTCCACGGAACCTTCTTAGGTTCTCCAAAGCCTTTTCTCTTAACAATGCCTCCAAATCATTACCACCCACACTGTCAATGTCTCCAGAACTCTCATTCTTTTTTTCATTTACAAAATCCTTGGTCCCTGCCGTGTCAAAGTCAGACTGAGTTCTTGTATATTGGCCCTCCCCATCCTTGTCATCTGTGAGTTCAGTGAGTTTGATGCTAAAAACACTTGCATCATCCCTGTTCTCATCCTCTATGTGATTTTCCTTATTAGAACCAACATACAGCTCATGAAGTGACTCTCTCTTATTTTCACCATCATTACTATCCTTACTTTGATAAGAAGGGTAATCATCATGCTCAGATGTCATCTCCTCCGTATGCTCGATCTTGCCCAATTCTTTTCCCTCTTTATCATCCTGGGTAACAGTAATAATTGACATAAGCCGCTTTGAAGTGTTCCCCCTGGTAACTTTCTTCTCACTCCTGGGGTTGCTAATTCTATTATCCCTACTACATGAAGAACAACTCCTTGACCTGTATCTCCTCCTCTTAGTTCCAGATTTAGCGTTCTCAAATTTACTTTCATCATGCTCCCTTCTTCCAGACCTGTGCCTATGCCTTCCATACTCTGTCTCTTCCCTACTACTACTTGCACTCTGGCAAGTTGAGCAACTCCACGACCCACTACTAGCAGAACGAATACTTGCACCTCTCCTGGCCCTCTTCTTCTTTCTCTCCTTACGAGAATTTTTTCTTGTCTTATAACTGTCATTTCTCTTTGACCGTCTCCGCTTTCTCATATTATCAGAATCCTCAGAACTACAGGACTTTGCACGGGCCCTCTTTTTACTTCCCTTTACATGCTTCCAAGTTAGAGACCTTGACCTTTTACTTCTGTGTCTATCCTCAGAACTGGACAAAAAATCTGAGACCGAACTACTTGAATAACTGCCAGACTGCGACACTGAATCATCACAGCATTGAAGCTTCTTTGATTTACTTCTCTTGGTCTTACTTCTCTTCCTTGCACTATCCTACTTAGTAGAACACACAATCATGTGAAAGCTAGTTCAAACTTAACAAATGTTACCTATTCATTGTAATAGTTTCGAGGAAACACGGAATCTTGTAAAATTTTATGTTCTTTCCCTTAAAAAAAAAAGCAACCAACCCACCCTATCACTCAACACCCGCCCCCCCCCCACCAAAGAAAAAAGGGAAAGAAAACAGTCAAAATAACAAAAGATAATGAGAAAACAATTATTCTTAAAATGTTTTATTGAATTGGTTTCTCCTGTTAAGCACTTAGAATACAAATTCGAATCATGGGCACACAAATTTAATGTAGAATTAAGAAAAAAAGAAAAAAAAAAAAAGAAAAACCCCATGTATCGTATGATACCGCCTTCAATGATTGAGTGTGGAACTCAGTTCAATCTCAAAAAGGCATATCACGAAAATAAAGCCCAACACTAAAATTTCATCAATTCTACTACTTAAATCCAATTCTCTTAAGTTTCTCTTGAGGGTTCCGTGTTGTACTTTATCTAAACCTTCTCAGCTATCCAAAGATAAGCTCTGCACTCACCATCCACCAATTCCAACAACTAAAAAACAATAATCGCATAAATATAATATCAACAATCACAAGAACAAAAAAAAAAAAAAAAAATTCCATGAACAATTGGGTACAAGCTGAAAATCCAGAACACAAAATAGAATCAAGAGTTACCAGGTAGGAATCTTTGGAGCGTTTCTTTTTGTGGGAAGCAATTGATTTTCCCATCTCCCTCCCTCTCTCTCTCTCTCTCTCTCTCTCTCAAATTACCTGCAAGTTTCAAAAATCAACCAGTAATAAGAGCATAAACTGTTTCTTTTTTTTTTTTTTAAAAGGAAGGAAAAAGAAATATGAAAAAAGAGAGGGGGAAAAGGCGAAAGAGGGATTGAATGATTAATTTAGTTAATTTAATTGGAAAATAGTTAACGAAAAATAATAATACTAATAATAATAATAATAATAATTATTATTATTATTATTATTATTATTAGTATTATTATTATTATTATTATCGGAGAAGAAAGAGAAACTGGGATTCTTTACCTTAAGGGCGGAGGGGAGAGAAATTTTAATTTTTTTTTATTTTTTATTTAAAAATTAATATTTATTATATTTTTAATTTTAATCTTAATTTTATAATAAAAATAATGTGTTTTAATAAAAAAATTAATATGAATAAATTAATTATTTCATAAATTAAGTAAAGAAATTAATAATTTTTTCATAGAAATGAATTTAATGGTCAAGAAAAAAAAAATTATGTTCAAAAAGAGAGGAAAGAAAAAGTTGTTCGCTTATCTTTTTACTCATGTTTATTTTATATTCATATGTAGACGAGGTTTTTCTTTTCTTTTTGGTTTCAATGGGATTAGGGTGTTTGCGAATCAAATTAAGATAATTTGAAAAGAAATTTATTAAACGGTGACGAATTGAATTAGTTTTTAACATTTTTTAAAACCCTTAATCTACCATCAATTTGTCCCTGCGGATTAGAAAACTTAAAGATTGAGTTTTTTTTTTTTTTTCTTCCTTCTCGATTTTGGAGGATGATTTGACTAATTCGAGTTAAGTGATTTTTAGTAAGTTGGACAATTTTCGAGCACCCTTAATTAGGACTTATTTAAGACCCCGTTTAAGTATGTGTTGAGATTTTTAATTATTAATTTTTGTCATTTAATATTTTAATTTATTATTTATTATATTTTAACAATATTTATTTTTAATTTTTAATTTTTATTAATAACAATTAATTTTTTATTTTGAATAATTTTTTAAAAAAATACTATTACTATACTATTTTTTAATAATAAAAATAAAATAAGTCAAATTTTAATTCAAAATAAAATTAAAAAAGTACATATATTATTCAAAAATTTTAAAATATTAACAATGAAATATACATAATAATTAAATATAATATAAAATTAAAATTAATACAGTAATTATTATAAAACTCTTTTTTATTTCTAATACAATTCATCTGTTATAATTAATTTTAATTAATAGTAATTATTTCATATAATTTTAAAGTCTAATTTTTATCATTATTTCAACATTAATATTCTCATTAGCATAGAGTATTAAAAAAAAAAAAGTTGGTCTAATAGATTTTACATTCTAATGAAATTATGAACAATCATTACCACAGGTTTGGTGCTTGGCATATTTGCACCAGGTTCACTGCTTATCTGCTAGGCATTATTCTCACGAATGAGGGCTAAGGTTAGTTTTGGTAGAATGTGGCACGGCGAAGCCCGTAGTGAGTGAGCGTAGGTGTTGAATGCGGGGACTTCTACCTCTCGAGTCTGGATCATATGATGGTGCGTCCTTCCACCGGAATAGTGATGGATTGTTGGATTGACGACCTCTTTGTTTGAGTTTCGTTTCATTGGGGTGGATTGTTGGATTTGTAAAAAGAAACCCTCTCTAAATCTGCCGATTACAAGGCCCATGAGCCCATCGACCCCAAAATATCGACCTGCCAGATGCCAAGCCAGATGACCTGCAAACGCATATATTCCTGGCAACTCTCTTGATTTCACGTGGTGATTGACAGAGAGGTTTGATTATGAATGACTCTATACCATTTAAAGAGGCACAAAATTTCTGAACCTAAAATGGGTATAACTTAAACTCCCACTTAAGTGAACATTTTAATCTCATAACATTGAATTAATGGCTCAAATAATCAAATAGGAGATGAAATGTTTGTTTTCCTTGTTTGACAGGGAACCACTCAGGGAGGGGAAAGTTAAGAACGGATATCGTTGGCTTGATCAAATTACATTATCTCTGGAACAGTGTTGAATGAGATTGGTATACTGATAGGCTATATAATTTACTAATATATATGTTGTAATATACTTAATAGTTTCTACAAAAATTTTTTTTTTTTTTTAAAAAAGGACCGATTCATGCATTCTTATCCTTGAATACGAAGCACCAAATCTAAAAGCTAAAAATCAATTTATGTTGCAAATAAATCAATTCTTTTTATGCGTTCCTTTTCCTAGTGCAGCCAGCAATGCCTGGTCAAAAGATTTGACCATAAAATTGGACTGTTTGGAAACTGAAAAAGTTGTATCCATCCTGCCACTTCTTAGGGACTGTTTTGTAATTTTATTCGTACTTTCGTGGCAAAGTGGGAGACCAAATTGACTGAATAAAAGAGTTTGGCTTAGGCGACGAGTGCACGTGATTGCACCAGACTTCGAGCCCGTGTTTGGTTATTTCATTTTGTTTTAATATTTTTTATAAAATAGTTGTGTTTCTTGTTGTTTTTTTTTTAAATTATATTTTAATGATATTTAGAAAATAAATATTTTTATAATTGAAAGTTAACTCTTGTTAAATTAAATTAAAAATTTTAAAATTTAAATATTACAAATAATTATAAAATTAATTATAATTTTAAATAACATAATATCATAATTTTATTTAATTTATTATTGTGATATATTAGACTGATAAATATTATTAGAATATATATTTATATTTTACTTATTTCATGTATGTATATTTAAAAAACTTAAAATTTACTTAAATAATTTGATAAAATTAAAATTATTATTTTTAAAATTGAACACACTCAAATTTTATATATTAATTTTTTTATATAATTTAAGAATAATTTTTTTGTTTTCATAACACATGTTAAAAAAATAATTTTCCTTACATGCTTGAGAATACAAAATTTAATTGCACTCTCTTCTTGTACTACTTTATAAGTCAATGTTATTCCCAACAAAAATTGATACGTTCACACGTAATTACATTTAAATAAATATAATAATAATTAAAATATATTAAATAATTTATCTTTCACATCTCTTTTAATGAGTAAAATTTTTAGCCATCCTAAAGACATAATATTATTTAAAGTTTTTTTTTTTTATGCCCTTCTTAGCGAATTTGACAGACTTTCCATAATCAACGGTGCAAATTCAAATAAATGTTTAGCAGTAAAACAAAAAAAAAAAAAAAAAACAAAATCCCTCCTTTTTTTGTTCATTCACTGTGAACCTGTTTTTGTTTATTATGATTTTTTTTTTTTCCCCCAGTTTATATTAAGGGGCCTTTTCTTCGCATCAAACATTTATGGGACACCTGATTAGGAGAAAAGTTGTCCTTTTATCTTTCAGCAGAATTCTTTGTACGGTAATATGTAAAAGTGACATCTGAAGGAAACTCACTTGTCACAACCCTGTCTGCAGAATGTGGGTTTTTTTGGCTTTGGGTCCCCCTCCTGCATGAATTCATAGAAAGTAGTTCTGAATTCTTACATTCTGAACCATACACACAAGACAGATAGTTGAGTGTTGTCTATCCTTATGGCCTTCATTACTATTCATTGTTTTCATAGTGCTAAGTTAGATTAATGGCTCGTATTTGCAGATCACTTCTTTACGTCTTAAACAGTTTGAAGTCCTTTACATAAGCCTCCTGCACCAACCACGAGATGGTACTTTAACTATTTGTTGCATATAATTCTGCTGAATCTCCTTTTAGTTCAAACTCAATTTGTCTCACATCTGCTCATTACCATTACATGTGATAAGTGAAAATAAAAGAAGTAATTGTGTAAAATAATATAAAAATAGAAAAGTACAGAGTTAGTCGGAGCTGATCAATAAAGTAAACTCACTCATAAAATCTATTTATATGTTCACAATTAAGCTGTTGACATAGCCGGCCCCGACGAGTTGGGCCGGTGACCTGCGTAGTCCAATGCTCTACCACTGAGCTATGGACCCAACAAATATTCTGTGTAATTACTTATTAACACCTTTATATTCCATGAGCATATTTCATCTAATATAGAATAACATCTATGATCACTGGTCACAAGATTTATTAATAGAATTATTTGAACTTTTAGATTCAGATTTAAAATTCAATCGCTAGTCCCTACAAATTAAAAGAAAAAATTGGAGAAACGCTCGCTTAGTTATATTTCAAATAATAAGAAAATAAACGTAAAAGATAAGAATTTTTATAAAAATTAGTAATTTTTTTAAAATACTATGTTTTTCAAAAATTTTGATAAAGCATAGGGAAATGACCAGGGTTGAAACGTAATGTTTCTCAAACTTCAACAAAACATGGGCTTTATTTTTTTATGCACCCAAAAGAATTGCTAATACTCCAGCAAATATTTGTTTCCCAACGATATCTTTTTTTTTTTTTTTTGATTCATTAATTTTTTATGATATAGGTAATTACTCGCTTTCTCTTTCTCCGTTTTTTTTTTTTTTTGATATAAGAATTTAACTCGGGATTGTTTTTATTTGATCAACGTGGTTTATACCTCACACGTATTATGAAGTTGAATAAAATTTATATACTAATGGGATTCAACTTTAGCATGAAATTAATGTAAGATTATCCATCAGAGATTTTAAGAATTGTTAATTTTTTATTTGTATTAATTAAAAATTAAATCTTAAACTTAAACTCACGAGCGAAATGTTTTTAACGTGAAATTAAATTTTTTTTCTTTAAAAAGTATTTGTTGTTGAACGGCCAATCGCATGACACGGATAGCAAAAGGACCAATTTGATCCATTAATAGTATTAACGTCTTCCCCAAGACTGAAAATATAGAATTTGAAATTCAGTCAATTGAAAAATACAAAAAAAAAAAGACTATGATCACGTAATTTAGGAAGAATAAAATTATTATTATTATTATTATTATTATTATTATTGTCCAATTTTTTACACTATTTTTCAATATCGAGGAGAAACCTTGTTGTTGGTAGGCGACTTGGCCGATTTTTTTCGAGGAAGCTTCCAACACGCGTAAAAATCACAGGTAAAGTTAGAAGAAAAGGACATCTCCGCCGTTAGATCCTAGTGGACCGCTTCAAAGCCCAAAGGACAGGACATCAACTTCCATGCATATTCCAGGATTCGATGCGGACACACGCGACCCGGAAATGCCGACAGCGCCGTACGTTTGTTTTAGCTGCCGTCATCCAATAACCGTCTGCCTTACCTCTGTCAGGCGAGGATTCCAAACAAAGAAACGGAACAAAAAACTTGAATAAAACGGCACTCCCCATTTACAAAGTCTACTGTGCCTGTTACAAATAATATACCAATTAATAGAAATTTATTTAGTCCTACTAATATCATCGCAATTATTATTGGTTACTAAATGCGTGAACAAAATTCACTCTTCAATCACTGTCATCCATTGGTTAGAATATTTTATTTGTATCATATAATTATAAATTTAAATTTTTTTCATAATATTTAACTAAAGTAAATAATATATATATATATCTAGTCATTTATAATTTTAAAAATTATTCAAAAGTTTTTAAAAAAATTTAATCTTTTTTCAT
This sequence comes from Bruguiera gymnorhiza, assembly GCA_020883675.1. Lineage (NCBI taxonomy): Eukaryota > Viridiplantae > Streptophyta > Magnoliopsida > Malpighiales > Rhizophoraceae > Bruguiera > Bruguiera gymnorhiza. The sequence continues at coordinate 3,034,211 of JAIRCJ010000136.1, read as the reverse complement.
AGATTTAATATAATAGTTAAATTTATTGTATAGTGTGAATTTAGTGTAATTATCTTTAATAAAATTATGAGACACTACTTCTACTTTTTTTGGATTAATAAAAATTAACTCTTCATCTTTTTTATTTAATTAGAGTAAAATAAGTAATTTAATTATTAATGAGATTTGAAGTTCAAATATTATACCTCATTTTAAGTTTATATTTTGAGTAATTGATCAAATATTTCAAAAATTTCTGAGTCCTTGGAAAATTTTAGATAATATGCCAATATTATTTGTTATTAAACACAATTTTTGTATACTAATGGAATTCTTGGACAAATTGTTTCCTCATATTTATTAAGTTTTTTGATCTAAACATATATATATATATATTATCATTGTCCTAACTAGACAATAAAGTTACGAGGAGGGAATAATTATTTGAACAATTTAATTGAAAGAAAAATAGATTAGAATTTGCAAAAAGAAAAAATAAAGGAGGGATAAGAAGAGTCATTTAAGATTTATAAAAATTATCATAGAGCATCTGACATGATTGTATTTTGCTTCTACATTTTAAATATCGGTGGGGGGAAAACGTGTACTGCGGAGAGGCAACCTTAAATTTTGATATTAAATTCATATTGCTCTTTAGCCTTACGTGGGTAATGATCCCTACTAGTTTCCATATAGATTCGCTAATGTTTAGAAAATTTATATTAAATAATTATTTATTATAAAAGGATAATAACTTAAATACGAATAGTTATCAAAATTGTATGTATAAATTATGTTATCCATTAAAACACGGCACTGCCCATTAAAAATAGTTATTTATGACCTGTTGGACATTGGTGTTCTAAAAAATTGGCGATAAGTTAAGTGTTAGATATTTTTTATAAGATAAAATGAATTAAGACATTAACATATAATTTTTATTTTAGATTTATAAAAGTGAAGATTAATATTTTATGATAATTAAAAAAAAAAAAGAAAAAGAAAGAAAAAAGGCAAATCAGCCGATGGCCTTTTGAGGAGAACAAAATCTGCGATTGGTCAAGAGAAAGGGGCTCATGCTAGCCACTATGCGAAGGGACACAACGTATCAAAACTGGCTTCACAAATTACAATTATTAAGCTTCATTTGATGGCGGCAGAGCTGCGAGCCTGCTCAATAGAAAATTGCGGTCAAAATGCCTCGTTGACCGAGCCGAATATCTCAAATTCACTCAGTAAAGTTACCAGCAACATCAGCGCGTGGTGGCGCGTGAAGTATGCTCCCCCCCACCCCCGGGTACACGTTCATCCGGCGAAGTGATCACACTCTCGTACACGTGTAATACCTTTTGTGTTAGATTTGCCGCCTTTTCAATCCCATAGAGCCTACAAAAGCATCGCTGTACAGCAACTTACTAGATTTAAAAAAAAAAAAGAAAATAATAATAATATGATTTTTTATATTTATTTTTACGAGATTTATTAAATTATAATGAATTTATATATATATTTATTTTTTTTATGTTGCTGTTGTGAGTTTTAATAGAAAATTTCGTGAATCGAATTACATGAGTCTCGTAATCGTAAATAAAAAATTATAAAAATTACCTTTTCTTTTTTAATTATAGTATGACCTTATAAACATGAACTGTTTATAAATTATTTTTTTTCAGTTAGAATAATATCTTGTTTTTTATTTTATTTAAGGGAAGTATTGATATATGCATTGTTCTCATTTCCACATTGGATAATTCCCAAAAAAGGAAAAGGAACCCATAATCTGACTACGAGTTTAGTGCCTGCTTTGTATCTTTTTCTCAATTATTAGACTATATACTAATATGCAGATCAGGTAGCGATGCAATATCTTGACATTTGGATTAGCATAACAAAGTAATACCCGAATGCCTTGAGGACTGTCCGAGTCAGAACCAATTAATTTAAAGAAAAAAAAGAAAATTTGAATGCCTCAAATTGTATATGACATAATGGAACATAAATTCAAATTAATGAAAATGAAACACGAAGCTTAATCATATAAACTCAAATTTCATGGATAGTATTTTTACAAAGAAAAAAATTTGTAATATTTACATATATATATAGCATAATGAAATTAAATAGTCAAATGAGTTTAATTATTTGTTAATATTTTTTTGAGTATGAATAATTTGCTAATATTTATCATACAATAATGATAAAACTTAGGATTTTATATTACATAATAACAAATATTGTATGCCACAAGACATAAAGTCAAGATTATGATAGCCAATAAGAATACATATAGTTACAATGTTGATAAAATTCGTTAAGCGAATAGATATATTTGCAAGATTTAAATATGCATTATATTTTCATATCATAAAACTAAAAAATTAAAAAATAAATAAATTAATATAATAAAAATTAAATAATCTTATTTAAATAATGATATTATCTCATTTAATCTCACAAATAAATAAAATTAAATATAAAAATTATTATATTATTTTCATATTATTTCTTATATATTACCGTATAATGATATCTTATATATATATATATATATATATATATATATATATATATATAAAACCAACAATCTCTCACAAAGCTTTTCCTCTAGTCAAATTGTTAACAGATACAATACATTTTCACTTGATATATATATATATATATATATATATAGTCAAATTGTTAACAGATACAATACATTTTCACTTGATATATATATATATATATATATATAGTCAAATTGTTAACAGATACAATACATTTTCACTTGATATATATATATAGATATATCTACATTGTACAATAGTAATGTTAACACACCCTTTATTTCAACGAAAAGTTTTTCAATAAATAATAAATAAATAAATAATAATAATAACAAAGCACCCAAAAAGGAGTAGGGAAGGACATGTATTCTAATTGAATTGTGGGGCGACAGTGTACGTGTCATAATCCGATTAGACTTAGATCTCACTTTTAGCTGCTGCGTGCAAGAGAAGCCACGCATCATCTCCACCAATCTTTGACGGTAAAAATAACCCAAATGAATGCCGAGACCCAACATGAGAAAAGTCAATGTTAGATATTAAATTTTATTTGTAAAAAAAAAAATTAAATAAAAACAGCTAAAAATAACTCTAGTGTCGATTTATTATATGGTAATTAACATATTTACCTGTAATAAACTTTTTTGTTTTTTTGGTAAAAACAAAAAAAAAAAAGAAACCCATACACACAAAAGCAAGAACAATCGCCGGCCCAGCCGGGACTTGTAACAATTAAGCCCCTCATTCCGCGGTTTCCTCTTTCCTCAAAATCGTCTATAAAATAGACCTCCATTTCCTGCTTGTTTCTCTCATATACAACACACCCTCTGTTCCTCTCTCTGTCTCTCTTTCTCTGTTTGTAATATTTGAAAAAAATAAAGAAAAGAAAAGAAAAACACACGCGCACACACACACACACACAGATAACTTGTAACTGGGAACGAGCGGAGGAATGGCTCCGAGGGAGAGATCCAGCCCCCTCCGCAGTAACCCGAACCCCAACTCCGGCGCCAAGGAGATCCGCTACAGGGGCGTCAGGAAGAGGCCGTGGGGCCGCTACGCCGCCGAGATCAGGGACCCCGGGAAGAAAACCCGGGTCTGGCTCGGAACATTTGACACCGCCGAAGAAGCCGCGCGTGCCTACGACTCTGCTGCTCGTGACTTCCGCGGCGCCAAGGCTAAGACTAATTTCCCTTCCATTCTTGAGGTCAACAACAACGCCGCCATCGCCGCTTCCGCTGGTGTCCCCGCCCTCAGCCCTACCCACAGCAGCACCGTGGAGTCTTCCTCGCCGCCTCCAGCACGCGCCGTTCCTGTGGCCTCGCCTCCATTGGACCTTACTCTTAACTTCCACGATAAAAGTAAAAGAGCTAGTCTCGGTGCCGGAGCCGGCGTCCCTGGAGGCGTGTGGATCTCACTCGGGGCTATGACTCGCCCAGTCTTCCACTTCGATGCGTTTGCCCAGGCAATGAACACCAACCTTAACCACAACAGCAGCAGCAGCAACAAGGGCAAGGCCTTGTGCGGGTTTGATGGCACGGGGACATTGAACACTGGGGTCCACAGCGATTCAGATTCATCGTCCATTTTCATCGGTTACCATCATGATCACAGTCCATGCAACAAAGGGCTGTCACTTGATCTCGATCTTAACTTGCCCCCACCACCTGAAGTCGCATAGTTACATTTTTATTTTTATTTTTTATTTTTCTCCCTCTTTTCCCTTTCTCTTGCCTTTGGGGCGAGATCTGATTTTAATGTCGTTTTGAGATCCAGTGATGCCGTTTTGATGTGGTTCCCAATCTGAGAGAAGAACATTGAGAATGTTTTTAGAGCGAAAGCAAGATAGCCGACTTTGATTATTGTATATATATAGAGAGAGAGAGAGAGAGAGAGAGACATAACCCTAAATCATCAAAAACCAGAAAAGCTTGTCCCTTTTATTTAAGCAACCGAGAAATCAATCCCATTTGCAGGAGCTTTTATGGTGTTGTTTTTAACGTTATTATTGCTACTATCCTCCTGATAAATAAATTTAAAGAAAAAAAAAAGTCAATTCAAGATCGAGAACAATACCCCGTTACACTCGCAAAGCAACCGGATTTACAAATTAATAATCTATTATTTGTACAGTTAAACGTAATTAATAATATAATAAATATATGAATCAACGTTTTAAGTTTTTGGGGTTTTTGTTACTTTCGTCTCTTTTGTCTCTGGCAGTGCAATTTTTAATCTCGATGGTATATGCGGCGTCCTAAGTGTCCGACAGACATGTCGCCGGCCTTTTTGGTGGTGCTTTATCGATTTTTAACTTCAATTCTGACGAGCTCGTTGGCAGCCCACGTACGTTAAGGAGAACTGTCCCATTCACGGTGGACCCATCCCGCCGTACGGAATCCGCAATCGGTTTTTTTTTTCTTTTTCCTCCCCCCCTTTAATAATTCATACCGAGCTAAAATTAAAAAAAAAAAAATCCCTTGTAGAATAATTTCGATACGGTAGAATTTTATATTTAAAAAAATATTTTGTAGTAATATAATTAATATAAATATAAAAAATTTATATCATATAAACTATTATTAATGTAATATAAAAATATATATTTTTTTATATCGAATTGTGGGTCCAGGCAGTCAAAAGAAATAAAATAAGAGGACGCATAATTGAGTGGAGGGGAGCGGCGTGAAGGTTAGGAGAATCGTGGGGATCTGATGGTCCCATATCTTTGTCATAAAAATTTCTCCTCGTGATTCGCGCATTTGCCTCGTCCCTTTTTCTCTAATGAAATCTCCGAGTGATGGCCGTTTGATTTAAAAAAAGAAAACAAGGAACGCCCACGAGAAGGGTGGGGGACCCCGCCCCCATTAAATGGGTCAGCGTTACGTCTGCCTGTTCGGCTTGTGCGTTATTAAATCATTATTACGAGGCGGTGGCTCCGACGGCGAAGCGAACTGTCTTCAACTTGTACGAGAAGAAAGGTGAAGGGCCGAATCGGGAGGTGTAAAGATCCTCCGTCCATCCGCTGTGGGTGGGGTGGGGGGCCCCACCGGAAGACACATATTTCCTGTTGACAGACGGATATGTCGGCATTCGGGTTGTCGTCACGTGTCCCTCCACCGTCCGATATAAATAGCTTTATCGATTAATTCTATTTTTATTATTTTTTTGCCGTCCCACGAAATCCGAAAAGTAAGCTCAGGTCTTTTTACAATAGTTTCCTGTTCACACAACCAGCCGTGGTGAATGGCGGTGGATAGGAACCAGAGGAATAATTCGGGAATTTTTGTTATAAAAATAAGACCATGAAATCTCTTTTTGTTTGCGAGCATGGCAGAGCAAATTACCAATATAAGGGATTAGGCAAAATTGCATTAAGTACTATTGATAATCGTAATCACTTTGGTATATCAAATGTATTGATGTTTGCCATTAATCTCACATTAAGTGCCATCTAATGTAGATTTATATTGACTCACGGTAAGGTTTATTGATGGTATTCAAAAGAATACAAAATCATATGATGTCTACACCTAAAATATGAAAATTTTAACTAAAGGACTTGATTTTAACTTTTTTTTATTATTTTTTTATTTATATAGATCTATCACCAACTAAAGAAATAAAATTTAACTAGAACTAAATTGCAAAATGCTTCACATTCACATGCATATTAAATATATACGTGACACTTAATAAATTTATCCTGAATTAGGGGGCCCAATAAATACTTTAATATCTACTAATTTTTTATATTATCATATATCCAAAGTGTTAAAATTTACCATGTGTATTATTAATTTTTTGTATTAATTTATTAAATATTAATCATCTAATAATATGATAAGTTAAAAGTGTTCATAATTTATTTATAAATTTTTGTGAGGAAGAATAATAGTGTTAAAGTGGACTAATTTAATTTCAATAAAATAATTTTTTAATTATATTTTAATACAACAAACTGAATTCAAATTTAAATAATTAATTAATTTATAAATTTAAAATTATATTTTTAACTCAAAATATTAAATTTATTTTACCACTCTTATTTTCAGAATCACCTCGAAATAAAATTGAATGTGCTAAGGAAATAAATAATATAAAATCGATCTGATGAGTGCAAATAGAGCATTTTTTTTGTTTTGTTTGTGGGACTTGGTGTGGAACTTGTTACTGATATCTTTTATTTTAAGGACGAAAATGTGTACGCGTGGGAAACGAAGGCGCCGCGCCGCCCCGTGGGCCCCACTCTCGAATAACCAATTTTCTACTCTTAAAAAGATCTATAGGTCATATATACGAGACAACCACCTAATCCACATCTGCCATGTGGAGTGCGTCACGTGGATCCCGCGGCGGCTCCAAGGAACGACATATAACATGTGGTGGTTATGAACGGAAAGAAGATTTTTGAAAATTGAAGCCAAAATATAGAAAAATTTAAAATTTAATTGATTTAATCTGTTTAATCGTTATTTAAATTGATATGTAATAATAAATTTATATTTATATGTTAATAATTTTAAAAATAAAAATAATAATTTTATATGATATATTTTGATAAAAAATTATTTTAAATGATTAAATTTAAATATTTCTTTTTAACAAAACAAACTCTAATTTAATTTTTAATTTTTAATCTTAATGACTAAATTAAAAGTTTAGAAAAAATTTAAATAAAATTTAGGAGTCAATTATAATTTTTTTTTAAAAAATTGAAGTTAAATTACAATTTTTAATACTTCTAATTTTTAAACTAGCATTAATTGAATTAAAATTTTTCAATATTATTAGTTTTTTGATTAATTAATGATAGAATCGAATTAGTAGTGTAATTGATTCACAGTTGAACCAATTTGACTTACTAGTTCAGCTGAATGGAAATAAAGAGGTGCAAGTTGGATGAATTAATTTTGTGTTCATTTATTTCAAATTTAGGTTGAGTTAATTTTTAAAATCGTAAAAATATATAGGCTGATTTGTTATTTTTAAAATATAATTTTGTTATTTTTCAACTAATTTATAAAATTACATATTAAATTATGTTTAAAATATATTATTAAAATATATAAATTTATTAGATATTCATATTCTACACATACACAATTTATAAATATTATAAATAAAAAATGTAATATGTATATATAACGTGTACATAATTGTGTATATAATGTGTAAATATGAATAATGTAATAAATAAAAATAAAAATATTAAATAATAAATTTAATTGTTAAAATCAAAGTTGTTAAACATAATCTACGTTTGACAATACAACCAGAAATTCGATGACCAATGTTTTCAAAATTGAAATAGTCATTGAAAATTTTTTGATTTATAGTAATTAATGTGTTTTCTTTTCAAAAAAAAAAATATTTTAATGTAAAAATGTAAAAAAATTGACGATAAATTATAGTGTATGTATATGTATATATATATATATATATATATATATATATATATATATACACACCTAGATTGTGTTATGAAATATAAAATATCAAAATATATAAAACTTTAAACATTTAAATTTGGAGAGAGTCAAATCCTACTAGTCGATGTAAAAATTTAGTAATAATTCAAAATGTCCTTCATTTTATTTGTTAGGGTTTTGAATCCTTACGGAGACATCTACCTAGAATAGAAAGGAGATTCATGGCAATATATAGATCGTATGAGTTTCAAATTCGACATGTTGTTAGGTGTTAGAAAGTCTTGATTGAAGTAATTATTATTTTTTTAAAATAAAAATTGAATGAAAATAATAATAAGTGACTTTAAATTAAATTAATAAAATAAATAAATAATTTTTTTGGGTATTTTTTGTTGTTATTTTAAAAAAAATATCTCAAGAGGGTCAAACCTTCGAAAGGACAGGTGGGACTTGGTTAGGTGGAAGCCTGGGTTCGATTACCTCTTCTGCCGGATTTCAGTTTTTGTTGAAATAAAGTTGGCGATGTGGCGCGCTCTAGGTATGCCACGTTCAAGGAGCTAACGAGCTTTGAACTGAAAAAATTAGTACGGCGCCAATGGGTCACGGTTTTCAAATCCTTCGTATTCGAGATCATAACCGGACCGGACCGGACCGGATCTTCAATTAATTTCTGAATGATTTGGTCGGACCAGCCTGTCGAATTCAGTCCAGTTTTGAAAATCTTTGCTCCCGACAGGCCTCCATATCAAATGACACGAAGCTCCGAAAAGAGGCATGTGCTCAATTGCACAGCCGATTTGGTTGAGCTCCACCGGGCTCTCATTCTTTCTTTTTCTTTTTCTTTTTTTTTTTTCATTGCCCAAGATGAAATGCATAACTCTCCAATAATGCATGCTGTTCTTTCCCAGAACTGGGCTGATTTAGTGAATTTCCTAACGAGAATTTTAGAAGGCTTGCTTATGTGTATTTGCAATACTTTTTTAGCAATGATGCAGTGGGTACATGTTCTCATAAAAGAGCAATGTTGATTAAATTCTAGAATTCAGTGATAACGGAGAAAGGAAAAGGAAACAGAATGGTGTAAAGAATGTTATGTAGTCCTAATAACAATTATTGTAGCAACTTTATTAACCAGTTACATTGATAACATATCTCAACTAAATTTACAATAAATTGAGACATTCAATTATTTATTTATTAGACCACATTTATTTTTAAATGACTAATGAAAATATTAAAAAAAATATTATTTAATTATTTAATTTTTATTTTAGTATTAATTATTAATTTATAATAAATTTGAATTAACTCTATCTAACAGGAGAATTAAAAAAAAAAAAGAAGTTAAGGGGGTATAAGTGACAAGGAAAAGAAAAAAAAGGGTTAGAAAAGGTTAGGGGTAAGCAAAGAGAGAATTATTTAAAAAATCAAAAGATTTGGCATGAGTGAAAAAAGAAACAAAGATGAGATTTAAAAAGATTTGAAAAAAAAAAAAAGGAGCAATGAGAGCAAGTAAAGTAAAAGGTAGCAGTAATAGAAAGTTAGACTTGATATTCAAAAGAAGTCAGAGAGTTGATTTGTGTGTCTATTAACAACTCAATTGATTTTGATATTTAGAACTGAAAAAAATTCACTTATTGAATCACAAATTAAAGAAAACTTGGATATTAGTATTTGTTGTTGGCTTAGATGTTTTTCCTGTGACTAACAAATAAAATCACATCGAGAGAAGTAGCCGCTTGCCATCATTAGAGAAAATCAGAGTTAATTGTACTCATTAATGGTAGTAGCAAAGTTATTATTTTATTAATAATGATATCAAAACTATCATGCTTTTACAATAGTATCATAGTTTTTAAATTTTAATAGTGGTATCAGAGTTATTATACTTTTAACAGAGAAGTGGGAAAAGACAGTAGTGATATTGAGCTCTTCAGAGTTATGATCTTTGATGTGCAGAAGATGGCATGCTTGGTGTCATTACAAATTTTGTTGATTCTTTGATATGTTACAAAGTGTAACGATGGTTCGAAATCCAAACTAACCAGTGTTAGGCTGTGACCTAGCGTCATCATTTCGATATCTAAGTCAATGAGAGCTCAAAGAAGAGATATGAGAATAAGAGATGGTTGCCTAAGACTGCTGATCTGGAGGTTTACCACAGTATGAAGTCTTTATAAGGTCCTTGGAGGACTTCTAGTGGCCAATAAGGGGAACACAAACCAGGTTAACACGCTAGCTAGATACCTTTGTCGGGTAGTGTTGGCATTCTGACATGTATCAATGGTGATGGAAATGGTGAAGTGATGTCTGGCAAGATGCTTATTGCAGATGCTATGAACGTCTGCCCTTTGTATAAGTACATGAATGTTTTTAGTGATGACACATGTTTTGTATGCTAAAGTGTGCTCCCTTAGGGGAGGGGTGATCCGAACAAGTTCTTTAAGATTGCCCTTCAATGGAATTTTCAAGTTTTAAGATGTTGTCAGATTAAAGGGATGTAATCAAGTTGGGCCCCTAATAAAGTATTAGGCAGAAGATTTTTGTTATAATGTCCTTATTAATGGAAAATGACTGTTTTTCATGCCTTTCATTTTAAGGTTATGACATATAATTTATATATATTATTTGTAATGTTTTTGTAAATTATTTGTGTATGCATGAGGATTGATAAAGATTTCAAGATTAAAGTTTAAACTTTATTAGTGATGAAGTCATAAGTCGGCGACTCCAATGCACCCTAGGCTTCTGTGATAGGCTTGCAAACCAAAAAAAGACTAAGGTCGGAGGTGAAGAGAGAGAATTGGGGATAGATGAAGAGAGATGAAAGAGAACGAGTTGGACAAAGAAAGGGAGAGAAAAGAAGGGATAAATGGAAGATAGAGATAAAAATAGAGGAAAGAGAGATAGGAGAGATAAGGAGAGAGGAGGAGTGATGGTGACAATAGTGGTAATCGTAACGGTTACAGCAATAACAGTGGCTGACGACTAACAATGGTGATAGTTAAAAGTAATAACAGAAGTAAAGATAAGAAATAAGAAAAATTTTAAATTGATATCATCAATTCATTTTTTATATATAAGATCTTTTGAAAGATAAGTTTAACTCATGTTATAACCCATAGAGATATATAATGATAGTATTGGTTCATAAATATGAAATAGTAATCTCATACTAATATACTCAAATAATTTATCAAAAATAAGATATGATAAGTTGTTATATTAACTTTTTTGACTCTACAATTAGAGAGAAGAAATGTGAAAATTTCTCACTTGAAAAAAATTTGATGATAATCTAGTAAAAACAATGCAGTAAACATGCACAAATATAACATAGTTTAGTGAAAATTTTAAAGAATTCGTGTGTGTGTGTGTGCACAAACATTTTTGGAAAGAAAACAAGTCATTTTTAGGAAATTGTTAAAACCCTATGGTGGTTTTAAAAGGCGGAAGTAACGAAAGTAAAGGCAGTTAATGCAGTCGGGGCGCATGGACGCAGCCCAAGTGGTGACCACGAACAGTACAGTTAAGGTAGCAGACGGAGCCCTTGTGGCGACAGTGTACGGTACACACCCATGATTTTCTTTGCGGGATATGAAACGCATTCTCACATTGTAATGCACCTATGCATGGCTAAGCCTCTGAGCATTTGCCTACTCAGCTTACATTAGCTTTCTTCGCGAGAATTCAGATCCTTTCCTCTTTTTTTTTTTGTATGTCCTTTTTGATAAGCCCCCCCGTTTCGTTTGTTATGTTGGTGGGCTGGTGTCGCCAATCAAAATGGCACGAAATTTTATGCAAAGTTCAATCTCTTGTAATTGAGCATACACATCGTAGTACCATCGCACAAATGCATTATTCACAGAAGGTACTAAAACCAGAGTTCACAAGGTGCTTCCAGGCTTTTGTTAATATAAACAGATATTCCAAATTTCCCACTAATGATTAAAAAGGATTAGAAGTTTGCTATTTGCCTTGATGTGACATGAGTATGCTATCATTTATATTGCAAATAACAGATGGGAATGGACAAATATGGGAAAACCAGCTTACATGTAACTTGCTGTGGGATCAACTACCACAAATTAGAATCTCTCAGCTGTCATAACTGCAGGTTGTGCTTCCCGAAGCTTGCCCGTCAAATAGGGACCCCTACTAACAGCTTCCCGCAGCTGCATCAGGCAAACATAGAGCAGGAATCAATTACAATGGACGAGCATGTTGCTCCCAGTTCACCAGGTACAGTGCTTGCGCCAGGAGCAGCTAACAGGACTAGAAATGTAAGAGACCCCCAGACCGTTAGCAGCTTGAAGATCAGGGGCAAAGATATCTTTTTCAAACTCTGTTATGCAAGGATTTACAAGACAAACTAAAAACACCACCATCAGCCTATTTACTAATAGCAGTGAAGCACATGCAGACTTGCACATGTTCATACACTGTCGGATTCCTAAGTAAACATGCATGCATTACATTGCAAATATAGATGCAACTTCAGACACCAATAAACCTGGTTTGCCTCGCCTCCCTCCACCTCCACAATACCCCACATTTCTCCACAGGAGAATGAAATTATAAATCTCACCTTTGCAGCTATTCCACCAAGAGCAGAGTTGCTGCTGAGTTTAGAGGAAGAAACAAATGCTTTGTGTATAGCCTTGCAACAGTTATATCTAGCTTCCATACCTGAAATTTTCATCAGAGGTTTAAAGGCATTTGACAACACTGTATCCCTGAGTGTCAAAAGAATCGAATGAGCAGATTAAGAAAACACAAAATAATACAACAAATCTCAAGAAATAAAATACAATGATAAGAACCACAGAAACACTTAGTCATTCCAACTTTTACAGCTCCTACTTTGACTCTATGGGAACACCATTGTATTAGAAGTTTCTTTGCTGTGGGAAAAAATTTTGAACGCCAAGACACGGAGGGAGATCTACAAATAGAAGAATGAGAATTCCCTTTTAAAGAATAGTACAGTAGCTCTGAGTCTTTCAAACATCAAAATCTCTCAAGTTGGTAGAAATATTTGGACCAACTAAACAGCAAATATTTTCCTCTCCACAAGTCAACAAGCACTTGTATACAGAAGATCAAGTAGAGATCTATATACTCATTGAAGCACTACTGAACCTGGGATATCCTGTGTAGATGAAGAGTTCTAATCGTAGCCACTTACCAGTTTCCCACCCCAGATGGCACTCATAATCTCTCTCTCTCTCTTTTTTTTTGAGAGAAGATGGCACCCATTATTAATAGACCTGAGGTGTGAACAATTTTTTTTCTTTTCATTTCCATATTTCTTAAATTAAGTTTCCAGCCACTAGGGCTAGCATAGTGGTCACCCAAGTAATACATGGGGGACAGGCCTGGATTCCCAGGGCCTGTCGTGAAAAAATTCTCCCCCTCCCCTCTCGGCTAGGACCCAAAAAAAAAAGTTTTCCAGGATGGAAAACAAATGCTAAAAAGGCAAATCAATAATCTCCCACGCAGTATGCTGGCAACAATGAATTAAGGACAAGGGACAGACCCATTTTGGTCGTTTCAGTAGTTGGATCAGTCACTTTGTTTATTATCTCTTCCTTGGAGCATATTTCCATCAGGCACCATGGACGAGTCACCAACCCAGCTATTATTCTGTAGGCCTGAAAATACTTACAAGAGAATGATATATTAAATTCCCTTGAGAAATTATCTAGCAGCTAAAGACCCAAATGAAGGCTAGCTTAGAGTAGGTACCAATACTATCAACTGAAATGGAGGCTAGATCTTTACTAGGAGCTTAACAATATTACATTCAAACAAGTCACAAAAATGTAACGCCCAGGCATGGTTACAGAGCCTGCAGGCCATAGGAATTGAGACCCAAACCTTTAAAGAATGTTAAGTTATAGTAGGCATGAACTTGCCTTGCAAAGGTCTGTAAATAATTAAGAGAGCTCTCTCTAGATTATAGTTTTGATGCTATTTTGAATTCAAAAACCATGCTGAAGGAGCTCTCACCGCAGAACGAATTTCTGAATCCTGTTGAAGAACTGACAAGAAAAGGCCCTGCCAATTGCCATACAATGTTAACTTCATTTGTGAAGTATAACAAACCAATAAAGAAGAATAGATCCCAGGAAGACTAGTTAAACTGCAAACTGATGTACTGCAAACTGATGTACACAACCAACAAAGACAGCAATGCTGAAACTGTTTGTTTAACAATGATTAAAAATCAACTAGTGCAATAGGCGTTACAGGAAGGATAATAAATAATAGGAGGAAGATTCGCTACTGTAGCAGAATGCAAAAGCAGTAGCAAATCATGTAATAGAAAATACTCACGGATGGTGTCAGCTTTGAACTAGTAGCTGCTGTTTCATAGATCATGCATCGAAGGCTTTCTTCTGAACTCTCATCCAATATTAAGTTGCCTTCAGGTCGAGTTTCTCCTGATATGCATCCAAGAGAATGCAATGCAGCCTGCGTTTGTCAATTAAATACTGTCTCAGACATGTGATAAAGAACATAGAATGAGGCATTTGAGGACCTTTTTTTAACTCCAAATGTCATTAAAATGTCATTTATAATACCTTTTAGTAGCAAGGTAACAAAGAAAGAATGAATATCATTTAAGGCATTCAAAAAAATTGCAGATTTAATACTCAAGGCACAGAAAGTTGATTCTCTTGGCACTGATTGAGCTCCTGTTTCTAACTTAAAATTGAAAGATTTAAGTAAATAAAACATAATAGAAAATTTACCAATCACTAAATATTACAGAATATAAGAGGCTAGAAATAGCTTTTATAGGCTGTGCTGATTGTGCAGATCCATATGTTTTTTTCCTGGTGGTTTTCCATTTGTTTGGGGTGGGGAGGAGGAGGATTCTCCTTCTTCACCTCCCACATTCACGTCAGATTATACTTTGTTGTCCACATATTTAAGATAGAATCATACTTGTTTTCTCTGATTTGAAAAAAGTAGCATAGAAAAAAGTGAATTAGCAATGACTAATTTAGTATTCAAGTAACATTCCTGTCCATGCGTCCTTAAAAGGAGTTTGAAGGACATAATATCTTATGGTCAAAACAATCCTTGTAGGATGGTAGCAATCCAATCATGTGTCTTTCTATGCCACACTGAATCTCACTGAAGCAGGGCTGCGGCATTAGAAATAACTGAGCTAATAGCCACTTTTCTGCCAAAAGATTTGTGCATAATGAGCCGCCTTTGCACCCAAACTTCTTGTGGAGAGCCATGGAGGGGGAAGGCAGTGGCAGAGGGAGTAGGGGTTTAATATTATTACACGAGCAGTTCCAAGGACATAAAGAACTGTAGGTCAAAATGATCTGTACACAATGATAGCAATACAACTGTGCTTCTATCGATGCAAGAACCAAGCTAATTAAGGAATGGTAATGGCAACATTTTGAATCACTGGTTAAAACATCTACCAGGTTAATTTATAATGCGTGTCCTCATATGCAAACTTGTGGTGGAGACAATTGATAAAGATCGACCAGTAGACATTAGTGGCAACCAAATCCACTAAGGAAAACTTATGATGGAAAAATATTAAAAAGAAAACTTCTACACATGATGAAAGGATCTGAAGAACTCACCAACTGCTTACCGCGCGCTTGCCCACCAAAAGCAGCATTTATAACATGTCTTGCAGCAGGAGGTGAACCTGAAAGAAGCAGTTTGGCGCCTGGAATTGCTGGAAGCATATGAATTCAACAAAATATACTCGGTTATTAGAAGTCAAGGTTGACACGAAATAAATTATATCTGATACTACAACAGAAGAATTGAGTATTGTACTAAGAAAACCATAAGGACTTATTGGGACTAAGTGCTCCTTACTTTGCTTCAACAATAACAATGGTATCATTACTCACCTCATAGGCATATTTTTTTATCTAAAAACACACACATGCACGCACGCACACAAGAACTTTCACAATTATGCACAAACAGATCCAATGAGGTAGACAATATAGCTTTTAAGATACAAGTATTTCCACACCATCTCCCTCAACCTTTATATTGGAAAGTAATTCTTGTTCATTTCTTGCTTCCCATTTGATGTTGAATTAATTCAGGTGTGAGGGAGATCTAAGAAAAATAATCCCAAATAAGGCAAAAGACCAAACCTATAAAAGATCAACTGACTATTGTAGGTGCATGCACGCAGCAATAGTTTTTACCTAGTTGCAATCTTTTAAGACGAAAAACAATTTCAAATCCACCCAATGGATGCAGCAAAGCAAACAGTAAAAATACCTTACGTCACAACTACATTGAGCCAAACATTGGAGTACGAGATAATCATAACTAATGCATGCCTTCAGAACTTAGAATGCTCAGATTTTTTTTCTTTCCTATTTGTATAGCAAGTGAGCCCAAGACATTTCAACTGCACCGCATGTATACAGAATCATAGGAGCAATTAACAGCTTACACAGAGCAACCATCAACATGAGAGAAAATTGCAAGAATCTTCTACAACAAATGTTGCTGTCCTCCTTTTTTCTTGAGATGGATTTGAGTTCTACCTCATCAAATATCAATGTGAATCTTGTCTGGGATTAGAAACTTCATTTACCAGGTGTTAGGCTGAGATTGCCTGTCAAACGCTTAAGCAGAGCTTGTAGTCACTCATTCCTCACCTGTTTGAATCCTAGTGAAGATCTTCCCTACTGAACCCTAACAAAATTAGAGTTGGCAAGGAGACTGCCAATTATACTTATTAACAGTATAGCCAACCAAGTTACAACAATTAAGCCTGTATCAGTATATAATAACTTGACATTCTGACATATCTGAGAAGGATATTCCAGAAAGATCAATAAGGAGCACCTGACACATGCCTAAGGCATTCAACAATATACAAACTTAAATCTGTCCCAATAGTAGCCCTGATGGATTGGCAGGTAGCCATATATCAGTGAATATTCAGGCCCAGTTATCAAAACTCATCAATTAAAGACTCCTCTCCTAACAAAATTTGTGATAAGGGAATATGACATAGTAGATTAATTTATATGTTGGACATGCATCCATCTGTGCTTGAATTCACATATTCCAGAGTACGATATGCACAAAATAATAAATTGGAAAAATACTATTCCAATATTCAAAACATGTACACAAAGAAAAAGAGAAACAAACCCACCATTCCAACCACACAGCACAGCAACTTAATCTCAAAGGATATGTAGAAAACAGTCACTTATACTCACATAATCCTATTTGGCCCAACGCTTCCAGAGCAGATTCACATTCATTCGAGTCAAGGCTTTCCAACTGAAGTCTTCCTTCAATGGCGAATATGATAGTTCTGACACCTGAATTTAGGAGAAACATTGGTATGGAAAAAACAGCAACCTTAAAATTACCTGCTTGAGTTTACACGCATCAGAAGATGTAAATCCAGCATTCTGAATTAATTTATTACTGACAAGTGCCTTTAACCAAATTCTTCATGAAAAAACATTACTCAGAATGTTTAAACACGTATAAATTGAAAATTAATGTGCACCTATAACCCATTGTTGATGCAAAGGGACTACTAACAAAATAATTATATTAAACTTTCAAACATGCACAGATAGTTGCATTCCACATGAACAGAAATCAATAAAATCACAATAGGAAAATAAAACAGCAATTTTGTGTGTAAAAATGATGCATTCATGAACTCCAAAATTTAAAAGACGTTCTCACAAGATTCATCAATGAACTCATATATATTTGCTTTGCCTAGAAGCCTTCCACTTATGATCATTGCTCTTGACCTTATTATTGGATCCACTGCTGTATTGCTTAAAAAAATAATAATAAAAATAAAAACAAAACAGTTGAGGACAGATTAGTGATGGGAATGAACAGAACTCAGAAAGCATATAAAGATCAACACCTATGATTACAAAGAAATTGCTCAAATTACCTACCTGATTGTGGAAGAAAGCAACTGGAGAAGAGTTGTTCTTGACAAGAACTCTGTACCATGCTGGATCTCAGCTAGCTTCATTTTTCAAAACAGCAAGAAAAAGTACTGATATAGACCATGTTTATGGCAATAAGCAACATTTAATTTCAATTAAAACTTGCTTATTTGTTTCATAACACAGAGCATATAATGCCCATAAAGTCACAATAGGAAGAGGTCAGAAGTGAAGGCAACTGGAAAGGCTGAGTGATGGCCAACCTCATAAATCAGCTCCAAAGTACTTAAAGTTACAATTGTGTCATCTGTATTGCTGAGCTCCACCTCCAATAAATTTAGGAGCTTTGAGTTGTAAACTACAGATGCCACATGGGGAGAAACAGAGAATAGCTTCACTATCAAAGATAAAACCCGTACACGTCCCTGATGAACATTGGCAATCATTATCAAGCAATGTCCAATCAACCGGAATAAATATAGATACAGATAGCAATAAACTTCATTTTACACAGAGCATGGATGGTTAACCACTATGGAGCATCACATTAGAAACGAAGACAGAGGAAAGGAAAGTCAACAAAACAGACCATCATTAATTGCTGCGCCCGTGAAGAAAGAGAGATAATTTTCAAGGCAACTGCTCAAGTGTCACAAACGTACCAAGGATGAACATTGGGCTGATAAATTTCCAAGTTGTGTATTTCCATTGTGATCTGCCAAGAAGATGATCTCCTGAAGAAATATGCATGTTATTTGGCAATCCGCTGCAGTTTTTTTTTTTTTTTTTTTGAACTTATGTAGTGGGTAACAAAACTTACAGAGTGGGCTAAAAATGGTTGATTCTTACCATGCCTTTCGGTGAGCCAGCTAACATCTTAATTGCTTCAATTGATGCAGTTGTCACTTGTTCATTGCTGCAGGAAGACAAAATGTATTTAACTTGAAGCAAGGTACCAAAAATAGTTGCAAGAGTAACATCCCTATGATAACTGTCGTCCTAAAGCTGCAGCCCCATTTAGCCTTTGGATTTACAGAGCTATCGGAGGATAGTATGACATAATTTGTCAAAGTTTTAGGTAGAAGAAGCTGAGACTGCCCCCAAAAAACCTCTCTCCCCCTTCCTCCCCCTTCTTCCCATGCAACTGCAGGGGGAGAGGGAAACAAAGCAGATCACTAAAACATCCTAATAAAGATTTGCGTCTTCCAACTTGAAAGAATTTCCAATTGAACCACCACACAGAGAAACTAATCAAGCAGATCACTGAATTATGGGTGGCAGAAACTCCAAAATCAAACATCACCTGCAACAGAATCCCAATGGAATGACTCTGAATTAATGAACATGGATGCCCAAAGTGAAAGTTTTATTGATCAAAAAATTTGATTTTATTCAGGTCTTTTATCACTTCCTGACATGTTATGAAACTTCCATGTTGTCGATTGCCCTGAGAAACCACCTGATAAGTACATGAAAGGGTCCAGTCACATTGGCAACTTTAAAACCCGTCAATCCATTAAAATTTAGGACAGACAGAACAACTATCCCACTAGTTGGATGTCTCAAGATTATATACAATTGTCCTGGTACAGAATGAGATTAGCCAGGTTGAGATTTCTGCTCACATTCGACATACTTTCAGACAATAATGAGTCCAGATGAATATACTAAGTCTGGTGGTAAGCTGTAAATAACTTGTTCACTCCTTACCCATTTAGCAGACAATCAAGGAGGAGGGGATAGATGTTATTATCAATAATTAGCTGTGCAGCTGAGATAGCATTATCATTTAAATTCTCCAGAAGACAATATACCTGTGAACAATTAATATTAGAGTAAAATTAATGTTTCTGAATGCTCAGAATGATTCAAAATTTATCTTAGTATATAATGCAATCAGCCGATATGACACAGTTACAAAAAAAAAAAAACACAAATGGCAATCCAAGCATGACACACAGCATATTTCCATAAGTAATGATAGGCATGACATGACTCTCAAGTCAAACAAAGTTCCTTCGATCCAATGATGGCAGCAGCATTTCTCAAATTGGTTATATGCATTTCCCTCCTAAGAAGACACATACCAACCCATACCTTTTCCAGCAACATAACTTGACTGTAAACTATTATCAAATTCAAAAACTATCTCGAATACAATGTACACCAGCTTTCAGAAATCCTGCTAACCTCTTCAAATCTCAAAATACACCTTCTGATGCATATGTTAATTGTCATAACAACAGGCTCTCTTATTTCACATAAACTAGGGTAAAAATCAGTTACATAATCTGATGAGATTGTTCAAACAATCCACAACTGTATGGTTTTCCATACTCAAAGTATGTGTCATATGGCGTCACATTGAAAGGTACACCCTTGCATGATTCAAGGTAGGGATACATTATGGGATTGAAAGCGTGTCCACAGGATTATAGATATTCCACAGTAATGATCTTTTAGCCAAATTGAGTGCCACTAAGTTAGGCCATTTTAACATAGAAAAACATTCATATAATCAAAGAAGTCAATAATGTACCTCTAGCCTTTCTGACTTTATCCAGAAACTTTAATTTGATAGGAATGTTGCTTAACGAGTCAACTCAATTCTTAGTGCTACCATATTTGAAGCAAAATTCTAGAACATTGCTTCAAGAGGCAAATGCGAAGGACAGTTATGATTCTTTTTTTTTGTGTGTGTATGTGTGTGTGTGGGTATAAGGGCAAGCTCATAAAGTTTTTAACCCAAACATAAAACAAGAGCATAAATCTTGACAAAATGAGCGACCAAGGAGCAACAATTTTGACATTGATGATAAAAGGAATTAAGCTTTTGAACCAAAAAAGATGGGCAAGTGAGTACCGTTTTGCAAGCTAAACACTTGACCGCTTGAGAATCTGCCTTTAGACCAATCTGTACAAATGGCTAAAACAAACAAGAAAAGAACATAAGGACAATTCAACCCCTCCCACCCCCCAAAACTTCCCCCCCCCCCCCAACAACCTAGTAAAGAGAAGAGAGTACCAAATACTGTGGGATGAGCGAGGCACCGTAATTGGTCTTAAAGATGCTTTCAAGACAAGCAACCAAAGTGCTCTCTAGCCCATTAACATCTCCCCTTGTTTGTAATGCACTGCAGCATAACATTATTCATTCATATTTGAATTTCTTTCTTTCTTTCTTTCTTTCTTTCTTAAAAAATGAAAACCAAAGAAAACAAAAAGAAAGAAGTAAAACCCAAAAACCAATTCCTTAGATTTCCACAAATATACGATAAAAACCCAAATTCACACTCCACAAACCGAGAAATTGAAATAAAAAAAGAGACAAAAGAAATGGAAGAGAGAGAAGGAAGGTTATACGTGATGATGACAGGAAGGGGAAAACGATCAAGAAAGTCCTTGACAACGGCGTCGTTTTGAACTCCTGAAATTGAGTAAGCAGAGGCAGAGAACATTATTACCAACAAACACCCTTATAATAGAAGGCATACACATAAGTATTGATTGATCGATAGAAATAGAAAGAAACCCGGAAAGTAAGCGAAGTCGGAGGCGGATTCCAGTAGCTGGGTCGGGTCTTCCATTGAAAATTCCTCCACCGCCATAGATGGATGGATGGATGGATGGATTGCACTGCCTGTGTTTCGCCTGCCTTCTTACTTGGATGATTTGATTTCTCTCTGCACTCTGCTCTCTGCTCTCCGCTCTCGCTGCTACCAGTTTACTACTTTTATTAAAAATATAACTTTTAAGAGACATATTAGATGATGAATTAAATAATTAAAAAAATTTTATTTTTACAATTCGTATATATTTTTTTAAATTTTAGTTTTCAATTTATAAAATATCTCTTAAAAGTTATATTAATTTTTTTAATTTAATTAGAGTTCAAAAGAGATTTTTTTTAATAAATAAAATTATAGTTAAATTGTATTAGTTGATGCTTGATTGTTACGAAATGCCCCCCAATATAAATGAGTGAGTCCTACTTCTAGTTGGGTTGGGCTTCTAACTCACCCAAGCCCCAAACACCCCCTCCCCCACTAAACCCAAAGTATTCCACCACTTCAGTAGTGGTAGAATAAGTCATAAGTCATAATATTATTCTCACAAAGAAAATATCTCATTTCCAATTTAACCATTACCCCCCCCCCACAAAAAAAATCATATCATTATCATTATTATTATCATCACCATCATTATCATTAAAAGTAATATCAACTGTACGGATGCTACGTTTGGCAGACATAAAGAATATGCAGAAACCACAACTTTATAGCATTTTTGGGAGTGTATCCCCCGACATATAAAAGACAACATATACTTCCCAAACTCTCAAGATGTATAGTTCCCTTCTCTTTGGATATATCCTCCAAAACCCCAGCCTTTGGTCCTTTGGCATGTCGGAGCGCTTGTCTTGGGTTGTTTCCCTTCAACTTTGTCTCGCGTTCATAACGTTTTCTCCTGAAAAACTGCAGTCCCCCGTTGCATTATAGGCCCGCCAGAGGATACAAAAGGCGTGCTATTCTATTTCCATGCACAAAGCTGGACATTACCGAGTGGTCCCCCCCCCCCGAAACACATCCCAAAATGTAATGGTGGTGATGGCATTGCCAATCGTGCACAGACCACGTGCCCCAATTCCAACCTTAACATACCAAAGATGCTGACCAGAGAGGGGCATCGTCACCACCTTCATCATCTTGAATTCTTTTGTCTTCGATCCTTCTGGCCTAAACGACTTTGATAGCAATGCTGAGATTCTACTTCCTGTACCAACAAATGTGCATTTCAATTCCAGTTGGCTTCTTCTGTAGAACAGGAATTTACTAGCTTGCTTGCTTGCTTCCAAGCTAGCTAGATTTTCCTTTTGAAACAGCAT
The DNA here is from genome assembly GCA_020883675.1 of Bruguiera gymnorhiza. NCBI lineage: Eukaryota > Viridiplantae > Streptophyta > Magnoliopsida > Malpighiales > Rhizophoraceae > Bruguiera > Bruguiera gymnorhiza. Next base: position 3,011,425 of record JAIRCJ010000136.1, on the reverse strand, counting down.
TCTGTGACTTAAATATCATGTGTGGTAACCGAAAGTCAGGACCCATTTAGCAAAACAAAAGCACTACGCAGACGGAGGAAAATGCCGCAACCCATACTCCGGGCCTACCAGGTGACGTCATTATGCATCACCCAAAATAAAATATAACTTTTTGCAATTTATTTTTTTTTAAACAAAAATTAAGCAAATATACAAATAAATTGAATAAAATTTGTATGAATACTTAATAAAAAGTGCAAAATCGTAAAATGCTACTTTTATTGCACTTTCCTAAGATAGATTGCATATTTTGTTTAGCTTAGTTATACATTTGGCTAATTCGCACGTACATTGCATAATTTTTGTGTCAAAAGAAATTGAAATTAAAAAAAATATATTATTTTAATTTAAGTGACGTGAGCATGTTGAGTCCCGTTGATGAGAGTCTCAGCAAAAATTTTATTACAATAGTACGGAAGTATGTTTATACTACCCTCTACTCTAGCATTCGATATAGCAGTAATAAACAAGAGACACACACATACGGAGGCAAGACGAGCGCACCAATTTCATTAACTCTTTTAACTGGTGAAGCACATAAAGCTCTGAGCAAGCAAGCAGTGGGATTTAACTTGCACACCTATGATTAATCTTTCGGGCTAATGCTGACACAGAATGTACAGTATACCGACGAGTTACAGAGCCAGCAATAAATTTGTCCCTTGGACTAGCTAGCTAGTAGGCAACATGGCACCAGTAGTCTTAAGTCCTGTACTAGGCCAGGACCCCCACGTCAATGGGCAAAAACCCAATACCGAACAAAGCTACGTTCACCTACTAAATTCAGCTTCCCACTTAATGCCGCCTCCTTCTTATTTATTGCAACCAAATGCCACCAACTCCGCAGGAAACGATAAAGTACAAAAAAAAATCAAAATATTCACGACCACAGCAGCTATGCTCGTTTGGATTTCTAGATGGTGCTCTTTTTGTTCCCATTTTGAGAGTTCTTACGTGCATTAATCCTACAAGTGCTCAAATAAGAGTTATATTACATAAATTTGAGAATTAGATCTAGAGATAAGGTGGGGTTTAATAATTAAAATTAAATAATATATGTGCTACTTTTTTAACTCGAATAATTATCAAGCCAAGCCTCTGATTGCATAAGAGCCATTACATATGTGATCCCAACTCTGCTTATATGCATCACATCTGCGAGATAGGCTCCCGAAAGGCCCGTGACCATTCGGGGTTAGTATTATATGGATATTTTGAGATAAATCGAAATAATTTTGTGGGTTGAAGAGTGAACAAGTTGCTTTAAAAACGAATAAATGGCTCACGCATCGTCCAACAGGAAAACAAGCAAAAATCCCCAATAAAATAAACCGAGGAAGTTCCTTGGGTTATTAACATAGCCACAAAATAGGTTGAACAAGTCAACGTCTAGATGAGTTTAGAGTCATCACTCATCATACATGGAACCCGAAAATCCTACCGATACTAATACCTCGATTGATCACTAAACTTGCCCTAATAGCACAACATTGCTTGAGAATTGATACACATATGCATACACCTGAATCAAGTCATGAGTCAATGACAGAGAAAATTGGTTAGTACATAACATAACATAACACAACACGGTACGGACGCCATTTTGCCGCCTCAGTAAGTCCACATGCAGTCAAGCTCGGTAGGACCCATTGCCATCCTCCCACCACCACCATTATTTGCGCTAGCGCCACCGTTAATCCTCCCGTTCTCCGGACCCATCATCCAATTCATGGTTGGGCCACCACCAACAAATGGCTGTGTCATCATGGCCGACGCTGGCGGAGCAAGTAAGAGAGGCAAATTGAGATTTTCCTGGAGGGACCACGAGTTAGGAAAGGCCGAGATGCCCATGTTTATAGGGAAACGGGAGAAAGAGTCAATCATTGGCGGAGGTGGCGGAGCAAGGTCAAAACTGCAGTTATTGTGACTGGCTGCAATGGAGGCAGCAGCCGCAATGGTGGAGAAACAGGACACGTGCTCGGCCTGGAAATGGCTGCCATAGGAGCAGCTGTCACGGTCATTGAGCGCGGTGACACAGGCAGGAGTAGAGGTGGTGCCGGTTGCAGTGGGGTCCAGAAGAGGAGGCAGAGAGACCGAAGAAGGGGAGCCGGCTTCAGGGTAAAGGTTGATGGAGGAGGGGTTGAAACGGCCTTTCTTGGCGGCACTGCTACTGGTGCTGCTAGTCGCAGTGCAGCCGTTCTTCTGAAAGACCCTAGAGATGACCCACTCATCCTGGCGACCATAGGAAATTAGCTTTCTTATCAGAAAATAATATTCATCCCAAACGCCAAAGTAAGTTTTGGAAAGGGCGTTTGTGGTTTGACCGGGTATGTGTGCATGAATGCAACATGTCAAAGCTCTCGCACGATAAAATCAGAAGCCAATTGCTATTTGTTCAGCTAAGAAAAGTAACAAATTCAGCGCCGCAAGAAAACATAAACTGTGAACTGATCATTTGGTCGTTTCAGCCTGGAATATATATTAAGGTGGTCTTTAGTCCATTTGAAAAGTAGTTGCATGTTCTTAATTATTAGAGTGTATCCAACGGTTTATCTACATGTGGCAAATTAAACAGGCTTTGAAACCTATACTTGAAAGGTTCATGCAGGAAAAGCTTAAAAGGCTTAAAATAGGCTTGTCTTAGAGGACATACTATGGTTAAGTGTTTGGCATATTAAGAAAGCGTATAAAAATGGTTTCTAGACCTGTGTTGACACGGTGCAAGTAGGTTCCTTAGAGTTAACAAGTGACATCAAAAAACTTAAATTGAATTTTCGCACTTCTTGTTAGCATCTTGAATAAAGTTGCTGAGATGCAGGGACCTAAATTCTTAGTAAAAGCGGCCAATTACTTTCTGGAGGTAATTAATGTCATAAAAAAAAATTCTTGCATGCCTTTTCAGCCCTTTAAATGCAAATGGTATGAAAACTAGCAATTAGGCCTAAATTCCAGCCATCCATGGTTTTGGGACCAAAAACAATAAATCCAAGGATGATTTCAAAAGTTTTGCCCTAAGAACCCGAGTGGAAAGGCAAGCTCTAATGAAGAAATAACTAATGTCTAGCAAGTTCAGCTTAATTAGCTATGGCTTTAAACCTCGTAATAAGCTAGCACAACAGTCAGTGGTAACCCGAAAAAAAAAAAAAATAACAAGTACAGCAGCTAGGTAGAGAGTGGCTTAGGTAGGATATTAAAAAATATGTTAAGACCAGTGTGAGCAAGCACTAATCATCCATGCATACGAGCGCAGGTAGGCGATCAAAAGAATATGACTATTAGGGCAAAGTTCTTATGACCCGGAAACAACGAGGTTAAGCATAGCACATACGCAGAGAGATGTACCTTAGAGCACCTGGAGAGGAAGTGGTAAGCAAATTTGCCTTCGAGGCGGTACTCATGCATAACCCAGTTGCTCTTTTCCCCTTTGGGAGCTCGCCCTCTGTAGAATACCAAAGTCTTCTTCATTCCTACAAGTGCAAAAGTCTTTGAGCTGTAAATTTCCTTATCTTTCCCTGTAGCCTTCCAGTAACCAGCTTCAGTTGCCCTATTAGTCCTAAGCCCAGTTGGGTACTTCCTGTCTCTAAGGCTAAAAAAGTACCACTCTTTCTCGCCCATCTTTGCCTTATCTGCAAAAACATCGTTATAATGATGAGGTTACGGGTTCACAGCCGATGTCAAGCTAGCTAGTTCAACTTATGAACATGAAACAGTAAGAGAGAGGTGAGTGGGGCAGTACGTACCAGGAAGCTCCCATGGCTCACACTTGTTGAGGTCCACCTCTGCAATGGCTCTGCCAGTGAAATTACTGTCAAGTACCTTCTTCAGGAGATAGTATGTGATAAGCTCCTCATCGGTTGGATGGAACCTAAAGCCAGGAGGCAGATGAGCATCACCATTGTCGAATTGGTGGTAGTTCTCCATGTTATGAAGAAAACCCAGGTCAAGAAAACAAAGCAAAACCCAAAAGGAATCTGAAATCCAAGCTCGCTCCTTCAACCGTCTGTGAAATTCATAGTGCAGGAAATTTCAAACACTAATCAAATTTACCACGGCACACAGCCCAAACGATTTAAAATGCAGACAGAAAGTAGAGAAGCTTTAAGGGTTTTAAGAGGTTTGCCTTGGTTATCGACGAATTGGTACGCTTTATGGAGTGGAGTTTCATGGGGATCTTGCCAACCTAGTGGCAGGGCTAAAAAGGCCGAAAATAATGAAAGTATATATTTACACAGGAAATGTACAATCTGAAACATTTAATGCAGTTCATTATCGTAAGTTTTTAATTTTTTTATTTAAATTTAAAAGTTCAGATCTCATTTTATTCACGTTAATGGAACCCATATATTATCTTGACCTTGGAAATTCTCCCCGTGTTTTCTCTGCCTTGTTCTCCTCTCCCTCGGTCCTCCCCCTGTGGGCTATAGGGAGCTCTAGAGAGCGAGAGAGAGAGAGAGAGAGAGAGAGAGAGAGAGGAGGGCTGATGTATGTGACTCTGACGAGTATGCGTGCGTGTGTGAGAAAGTGTGCAGGTATTCCCTGTCAGTGAAGAAAGTGCAGGCGAACGAGAAGAAAGTAGTTTGTGTGTGTACATGTGTTGTTAAGAGAGATTTAGAGAGAGAGAGAGAGAGAGAGAGAGAAAAGTAATAGCGAGATTTCACCATGAATCGATAAACTCTGAAAACAGAGTACAAAATTATTGTCTTGGCAGAGGAGAAATCAGGGAGATTCACGCCATCCCCCCCCCTTTTTTTTTGTTTCCTCTAAATTTTTTTCCTTTCTTTTTGTTTTGTTTGGCTGTTGCTTTCTACATCAGTACAGAAATCTTTTTTTTTTAATGGATTTTAGTTCATTTGTGTTTTGCTGGATTTCTTGTATCCTACTCCTGGAAAGCTGAATACAAAAGGACAGCCAGACCCAAGAAAACAAAGGGATGAATATATAGACGGGCGTCTACAATGTGCACATTGCACACCTACTGATATGGATTCACTGATTCTACAGTAGCTTTTACTAGTTCGACATGACAATCTTATACAACTACAGTTTGACACATAAGACAAAAAAGATATCCCTCAAGTGTAGCAAAAAGCAAGGTGGCAAATGAGCCATGCCCTCATCCCAAAGTGCGAATCCTCTCATGTTTTAGGGCTTGTAGCCTTTTGCAGCTGTTGGCAGTGGGGTTGAGTTGCTGATGTAATAATAATAATATAAGCAACAATAAATACATGTTTTATTAGATACTAAATGTCTAACACATCCAAACAAAAGGCTTTAAAAGGTGAACTTGTTACAACAACTTTAATAAATAATAAAAAGACAAATTTAACTTGTACGAGTTGATATTATAGTCAAGCAATAGTTCAGCGTATTATTATTTATGTTTTTTTATATATTATTATTATTATTATTATTAAAAATTAAGTTATTACATATTATTAAATTTATTGCAGTAAAAATTTAAATAATTATTTAATATATATTCTATACAATTTATTTGAATTTAAATTTTTATTTATTCATTCTCTTTCACTTATCATTAAAATGAATTAAAATATAAATATTAAAATTTTTATTTAATAACTATTGTGATTAGTTGAATTATAATTTTTTATGGGGCTATCGATAATTGTGTGGTGATTTTTTCATAAAAAGAAGAAAACAAGAGCACAAGTGATCTTTATTTCTAATATGCAAATATGATAATCAACAATTTTACGATATATATTTTTAAAAATTTTCAAAAAATAAGTATCATTAAAATTTGTAATAATTCAAATTTAAATAGTTATATTATTTTTTAGTTAATAACTAAAGATATAAAAAAAAAGTGTTATAAAAATTATATGATAAAATCTCTCAAATTATCATTCAAGAAATTATGTTAAAAAATACAATTATAAAAAATATAATTAATATATAAAAATATTATTAACTTTGCATCTTTTTACTATATATCCATATTTTTTAAAAATAAAAATTTAATATTCATACTTTTTCTAACAAATCTATCTTGTCATCATTTCAATTTAAAAGAATATCACATCTGTTCCTCTTATTGCTAGACTTGGAAAGGTTGCGCCCAAGCTCATAGTTCGACCAACTTCGCAGATCAGACGAATTTTGTTTGATTGAGATAACAGTGAAACAAATTTGTTGCAAAAAAATATTCCAAATGAAAATTTGTTATTTTAAAGATTATGATAGATTTATTAAATGATTTAAAATTTAAAGTAGTTTTGCATTTTATTTTTTAATAATATTACATTCGAATGAATTTTTAAAATTTGGTGGCTTCCTTTATAAGGATTATAATTGATATATTTGTAATTTTTTTTTTAAACTAAGTTTTCTTAATAGTAATATCAGAAAAGTTACTATAATTTGAAAACTCGCGTAATATCATGCCTCTTACACCAATTTCTTGTATGGAATTTAAAATACTGGGATCATAATTCAAGTTTTAAGGGATTCTTTTTAATAGGAAAGGCTATGGTTTAGCAGAAAATATAAACACAACGTAAGCAATGGCTTTCACAGTTGTTTAGTTCTCTACTGGACGTCTTCAAATATGTGATGCAGTGAACTGAGTAGTCCCTCGAACCGTGAAGGCACTTCAACCGTAGAGCTTCAATTATTACAGTGCAAAAATCATATTCCAAATGCAAAGGTAGCTGGGTCCTTTATCAGTATGCGTCATAATCCCAATGACTGATCTATTCAACTGTTCGATTTGTTGGTTTTAGATCGAAATATCTTACATGTCTCATTTTACAAAGAACACATGATGTCTATAAGCCATCTTTTTCACATAATATTATCAAAAATAGAAAAAAAAAAAATCTACAGTCCACGGTGAAAGCAACTGTCCATCATAGTGACAATCCCCATCATAAAACACAATTCTATAGAGGGTACTCCTTCATCCAGAAAACTTTACGATGCAATGAAAAAAAAAAAAAATCCTTCTCAAGGGTATCCTCACGAAAAGTGAGGAATAAAGGGAAACCCAAGTCACAAATATCAGTTCACTGTAACTTTTTATGTGTTTTTTCTCCATTCGATCCCATATATCCCATTCATACAAAAGGCAATCTAAAAAGTCAAAATTTGCAGCTTTTGAAGCACAAGCCATGCTACCAAAAAAATAGTTGAATGCATGTCTGTATATTTGCTTTCTTAGGATAATTGCAAAATTGAATAACTTTCAAGTCTTCGCTCATTTTTCATTATTATTACAATTTCTGTGATTTTCGGTATTTGTATACCATATAATATATATTGTTGTCTGTGTACAAACTCTTCAACAGAGGAAATCATTAATCCAGCATGGAGATGCATCCACTCGAGCAATCCCATCAATCCATCCTACACCCCGTCTATGAGGGAGGCGGGGTGTGTCTGAGAGATTGATGCTACACATCATGCTCGGATTTTGAGGCGCGAAGGGGCCAGCCTCAACTCAAACAGACTTTACATCAAATCATGTCATCAATCTGCATGCTAATTAGGTGTCAACTTAATACACTCCTCACAACCTTGAACACGTGTTCACACACATTTGCCAATGTTACACACATTTTGCCAATTTGGTGTCATTTTTTCTGGTTGTCAAGGCCTCACCCCAACTGCAGTTACCCAAAATAGGCCAAAAAAATCCCGCTTCAATCTTCTCCTGTTTCTGGTCATCACCTGCGTGAAATTTGGCTTGGCATTTACGGCTTCTCCCACCAGAAGCTGCCTTGGCATTGCCACAGTCCGAGAGAGAACTTACAGAAAAATAAATGAGAAAGGAATTAGAACTAAAACATTCAGTTTTCTTTTCTTTTCTTTTTTTTTTGTATTAAATTCATTTCTTGTCTGACTGGAAAGTCATTTCTAGACCTTAGGGCTGAAAAATGTACAAGTTATCGTATTATTAGCTTAGTGCAAAATTTGAACTCGACTACACAAAGTCTTAACTTTTTTTCGGTGGGAAAAAAAATTATATTATAAATATGTTAATTATTATATTTATGAATTAAAATTAAAATTATTTATTATTTTATTTATTTACTATTTTTATAAATAAATTTAAAATTTTATTATTATACATTTAAATACCTAAACTTATATTTTTGTTATGATGAACTAAAATGCAAAAATTTAAATATTAGTTAATACAAAAAAAAATTAAATTATTAATTAGGTTACTAGTTCATATGATTACAAAGTCCAAACTAGACGTGTAATACCTTTTAAAAATGACATTTTGACGCACGAGTGTTCTATGCAGTGAAAAACTATTTAAGTTGCACCCAGCAAGTATTAATGCAATAATGTACATGCTCTTATTTAAGTCATACCAAGTAAGAAAGTATAAAAAAAAAAAACGATATCGTTGAATTTATGGTACTATTAATTACAAAATTTAATAGTAAAATTATCTCAAATTTAAATTTTAAATTTAAATGTTGATTTTCAATCCTTTTGAAAAAAATTACACTTGTGGTTTTAAAACGCCTGGAAGCTTATTCATCAAGGTATCTGAAATGCCATGGTAATAAACCAAGGCGCCTACTTCCTACTTGTGTGGACAATTGCTTTACTGTGTATTATTAATTAATACACCGTCAGAGTTTACTGTTTTAATATTGTGTAATATTTTTTAATAAACCTGTGAGTTTAATGTGTAATATTTTTTCATTTTTTAATAAACTAAAAGAAGTTACGTTATTTTGGTGAAAAAATAAGTGTGGATAATGAAATTTTTATGCTTTCAAACAACGGTTATTGTTGAGTATTTTTTGTAAAAGCCCTATCATATCTAAGGTGAACCTCAAAATATTAAAAATTAAGATTTTTGAATATTTTGAATAAATGTCAAATGGTGAGAAAGAGTTGAATTTTCAATTTATTCGAGAAAAAATAAACCTAATAAACCCCATACTTTTCGCATCTCCATCTTTTATTTGACGTGACTTTTTTCTGTTTTTATTTGGCGTTTTATTATGTCTTCACGTGAGAGTTATTATAAAAGAAAATATTGGATAGTCGTACTGTTTGATGGCACAATTAGACACAATATAATTATATTAAATAAATAATATTTAATATTATATAAATAATATTTACTACTACATAATAAATTCACATATAAATAATAAAAAAATTTATATAAATATTTTGTAATAACAAGTATTATTTAGGCGCCACTTAATATTATTTCAAATGGTATAAATTACATAATGTCTATGGAAATCAATTAAATAATTTATTTATATGAAGATACCTTTTAATAAAAAGATAAATTTTAATAATAATATAGTAAAAAATAACTTTTTAATAAAAAATATTTTAATGTTAATATAATTATAATAATATAATAAATATATATTAATATAACGTAATTTAATTATAAATCTTTAACTAAAATATTCGGTGCTTTTAGAAGATTCTTTTTCTCTTTTATTACGTAACAAAAGAGAACAAAGAATATTCTAAAAGCACCGAATATTTAAATTAAAGACTTATTTCTGTCCTCGATATAAAATCAAATTGCATACGAAGAAATGAAAAAGGTGCCAGCGGAGTTGCACGATCCACATCAGACGCGGGTCGTTTTTTAATTTTTCTCCGACTTTTGTTTGAGGCAACCTTTATTTTCGATTCCGAAATTACAAAAATGAATTTCTTAATTATAAGAGTGCAATACAATACAAGTAAAGAAAAAAATAAAAACGGAAAGTAAAGGAAAAATAGGAAAGAATAAATTGTAGTTTCCTTTTTGTTTTTTGTTTTTTTTCATATAATGGCTTTGCAAATCTCTCTTCTTCAACATTAGACTCTATGTTAGGATTTCAAAATCTGCAAAACATGGAACGAAACAGCCTCTATCAGCATCCGGAGAATTGTCCTTTTGTGGAAATTATTGTTGGTTGGACTTCCTGTGGTCACAGTTTTGACTTCGTGAAGTTGAACCACTCCCGGATTTAAACTTCTTTGGTAATTTATGAATTATTTATTGTAATTCACTTCTTCATAGACTTTTTTCATAAATTACAATGAATTATTTTAAAGTTAATGGCCTGAATGATGGAATGAGTTCTAAAAGCAAAGGACCTGTACCACATAATAAGTTTTTGTCATAAAAATAAATATAGCATATAAAATACCTAGAGGCTTTAAATGAAATTAGATATGTACCAGTATGTTCCGTTTGCTATCTTACAATTTTACTTGAGATTAAATGGAGCCATGCAGCAGCAGAGCTAACTTTTGATTATTGTTCAATGGGTTTTTCTTTTTTATCATATTAAAAAATTAATCAATTACAGCTCAAGAAAAACTTTAATAAAATAAATATAAATTTTATAAAAAATAAAATTAATATTTACCTCTTCTAATTAAATTTTTTTTAAAAAAAAATCTATGTTCTGTTATTAGAAGCGTGCAGAACTTGTACTCTTCCAATTCATTATCTACAGGTCCTTGAGCGGCTAGAGATTGATGACCTCATCGAACTTTACATTGAAGAGACGTTTGGGTCTCCAATTACCCTACTTTCTTTGCGTTACTCCACCGGGGAGCGAGCGAGAGCAAGCCATCCAACAAATTAATTGAACCTAGAAGTGGGGTCCCAGCTAGAAGACCTGAAGGGTTATTTTCAGTGGAGGAGGAGGAAAGGAGAGTCATCTTCTAAAGTTTTTTGTTTCAAGAAGTTTGCAGGTATGTTGTTACATCACGATCATTTCACCATTTTTTTGTTTTTTTTTTTTTTGTTTTTATTTTATATGTTTTTGTCCTTCTCAAGTTACCCTCTACATATAGCTATTGGTCGAAGAATGTGATACTTTTAAATTAAAATAAAACAACCATGTTCAACCTCATGAATCATGGTAGCTATAGGTCGATTATGTGATACGTGTAAATTAATATAGGATAAGAATCTACAACCTCGTGATTCATGATAATATAAAGAATGAAATAATAGGTTGGCATGTTGTAGCATTGAGTGATAAACAGCGTTTGAGGCAGAATATTATGTATATAATGATGCGGTGGTACAAACATAAATTCAGATGCGGATGGAGGGTTAAGCATAAAACACTCAACTGTTAGCAGTTGTACCTTTCGCCCATTGTTGCAACAACTAATTCAAGCTGCATTGATTGCTGACACCTCTTTATTTTGGAACAATTTTCCTTTTTTCATCCAGAGCAACTCTCTCATAAACCAAGACTCCGTCCCTCCTTAAGGGATCTTAAAGACGCACTCTCTACAATCAAATATCATTCAATGTTTTAGTCACAAAATTGTGCTAGGAAACTCTTTTTTTTTTAATTATTGATTAGTTTTTTTTTTTTAAAGTTAGTCTGTGTCAAAAATTATTATTTTTTAGTCACAAAATTTCAATCCCCACTACTAGTCACAATTTGTTAGTTAGTTGAATTTGAGGTATTTATTTTAATTCAATTTAATAACGACTATTGATTCTAAATAATTGTGTATTTTGAAAAAAAAAATTATATGATTTTATTATTGAAAAAAATTTAAGATCTCATTAAATCTGATAAAGAACCAAAAAAAAAAATTATTTCTCCATTAGATTTTTTTGAAACTAAATTTTTTATCGTGGATTTTTTTTTTTTTCAAGCATACTACTCCATCAATTAGGAGATGCTTGCCATGTTTCTGTCTAATCAAATCACAAGCAACGCTGCCAGATCGGACGGTCTGGAGGATGTGGGGTCCTTTCTCAGTCGGGGGAAGACGTTTACAAGATGATCTAATACTAGATTGGAACTGACGGCCCCGAAATTTAATTCAATCGTTTTACTTAGGAAAGACGATTGAATGTGACTGTCTCCCAAAGAGCGCAAAAAGAGTCTCCAATTAAAAGCTGCTGTTGATGATCAAAGTCATCGTTTCTAAAACGCACTATAAAATGATTTTCTTATTTAAAATACATACATAATTCTAGTTAACTGATTGGTTTGGTACTTAGCTCCTCTTATTTATTTATTGCATCTTAACAAATTCAGTGAACATTCCTCTTTTCTTTTTTCTTTTCCTCTTAACCTTCATTGCTTTTTTAAATAAATAAATAAATAAATATATATATATATATACTTCCTTTTTACTTTAATGATTACTCAGATATAGTGACTGACCAGGTTTGTGAATATCAATTAATTTCCGCTTAATCTAAGTTCATCTAAATAGAAACATTGATTTTAATCTGTTTTTGAACATTGGCTAAAACCCCCGAATACGTGGCTCATTTCCTGTCTTTCATGATCATCAGCGACATCCATTATAAGGGAGAGAGAGAAAAAGGAGAAGAAGAAAAAAAAGAAGCTCACATGTAATATAGGTATATTTTGTTACTGAAATTAAAAAATTAAGGGAAATATTGATAGGTGCCGCCGTTGGGTACTCTTGAAGATCATTAAATGCTTCCGCGTATCTCAATAATTCAAATAATTCTTATGAATAGTATTACTTAAGGGTCTATTTAGCATTTAGCATTTAGCATTGCTGTTGAGTGTTTTTTTAATTGTGATAGTGAAATTGACAGTTTTGAAGTTAGTGTATTGGTTTCTTGTCATTTTCGCTAATATTATTGCGTATTGATACCCTTAATTAATTTAATCGAAATATACGTAATCGACCGATAAACATACACCCCCTACCTACCGAGGTGCTCAGTGTTGAATGGTAAGCCTTGTCTTCTTCTGTGAGTTGCCACAAGGTAACAGCGTGCAAACATCACCAAAAATTTGTATCCATGCAAGAGTGTGAGATAAGCTTTCAGAAATGTTCGACGTGTGGCGTTGAGCACGCACACACTTTCGGTCGCCAACCAATCATTCCAACTCTCTGTTGTTTCTCCCAGTTTCACACCACAAAGAGCCAAAAAGAAATCTCAAGTCGCCAAGTTTAGTGTACAAAAATAAGAACCCGTAAAAGGGGACCCTTTTACAAGAGTGTGGAGGGTAGAGAAATGGAGAAGGGTACCACGAGAAGTCATGAAGTGGAGACATCTAACACTATCACCATCAAGGGAATTCTGAGCCTTTTGATGCAAAGCATTGATGAGAGAGTTGGCAGGAGTGTTATTTCGCTGGGGATGGGTGATCCTTCTGCTTATTCTTGCTTCCACACCACACCTGTTGCTCAAGAAGCTGTTGTTGATGCTCTTCAATGTGATAAGTTCAATGGATATTCCCCCACTGTTGGCCTTCCTCAAACAAGAAGGTAATTTTTGCTCTTCTTTTGTTTTTTCGGCCTTTTCTTTTCGATTGGAATCTATTAGGTTTGCTGGAGTCCGTGGAAATGAGTTATTGTGTGGATTTCTGGGTTTTGCAGCAGAGAGCTTTTCAGTTTAATCCATCTCTTGAAGGGCAACTTAGCTTTTATTTATTTTTTTTTTCTTTGGGGTGGGATTGAATTCGATTTGTCTCAGTCAAATTAGGACAAAAACAGTTCTTTTTGGCTATCATTGAGTTGTCGCGTAATTCATTGTAGCTTTGTTTCTTTTACCCTCCTAAATGTTTGGCCTACTGGTCGCGTAATTTTCTTAAAGCCTACTGGCCTTAAAACTCCAGCTAAACTCTTTTTTGTTTTTTGTTTGCAGCTGGAAAGTAGAGTTATCCTCCTGAATTACTAACTCTCATTCCCCTGTCTGTCTTATTGTGAATTCTATATATTTTGGATTGCAGGGCAGTAGCAGAATTCCTGTCTCGTGATCTTCCTTACAAGTTATCAGCCGATGATGTTTTTATAACGTGCGGATGCACGCAATCTATCGATGTTGCAGTGGCGATGCTAGCTCACCCTGGTGCTAACATCTTGCTTCCAAGGCCAGGCTTTCCAATTTATGAACTCTCTGCTTCTTTCAGGCATCTTGAAGTTCGACACTTTGATCTTCTTCCAGAGAAAGGCTGGGAGGTTGATCTTAATGCTGTTGAAGCACTTGCAGATGAGAACACTGTTGCATTGGTCATTATCAATCCCGGAAATCCTTGCGGGAATGTGTATTCTTATCAACATTTGAAAAGGGTCAGTGGTCCAACGTTTTCCCTCGAGAGCAACATTAACCTTCAAGTGCCACGAATGATCATAATAGGTAATTAAATTTATCTGTTTACTGAGTGTTGTTTGCTTGTGCGTTGAATTCAGATTGCTGAAACTGCTGAGAAGCTCAAAATTCTTGTCATTGCGGATGAAGTTTATGGGCACCTTGCATTCGGCCACAATCCGTTTATTCCCATGGGAGTTTTCGGATCCATTGTTCCTGTTCTTACTCTTGGTTCTCTGTCAAAGAGATGGATAGTGCCAGGATGGAGACTTGGATGGTTTGTGATAAGTGATCCAGTTGGCACATTTAGGAAACCCAAGGTTGAATCTCCTATCTCAGATTTATGTCTATATTAGCAAATCTATAACAATGCCTTAATTAATCAGATCCCCACTACCTGATTTCACTGCCTGAAAAAACTACACAAAATCAAAATACTGTTCTCTTAAAGACAGAACCTACCTTCCTCTGCATTGCGGCGCATGCATGTATATTATTTTTTTTACTTCTTCCAGTTATTTTGCCAATTTAAAGAATCAGTCGTTTTCTCTCACCTCGCTCCCCCTCACCGCTCCACACTTAGTGAATGCACATTTAGTGATATTAAATATAATTTACATATAATTTTATATTATATAATAAATTTTATTTATTTATTATTTATTTATGTTTAATAAATATAATTTATTATATAATATAAAATTATAAATAAATTATATTAAAAAAAAGAGTTCAATATAAATCTCCTAATTCTTTAAAGGTTGATAGCATCAGGCAGGCTACTTAATGCTCAGAGGGCTCCTTTTGTTTGCTCACACTCTTTTTTGAATGTGCTTAATTATATCCAAAAAAAAACAAAAAAAAGAAGTGTATATATATATATATAGAAAGCTTTCAGAATTCACTAATGTGACTGCTAACAGCCCCTACCTGACAGACGTATACTCTTTTTATTCCCCTTTGCAAAATTTTATACCTCATTGACTTGAACGTGGTACTGAAAGCAAATTAATCAAAGGGTACATTAAGTCTAATCTTTTTCCTTTTCCCTTTCCTCAGACAGTTGAGCGCATTAAGAAGTACTTTGACCTTTTGGGAGGACCTGCAACGTTCATTCAGGTTTGTCTGTGATATGAATTCTCCACCGGACTTGGACCTTCAAGATCCACGTCCTGTAACTGAAAGTATGGGGGCAGGAATGGCTTCTTCTTGATTAGCTGCAGCTAATCTTTAATTTAAACAAATGGCTGGTACATGTTACATAATGGTGTTAATATTCATTCAGGTTTGTCTTCCACTTGCTTATCTGCAGACTGCAGTCTCTACAAGACTCGCCAGACTTGGACCTTCGAGGTTCATGACCTGCAACTGAAAGTTGGGGGGATGGGAATGGAACTGCATTTCTTGATTAAATATATAGCTAATTTCTAACGTAGATGAATGGTAGTGCATGTTAGACATTGGCGTTAGCCATTGAACTAGGTGTTGCCTGCTTCATGCATTTGATCTAAAAAATAATGACAAATGCTGATGAAACTTGTTCAACTGAATTTGGAAGCTGCCAACTCATGTCAAGAGTCATCTGCTTCTTTTGATCTCTTGTTAACAACCCTTTTGGTCTTTCAGGCTGCGCTACCTCGCATTATTGAGGAAACTGATGAGGAGTTCTTCAAGAAAACTATCAGGACACTTAAGCAGGCCTCAGATATTTGCTATGATAAGATAAGGGAAATCTCTTGCATCACTTGCCCCCATAAGCCAGAGGGATCTATGGCTGTGATGGTGAGGAAGTGGAAAAACTCGCATTCCTGTGTTGCTATCTTTGATGAATTACAAACACTGAAATTTTCTATTCAATGCAGCTGAAGTTGAACCTAGAACTCTTGGAAGACATCTGCGACGATAGTGATTTCTGCTTCAAGCTTGCAAAAGAGGAATCTGTTATTGTTCTTCCAGGTAGAGATCGAACGCGCAAGTTCGTGATTTTCTTGCATTGATCACTTCACCTGATCTCAAGTACAACATATTTTAGACCTAATAACCATAAAAATTATTAATAAACCAGCATCTTTATCATTACCTGTAGGAACTGCTGTGGGGCTAAAAAATTGGATTCGCGTCACTTTTGCTGCTGATCCAGCATTACTTGAAGAAGCTCTAGGGAGGGTGAAAATTTTCTGTCAAAGGCACGCAAGCCGGGCTTTGGGAGCCTAACAGTCAAAAATGAAGATGGAGCCAGCCATCTATCCCCTCATGGAAGATTCTTGGTTACGGTGCAGCTACCAAGAACTTTTATGAATTAACACAACAGGAACTTTACAGAAGACTCTCTTTGTCATGTTTTCTATTAAATCTCCCCAAAGTCTCCTGAAATTGCATGTGTGAGTGAGACTAAACTATCCCATGTTGAAAATAAATAGAGTGAGTAAAATAATATATAAGTGGTCGAAACTTGTATAATTTAATTTCTTAATATCTGAGATAGGAAGTGATATTAAAATGATTGTTGTTTAGCGTCCTACTCGTTGGAAGGAACAAAATCTCAAATTTTTACATATTGTAAGTACTTAAAAAAATTGAAAATTTGACTCCCAACTCTCCTCAACGCTCAAAATCATTTGAGAGAAAGAAAACGCAACTGATTAAACCTTTCTGGTAAATATAAAACTGGGAACGCCGCTCTGCAATTTTGATCTAAAACCCCCGTTTCCAAACTGCAGCAAATTGCTCTGGTTTCAAGTCGCCACTTTAAACAGGTCAAGAGTTTCTTTTTTTTTTTTTTTTTTTGGTGGGGCCACATGCTGCTATTTTCAATTAGTTGTATCTTGGATGAGTACTATAACAAAATATTTCAAATAGATGTATATATCTAAAATAATTTTCATAAACATGTACCTAAAAGAGTTTTTATTTATTTATTTATTTTTGAGTTATTTTCTTAGAAATTATTGTGAAAGTTTAAATTTTTGTGATTTAATTTTTTATATAATAATAAATGAAATATTTAATAATATATTACTAATTTGTTATATTGATTAATATTCAAATAATTTATATAATAATAAATTTATAAATAATAATATCATTTAAATATATTATCTATATAATAATTATTTAATTCACAATTTATCAAATATTTTTAAAATTTGTATTTTTATTTACTATAAAATTTTTTAACTACTATTAAATAGTTAATTATATTTAATGATATTAGATATCTAAATCATCAATTTGCTAATTATAATAGTAAAACTTGACAATAATACTAAATAGACCCTACTAAGTTTCAAATCCACCTGGCATTAATTGAATGAACGACGGGTGAGTATGCCACAACAAAATTAGCTCTATAAAATTTCCCAACTTGGATTGAAAAGAGCACTTTAGAAGGCAAGTACATGAAATGCTTGGAACATACGGCAGGGAGTAGCATTCAGTCCCATGCATCTATTAGAATCAGTGGCCGTCCCAACTTGTCTCATTTCTTGTATTTGGCTTCACAGCCCGACAAGAGGAAGAAAATTACGCAGGAAAAGGAGTTGGTCTTTGATGATTCATGACATAGTTGCCTAATATTTTCATTTTTATTTACCATATTCCTGTTTTTGATGTGAAAGTGAAATCCTAACTTGTGCAGCCATAGACAAGAACATCTTAATGCAAAGGATGGGCTATAACTATTTCTGAACTTTTTCATAATACAAGAACTTCCTGCCCTCTCAGCCTTCCTTTTGTGATGATGACTACTTTCTAGCCCAAGGAAGGGTCAGCAATTTTAACCATAGATCAGGTTCACATATGAATCACTCTTCACGTGAAATAAGTTTAAGAAAAGCCACCTTAGTGAGAGAAGTCTACATTTTCATGAAAGAATTTCTGGAGGATGAATTAAATTTATTTCTGAATCATAGTTGCAAAATAAAAATAAAATATATATATCAGACTTAAATTTTCTTGTGTAAAAATTACAGTGGGCCCAACATTCATTGGATGCTCACTTCGTTACCTGACAAAACAGGATCTTAAATCCACCTAATGCACTGTCTCGCACTCTAGCCCACTTTCCTCGCCTGAAAACTCCAAAGGCTGCAAGACAAGCACAGAGGTCAACGGAAAAAGGGATTCCACTCAAATACAAGACATTGTTTATGCTAACTCTTTGTGATATACCCTATAAAATTACATGATCTATATGGTGACAGCTTCATCTATTGAATTCCCTTCAGTGTCTTCTCTATTTTGTTAGCTCCTCCATGGAATATAAAAATTCTGGTAAACTATCTGTATTAGTTCTCGAATTCTCTATTCTGTTAGTATCATTGGTAATTTCTGTTGAGTTTATTGACCTTGTTTCTGTTTTCCCATTTCTTGTTTGTTTTGAAGATGAGTTTGCTGCTAGGGATGTTGAAAATGGCAGTGATTTCAAGGCACATGTCTTCTCATCGTCCACGGAGGTTAAAAACTCCGAATCCCACTCTGTTTCACATATTTTTACTTGCCATCCTACGGTTTAAGCTCTTTGAAAATCTTAGTTATAACGATTGCCACCGAGTTGTTTCCTTTATCCCAACCGATAGACATGCCAGTGCTATGCAACGTTCAGCACATGCTGACTTTTTCCCCGACTAAGAATTTTGTGAAATTGGCTCTTAATTGAGATAACATTTGATGTAAACTTAGTGTTGCTCTGGTCCCGGTGTTCTGCTTATACATCTTTTAGTCTTAATGTCTGAAGAAAACTAAGCAGTTCATAGAGAAGCCAATCGGAATCTGTCATATTCAAAGGATAAGTTCTTACTAAGTTTTGCCATGACGCCTGCCAAAAACCAAGTTAGATTGTTTACTAATACATTATCCAGCTGCAGTTTCCTACGAGCAAACTAAGCTTTTGACAACTGCAGAAGATAATTTGGTTCGGTAACGAGAGGAAAGTGTGCCGAAAAAGGGCTATTAGGCGCCATCCATGAGATTCTGTGTATGTTAATCAGCTGGCCTTCCTCCCTTTAATGAGGACTGGCTTCATAATGATTATAGATTTTTTTTTTTTTTACTGATGTTAGTTTTATATTCTACACTGGTTGTTCTCTACACAGTGGAACCCTTTTTCCCATATTTTATCTAAAACTTGTACAGGGAATGAAATCTTTGGCAGATGCCAAATCTGCAGTTGGTCATTCTGTTTCATCATATTGCTAGCAATTCACTTAATTTTCTTCTTCAAATTGTCTGTCATATTTTATAAACCAGATACTGGAACGGCTGCACAAGAAGTGGAGCTCAGTAAAAAAGCAACCCTATCCAGCAATGTATTCCAGCGTATTTGGTGGCATTATACTTGATCCAGCTATGATGGTAATCCCCATAGATGACCACATGGTTCATCGAGGGCACGGGGTGTTTGATACTTCTATTATTCTTAATGGGTATGACTGAATGCCATCTTTTTTCGTTGACGTCCTACTCTCCACCATTTAAAAGCAATTCTAGGCTTTGCTCAAAAAAAAAAAAGAAGAAGAAGAAGAAGAAGAAGAAGAAGCAATTCTAGACTTCTAAATTTAATGACTCTCCTCGTAATATGCTGGTTACAGTCTTTGTGCAATTTGTTTATTGCAGATATCTCTACGAACTGGATGTCCATTTGGATCGCTTTCTAAGATCAGCATCAAAAGCAAAGATATCATCTCCCTTGCCCCGTTCAGCTCTTAGAAGTATTCTTATTCAGATGACAGCTGTATCAAAATGCAAGAAAGGAACTCTCAGATTCTGGTTAAGTGCAGGCCCTGGAAATTTCTTGCTCTCACCTGCAGGATGTCCAAGTTCTGCATTTTATGCTGTTGTCATTGATGATGACTTCTCTCAGCACAAAGATGGGGTTAAAGTGATAACATCTACTGTACCCATGAAGTCTCCTCTATTTGCAACAATGAAGAACGTGAACTATCTCCCCAACGTTCTCTCAATAATGGAAGCTGAAGAGCAAGGTGCATTTGCTTCTATTTGGGTTGACGATGAAGGCTGCATTGCAGAAGGACCAAATGTGAATGTGGCTTTCATAACCCATGGCAAGGAGCTTATCTTACCTCCATTTGAGAAGATCCTTAGTGGGTGCACTGCATTAAGGCTTCTCCAAATAGCACCTAAACTTGTTGAGCAAGGGCGACTAAACAGTGTCAAAACTACTAATCTTACAGTGGAACAAGCCAAAGGTGCAGCTGAAATGATGTTTGTTGGTAGCACACTTCCTCTGTTGCCAATTGTGATGTGGGACGAGCAACCCATTGGTGATGGTAATATCTAATTCTCTGCTACTATTTGATTAAAAGGCCCCAACTTCATCTGTTTTTCTTGTTATTGCAACAAGTATAGATCTATTTACATCAATTTTTTGAATGCAATCTTCCCTGACGCCAAATATTCAGCAGAACAAAGAAATTATGGATATGATGTTTGACTCTTGCAAAATGTTTTGTTTCTTATGGTAACAGGAAAGGTGGGAGAGTTGACAATGGCACTCTCTGATCTGCTTTGGGATGACATGGTTGCAGGCCCTGAAATACAGAGGATAACTGTTCCATATGAGCAGTGAATCACATGTCTATGAAACCATTGAGGCCAAGGCAATGATCTTCCACTTGCATTATGTTCTTGTATTACTCATTGGGAAAATGTTCTCTGCTTGATGATTGTTCATGTTCTGTGGAATAAAAGTTGGAGTTTCCCTTGTGTCCCATCTCCAAGAGCAATAATAAACAATCCCATACTTAAAGGAAAAGAATTACTGTGTGAATGAAATTAACTGATCTTATGCAAGCTTAATAGGGCAAGTAAATTATAGAATTTGACAACATCGCCTTATGCAACAATTAGCAATAAACTATGGTGAACCTGGTCCCAGTACTCGAATTGATGACCATGTTTGTTCTTTAATATTAGGTAGTTTAATGGCTGTCATTTGCAGTAATCAATAACATCTCTCCGAAAATCTCTATATTTTACAAGCAAAGTGGTAGAATTTGAAGTATAAATGTATAAGTTATATGATTAAAGAACTATATATTGAAAATAAAAAAGAGAAGAGTATGTAATATGTAAGTGATAAAGATTTATAAATTCAATATATTAAAATTTTGAATTAAAATATAATATGAAAGTTATAAATTTGTTATTTGATTTTAAACTCTTAAAAAAAAAGAGAGAGAAGAGACAAATTATACATATAAAAAAAGGTCTACGCGGAGAACGTGGCTTGATTGAATTTTGACTCTGCTTGAAGAAACAGTCATCAGTTTAAGTGGATAGTGTAGGGAGAATGAGTGTCTACTACAGGGGTGCCTAAAAGGCATTTCTGGAGCTCTAGTGGGGATTCACCTTTGTTTGTAAAAAAGAGTAGGAGTAATCAAATTGATTTTCTGATATAAAAAGAGATTCACATCTAAAAAAGAAATAGTTAGAATTTTAAATAATGTATTTAAGAATAATAAGTTTAATGTATACAAAAAATATATTTAAAATAAAAATATCAAGATTTTTAGTATAAATATAAATAAATAATATATAAAGTCTTGCTTGTTGAAACTCGTTCCAAGTCTACATATTATGATCATTTGAAGTTAAGCTACTCAGTCATACTTCCAGGAAAGCTGTTTGTGTTTGATCTAAAACTCGTGTGTTCACCCCTACTACATTTTTGGAGCCATGGATTGAACTTAATTATGGAATTTACCTATGAAACTACAATGAATATTTTCAACTTCTTATTGAACATGGGACAGTATTATAATATTGTAGCGAGTGCAAGCATTCATGTTAGTAAACGGGAGTTTTATTTTGGAAACGTTTTCTTTATTATTGTCATTTTACCAGAGCAGGGATCATTTAGGTTTATGACTCAAAATAATTTAGGTTTATGCTTCTAAACAATAATTTAGGTTCATGAACCAAATTAATTTTGTAGTTCAAAAGAGCAAAATATTTTGCAGTTATTTAGCTTGAGTACTTGAATGCAAAAATTATATTTTCTTATATTCTTTTTAATATTTAGATTGAGTCATGCACCATAAGTTGTATTTCAAGACAAAATTAAACGAAAAGAAAAAAAAAAAAGTGTGGCATAGGAAAGCAAACTTGAGAATTAAAAGGTAAAAGTTATAACCTTAATTTGATAAAATTTTTCAATTTAATTATTCCTTAAAAGAGTGGAATTAACTCAATACTAATTTTGTAAAAAATTAACTCATGTGCAAGGAAAGAGAAAATTCTAAATAAAATCAAGTTAACAAAAATTTAAATAAATTAATATAAAATTTGATGTCTCATAATTTAATAAAAAGTATCAGTTTTTAAATAAAAATTTTTTTTTCTTTTACATTTTTCTACAAGCCCCTAAAAAATTGTAAATATTTCAGGAGTATTACTATATGATAAAATTTATTAAGTAATACAATAAATTTAAAAAATAAAAAATTATTTTTATATATTTAGTTTTTTTAATTTATAAAATTAAATAAAATATTGTTTCTGGCGGTCGATGGGGACAGAGTCACAGACACGATCACGAGCACGAGCACAGCAGCAACAGGGCGGCAATGCGGGAGCTCAGCCGGGGCTGGGAAAGCCTGTGTTCGTGAAGGTGGACCAGGTCAAGCCCGGTACCAGTGGCCGATTGGTGTCTCAGCACCTCCGCCAGACACGCATCGCCGAGTGCCTCGCCGGCGACGAGACCGACACCATCGTTTTCACCGCTCGGAACGATCAAGGTATTCACATGTGAATAAATTTGCAGGCAATGTAGGCAATGCCACGATTGGCCCTCTACATTCTTTTTTTCTTCTGAGTTTATGAGCAGAATAACTGATGAATTTTGTGGTTGTGTTTCGCTCTTTTTATCCTGTTTTAAGAGAATGGACAGTGAGATCTGATGTATACAGTATGTATTCAACCTTAATGGCTTGCGTGTTGATTTTGAGCAAAAGAGGGGGTGCATTTCAGTCTAAATAGTTATTCATGAAGTTGAATGCTGTAATCCTCTGTTTCGATTCTCGACAAAGAAAAACCCTTACAGATAGGATTAAATTTCAGTTCTCTTTACTGGTTTAGCCATGTATTTTTACTTGTGAGCCGTAGATGGATTCCATTGTAGCCCGAATCTTTGCTTTCTATTAGGATCAGTATCTTGATTATCAGCCTTGCTGCTCTTTTTCCTTTTGTGGGGCATTTCCGTTGCTAATTGTGGTCTCAGATCATATGATCAGTCTATGCAATGTGGCCTCTTATTTATAAACTTATGTTTATACCGTGATTGCAGTCTGCTGTAAATTTAAATTTGTGCCAACAAAAGGGTTTGAGCTCAATTCACTAATAATACCACCAGCTTGGTTTGTCTTAAGAACAGAGTTTTGGGTAGTTGGATGTATTAGCCCAACTATATTGTCAAGTTCATGTGTTTTCTTTTCTTTTCCTTTTTGTTATTCCTTTTGGGGGGAAGGAATTATGGTTGCGTGTGAGTAACTTTAGCTAAATTAATAATGGCTGTACTCTTCTGGTTGGTAATTTACCCGTGTCTCAAATTTCTGAGTCCAATGGTGGCTCCTGTTGACATGAAAGCATTTGCAAATATTTTGGAGACTGATTTTTATATAAATCTGATGTCGTCGTGGTTGTGCTTCCCTTTAGTCTTCAATTTGCTGTGTTTTTTGGGTTCTCTCTGTAGATTTTACTGCTCCCAGTGACCATATATATTTTTGAATGGGATAGGGCCCTGTTCTGGCCATCTATTCAGCTGTGCACACGGCTGGAAATGTGTCAGGCATGTTGATAGCTTCAGTGTTGTAATCTAGTGAAATTTAATGACGGAATATATCAATGAGCGGTTTTATTCAATGTCTTCCTGAGCTTTCTTCTTGTATTTTATTGTTCTAGGTAGTAGTCTAACTGAAGCGAGTCTTGTTTTCATGAAACGTTTTGCCATAAATAATGTGTATCAATTGTTTGATATGATGAGATTATTATTTAAATTCCTGTCATCCATGGTTTTGTAGCGTATATTGATTTATATTATGTGAACATTTTGCCGCATGGATTTTTAAGCAAGCAGTCAGTAATGGCACAAACAAAAGTACGCATACTACTTTTATAGCTGATAGTGAGTAATTGTCACACTTCTTCTGGTTCTATATTCCAGCTTCTCAATTATGTAACTTCAAAATGTTAGGGAAGTGGCAGAATGTAGTGTTTAAGGTTCATTGTTTTCGCTTTCTCTCTGTTTATTGTTGGTCGACTTTAAATAGTATTTCCTCAGTTGATCTGATGAAGCCTGGTATGACCATTATTCTCCGCAATGCAAAGATTGACATGTTTAAGGGTTCTATGAGGCTAGCAGTTGAAGGAGGATAACAATCTCTCACTTGTGGAATATGAGCTGGTGAATGTTGTGGATGAGTGAGTGGGATCGGTAGGCATCCTTTTTTTCTTTTTTTTTATTTTTCGGGGACACAAAGGGATTAAAAAATCTAATTGTTGTAGTGGTAATGTAATTTTCTTGGTAAATTATACATTTTGGATGGTATATTCGTTTGGGCTTTGTTTATAGATGTGGCTAAAGCAAAAGGCAATTTTGCCCTTTGCTTAGATATGACCCATTAATAGGTTTTGTTATTAGCTGGCGCCAGGCAGATGGCTGGCAGTGAAAATGGGGGACGTTGCTCAAGGTGGAAAATGCAATATACTGTTTCTGGTTTTCTTGTTTGCTTCTCTGCTGTTCATTTTGTTTCTTCATATTTTATTCTGTGTTTCACATTTCTTGTTAAATTTTCGCTGCACTTCACAAGGTCTTTTCTTTCCTGCTTGAATCAATGCGTTAATCCAGGAAGCCATTGGGCCGTAACTTACAGACCCTTTTGTTCCGTGGCTAATTCCATCGTCCAAGCTATGGCGGATTTATTATCGTTTTTGTTCTTTCGGCACCAGTGTCCATAGTTGACGCTATGGCCCAGCTCACTTTTCCCTTAAAAGATAAACCAAGGAGAAGGGATTCATTAGCTTCCCTAAATCTATAAGAGGAGAAGCATCATTTTGCTTGCTGGGTTTACAAGGGTAACATTGTAGCATTTATTTGATTTATTCTCCTAGGTTTTTAAGAGTTTGCTTTTTACAGAGTTGAGAATTATCTAGTTAATTTTAGCTTATGAAACAGATTTAAGCTACACGAGTAAAACAGAGGGGATTTAAAAAAAAGAAAAGAAAAAAAGAAAACAAAAACGTAAGTGCTAAATTAAAAAGCTAAGGTTGAAAGTCTCAGTAAAAGCAAACAATTTTTAACATGGATTTTAAAGCCTAAATAACTGAAAATTCTCTCAATCTGGTGGTTAGAATTCAATCCTATACCTGTGATATTTCACTGGCCTTAAGAGCCGCACATTCCTTTCCACTATGTATAGAATTATAGAGATCTTCTAGGACTCTAAGTCCGTCCTAATCCACCCAAAAAATTTGGTTGCAGATCCTTTTCCTTCTTAAGTTAGTTTCAGTAGCTATGATTTGCGAAGAACAAAAGAAAAGAGTAGTTATAGTTGGTACCTAAAAACAGTCATAGCTAACTTTACCTAAAAATACAATTGGACAACTTCTTTCGCCAAAGAGAGGACTTCGTAACAACAAAACGTGAGGTCTTCAAATGTTGAAGCAGAAGAATGAGAGAAAAGCTCAAGAGTAATATGATACAATGGGGTCTTGCAGACCTTTGGGGTTCTTGCTAGGGCTTCCCTTTGCTTGTCTTGCTTTGGTTTTGTCTCTTGTCGGTGCTGTTGTTTGGGTTATTGGGTGAGTTTCATACCTTTTATATCTTTGATTGAACGCATTTTCTTGAAGAAATTTAACATGCAGGCTTGTATACAGAATTCCAGATTGTCTAATAGCACACTTTTCTTGCAAGGCGTTCTCATAAATCATTTTCTGAATCCATAAAAACCGTCTTTGATAACCAAAAAAAAGAAAAAAAAAATCTCAAACCTGTACTTTAGATCTTGCCTGTACAACCTAATTAGTAAGTGCAGATAGAATGTGGTAGACGTAATTAAAATCTTTAATCCAATAAATGATGGGACAACCAAGTTATTATTATTATTATTTTTTTTTGTGTGTGCACATCTTGGATACTTTTCAAGTTAAATATTTCCATGGTGTATATAGTTAACAATTTTCATTTGGACTGTTATATGTAAGGAAGTTTTCATTTTTGTCTTCTTTACTTCATGTTGGCAGGTCTTTGCTGGGTTGCATTTGCCCCTGCTGCGCATGCTTCACCGAACTTGCAAATCTGGCAGTGGCCCTCGTGAAGCTTCCGGTAGTAATCATTCAATGGTTCATTGATTTAATTCCATGTTAGCTTAAGCACATGCTTATAGTGAAGCTTAGTTTGTACGTACCTTTATGGTTTTATATTAACCATACCTCTTGTAATTAAGTTAGTGATAATGAAGCGCGAGAAATATTAGACGTTTGATTGTACTTCGTGAATGAGCATTTGAGGATTATGTTTTAGTGTTAATTAATTCCTAATAATAATTAGATGTCTCCCATTTATCGACAAAATTATGTATGATTAATAAAGATGGTTGGTTAAATCCCACTTTGTTTTGAGTCCCAATATTGTACAACGTAATTCAAATTAAAATAATATATTATTTAAATTTAAAATTTAAATTTTTATATAAAAATTATTAAATATACATAAGAATTATTCAAATGTATAAATAGATGAAATAAAATGAACATAAAGACTTGGGAAAAATGTAAAATCATGAAATATCACTTTTTTCTCGCACTTTTTACTTATCTTAATGCATATTTGGTTTAATTTTATGTATATTTTATTAGTTTAAGTGTAATTTTTGTCAAAAATAAAAAATATTAGTTTATTTAACAGAATGAAAGCGGATGGTTGTGCATCGCCAGTTTCATCAAAAGGTGTTGCGGATAAATACGTTTTTGGTGTTAAAATTACATTAAATTCGTAAATTACTATTATATAAATATTTTATTTTTAAATTTTTTTTATAATTCAATAAATCAATAATTTTAATTTTCTTTTAACTTTTTACTCTACAAAATCTAAAATTTCTTTAATTTTTAACTCAATATATTTTTATATTCAAAATTTTATAACTTTTGCTAATTCAACGACTCTTTATATTTAAGATTTCTTTAAGTCGCTCTTAAATAAACAATTCCTTATAGTTTTATACGTCAGTTCAACTCTAGAATTTCTTTACTTTTTCGTCTATCTCACGAATCGCACAATCGTCTTATTCGGGTGGCTTCCCGATCAAAGGCGGCAAAAGCAAACGACAGGGCGAGAGCCTGGCTGACTTGTACGGAGAAAGAGACTAGTGGCATTTTTTGTTGGGGAAGCGGGAGGACAACGTACTAAGTAAGTAAGTGATAAATTTAATTTAAAATTTTAAAATATTAAATTTATAAATTTATTTTATAATTATCGAATTAGTCATTATATATGACAATTATACTAAATATTATGTGTCTATTGAATTAATTATTATGATATTAGTTATTATAAATTATAATAATAATATTTATTTATTTATTATTAAATTTATATTTAATATTATTTATAAATTATTAATTTATAACTAATATAAATCAATTTTTTTTTAAATTCTCTTTTTTTTTTCTTTGAGGAGAGAATGTAGAAAGAAAAAATACATTATATTTTTTAATAATTTATAACTTATTTTTAAATTAATCAAAAAATGAAATTAATTTGTTACTTTATTATTTAAAATACATATTATTTTATTATTTAAAAATATATTAATAAAAAAGTCTATTATATTCTAAAAAAAATAGTTACGGTACTAAAATAATTTATCTACAGAGTGAAAATTATTTTTAAAAATAATAATTAATATATTTTAAATTTGATATTTTTTATTAATTTATTTTTATTATAATATTTTATTTTTTAATTAATTATTTTTCTCGTAATATGTATTGATACCAATTATCGCCCCATCCATGTGTATTTCTGCAACAAGCATACATTAGCTGGAGATCAGTCTCCTTCTCAAGGGCTAAAACTGGGGTTAGATGCTTGCTAAGATCTACTTGAATAAACTATGTTTTGCTCAATTAGTTGCTGCTTTTATGTTATTTTATTTTATTTTATTTTTGTGTAATCTAAGTAGTCGCCTAGATCAACGGTTTCAGAGACAGCATGCATGGACTATCAATCTAAGTATGGTAATAGATAACAAGGATAGGTTTTTTCTTTTTTTTTTTTTTTATTTTTTCTTCTTCTTCTTCTTCTTCTTCTTCTTCTTCTTTTCCATGTCTAAATTCATAACTGGCTCGCCCAAAATTTGAAACTAAAGCTTCTAAAATAAATATTTAAATTTTGAACATCTTTTGAAGAATGCTTTGTTTAATTTATTAGGCCATCTTCCAAACTTCAAAGCACAACATATCATCGTATATAAAACGGCGGACGGCTAACTGTTCAAATTAATCGTACTTTTATGTCGTGAAGAAAGAGCCGTGGACTTTGTTTTTTTTTTTATGTACGATAACTTGTATACCCACA
Source organism: Bruguiera gymnorhiza (assembly GCA_020883675.1). Classification (NCBI taxonomy): domain Eukaryota; kingdom Viridiplantae; phylum Streptophyta; class Magnoliopsida; order Malpighiales; family Rhizophoraceae; genus Bruguiera; species Bruguiera gymnorhiza. Next base: position 2,982,731 of record JAIRCJ010000136.1, on the reverse strand, counting down.
CTCGACTGTTTCTTCTGCTATTTAAAAAGAAAAAAAAAAAACAATAATCATTCGGCAATCCCCGTACTAGACCGTTTCTTCTGTTATTTAAAGAAACAAAAACAAATCGATGCTCTCATCAGAATTCATAACCTTGAACCGATTGAAGAATTTATTGAACAGTTCCAACCAGTTTGAACCCCACTTGGCCATTGAATAATGTAAGACACGTAGATTAATTTTTTTTATTTATTAAAGTATGAATTATATAATATAATATATATTTTTTTATTCTCATAAATTTTGCACTTTCTTTTTTTAAAAAAAAAAAAAATTAGAATTTAAAATTTTTAGATATAAGATTAATTAAATCATCGAAATGTTTTCTGAAATTTTTTTTGACTATATATTGGTGATACTAAAAGTCTTCACAATTCCATTTCACTCTTTTTGCACAATGTCATGCTTCTTAATTAAACACTATCATAAACATCATTTTGTAAGCGATTGTTTTATTTTTGCCGATCAAAAGAGTAAATTGTTTTTTTTTTTTTTCCTAACCAAAACCATTGAGTCGAATTTAAAAGAACTACCAAACTTGGTCTTTGATGACCAATTAATTTGATGTTCCTTCACAGACAATATAATCAAGAGAACTATATTTATTCTGCACGCTATTCAGACATGATATTCGACTTCAGAAATCACAGATTTTCCTTCTTCTACACGCCAAACGGAAATTTAAAAAAAAAAAAAAAAAACATTAACATTGGATAGGTAATGTGTTATTACGAACAGAATTGCCAGGGCCAGTGATTGTCGGTGGCAGCTTGCTTTGTGCAAAAAGGTCGAAGGATGATGGAAGGCCCAAAGCACATACTTGTTAAGCACGCTTCCACACACACACACACACACACACACACACACACACACACACACACACACACACACACACACACACACACGCACGCACGCACGCACGCACACGCACGCACGCACACAAAAACATTATTTGGTTCAACGGGAAGTCCTAGGAATGACAACGTGAAGGGACAAGGGTGCGGAGGGCTATCCCGACTTTCGGCCCCAAAATTAGACCTGATTCCCGTGTTTTAAAGGAACATTCTTGTCCCTGCCCGCGATCGGGGGATTCCTGGTCCCCGTCCCGTAGCTGAATTCAAGCACAAAGTTGCAATAAAAAATAAAAAAAAAATCTAAAAGAAAATGCATCCAAGACTAGATTCGCAAACAGGAAAGCGCATAAATAAGATTTGAGTCATAACCATGGAGAGAAATGAATCTAGAAAAACCTTTTTCAAGGGATAAATTTATATATACAAATATAAACAATTAAAAAAAATAATATTAATTATTCAACACAATAAATATTACAAGTTTTTATATTTCGAAACCTATGAATGATCTTCTATTTTTTTTATACTATCAAACGTTTTTTTTTTTTTTAATATAAGGGAAAAGATCAATTTGACATGTTCCTACCATCTAAATTCAAATTGAAGGATGGATGAATATTTTTTTTATACTTAGCCCTGAGGGCGGCCTGAATTCGTGGTTGGAATTAATTTACAATCGGCTGTCAATCAAAGACACTTTCATCATATTCACATAAGTTTTTCTTTAATTTTAATATTTAATTTTTAATCCCTCTAAGCCCTACCCATTAAAAATAAAAAGTGAAAACGAAGAGTTACAATTTTCCTTTTTTTTTTTTTATTTTTCGTTGGGATAGCAACAAGAAAGGCTATAATTAGACCAAAAACAGTTTTAAAAATCGAAATAATGGTAGCGAGGCACAGCGAGAGGACGAGCGAGAGGACGAGCGAGAGGACTGTTTGAAAATGAAAACCAGGACGTGCAAAGGTGGGTCCAAGCATGCCGAGTTTTCATTATTTCAACTTTGCGCGCAGGCGCAACAGCCTCTCATCAGCGATGGGGCAGTCACATCGGTGCTAAAAGATTCAAATCCGGGGGCTCTCTCTCCTCTTCTGTGCGTTTTTCACTCTTTTTAAATTTTAAGGTTTTTTTTTTTTGTCAATTTTGGGAATATGTTCAAATTGGAGTTTATTTTTATTAATTATAATTTTAAAATTAGTTAGAGTTAAACAGAAGATGATTAAGGTTAGCCAGCCTTTCAAGTTTTAAGTTTAATTTAATTAATGGTCAACATTATCAGAGATTGTTGACTTGGCTTCTACTCATTTCTCAATTACTTTAGTGTTGTCACCCTATAGGCTCTGATAGTTTTTGTTTGACGGAGTTGATAGTAACTTAAATCTGTGTATTTATTAAAAGATGCAAACTTAGAGGTTTATATTTCAGATTAATCTTTTTTTTTCTTAAATCAAATATACTTTTTTCTTGGTTAATAATAAAAAAAAAAGACCAATTCTAGAAGTTATTTTGAGAACCGGACAAGATTAACTAGTCAGACTGAAAAAGTTGAAAACTTCACTTAATGTGAATCAATGACACGGTCGATACAATTTATTAATAAAGAGAATTAAGCTGTCGGCTTTTATATTGCTACTAGGAGTAAATGGCACACATGCCGGCAAGGAAATACCTGGAGGACACTGTTAAGAGTGCAAAGATAAAAGATTTTGGTGCCGACGATTTAATTATCCGAACCTGAACTTAAATTTTTTGTTAGATTATATTAGACGTTAAAATTGAAATAGATTTTTCGTTAATCAGTATTCGGTTAATTAAAAATCTTGGTTCGATTGGTTTTTTTTTTTTTTTTTAAATGATTGAATGGTTAACAATTAATTTTAATAAAAAAATAAAATTCCAATAAATATATAGAATAATTTTAAGTATTTTTAAAAATGTTAATTTAAAATATATTTATACTTTAGTGATTTTTATTTGATATGCATAATTCTATTTATTTAGTTAATGAGAGAAACGAAAGGAAGATGTAGTCTTCGTTGTACGGAAGTCATGCGTGCGTGGTGATATTGTCGATTTTATTCCTTTTTTTTTTTTTGTCATCTTATCGTCTTTCCTTCAATTTGAACGTCGGAAGGAATGGTTTTGTATTTCCCACCACATTAGTCTTCGTTCTGACCTTATCCTGTGTTTAGAAACAAAACGACAAAGGCCTCATCTTTTCTAACTTAACAGTGAATTTTGGATTTGAGTTCCTTTGTGCCGTGGAAAATGATAAAAGTCGAGATCGGTGATTGAAGTGTGTCATTAAATTTTAAATTTAGTAATTACTATAATTCAATATAAAAAATATTTATTAATAATTATTGTACTCAGATAATAATTTCTTTTTTCTTTTTATGAAAAGTATGGCATTAAAAAAAACTCAACAGATGATTTTCAATCTACATCTTTTAACGTTTGAAAAGAGAAAAAAAAAATCAAATCAACCGCTATCATGTTTAAAATCCACGTTGACTATAAGCTTTTGAAATTTTGACTATTCGATCCCCCATTGCCCATCAATTATAATAGTCACCACCACGATTTGGCCCCTCCTTTGCTTTTACACATGGCATGAAAATTGATATTTACACGCAAAAAAAAAAAAAAAAATCAGCTTCATACACGAGGCAGAAATAGTCGATAAAAATAGGGTTCTATATTACTATTTTTTTTTTTTTGTGTGTATTACACATTACACACCCGCCATCCGCCATCTGCCACCCGCCCTACTTACTTAAAACCGAGCGAAGAAGAGAGAGAGAGAGAGAGAGAGAGAGAGAGAGAGCCAATTTTCGGTCCGTAATCCCCGCATCACTGTACACTCCAAAGCACATACCACCCAATTGAAGCTCCAAATCACAAAACGACAGGCCTCCCCCACCCAAAAGCGCGTGGGATGACAATTTTTTGATGATTTTGAAAAGAGAGCTCGGGGCATTCAGGCATTACTGTTACTTGGGCTGCAGCTTTCAGCGTCAATTCTCTTCTTGGATCTGGCTGGATTTCTATTGGCGCTTTGCTTCTAAAGAGCCTTCTGCATTTCTGGGTCCTCTTTGATTTGTTTGAGACAGAAGGAAAACGGAGAATTGCCTTTGGTTTCAGTAATTTGCCCTGATTCAAGATTTTTCTTTTTTTTTTTGTGGCTTTTATTTGTTGTCTTCTTCTAATGATTCAATTGTCTTCAGGGACAAAGGGGGAGCAAGCGACAGCAGCCCACCGATAATGTCACTGAGCGTCAGGCCTCACCTCCACTATTACAGTCGTCCAAGAATGGGCAAACCAACCTCCACAAGCAGAGACTGGACACAGATCTACTCCATCTACGGCATGGACCAGTGGCAGACCATTCTCTTCCTCCTATTCCACGCTGGCTTCTTCTCCATCCTCTCCTTCATTCTCCTCCTGTACTTCGATCCCATTTGCGTCTTCCTGGAGAATTTCTTCCTCTTCGCCTCGGGCGCCGCCCGTTTCGCCGCTGGGTTCACGGGATGTGTCATGGCTTTATCAGCGGTTTGCCTGTTCGTTGCTGCCGGGAACTTCTTTTACAGTTCACTGGCGTTGCATCACGACATGGCCCAGAGAATGGTGGGCTATGTGGGCGACTGGTCGACGGTGAAGCTGGCTCTTGATATTGGGTGCGGCCGTGGGATTTTGCTGAATACGGTGGCGACCCAGTTGAAGAAGACTGGCAGCTCCGGCCGGGTCGTCGGTTTGGACCGGTCTAAGCGGACCACCTTGTCCACCCTCCGGACCGCCAACATGGAAGGTGCGAGCTTTGCTTTTTTTATTTTTTATTTTTCCTTTAAAAATTGTAAATTAATTTTTTGTTCATAGATATTGTTTAAAAAAGGAGCTTTCTAATTTTTGATTTACGAAAAAGCCAATGTTTTAGTGGTTTAAATGTCCTGCTATTTTGGTGGAAAATCGCTAATTATTTACTCTGTGTAAACTGTCTTCCATTAGCTAAGAGTGCTTATTTTGTACGATGGATTTATTACGATTTTTTTTTTTATTATTTTTTTGAAAATGTGAACAGGTGTAGGAGAGTATGTCACGTGCAAGGAGGGTGATGTGAGGGGCTTGCCATTTGGGGACAATTATTTTGATGTGGTGGTATCAGCTGTGTTTGTCCACACGGTAGGAAAAGAGTACGGTCACCGGACGGTGGAGGCGGCGGCGGAGAGAATGAGAGTTTTGGGTGAGATGGTCAGGGTCTTGAAGCCCAGCGGCGTTGGAGTCGTGTGGGACTTAGCGCACGTGCCGGAGTATGTGCAGCGATTGCAGGAGTTGAAAATGGAGGATATCATGGTTTCTGAGCGCGTCACTGCTTTCATGGTGAGTAGCCACATTGTATCATTTCGGAAGCCTAATCAGCCCATGGCCAGGGCCGACGAGGTCCGACTGGATTGGAGATGCTGAGTTGGCAAAGACAAGTCTATTATGGGTTCTAAGCCTTCCATGACGAGCAGCCTCGTTGTCTCATTCCGAAAGCCTAGTCAGCATGTAGTCAGATCCAATGAGGTTGGATTGGATTGTTGGAGATGCTGATTTGGCGAAACAATCTTTGCTAATTTACTCAAATCACATATATTTGGGAGAAAAAAAGAAGAAAAAAAAAAAAACGATAGGGAATAAGAAGAAAAAGGAAAAAAGTTAAGAGAAACATATGCGTAAGTACATAATGATTTTTCTTTTTCTTTTTTCTTTTTTTTTTTCAATTACTGGGGAGACGAAGTCGATCCAGATGCTTTTGTTAAATATACTTAAATTTGTGATGTAGTATACCTGAATGGCTATCAATGAAACATTGAAGGAAGTCAGAACACCAACGTCATGTAGGTTCTTGTGGTCTGAGTTTTTGTTTACGTTCGGGCTAAACTCCCTTTTCATTATTATGACTGGGTTCTAGATCTCTTGTAATAACCAATTTTTTTTTTGGGAAATCGAATTCATCGTCGAGTTAAAAAAGTTAAAAGGTTAAAAAAATTTAATTAAAAATTTAACCAGGGCCTGGATTGGTTTTGTTGGTTTTTTTAAGTTTGATTTTCCTGGTTCAACCCGATTCCTGATCGATTTTGCCTTTTTTTGGGGCGGTCTTTTAATGGTAAATAAAATCAATGATTCGACCCGTTTCTGATTCGATCGACCCGACCAATCAGCTGGATTCAATTTGCAAAACACCGGTAATATGGCATTTATTGAATCATTGCGTCGAAATCAAGATAAATCGGTCAAATGTTTATGTGGACGGCAATTGTCATTTTTTCTACTCGGATCTCCAATTCGTCAGGCCCGACCTGCTGGAAAAATGCAATGCAACTGTCCACTTGTCGGAATGGGATTCTGGTGGGCACCCTGCGAGTGTGGAAGTGAGAGTGGGAGGTGGAGTTGTTGTCGAGTCACAATCCTGGATCTTTGATAGGGGACTGTTGCCCTGTTTTGCGGGTAAAAGGGAATGAGTTTGGCCGGAAATTAAATACGTTGGGCCACATTTGCTGAGAAAGTTGCATGCTGCGTGGAATTTTAATGTGGACATCAAATTATTATTATTATTATTATTATTTTATTTTCGATAAAAAAATAAGATTAAATGCAATAAATGAAAACGAAATAGAAAATATCTAATTGCGCCGCATGCGTTTGGTTATTCCTAGTTCGTATGCGCCGTGCGCCGAACCAACCTAAGCACAACACCCTGATTGAGGTTATTTAAACCTCTTTTCAGATTCCCTCCAATAAAATTTCCAATTTCCGTGAGTTGACTGGCTTCCCCATATGGCGCCAGAGAAACCCTAGAAAATGAAAACCACATTTCGCTCTCTTTCGTCCAAAAAACAAAAACAAACAACATTCCCAAACTGCGAGCAGGTCAGTCCCGCGCTTGTTTCCAATTCTTGAATCGTCTCATTGCCGCCGATTCTAGTGTCGAGGGCTCATTTCTGCAGTTTCATTTCTGTATATGTGCCTGGGTATGGTATGGCCGTAACTGTAAATTGAAGTTTCCATTGTCAAATTGGTGTTTCCTTGATAGTTTTTAGTTAAAAGAATAATCAATGGGTTTGGATTGGAATTCTTGAATTTTTGTGCGGTTTTCTTGTGGGTAGGTTTTTGTTGAGAAGTACGTAGCCATTCGTTGGTGTTGAGATGATTCGGTTATTTTAAAAGGGTTATTATGTCCGTTTGAGCTCTTGATGGATTTTTGGTGGTGTTGCTACGTGGTAAGTATCAATTTGTGACGTTTTACTTTTGAGTTGGTGTTGATGGGGTTATGGAAGTGCGGATAGGTTGTCTTGCCTATTGATGGTGTGTTTGTTTCATTGGGCATGAGTTTGAGTCGATATTTTCAGTTTGTGTGCATATTAGGATAATGGAAGCCCCGGGAAGGGAAGGCTCGGTTACTAAGAGGTCGTTGAGGAAGAGAGCAAATGTGCAGAATTATGATGAAAATTTGATGGATGAGTTGATAGAGAAGCAACTGGGTGGCGTTTCGAAGAAAAGAAATCGAACCAAGGAGGATTTAGAAAAAGAAACTGAAACCGAGGCAATGATAGCCATATCTCTGGGGTTCCCAATTGATGCTTTGCTTGAGGAGGAGATTAAAGCTGGGGTGGTGAGAGAATTAGGTGGCAAAGAGCAGAATGATTATATTGTTGTGAGGAACCATATACTTGCAAGGTGGAGGAGTAACGTGCAGATGTGGCTTTCAAAAGAACATATTCGAGAGACTGTGAGCAGTGAGTATGAGCATCTGTTATCTTCTGCATATGACTTTCTCTTATATAATGGGTACATTAATTTTGGAGTCTTGTCATCTGTAAAATCTCATATGCCAGAATTCACCAACGAAGGGTCTGTGATAATTGTTGGTGCTGGGCTTGCTGGGTTAGCTGCAGCAAGACAGCTAATGTCGTTTGGTTTCAAGGTTATTGTTCTAGAAGGAAGAAATCGTGCTGGCGGGAGAGTTTATACTCAAAAGATGGGTGGGAAGGACCAATTTGCTGCGGTAGATCTTGGCGGCAGTGTTATTACTGGTATCCATGCGAATCCTCTAGGAGTCTTGGCCAGGCAACTCACTATTCCACTTCACAAAGTTCGAGATAATTGCCCTTTGTACAAACCAGATGGTAGACCTGTTGATAAGGAAATTGATTCCCACACTGAATTCATTTTTAATAAGTTGCTGGACAAAGTCATGGAACTAAGGAAACTATTGGGTGGATTTACTGCTGATATTTCTCTTGGCTCGGTTTTGGAGAGACTCAGAGAATTGTATGTTGTAGCTAGAACTACTGAAGAAAGGCAGTTGCTTGATTGGCATTTCGCTAACTTGGAATATGCAAATGCAGGATGTCTTTCAGATCTTTCAGCTGCATATTGGGATCAGGATGATACTTATGAAATGGGAGGTGACCACTGCTTTCTTGCTGGTGGGAATTGGAGATTGATAAAAGCATTATGTGAAGGAGTTCCCATATTTTATGGCAAAACAGTGACTACCATCAGATATGGACATCAAGGGGTTATGGTTAGTGCTGGTGAACAAGTTTTTGAAGCAGATATGGTCCTATGCACAGTGCCTCTTGGAGTCTTGAAGAAAAAGACAATCAGGTTTGAACCTGAGCTACCTGGAAGGAAGCTTGCAGCCATTCAGAGACTGGGTTTTGGGCTGCTCAATAAAGTTGCCATGGTTTTCCCTCATGCATTTTGGAGGGAGGACTTGGATACGTTTGGTTGTCTCAATGAGCACGGTAATAAGCGTGGAGAGTTCTTTTTGTTCTATGGTAACCACACTGTTTCAGGAGGTCCTGTACTTATTGCACTGGTGGCTGGAGAAGCTGCTGTGATGTTTGAACACACAGATCCATCTGCTTTACTGCATTGTGTTCTAAGTGTCTTAAGAGGTAAACAGTGACAATATTAATGCACCGTTTTTAAAATCAAATTGAAATGAAATTGTTGCTCAAATTTGCTTAATTGAGCATGCCTTGTTTATAAGTTAAGACTCTGTGACAGGTATATATAATCCAAAGGGCATTGCTGTTCCTGATCCTGTACAAACAATATGCACAAGATGGGGCAGTGATCCTTATAGTAATGGTTCATACTCTCATGTGAGGGTGCAGTCATCTGGTAGTGACTATGATTTACTTGCAGAAAGTGTTGAGGGGCGTCTATATTTTGCTGGAGAGGCTACAACTAGACAGTATCCAGCCACCATGCACGGTGCTTTCTTAAGTGGCTTAAGAGAAGCTTCTTGCATTTTACGAGCTAATAGAGGTCAGACTTATAGCTCAAGGAAGCCTTTATTGAGGAATGTAGGATCAAACAACGAGACTTTGATGGATCTATTCAAGAGGCCCGATTTAGCATTCGGAAAATTCATGTTTATATCCAATCCTTTGACAGAAGATTTGAGTGCAATGGGGATTATGAGAGTTGCTTTTGAGAATTGTGGTGATGATTTGAAGAATGAACTAGACCATATGCTCCAACAATCGCTGAACCCACCACTTCATCTTTACACAGTTTTATCTCGTCAACAGGCACATGCAGTTCAACTAATGACTGGAGGAGATGATGATAAGTTGTCATATTTGATCAAAAACCTTGGCTTGAAACTAATGGGACCTGTTGCCCTGGTCAACACTAGTAGTTCCTTGATTTCTAGCATTGCTAGTGCACAAAGGGGTCGGAGCAGAAACCAGATTGTTGCTGGACAACACAGTTCTGGGGCAGTAATGCCATCAGTTTGAATGCTTGACCTTTAAGCTCGTTTTGAGTTTGTGAGGAGTTTTCTTTGATGCTTAGTGCGCCATAAAATGAGTCTACCAATTCATGTGCCTCTCACTTGGGCACACAAATTTGTACATAATGTAACTCAATAGGTGATTCATTCACTCCGTGATGAACCAGTGTCTTGGAGTTTGATTGGGAAGGAACAATTGTTTTTAGTGCAACATTCATTGATCTGACCACGAGAAGCTTAGTGACCAAACGAGAGTCATCAGTCCTAGCAGAAAGTGTTGGGAAAAATTTTGTTTAGGCCCTGTATTTGTACTCTGGATTTCTTGTATGAGATTTGATTCACAAATACAATTAATTCTTCTGCTCTGGATCTCCAAGAAATTGAAATTTTGCCAAATCTCTTGATGTGCTGCTCTACTTTTGTACTCCTTTCTGGATAAATAAACCAGATGCTCTTAGTCAACACTATCGATGTTTTTCAATATTTGTTCCTTGTTTCTGGAGACCTTTTACCTTTTCTAGCAATAGGTTCTTAAGGAGAATATTTCTTCCAAATGCTCATTAAATTGCTGAACCATGAATTAACTCACTGAACTGTAGAAATGAAACCTGACGATATTATAAACAAAGCTCAAATACTAAATTTTGAAGGACCAAAATTATTAAAAAAAAAAGAAGAAGAGAGAGATAGCTAAGATGGAGGAAAGCCTTTTGTAGAGGTTCAACTTTTGTGGCATGAGGTCAACCGTCAGCTTGTTTGAGACCCACATCCAATTAATTAAGCTAAACAGAAATTTAAAACTGAATTTTAATATTAAAAAATTCGGCTTATACCAACTTTCCCATAAAATTACTGCTAAACTTCTATTTTTGAAGAAAATTCTTTAGAGTAAAATAAATTGATTTGAACCCCATTTCTTGGGAGAAGATTTTGTTTTTAGTTTCAACTAATGTTAATTTGCATTCATTTTAGGAAAAAAAAAGAAAAATAATTGCAGTTTAGGTTTTCTTCTTCTCACCGTTTAATTGTGGCAGTAACAACACCAGAACCACAATACAATTTCAAAAAAACAAAAATAAGTATTAAAAAATACGTCAAAAATTATATTTAAAAATTAAAATTAAACAATATTTGTTAATATATTTATTTAATTTTATTTTTTATGAAAAAAATTCATTAATAACTGCACATCTCAACTTACAGTTATATTTTACTAAAATGAGTGTAATATAAAAATTTAAATTTAAATTAATATTAAGAAAATATTTTGAACTATCAATTAACTTAACACTTTAGATAATTATTTTAACATTTTACGGTTATTGGTTTTGAAAAGATTAGTTGCGAGGCTTTCCTTGTGCTTAATCCCATAACAGGTCACACCCCATCTGACCGACATCCAGGGGGGCCTCTGTCTCTTCCACGACAAATCAGTCGGCCTCGATCTCCGACGTTGTCCTCTCCGTCTGTTTCCAAGGCAGTTGTGGTGAGTTCGATTTCGATAATTTTGTGATTCAGTTCTTCTGTTTGGTTGCCAAGAAATTATAATCCTTAAGGTTCCCAATGCTCTATGAGAAGAGGTGGGTTTGTTTGGGTTTGGGTTCTGGTGCATCTTTGGACTGCGAACTCGCAGAAAGAAAGAGAGAGAGTGAGAAAGAGAGACGTCAATTGAGGTGAAAGAGAGGAAAAAAAAAAAACAGAGAGATTTCGAGCAACAATGAGAGTTAACAATCGTGTGATCAAGAGCAAAGCATTTGTGGTTTTCCTTGCATTTGTTTCAGGTGAGTGAGGAGAAGAAGATAGATTTTCTTGTAGTGTTTAATGATTTTGCTTGTTTGGTTGGTTTATTGCTCTGTTTTATTAATCCGAAAAAAAAAAAAAGGTAACCAGAATGTTTTGTGGGAGTCAATTTTGCTGCTATTTTATATAGTTGGGTTGCTTTGAATTTGCTCTACCATGAAAAGAGCTACTAACCAATCTACTCCTGTGTTGCTGTTTTTCGAAATGGCCAAGGATCATGGAAAGACAATCACTCCCTCATGTCCAGTGCTTGCCCTTTTAAATTTGGCTAGGTTGGAGTTGGAATTCTCTTTTGTTCTTTCCTTCTCTCTTGTCCTCAATACTTTTTTTTTCCTCGTTTTCTCAAGTCTCTCTGTCAAAATCTTTCAATTATATTCTTACAATAGTTTGGTTCTTGTTTTATCCTTATAGGTGAGAAAAAAAAAGGACAAATTAGGACTATAAAAGAGATTTAAGGCTCATGGGGACAACACCAACAGCAACAACAACAGCTTTAGGATTGGCGCCGGGGTTGTCCCGGAAGATAAACAAAGTGTTGGAATGTAGAGCAGACAGTCCAGATCTGGTTGCCTCTCTCTCTACTCTCTCCACTTTCTACTCAGAAAACACTCCTCAAGCACGCCGCAACCTCAGATCTACCATTGACAACCGCTCCCTTCTCATTAATCGTGATTTTCTTCTTGCCTCCCTACCGGCCCAGCAGGTCCATTATTGTTTTCTTCCTTCTCTTTGCCTTTTTTTCCCCACTATTTTTCTAATCTTATAAATTATCCTGGAAATTCCTTTGCCGAACTCAAATTTGTATTTTGTTACAAAATACAAAAGTAGTTTTATATTATGGAATATGAATACATTTGCTGCAGCCCATTCAATTGTCACTGAGTTATACTTTGTTGTTCTTCTTCTGACTCACTGAATTATGTATGTATGTATGTATGTATGTATGTATGTATGTATTTATGTGCCTATAGGCTCTGGATCAAGTGGAGGAAGAGGTTAATGCACTTGCTGATTGCTGCGACAAGTATGTAATCGATGCCTTGTCTTTAATTTTTTTCCTGTTTCCTATGATCACAGAACAGAATAGAATGTGATATGATGGAATAAAATGCAATAGAAAGAAAGACAGAGGAAACAGGTTACCTACCCTTAACAGTCTTCATTTTGAATTGAAGAATTTTGAATGAATCAAATCTCCCCTAGTAGGATCCTAACCTATGACCAATCAGTTAAAAGCTGACACTCTATCACTGAGCTATTAAGGAACTACGGGAGATTAAATCCCATGAGTTCAATTCCCTTTCTCAACCCATGAACAATATGAGCTCGAAGTTTCCTTTGTATTGCATTGCCAGAATCACTGTTGTATATTTGTTTTACAGAATATTGGTTTTCAATCAGTTTATTGCATGGACATTCCTACTCGTATTTTGGTGTTCAAATTATTGTTTCTATTATTTTAATCTATGTAACTGGTTGCTTTGAAAAACAGCATTCCATTTGCTAACCCCATGTGTGTGTGTATTATTTTCATCACACAGACGCACCAAACAGAAGAAACTCAACTGAAGAGCTTCTTTTTTCTTCTGTTTCTTCTGCTCTTTTCTGTCTCAGCATTGCAAAGGCCTTGAACGCTTGTAGCACTGGTGATATCATTAGCACAACTGAGAGGCTTAAACAGGAACTTGAAACTACCACTCAAAGAAAAGAGATTGTTTCATGTTTTCTTCGTGATTACCAGCTTTCTACTGAAGAGGTTCTATATTCACATTTTTATCCTCAAATTCTTTACTTTCTTTGCAGTGTTTCTGACTTTCTGTTGATTTTGCAACCAAACCTGAAGTTGTTGTCTGAATCTGGTGGTTGTCCCATTTGTAGATAAATGCACTCAGGGATGAAGACCTTGATGAAAATTTCTTTAAGGCACTCTGTCATGTTCAAGAAATTCATGCCAACTGCAAGATACTGCTAAGGACACATCACCAGGTATATGTATACACCTATCCATATGTAGTGTCTCTAGCCAGGAGTTCTTTTCTCCCATTTTGTGTTGAATGTCATATGACTGCTTCATTTTTCTTTTTTTTTTTGATAATTTGCCTCCTACATCATGCATCTGCTTCAGATGTCCTTAAAAAGATAAAGAAGAAGTAACTTCAACAGCCTTCCTTTAATTGGTTAATTCCAATGTTTAATTTCTGTTCTGTCATGTGTATGGCTAGTTCACATCACTCAACATCTAATTAATCACACAAAAATGAATATCTAAGATTAAGAATCCATGCCTAAGATTTGTATATATGCCTAATTAAGCACAATCCCAATCGTCAACCATGTTCAAGGCATGCAGGAAAATCCCCATCTCGCCTCCTTCATAATTGCTCTAGTTACCGGGTGTAGTTGCTCCTTCTGGCTGGTTTTCATGGGCCAGCTTGTTGTCTCTCTTTTTGTTTTTGTTATTTAGTATGTCTAGTTACTACTTAGCTTCTTGTTTTTGTTGCTTTGGGTGACTGCATGTTTCTCTGGTATCTTCTTTCTTTTGTGCTTATAACGTATTTTGTACACCTCTCTATTTTTCTCTCTCATGTGCAGAAAAGTTGTACTCACTTGATTTCTGTTCTCTTACACATATCATCATTTCATTCCTTGTTTTTTCCAACATCCAGTTATGTGGCTTTCTTACTGCTGCATATAACATATCTTGCATATAACTTATCTTGAAATATTGTTGTGTAGCATCCACGGGACTTCTCTTTTCCAGAGTACCTAATAACTTGTGGCATGTGTTGACTTACTTGATATCAGTATTTTTATTATGTATTTAACATGAGATCCTTAGTAATTATCTTTCCTATTTATTTATTTATCTTGTCAGAGAATTTATTCCAACCTCATGCTTTTTGGTTGCCTTCTGTTTTGTCCTTTATTTGTATCCTTCTGTTCCAATTTCTTTTGAAATTATCATAACTTTATTTATCATTGACTTGAGGATTGTTTCACAGCGTGCTGGTTTGGAGCTAATGGATATGATGGCAATGTACCAGGAAGGAGCCTACGAACGCCTGTGCAGGTAAAGCTTCTCTCTAATAAGATGTGCATACAAGAATGTCCTCTCGCTTACTGTATTGCTGCAGTTGTGTTTTATATACCACTTATGTCAGCTAATGATGTTGATGGATTGTCATCTAAATTGTTGTGTGGCTGGTCTCATTGTCCATGGTTTGTTGAAATGGATTGTGCCCTCTATATGAATGAGATGGTAGATGGGATGGGGGGCCATTTTACGGAGGTGGCATTTGTTGTTACTGTCTTAGTTAATCATCTTCCTCCTTTCTGATCAGAAAAGATAAAAGGGTTACAGAAGTGCACCTGTTGAGTAATTTTATGAGGGAAATATCTTATTTGTTTGTTTTACTGCTTTAAGTAGTATTTGCTCTGGCAAACTGTGCTCATAGACACATCCATGCATATTTGTGCCTTTTGATCTTAATGGGATGCATACATCCATATTTTTGCTTTCTGGCCTCAAGGTATATTGCTCCTGTCCTGTGAGTACTTACTAAATGCTCAGTTCTGGCAGCTGCAAGTTACTGTTTTTTCAGATGTAGAATTTTTGCAAGGAATTTGCTGTCTTTTTATATTTGTTTGATTTTAATACTTTGGTCAAATTTTGTTAATTCTGTGGTGCCTATACTTCGCTGAAAATATTGTTGTCCAACATTTAGGTGGGTTCAGGCTGAATGTAGGAAACTGGGTGACACTGACAATCCTGAGGTTGGTGAGCTTTTGAAGACTGCAGTCCGTTGCCTCAAGGAAAGGCCTGTCCTTTTCAAGTATTGTGCTGATGAGGTGATTTTCATTCTAAATTTCTTGTGATAATTTATGAACAATCTAAAGTTTCATGTCTGGTTTTCCTTGTTTTACATTATTTGATATCCACGCACCTATTCTTGCAGGTGGCAAATATGAGGCATAATGCGTTGTTTAGAAGATTCATAAGTGCTCTTACACGTGGAGGACCTGGGGGACTGCCAAGACCAATAGAGGTTCATGCCCATGATCCATTACGATATGTTGGTGACATGCTAGGATGGTTACATCAGGTTTGGGTTGAAGCATTTCGTAATGAATTTACTTCTAGTTTTCTAGCATAGTTGAGTTCTTCACAGATATGATCTTGTTTTCTTCAGTGTTTATTACTTAACAATAAATCTTGCCCTGCTAATAGGCATTGGCATCAGAACGAGAACTTGTGCTTGTCTTACTCGACCCTGATGCAGTGGTAGATACCGGGTCGATTGCAAATCGATTGTCCAAGAAATTAGAGAATAGTGTGGGGAAGACAGAATCTGATTTAACATTTGTTTTAGATAGGATCTTTGAAGGAGTTTGTCGGCCCTTTAAAGTCAGAGTTGAGCAAGTTTTGCAGTCCCAACCGAGTCTCATAATTGCATATAGACTCAGTAATACCCTGGAATTTTATGGCTACACTGTGAGTCAAGCTCCATCAACTTTTTTTTTCAAGACCACATAGCTTGTTAATTTATTTTTGTATTTCCCCTATTTTTATTCATAGTGACCCTGCAAACTGTAGATATCTGATTTGCTTGGGGGAGATACATCTCTCTGTAATACGCTTTGGGTACTTAAAGATGCTGCTCAGAAGTCATTTTTCGACATGCTGAAAGGTCGAGGACAGAAGCTCTTGCGTTATCCTCCCCTTGTCGCTGTTGATCTTTCCCCACCACAAGCAGTGAGAGAAGGAGTCTCTGTTCTGCTTGAAATAATTGAGACCCATAATAGCATGATGGTCCCAGCCTCAGGGAAAAAGCCTGATTTTGGTCCTGTGCTCTCTGCTTTACTTGACCCTATTATTCAGGTGATGCGACTTGTAAATTTGTGTTATGATGGGCTTGCTTCTGGTTGCAAAACTTATGAAAAATATAACAACGTGGTTTTAATCATTGAAGATGTGTGAGCAAGCTGCAGAGGCGCACAAGGCCAAGGGTTCCGGGCATGTCTCAAGAAGAAGAACGAGCTCTGAATTGGCCGAAACAAATAAATCTTCAGTTGATGCGCTGTTGTCGCATAGCAGTTCTGCCTTATCCTCTCAGGTTTTCACTTGTCTAATTTCTGTTTGCTCAGCATGTCTATATGTCAGACCTAGAATATTTTCCTTGGCTCGGGCAGAAGGTTCTATTCTAGGAACTTTGCAGATATATTGCATGTTTCCGTTGATTCTCATGGCTAGTTTTTATGGCAGATTTATACCATGAGGCCATTGGAAGTTTGGTTGTACTAGTTCATTATAAATTGAGAATTTATGCCTCGTGCACTGCCAATAGTAGCTGGGTTTGCATTGACATAGCAGCCCATCTATCTCCCCTTCTCCCTCTCTCCTAGATACAAGACAACATACCCTCTATTCAAGCTTCCTCTGTTTGCTAATTAGCTTGATCCTTTTATGCAAAGATAGAGGTCAGGATAAAAGATTGGGCTTCTCACTTTTTTTTTTTTCTCCCAATAGGCTTCTTGACAGAAAATACTGTGTCAAATTATGCAGTTCTCGCTACAACAAAATATGCATTCTAATCCATCTTATATCACAATCCTCTGCAGAATAGGGAAACGGCGTCTAAGATATTCCTTATCAACTGTTTGTGTGCCATCCAACAGCCTCTTTATGGACACGAGATTGCAGCAGAATATGAGCAGAAACTTGGTGCAATGATAGAAAATCACATCCATGCTCTTGTTGAAAAAGAAGTAGATGCCATTCTGAAAAGATGTGGCTTGTCACAAAGGATGTACCACTTCCAAAATACATTCAACAAGGAGGCGACTAAATTCCCCCTGTCGGAAATTGAAGATACATCTCCTGCTGCTCTCTCAGAGTGTTTGAGGGGTTTCTTTGGGCTTATTTTAGGAAGTGAAACTTCTCTTCCTGAGTTTGAGCAGGTCCAAGTTCCAAAGTTGCGTTCTGAGGCTTGCATCAAGGTGGCCAGGATGCTGGCTGAAGCTTATGAGCTTATTTACTTAGCAATAATGGATCCAATGAATGGCTACCCAGATCCAAAATCACTCGCAAGGCATCCTCCAGACCAGATAAGGACCATCCTAGGAATATGAAGCTTGATCCACAGGATTTGACTTTTAGTGCTCTTGGGGTTATCTTTTGTCATATTCATTGCAAGTTCTTGGCCGCTGACTGTCATATTTTTCTCTTAGAGCATCACAGCAATGCTCATTGAGCAACATGATAAATAGGAGGGGAACAAAAATAATTTTATTACATTGCTTGATATATGTGTAGAACTCATGTTGCTCTATTCAAGTTTTGTAAACTTTCATAACTCTCGGGCTACTATTGTATACGTATGCCTGGTGATCATCATTAAGGTGGAGAGGCAGAATAATCATTGAGTTGAATTGCGGTAAATTGGTTGGATCCGGATGCACATATTAAAACATGATATAGATTTATTTGAAGTTATTTTTACATTAGTTTATCTTAATCATATTTAGCAACTTATATCTATTTCGATAAAATAAATTATATATTTTTATAAGTAAAATAGAAATTTCGAAAAAAATTGCAACATGAGTATTTTTGGCGGAATATGAAGAATTTTTTTCTCTTAGTTATTCTAATACCCAAACGCATATAGATGGAAATTTCTCTATCAAAATTTTTTTATTTTTTATTTTATTTAATTGAAACAGGAGGCTTTGTCTGTTTTAATCAACACATGGAGCATCTTGAAGCCTATTTACATTAAAAATAATAATAATAATAATAAATCTGCGAAATTTGAAGGAAAAGAAGGATTATAGCTCCAGCCGCCGAGTGGCAACGTCCATCGACTGAGGACTGAGGATGTGGGTCTTGTCATGCCACGGCTCTCCTGCCTACGCTGCGCACTCCTTCAGAGTTTCCGTTCGCGCTGTTAAAGCTCGTTCAAGTTCTCAACTTTCGTTCCAGAACCCCCATGACAACCCTTTTGTTCCAGAGGTAATAAAAAAGAAATAAAAATGGAACGCAGTATTGAGACGTGTTTTGTTCTTTTTTCTTTTTCGTTTGGTTCATCAGATAAACAAACGTAAGAAAGCTGAACTTTGAGACCCATTACATCTTTTGATGCAAAAATCTCGGCACCCAAAAACCCCATTAATGTAATTGTAATCTGGTTTTTGTTATGTTTGGTCGCCGAGAAAATGCTGGACACGAGTAGAAAATTTTAAATTTTTTTGATCCTTGCACTGGCACGGGGCCATTTCTTTGTGTAGTTGTGTTTATGTCTGGAAGTAATGTATATTTTTATACCCAGATTGTAGCTCTCTTTTGACATTTCTTTCTTTACTGAGAGATCAAACATTTTATATTGTAATGTCCTTTTGTTGGCCTTATAATGCGCTGTGCTCATTACCATATACGTATACAAAATCTTGCTTTTAAGCTTTGGGCCCTTTGAAGGCTTCAAATAGCTCTGAGTCTTGTTGCATATGAATAGCATACAAAGTTTTCACATGTTTCTCGGAAGTAGGTTGTAGCAGCAGTGGACTCCTTGCACTCGGAGTTCAGAGCTGTGGATAATTTGGTGGCGTGCAATACCTCTCGTGTTCTTAAAGCTTTCCAGAATGCTCAGGTTGGATCACATGTAAGTAGAAGCTCGTAGATTGACTCTCAAAAAGTGCACTTATTTGCCTGGCATGTTCCAAACTTCAGATGCATTGGCATTTTTTCCAAGGATATGGACGAGCTAGTGTCAATTCATAAGCATCTTACATTTTGCAAGATTCGTAACCTGATGCTTCATTTTGGCCAATATATTTTGAACTAGCATCATAAGCCTAGGATTGACATGAATATTGGTAGGATGATGTTGCTCATAGCTAAGTCCAAGCAACCCAGTGTATAAGGATTTAACTGTGTTTGAAACATTGTGTGTGTGCTACTGATAATGGTTATTTGTACTGTGCTAATAAGCAGCACTTTGGTGGATCTACGGGTTATGGTCATGATGAAGCTGGGGGACGTGAAGCCCTTGACCGAGCTTTTGCTGAGATTGTAGGGGCTGAATCTGCAATTGTTCGTTCACAGGTCTGCCTTGTCTTCTTTTTGTGCCTTTTCTTCTAGTTTTGTTTTTTCTTTTTTGGTTGATTTCTGCTCCTATCCTACTAGTTCTTCTCAGGCACCCATGCTATCGCTTGTGCTTTGTTTGCATTTTTGAGGCCAGGAGATGAGGTGAGTGGTTACTTTTGATGTTGTCTTAATCCTGTGTCCTTAAAAAATTTTCTCAGCATTCTTAAATAGCCTCTCCTCACTTTGGTTGTAAAACATGGTTTATACTTTGGAGTAATTTGGTTGTCAGCTTTTGGCAGTTGCTGGTGCTCCTTATGACACCTTGGAGGAAGTTATTGGAAAAAGGGACTCTCATGGATTAGGTTCATTGAAAGATTTTGGAGTGTCATATCGCGAGGTTCCTGTATGTGACTCAACCATTGCTAAACAAATCGTGAACTTTGGATGACAACAATTTTTCACATTGTTGCTGTTGCAGCTCGCTGAAGATGGTGGACTTAACTGGGGTGCACTTATGGGTGCTTTGAAACCTCATACCAAATGTGCACTTGTACAGAGGTCTTGTGGTTATTCATGGCGCCAAAGTTTAAGTGTAAATGATATAGGAAGGGCTATAAAGATGATCAAGGTAGGCCTTCTGATAATTAGCTGTTTAATTAATTGCCAAATCTTTTATCCGAAATGTGTTGATGACTGGGTTAATTCCAAAAAAGAAAGACAGTTCAGTTGTTCTGCGAGCCCATCACCCTTGAGTTGACGACTATATTTGCATTGAGGAAAAAAGAAAAAAAAAAGAACCTAGAAAGAACAAAATTGCTGTTGGTGTTCCACAAGCCCCTGCCATCCATGTGCTTGTTTTGTGTTCTCTATTGGCCTGAGTGGTAGAAGCATTCAACATTGTGATAACTGGAATCTTTATTAGATCAAATGTATGATGTTTCGGCAGTATTATTTTATGATTCCTGCTTTATGTTGGGTTCTATCTCATTTCTTCACACTTTGACTAAATGTTTAGAGATTGAGTTACTCTGTAACCCTCCCAGCAACCTTTCTTCTATTTCTTGACAAGAGAACAATATCGATTTGTTTTGTTGAGTGCCAAAGCAGTTAATTGACAGGAGCAGTCACTCAATTTTATGATGTTGTGCGTTGGGCTCTTAAACTGTTCACATCTATTAACGTCTTCGCGGATATGATTGCAGATGCAAAATCCTAACTGTATGGTCGTGGTTGACAATTGCTATGGTGAATTTGTTGAAGGCATTGAACCTCCAACAGTGGTATACCACTTAGTCTGCACTAATTCCCAAAGAGGGCTGAAATAGCTATCTGTTTCTGATATATGGTGGGGCAGGGTGCAGACCTGATTGCAGGCAGTTTGATTAAAAATCCTGGTGGAACCATTGCACCATGTGGTGGATATGTTGCAGGGAAGAAAAAATGGGTAGAAGCAGCAGCCACTCGTCTGTCTTCGCCAGGGCTTGGTGTAGATTGTGGGTCAACACCTGGTGATATTATGCGAGCTTACTTTCAGGGTTTGTTCCTTTCACCTCAAATGGTTGGTGAGGCAATCAAGGTAGCGGATTCTATATGTTCATGAATCTTGTCTTTGTTATCTTTCTTCTATTTGTTGGAGTCACTTTTTCTTCCCTAAATTTAAGGGAGCCTTTCTGATTGCTGAAGTCATGGCATCCAAGGGGTATAAGGTGCAGCCCCTACCTCGCGCCACACGTCATGATGTAGTGCAGGTGAGTGTGTTCTTTATCATTCTCCTACAAACATCTGAAAATATTTTAGCAGTTGATTGTGTATGCATAATCCATAAAACAACTGGGAATTTGAGTGGGAAACATGTGCTTTCTCAGGCAGTACAGCTTGGAAATCATGAGCGTCTCATTGCGTTCTGTGAAGCTGTTCAAAGAAGCTCACCGGTAGGTTCATTCATCAAACCAGTTGCAGGCTTGACTCCTGGATATGCATCAGAGGTCAGCCATCCTATGTTTGCACAAAATTTTATACCATGTTGTTAACTAAACATTTTGAGAACTTTTTGTAGTTTTTGATGTATATGCAGTCAACCATGGCATGTTCTGCAACCTTTCTTTTTTTCAGTCTGATGAACATGCATCTTCTTCCATCTCAGTTAATTTTAGTTGTTTTCTTCGTAGTTGATGTATTTTTGTGTTAGTAGCAATATAGCATTTTTGTGAAATTGGGATTAACAATTTTCCTTGGAATCCAGAACATCATTTATTATTCTCCTTTTGTTTTCCCCAACCACTTTAGTTTAGTTAATGTAACGCTTGTGAATCCATCATATACCAGGTCATATTTGCTGATGGGACCTTCATTGATGGGAGTACCAGTGAGTTGTCGTGTGATGGACCACTGAGAGAGCCATTTGCTGTATTTTGCCAGGTGTGCACTTCTACTGCTTTTTCCTTTTCTTGAAGGTTTATGCATTAGAGAATATGTAAACATTGAGTGACGAGATAGTTTGAGAGATGATAGTCAATCAGCTGACTTATTATATACGGAAATTGTCTAATTCAGGGCGGCACTCATTGGACTCAATGGGGTCTAGTTCTCGGAGAAGTTCTGAAGTATGTGTGATCAAATTGTTTTTTCCCAACAATTGGAGCAGGATGATGTTTTGGGGTCACTATCTTCTACTCTTTCCACTTGAGCGGTCCTTATAGGTACGGTTGTTGGAGTAGCTTAAATGACGTTTACCATTCCTTAAAGCTTATGCTCATCTTTGCCCTCTTCATTTTTAATTTTTTTTATCCTTATATCAGAGAATCGGATGCTTCATGGTGGTCATTTTGCTGCAGCTTTCAATATGGTGCCTCAAATTAAGGTTTTAACGTTACTGCCAAGCATTTTCGAATACAAAATTAGAGAAATGATGGTTGGATACCACATAATATGAAAAAAAAAATATTTCTTTTGAAATCAGTTTTGTGAGCTATATGAAGCTTAGGTATGCAACATGATTTTGGTTCCTGAGAAGGGACCAGAAGGCTAGTGATGTTAGGCGATTTATTTCTCAAACTTCTGTAATTCGTGTCACGGGCAGAAACGATAATCAATGAGGAAGTTCCTGACAATTTTAGCTGGTTTTGATTGCAAGTTTATTTTTCATAAAAATTTGAGGTGTCAAAAGCTGTTTCGGTCTCAATAATTGGATTTAATAGATTAAAAAATTGATTAGATTGAAAAAACTAATGATTTGTAATTTAAATTATTAAAAATTAAAATAATTTGAAATTTTAATAACATAAATTTGAAATGACTTGATATTTGCTTGGTTTGAAACAAGAAAGGCTTAAACTTATCATATTGAAAATTTAATAAATTTGAAACCCACAATAATAAGCAAATATGTCAATTAGCGGCCATTGTTGCCTTCTAACAAATGATTCCCAATAAATAATAATACTCGTTATTAGTACATAATTAAATTTTGAAATTTGATTGGTTTTAGATAAAAAAATAAATATAATTGAGTAATTTTGTTTAAAATTAGAACAGTAATCCGTAAAATGAGAAAGGTTCAGTCGTACAAAGCCATGACAAGCAAGAACAGATACTTGCAGAATATATAATGAAACCTGGCGCCCCGCATAAGAGTGGATGGCGAACAATATAGTTGTGACAGTCCAATCGCAAGGTCCATATGCGAAAAAATTGGCAGACGAAAATGGCACCAGAAAATAGAGAAAAGTAGAAGTGTGCACTTGCCCCCACTCAAGAAACCAGAGAAAATATAGAAAAGTGGGCATTCTCGTGTGATCCAGTTTGAGGATCAGATGAACAAAATGGATAAAAACTAGGATCTTGATGTACTGCCGCAAAATTTGTATAGGCAAGACGTGCACAAAGTAGTAGAATAAGCTCGTGTGATCCAAAAGCAATGTTATTTTCCTCTGCAAGTGAAAGTTTAATGTAGCCAATAGAAAATGGTACACCGGTTATTAGAACATAAGAAAAAGTACTCGATACATCAGAGTATCAGAACAGAAAAAGAGAAATACCAATGTTCATCAACCATTTAGGTATCATTCACAGCTAAAACTGTCAAAAACCGAGCTGTCTTGTAGCTTTAAAAGAACATCCTCCATCTCAGATTTACTTCAAGGTATATTTAGCTTCTTTCACAAACCTACTTTGCTGCTTCTCCAACTTTCTGCAGTACAGAGCAAGGCATGCAGTAAATGAGTAAACTGACAATACTGGCTTTGCACGTGGGCTCAATATAATTGTTGATTGCAGAACTTAAGGAAATAACTTAGTTTCTAAGAAAAAAAAAAGAAAAAAGACCCAGAAGGGGAAAAGATTATGGCTTTTCAGTTCCGAAAATAATTCTTGCAATGTTGCTAAACATACTAATATGTTTATGATGGTTCATTTTAAAAGAAGAAGCCATAAACTTGTGTAGAAGTACCTCTTCCTTTTTCTCCTTCTTGCCTTTGGTAGCAAGCTTGTAGCCCCCATAAAAGAGCAATCCCCAACCAGTAAGAGAGACAATCACAAACTGTGAAAATGAAAAGACAAAAATATCATTGTAAAATATGCTGCTACACTAATACAATCATTTTCACAAAAAAGACCAAGCTACAGCATTGACCATTCAAAATCCAAATGATTTTTATACGTATACGTAGACTTCTCAATTTTAGGTTCAAAGTCTGCATTTCATTCTTTTGTTCTAACCATAGAATCCACAAATAAGCAAACTGAAATTAGGAAGAAGATTGAAGGCATAACTCCCTTCACCAAGATTGCTTTGTGTGTACACCAGAAGAGAAGACACAAGTGACCTTTTGTTTCTTTCTTTTTCTGCTAGCCAACTCTCAACCCGTCTTTGCCCTCTCATGGACACATGCATAAACAATCTCTAATTGTAGTGAAAGAATAAAGTACATTTCTCATCCAATTTTCCAACAGAAAACTGAAAGATTGGTTGGAGACCAAATTTCACAATGAACCTTTTCATTTCCTTTTCATTAAACAAAGAGCTTCTCCTGATCAAGTTTCTTGCCGTAATTTAACAGACATAAACAATTCAATCAGAAGACAATAATAAATCAGCCAAGCACCGACAACCTTTTCTGTTCCACTTATTAACTAGAATAACTTGGACCAAGGATACTTGACCACATTTAAAGGGTTCGTAACTTAAGAATATAATACATACAAAAGTCTAGATCACAACAACAACAAGAACAACAGAAGACATTATAACCAGGCTCAAAACCATAAGAAAACGAGAAAGTACGAGGGTGGGGTTTATGGCATAAAATGTAAGAAAGACTCTCACGTGCTCCTCCTTCCATTTCGAGGGGCTCATTGGGTCTTCCCAGAAGTTCACCTTTGGAGGCCCATGATGATCTGCAGTCATCAAAATCAAATGCCTTTCAAATACAAACAAATTTAACTGAATACACGTTTCTGCGAATCAATGTACGGATATTTGTGAACGTCCAAATTCATGGTGGACGTGGAAGGAGAAGATTACCGCCGCCGCCGCCTGCTAGACCGCGCCGAGGGATGAGGGAAGCGGCTTGAGGAGCTGAAGCCACTTTTGGAGGGCAAATCCGAGAGAGATTGGCTGCTTGGCGAGCCGCCGCCGTCCACGCCGCCATAGTTAGTAGGCCAGAGAGTGAGAGAAGCTCAGAGAAACTCGGAGAGAGAGTGAGAAATGAAGAGAAGAAATTAGGGAAAAAATAGAAGACACGAAATTTCAATTTAAATGACGAAATTGCCCTTATCAATTGCCTAAATAACCTGGGGAGACACGGTTCTTCTGAACAACAACTGGGCCCAATTGTTCGTTGGTTTCGAGAGTTTTAACGAAACCTTCAGTTTTAATTAGAGACGATTCTAGTACCATTGAATTAAAATTGGTTGATTCATTACAGTTGATTCAGTAATAATAATAATAATAATAATAATAATAATAATAATGCTGATGATGATGATGATGTATTCGACCTGATGAATTTCAAGCTCAGATTTGATGATGAAAACTGACATAGGATTCAATAGCCCTATATCGCTCTAGAACATATTAAGCTGAAAAGGGGCACAAAAATTTTAGCCTCAGAGTTGCCATGGAAGCAGAACCCCATTGAAAATTCTCCAGCGAAATGTTAAATAGTCCTAAAAAAAAAAAAAAAATACAAACAAAAACAAAACAAGAGGACAAGAGCGCGGAGGTGAGGAAAGGAGACAGAAGAGCCACACACACTTGTTTTGCATGGAAAAGCTGACATTAACATGATAGCAGACACAGCATTGTTTAGCGTCTAATACATATCAACATCTATTGGCTCAACTGCTTGGTGCTTGTGTGCATTAGATTCACAGCCGTGAACGAATATAAATTCTTCTCTTTTCCGTTTCCTGAACACCCGATTCCTTGATGCCTTCATTTGGCAACGTCACATTAGGTTGCTTCAGCTCGGTCAGGTCTTCCCGCGGCTCTTTTACTTTTGTTTGCATCTTCTCCATCAACTTTAGCTCTTCGGGATTCTTGCACCCATTTAATGGGAGTGAGGCTGGAGGATGTCTGAATCTCTCCTCCACAATCCTATAAAGTTTCTTCAGACCTGCCATATCACACGCAACAGGAGCAAGCAGAAAGAAAAACCCTCTAGAACCGTCAAACGATACATAAACCGATTTAAATCTCGGAACATCAAGAATTTGAAGAAGTCATAACAATATAGCACAGCTAGCTGAATTCCAAAATAAATAGATAAATAAGAAATTCAACCCACTTAATAGCACACTATTTTATTAATCTTCTAAAACATGAAACCAAATCCAATCAGATTTTAAAGAACTTCCATTAATCGGAATACCAGGGAATGTTAGAATCCATCGTCTTAATACTTGCATAAAAGAGAGAAATGGGGAGAACTGACCGGAGACGCCTTTGGAAGAGTCGTTCACGGCGGAATCCACGGCGAACTTGACGAGGCTCGTTAGGATCCGTCCAATCTTCTTGTTGTACCTCGAGCGGTCAGGGTTTCGCTCTTCCAGGTTCAGATTGCGAGATCCGTCGAGCTTCGCGGTACCACTCATTCCGGCTGTAGCGTCGATGAATCTGGTCTGTTATGGTCTCCGGTGAAGGCTTGAGCAGTTGGGTGTCAAATGTATATATATATTCTACAGCAAAACAAAATTGTACTAATTTTATTATTAGTGAATCAATTTATTTGAATTAAATTTTATACCGAAATGCACCCTAGTTCAAAAATTCTTGCTGTGTGTCTTACAATAAAAAAGAAAGCAGATATAGAACAATAAAACAAAAGAAGTTCCACTATGACCAATCTTTATGTGCCAAATGCATATTCGAGAGATTATGGGTTTATTTCTGTGATACATATTCGAAGTGGCTGTAGATTGGGAATTGGTCGCGCATATGAATCTCGCAGTAGTAAGCAACCGATCTACTTTTCCCTACAATTAACTGACTCGTATTTGTCATTCCATATCCTACTTGTTATATGACGCCCACTGGTTGCAGTGGGATCTAAATATCAACTAATATGTTTTTCTGTACATTGTAAACTTCCGCAAAGCCACTAGACAAGTCTACATTGCCATTGTCGTTGGGAAAAGCTTATCCAAGAACGTGTACACGCCCCCTCCGAGCAGTAGTGCACCACTGCAAAAAGTTAAATTCCATATCAGAAGCAAGGCAAATCTAAGAAAGCTAACTGCCTAACAGCTGAGGAAACAACTCTTGATATATAAGCAATATGGCTGCACAATGGCTCAATGACACTGGTATACAAATCAACAAAATAGTTGATGCTTAGGAAAACATATGTGAAAAGCAGCTTTTGACCGTCATGAAAATTCACAGCACAAAGGATACCTCATTGGATTGATCCACGCTGAGAACTTGCGGAATGATAGCAGGCTCTGCATGAATTTCAGCATTAAACTTTGAAAAGAAAAATAAGATAGGATATGAACGAAGTATCCCTCTGCTGACCACAGAGCAACTATGACAAGGCCAGTTGCTAGAATCACCACATGATAATGGACACATAGTAACCAATTTCACATAAAGGCTAATCACCCTCTACAATCATACATGAAGCCCACTACCCACCACTGTTGGCCAATAGCATACAGTCTCTAAGGTGGTTCAAGCATTTCGTGCTTCTTTTGATTTCATGAAAATGATGGCTCTAAACCCCATTAGAAAGTCAAATACCTGTAGAGCACCAGCAAAAGAAGCAGCAAGAAGTAGAGGAGCAACATAGCCAGTTGTGTAGGTCAAAAGTAAGCTGCCTCCTACTAGTGGATCCTGCAATAGATAGTGCCTCGTTATTCACTTAAAAAGTTAAGAATGGCTAGATCAAACGTTAATCAAACATGTATTGCAGAATGCAAAAACCTACACCTCAAGAGGAATAGCAGAACCTCAAATCTTTTTAAAATACCTTTGATGCAGCTACATATCCCAGTAAAGTGGCCAGCACAGGCGTACTGCATGGTGAGGCAGCTAATGCAAATGTAAGCCCAGCTAAATATGCTTGCACGCCTAAAAAGTCATACCTTTATCTTATTTGAAACTATAAAAGCTTCAATTGGAAACATGAACATTTGAAAACTTAATAAAAATGCTAGTTACTTGATGGAAAATTAGATGCAGCAGCACGAGGGTCAAAGTTGTTGAAAAAGGAAGGCAGCTGTACTTCAATTATCTGCAACAATGGACCAAAAATGAAACACAGAACACGAGAGGTTAGATACTTATGTCTCAAACATATTAAAATGTAAGCAAACTATTCAAATTCATCTTGAAGACTTCAATCAACAGGAACTAGACCAATTACACAACCCATATTTGTAATGCACACAAATTAAAAATGAAACAATTTGATGTGGCACCTCAAGGAGATTTAAACCCATAAGAATAGCCAAACCAGAAGCAGCCAAAGGCAGTCCCTGCCCCATCTGCCCGTATGCCCTTCCAGCAAAAGAAGCTGCTATGCCAAGAAGAGCTAATGTAGTCGCCAATCCTAGGGAGAATGCAACAGAATCCCCAATGAGCTGAGACGCAAAGCATGAGAAAGTCTTCTGTAAGGATCCAAAGGACCAGAGCCACTTGATCAAGAATATTAGAAAAAAGGACCAAACAGGCCATAGCCTAAAATAACTCAGCCTATGTTGCATTCACATTAATATGTCAAATATAACTATTTTACTTCTTTTATGATCATTTCATTTATATATATATATATATATATATATATATATATATAGAGAGAGAGAGAGAGAGAGAGAGAGAGAGAGAGAGAGACACACACACACAAACACAAACACATGTCCATAAGAGATGTACTGTTTTGGTTTAACAAGGAAATGCACCAAGTATGGGGAAAACAAAAAACTACAAACTCTCAACGAGCATTACCTCTGCCCTGCTCTTCCCAGAGCCAAATGCTCCTGCATGATGCAAATTATACAACAATTCAGCATCACAGCTGACGAAAGATTCAAAGCAGTGATGGCACATTGCCCAGGATTAAACAACCAGTTATGAGGTTTAATTGCCAAATAGAGAGAGTAGCTTACCAATGTAACCTAGGGTCAATGGCAAAACACTCAGTGTACAAGGAGAAAGGCTAGTCACAAGTCCTGCCCCAAAAATGACAGACAAACTGTACAGGGGATTGTGAAATTAATTAGCCAACACTCATAGCTTCAATAATCCATTACCAAAAATAATTGTGCAAGCAGAAAATAGCACAGTGACAAACCTAGTGAAACTAAGGGCTGATAACTGGTCCTGGACAGCTTCATTAGCTTGTTGTCCAGCAGAATACAGGAAGCCTCCAAACCAATCCCCAATGCTTCCATCAGCCAAAGTATACAAAGAAACAGCATCTTCCTAACCCATAATTACAGCTTTTAAGGTTGCACAACTGGTATAACTTGGACAAGACTCTGAAATTGACCTTTTGAAACACTGATTAAAAACCACCGATATCTAAAACAGAATGGAGGTTTGTGTAATTTGGTGCGGAACTATTTTGACATAGTGGGAAGTTATAGCTGAATAATAAAATATGGATCAGATTCTCTCGACATTGGGAGGAATTAGCTCAGGCGTAAAGTATGAATTCCTTACCAATAATTTATTCGATGCCACAGCCTTTGCAGGATCTATTGCAACCAAATTTGCAACTGAGAGATCATAAAAGAACAAAAAAAAAGAGCTTATAGCTACCAGAAGGTGAGAACAAAGGGACTAAGCCTCGGTATGTAATTTTCAACGTCTAAATCAAATATGAAATTTAACCAAATCAACCAATTATATTTCAAAATAGATCTTCTAATTATTCAAATAAGCATCAACACATCAACACAGATTCTGAGCTTAAAAGCCTGGAACTCAATAACATGAAGTGAAAGCTCAGCATATGTACACATAAACATAACGTTATTGTACTAAAGGTAAAAAGAAAAATGATTACCTGCAACCGAACTCAGAATAGCCTCAATTCGAAGGCGGAAATCGGCGTGATTCTTGGACGTAGGTACAAGATCTTCAATGCAATCATCGTATATGCGAGATTTGTTGTTCATTTTGATCGAGACCTTAGGCCTCCCTATCACACACACACCAAATTATAAATAATTGAACAAGAAGAACACACAACAAAACATCAACACGCGCACACACACGCACAAATTGATAGTTTAAGTAGAAACTAAACGGAGATAGTGCAAATAAACTGAGTCACCATAAGTCCTTCTCTGGCTAATGGAACAGAAACTAACACAGTTGCTTGTAAGCAAGCTCATCTTCCCCCAGGAAACCCTAATCCCAACGGAGACCCAGAGAAACAGATGGAAATTTAATTTTTCAGGCGAGGGAAGCCCTTCGGTTGCGAAGCCGAGATATTTTTTAATCCGCTTGATTTGTGTGAACTGTACCTTTGACGACGTCGTTTTCCACTTCCCCACTTGGGTTTGCGCGCACGTGTGCCTTCGCCAAATTCCTGCAGACTTACTTTAACGTTCTGGTCCCCGCTAAAATTACATACGAACTTATATTATTTATTTATATTATCCTGAATTATTTATTTTATTATAATAATATTTTATATTAATTTAATAATTTAATAAAATTAAAATTTAATATATAGTTAATTATTTTTACACTATGAAATTAAATATACTTAACTTACATCATTATTTACATTTTTTTAAGAAGAGTTTCATAATGAAATAAAAATTATAAATTAAAAATAATTTGAAATTATATATTAATATTATTTTTAATTATTTAATTTATTTAATAGTATTTTGTAATAATTTAAAAATTTTATAAAATTAAAATTTTAAAATACATCTAATTATTTTTATATTATAAAGTTAAATATATTTAATATATATTATTATATATTTTTAATAATAATAATAATAATAATATCTTTAAAATAAATATGATACATGAAAAATTAATATAATAATTTAGTAATTATTTTATATTCATATTTTGCATTATTATTTTATTATTTTAAAGTATTATTTAATTATATTGTATAATTTTTATTATTAAATTTGGTTATTTGATATTTTAAATTTTTTATTTTTTTCTATTTTATGATGTTTACTTTCTATTTTTACTTTTTTTCACCAACACTTTTTTTATTCTTAATAATTTTTTAAGAATTATTTTAAGATATGTAATTTATTGATAATAGATATATATTACATATTATATTTTACTTTTTAATACAAATAAAACACTCTTTTTTTCAGATGACCCTTTCCAAAATTCTTAAATTAAAATAATATTTATCACATGCCTATACAAAGTAAAAAAAAAAACTACAATTTATAATATCATCAATACTCAATTCGGCATTAAATTTGTTACACTTAATAAAAAAACAAAATTACATAAAATACACAATACCATAATTTTGAAGTACCATAATTCTGTGTAAGGTCTATTAAAACTTAATTATTTGTATCTAACATGAAAGTTAGTTCCAAAGACTCATTGAAAAATTCTTACGAATATTTTATATGTAAGTATCATTTTTGAGATTAATCACTTAATCTATACCTAATGAATCTAAAAAAAAAAAAAATCATAACTGAGAAATAAATTTATAAATAATTAAAAATACTTATTAATATCAAAACTTAAAAATAATATCTGAAATTTTTGAATACAAACACATTAACCATCAGTAAATAATAAAAAATTCAAAACTATCAGATAATCATCATCTATAAGAAAGGAAAAACCAATTCATTCCTAAAAGTAGCAACGACATCATGGTGATAGTGTGATAGGCTCTTTGACTTTACTCACACCACTTGACTATAAATTCTATTACTATAATTATCACCCTGGCAACAAAATGACAAGGCATGACTTATAATAAATAATAAAAAAAAGTGAGAATAAAAATCCTATTTAGTGGTATCAACAACAAAAGAGTCCTTTGAAGAATATTTTAATTTTCTCTTTTATTATTTAGGTAAGCACGTATTTTAATAAGGCAAAAAAGGGAGAGTAAAAATTAAGATGGTGACAATAAAAAAATATATTAGAGTTTAGTGTAATTTACAATTTAAGAGAGAAATAAGAGATGAAAAAGGCCACCCAAAAATGAGAGAACGTAGAGAGCAAAAAAAAAAAAAAAATAGAAAAGAGTTGAAGAGATAGTGTGTAAAAATTCACAATAAATTTGAGAATATTTTATTTTGTTGATTTCTCAAATTAATTTTATACATTAAAAAACAAAAAATTTAAAATTATAGAAACATTTTTTAAAAAAAAATTGGTCCAAACGTCTACATTGAGACATATTTTTGTCCTTTCCATTAAATCTCAATGGCACCAGGCAATTTGCTAAGCTATATGCCACGTTGATGACGTTGCATTTGGAAAAACTTAAAATTTAAGAAAATAAATCAAAAGGTTCAAACAAATTAGTTTTTTTTTTCTAATTTTACAATGTTCAAAAAAATTTGTCTCAATTTTCGTTGACTTTCAAGAGCACGAGTGTCATCATTGTTGACAACTTGTCGCCGTCTCATCCAATTGTGGAACCCTCATCGCATGCCTTCGCGTCCAGTTTGTCTCTTCTTTTGTGACGCGCGGCGATAATTTAGCAATTCTATTAAAAATAATCTCAAAAGTTAAATTATTTTAATTTATTGTTATACTAATTTTTTGTTTTGATATTCTATTTGTTTATTTCTTGTATTTTAACATGATGTATAAATTTATATATAATATAGGTATTCAAGCTGCAATTTCACGCACTTATAAAAGTCTTTGGGATTAGACGAGAGATTGTACAAAACTTTTCGTATAGCTTAAGGCTGCTATACTAGGAACTAAACATCTCTCCACCAGATCAGTATCTCTCCCAATTGCTGGCTATAATAACGAGAAAAGGAGGTTATGAGAGCCTTGCAGCTTAAATATGACTTTGAACCACACTATTTTAATGTTCATAGTGTAAATTCATCCTACCTATTAGATTTACATATAAAGTTGCATCATTCATTTTTATTTTTATTTTTCTCCTTTCTCACTCACTGTATACGCTTTATCTTTGTGTTCGTTATATCAATCCATTTTCGGTGTCTTTTCCTTTTGCATTTTATACAACATCCCATCACTTTCTTCCAAGTTTATCGTACTCTTCACAACATAGAATGCGCGATTATCGTCGTGATCCGAACCATTGTTCTCCCTCTCGGCATCCCTCAATCAGTTTAGTCTACTGCAGTATGTTTCATTTACTCAATTTCGTCCATTCCCTTAGTTTCGTCTACTGGGAATCCTGTAGTCCATTTTGTCGACTAGAGCATTTTAAATCCAGTCAATTTCGTCTATTAGAGAATTTCAATTCCGGTCAGTTCAGTCTATTGGAATCCTCCAATCAGTTTCATCTACTGGAGTATTTTAAATCTAGTTAGTTTCGTCTACTAGAGAATTTCAATCTTAGTCAGTTCCGTCTACTAAAATGCTCAACTAAAGCATTTTAAATCTAATCAGTTTCATCGTCAGTTCCGTCTACTAAATCCTCAGTCAATTTTGTCTGCCGGGGCACTTTAAATCTAGTCAATTTCGTCCCTGGCAAATTTTAATTACGATCAATGTCGTCTACTAGAATCCCCACTCACGCTCCTCTACTAGAGAGCACTTTAAATCCAGTTAGTTTCATCTATTAAGGCATTTTTGTCCCACTCGGTGTTGCCTACTCGAGCACCTCATGGTTAGTTTCGTCTACTAGGTTAATTTTAGTCGGTTTTTGTCTGCTAAATAATCTGATCAGTTTCATCTATTGGGGCATTTTTCATTTTTTCAATTCTAGTCCGTTTCAACTGTTGGAATCTTTCTTAGTCAATTTCGTCTGCCGTCTTCCGTCCTAAATCAGTGTCATCTACTGAACCTTTCAGCATCCGCACTGGATATTCCACACCATAAAGAGACAACACACATTAAAATAAGAAATAAACGATAAATGTGTCATTGTTCCCCTTTAAATTAATGGTAACCACACTTTATTAATTATTCATATTATATTTTCATAAATTTGTTGTTTCTCATATATTTATTGGATGCATATATGTATGTACTTTATCTGATCCCTTCAAAGCAAACTGAAAAACAATGGCTCAAGATCTTCATGTAGTGATGCTTCCATGGTGTGCATTCGGCCACTTGATACCGTTCTTTCAACTCTCCACGGCCTTAGCCGAAGCTGGAGTTAAAGTCTCCTTTGTGTCAACCCCAAGAAACATCCAAAGGCTCCCTCCAATTCCTCCGACTTTGTCCGAACTAATCAATCTGGTAGCGTTTCAATTTCCAGCGTTCGACAGTGAAATATTGCCAACAGGCGCAGAGGCCACTGTGGACATTCCAGCCGACAAAATCCAATACTTGAAGCTTGCTTATGATCTCCTGCAACACCCGTTCGAGCAGTTCGTTGCGGACCAAAAGCCAAACTGGATTATTATCGACCTGATTCCCCATTGGGCTTCGGTTATCGCCGGGGAATACAGAGTTCCCCTGCTCTATTTCTCTGCTTTCTCTGCTGCAGTACTTGTATTTTTCAGGCCCGCCAGGTGCCTGGCCAGCGACGGTCGAACTAGGCTCATGCAATCATGGCAGAGCATGACAGTGCGGCCAGAGTGGGTCGATTTCCCTTCGTCTGTGGCTTATCGAGATCACGAGGCTACTGTTATGTATGAAGCGTTTTACGGAGGAAATGCGTCCGGGATGTCGGACGCCGAGCGGTTTTATAAGATATTTAATTCATGCCAAGCTTTGGCAATTCGTAGTTGTCCAGAGATCGAAGGTGAGTATTTGGATTTGTACCAAAAGCTGACGGCAGAGCCTGTGATTCCTGTGGGATTATTACCTCCGGAGAGACCAGAAGTGACAGAGAAGATCACTAACAGTTCATGGGGTGAAATTTTCAATTGGCTGGATGGACAAAGGCCCAAGTCAGTTGTTTTTGTAGGCTTCGGTAGCGAGTATAAGCTCAGCAGAGATCAAGTTTACGAGATTGCTTATGGACTAGAGATGTCTAAATTGCCATTTCTATGGGCACTGAGAAGACCTAATTGGGCAGTTGATGATGTCGATGCATTTCCTTCAGGATTTGCAGAGCGGACGTCTCAAAGAGGGATGCTCTGCTCGGGATGGGCGCCACAGTTGGAGATTTTGGCACACCCATCAATTGGCGGGTCGCTGTTCCACTCGGGATGGGGTTCTGTTATCGAAATGCTTCGATTTGGTCTTTGTCTTGTGCTCTTGCCCTTTATCATTGATCAACCTTTGAATGCAAGGTGGTTGGTTGATAAGGGTTTGGGTGTGGAAGTAGAGAGAAGCGAAGATGGGTCATTCAGCAGGGAAGCGATCGCTAAGGCTCTGAGACTAGCCATGGTTTCCGAGGAAGGTCAAGATTTGAGGAACCGTGCAAGTGAAGCTCCTAAAATTTTTGGAAATCACAAGTTGCACAAGGAGTATATTGATAAATTTGTGGAGTTCCTGATCAGAAACAAATATTGCCTGAGGGACGGGGCCTCGGGATGCAGTTAGACGCATGCCTCTCAAAACCTGCTCATATTATTAATTATTGTCATTTAAAATTAAGGGCGAGTTTTAGTTTAATGATCAGGTTTCTCTGTGTTAGTTTAAATATCATAAATTTGAGTTGCAAAAATAATTTCTTTATCAACAGTGCATTGGGATGCCCTTTGAGCCTTTGAAGAGCTTGGTGTGCCTGTTGTGTGCAAAAATTCGAGTAGTAAGTCAGTTTACAGAAATTTAGTTTGCATAGTGTATTTAGTAAATGCCTTTCGTATTTATTAACAGTCTTGTGGTCCGTCAAATGTTATTCTCTTTGACACTCCCAAAAAAGATTGCTACACCAGCAGCTATTCTCACCCAATGCTTATTCTTTTAGCTTTCTGCTTTGATCTGAGTTTTTATTTAAAGCTTAGACTGAGCATGCTTTCACTAGGTATCCTTAGAAGGCATGTCCAAGTGTTTAGCCATGTTGATATGGAGATGGAAAATAAGCCATGTTAATTTTTTCACCAGGTCAAGTAATTCATATCAAAAGCTGGGGCCACTCTTGTTTCTTTTTTCCTTGGATGGATGGTTTGTGCGACTGTTTTATTCTCGTTCCCAAGGAAGATTTCAAATTATATATATATATATATATATATATATATATATATATATATAAAGCTTGAATAAAAAATTGCATCTGAAAGGCCTATGGAGTGCCCAAACAGGTGGATTTGTTTGTGCTATGAGCCATATTGTTGTAATATACTGTCTTGTAATGATGGCTTTTTAGCTCCCAAATCACGTTTGTGAACGAACTGGGTGTCGTTTTGAACGATCGATGAGCAACACGTGACGAGAAGAAAACGAGCCAGAAAATTTTGGGCTCGTGGCCTAGATTAAATTATTAAAATATAATATTTTAAAATAAATAAATTAGCATTCTATTGAAGGTGAAGTTGGTTTTACTGATCTGACGTGGCGGATACACATGCCTTGCACAACGTTATAGCGTGCACGGTGTACCTAACAGTACGGGATCTGGTGATGGCACGTGTAAACTGAGTTGTATTATATGGCATTCCCTGACGGTGGCGCATGCCAACGGTTGGATTTCACACGCGAGCGATCAGCCGTTCATCCTCTGGCAACTCCGTGAGTTGGCGCTAAAGCCGCGAGCACTCGGCCAGAGATGCACACGCACAGAAACCTACGCCACCTGGCTTGCCCACCGTCCAGCTCAGATTCGCCGCTTGGCGCCGCTTATTTATTATAAGGTTTTAATTGGTGGGGAAACAATCTGATCGGATGGTAATCAAGATGTAATTTCTACTTAATATAAAAATGTAATTTTATTTTTAAAATTTTATTTTCTTGTTAAAAATTAGTACACTTACAAGTAAAATATTAAAATATGTAATCAATAAAATGAAAGACATAGCAAATTATAAAATTATCTAATGAAATTTAGATGTATAATTTTTGTTTTAATTATATATTTTATTATTTTAATTATAAATTTGTTAACTTTAAACAAAAATTTGACATTTCAAAAACAAAATTTCAATTTTTTATTAGATTAGGATTACAATCAGATTGCTCTCTGACTATATCTTTTGGTTAAGAGACTTTTTTTCTTATCACAGAAATAATCGGTAACAAATCTCTTTAGATTAATAACGAATCTAAAAACACCACATAAAATGAAAACCATCCAAAAAAAAAACAGAGAGAGAAAACCCTCGAATTTCACATTATGAGGAGTTCTTCAGAACAGGTCGACGACTCTCAGTTCTGGGACAAAACTCTGCACGATATGGG
This sequence comes from Bruguiera gymnorhiza, assembly GCA_020883675.1. Classification (NCBI taxonomy): domain Eukaryota; kingdom Viridiplantae; phylum Streptophyta; class Magnoliopsida; order Malpighiales; family Rhizophoraceae; genus Bruguiera; species Bruguiera gymnorhiza. Next base: position 2,945,255 of record JAIRCJ010000136.1, on the reverse strand, counting down.
CGAGAGTGGTGGTTAGAATGACGTTGATAAGGTATGATGGCATCGTCAATAATTGCATGAAGTGGGAAATATGTTGAACTGAAAATAATATTAATAAAAATTAATTTAAATCATATATTTAATTATATATTTTTAAAAAAATTATTTTTATAAAAATGTAAAATATTTTTATTTATTTTTTCTTTCTATAAAAAAACTCTCTCTCTCTCTCTCTCTCTCTCTATATATATATATATAGTTTAAAAATTATTTAAATGAAAAAATATTTTAAATTTAATAAATATAATTTTTTAATGTATTTTTTTATAAAAAATATTTTTTCTAATTACAATATAAACAAAAAATATATTTAATTTTTATTTTAAAAATATTTAACAAGGTATACTCTCTACGCCTCTTAAATTCTGAGTCATTTGAGTCGAAGAAGCATAAAGGGTAAATAATAATAATAATAATAAGGGATAAAAAGAAGCCCACCTGATCAACTTCTTCTGACAACTGGTATCCCCCGTGATTTTTAACGGCAATTTAATACAATAAAAACTCAGAATAGAGTTCTAGGTTGGTATAATTGGTAAAAAGAGTAAGCTGTACATTTTATTGATCAAAATAATCTCTTTAGATTCATTGAAATGTCATTGTCTCTATAACATTGGGGAAAAAAAATGAAAATCAACTTCAGACTGAATATGGAGAGCGTCAAGGGACGGGATCGTGCTGCTTTTCTGCATATTGCCGGCAGTCTGTAAGTAGCGTCACATTTTCACTTATAAGATTAAACTCATGAAATGCGACATATGTAAGGATTTTTTTTTTTTTTTCAAGAATCCAAGTTCGTAGACTTGCCTTTTTCGTTAAAAATGTGGGTAGAATGTTCCAACCCGATTGTCTAATTAATACTATATTAAAAAATTATTTCATTTAAAATTTTGATTTTTTTATTAGAAATTAAGAATCTACTATGCATTAAATTCTACTAATTGAAATTATAAAATGTGATGAGTGAAAAAAAAAATGATAGACTTGCCTTTTCCATCCACTAGTGAACGTCAGACCATAATTCTCCATGTATGTGCATGTTCATCCCTCTGCCACCCCATTCTGCAAACACAAATCTACGAACTGATTAGTGTTTCTCTTAGGGTACGAGAGAGAGAGAAAGAGAATGGACCCAAACGTGGTAAAAACATCCCCTCCTGCTCCTCGCCGCAGGGGAAGCAATACGTTCTTGCAGGGAGCAGTTAGGCTACTAGCGATGTTGGTGTTGTTGGGGTGTTTTTTGTTGTGGATTATGATGCCCACTAACACATACAGGAAGGAATGGTTGCCTAATATTCGCAAGAAGTTCTCTTCCACTTATTTTGGAACACAAGGTTAGGATTCGTTACTTTGCATAGCAAGTAAATCGGTACATTAATATTTTTCATCTTTTTATTGATCATCGAGATTCTGTTCCCCCCCCCCCCCAAAAAAAAAAATCGGTGTAATTCCCATTTTCTTCCAACTTTCATTTTTCTGTTTTTCATAGTGGAAATCTGTGTTTATCGTGTTACAGGACCTGTTTTGCTGCTATACTCCTTCCCCATTCTCTTGGTTGCCCTCTTGGGTTGTGTTTATCTCCATCTGATCAGAAAGGGATCAAATGAGAATATATTGCAAAAGTAAGTAACGAACCTAAGCAACAACCTATTTCGATTTATTGTGGAGCCGAACTGTGATGTATGGTAATCATTGTCACTATTGGATTCTGATAAACAGCAATAATGGCAAGATAAATGATGGTTTGACTGCTTGGAAAAAGCCAATGCTCGTTAAAGGCCCTCTGGGGATTGTTTGTGGCATGGATCTGGCCTTCCTGATCATGTTCATGGCGCTACTGATTTGGTCTTTGGCTATTTATTTACGTAACAGCTTTGCTCCCAACACGCGACCACAATCAGCTGCGGAGGATGGAGAGAATGCGTAAGAACGATATTTCATTAGCTTAGTACTCATTATTGGAAAAAAAAAAAAAAGAAAAAAGAACCTTGTAACAAATTAAGATCTTTGATTATTATTTGGTTATCGGCCAACTAATCAACGACTCTAATGATTGTCAGCTGGAAATTTAGGCTCAATCGCGCAGCCTTAATTCTAGGCCTCGTTGGGAACATATGTTTATCATTTCTTTTCTTCCCGGTGGCGCGTGGGTCATCGGTGCTGCCACTGTTCGGGCTGACCTCCGAGGCCAGCATTAAGTACCATATATGGCTAGGCCACTTGGTTATGGCCTTCTTTACTGCTCATGGTCTTGCTTGCATCATCTACTGGGCCGTTACCGATCAGCTTTCAGAGGTAATTAACTAAAATTACTCTCTTAATTTCTTTCAAATGTTGGTTTCCACAGGGCTATAAATATTTAATTTTCTTCTTACTTGTTTTATTTATTGCACTCAGTCACTAGCAATGGACTGCATGAATGCATCCCTTTTTTTTATTTTACTTTCTCCCTTATGTATCCGAATAATGTAATACCACCCGTATTTAAAAATACTTTTTTTTATTATTTATTATATAACTAATGAGTTAACAAGAACAACAAGAGTGGACCCGGAAGTCAACTTTCAACGGTTGTTAGAGGCACGAAAAAGTAGTTCGTTAGGACAGTGCAACAAAATTAAATGTTAATTTTGTTTGGAAAAACGCCATTGTTGTTGTGGTATTGGGGTGTTTTTGTTGGACGACTCCTTATTTGTTGCAGGCGGCTAAATGGAATGCAACCGGGGTAGCAAATTTGGCAGGGGAAATGTCTCTGCTGGCTGGACTGGCCATGTGGTCAACAACATTCCCCACGATAAGGAGAAAAATGTTTGAGCTCTTCTTCTACACTCATTACCTCTACATTGTCTTCATGGTTTTCTTCATCTTCCATGTTGGCATCGCTTATGCATGTATTATGCTCCCCGGATTTTACCTCTTCTTGGTCGATCGTTACTTGAGATTCTTGCAATCACGACAACGCGTTCGTTTGATCTCTGCTCGTGTCTTGCCATGTCAGACTTTAGAACTTAACTTCTCCAAAAGTCCTGGTCAGACTACTATACATGTGTTACTATTTTCCTACTTAGAGTTAAATCAACATTAGATTATATTTTTGCTATGATGTCCAGGTTTGAGTTTTAATCCGACAAGTATTTTGTTCATGAATATACCTAGCATTTCCAAGCTGCAGTGGCATCCATTTACCATCACTTCTAGTAGCAATTGGGAACCTGAGAAGCTGAGTGTCGTTATTAAATGTGAAGGAAGTTGGTCCAAGAAGCTGTACCGGATGCTTTCTTCACCTTCCATGATTGATCGTCTCGATGTTTCAGTTGAAGGGCCATATGGACCTGCTTCAACACATTTCCTAAGGTCCGCATTTGCCCAAGAACAAATACACAACAATTGAACATGCTCGAAAAGCACGTACTGATTAATGACCTTTTACGTTCAGGCATGATACTCTTGTGATGGTGAGTGGAGGGAGCGGCATTACTCCTTTCATATCATTGATCAGAGAACTCATCTTTGCAAGCACAACATATAAATGCAGAACCCCCGAAGTAGTCCTAATTTCAGCATTCAAGTACTCTTCAGAGCTGACCATGCTAGACCTCTTACTTCCAGTATATAGCACCCCATCTTTATTTTCCCATCTGCAGCTGAGGATTGAGGCTTATGTAACGAGAGAGAAAGAACCTTCTACAGATAATTCAAAGCTCGTACAGACCGTATGGTTCAAACCACAGCCAACAGATGCACCTATATCTGCCATTTTAGGCTCCAATAGCTGGCTCTGGCTTGGTGCCATCATATCATCTTCATTCCTGATTTTCCTCATCATAATCGGCCTTATTACCCGCTACTATATTTACCCCATTGATGAGAATGCTAATCAAAATTTCCGATATTCGCTGAGAGCTCCTTTCAATATGGTAATCATTTGCACAAGCATAGCCATTACGGCAAGTGTAGCCTTTCTTTGGAACAAGAAACAAAATGTACAGGACGAGAAACAGATTGAGAATGTAGAAGCTTCAACACTAGCTGCTTCACCAGGATCACGGTTCTATAAAACTGACATAGAATTGGAAAGCCATTCCCATCAGTCTATTGTTCAGGCTACTAATGTGCATTACGGTGAAAGACCTGATCTAAAAAGTAAGCCATTTTATTTATTTATTTTCCTTTTCTCTTCGTACATCTGTGGTGCAGTTTAGTTCCTCTTTTGTCATTAGATTTTGATCATAATATATTGGTTTACCAGCACATTAGATGATGGGACCTTCTTTTAAGTTCCCTTTTGTCGTTTTGAGCGTAGACCTGCTGTTTGACTGCAAAGGATCGAGCGTGGGGGTTCTTGTCTGTGGTCCGAACAAGATGAGACGTGAGGTTGCAACGATCTGTTCATCTGGCTTGGTAGATAATCTTCAATTCGAGTCCATCAGCTTTAGTTGGTGATCTACGATCTCTACTAGTCAGGGTCTCCATCGCACTCATTATTAGCACTTTCAATTGCATCACATCCAAGTTGCATTTCTGGTCACTATTACCCAGCACAACTCGCGTATGTAGCCTGCTACGTTTGCCTGTAACGTAATGTACTTCTACTACTGTCAGTTGGCTATCTTCATCGAAATAAGGGCTGACTTCTTCTCTTTGCTGGATATGCCCATGGCAAAGGAGATGTTCTTAGGTTATGTTCCTCACTCTGGCCATGGATACGACAAATCGTATTACGACAAATGCAGTTTGAGTTCAATAAAATCTTTACCACCAACTTTTTAACGGATACCGCGGATCCAGTTTGAGTTACAGGTAATTTAGGATGTCGCGAGACTGCCAACCTTGGGAACAAGAAGTTGATGATAATCCACTGAAGTGCTTGAAGACAATCCATTTACTCGAAACATAAATTTATTGGGGCAATTGGACTTTGATATTTTATACTGCCAAAAAAAAAAATGCACAAAGGTCAAACTATAAAAAGGTAAAAAGAAGAAAAAAAATTCCCCTGACGAGTACAAACCTTATTTACAAAAACAATTTTTGATAAATGAGATGCACCATAAGAACCTCCCAAGCTTCACAAGACATGAGTTTCCCAAGTTACTCATCTTTTATACACTGAATAAATAAACTCTCGTCCTCAGGAATGTGAATGATGGGAATTCGTGCTCAAAAAAGAGGTGTTCACCAAGCGAGAATTGCATTGGTTGCCCATGTCCATTGTGTTGTCAGTCGAACTATTTCTGGCAGTTAAAGATCCAAAATTGCCCTCATTTCTCTTCCAAATTGATGACAGAAGAGAGTCTCACCTCCATGGCTTCAAGTAGATCATGGTACTCGGCAAACACTGGGTGCAACTAAACCACACATCGATAAGACATGGCGAGACTTGCATACAAGCACCATCAGTTTTACTAACCATTAATCAGCAAAGCTGAGACGTACATACCTGAAGAGTGAAACAATATGCTTTCCACAGGCGAAAATCATGCCTGAGAAGGTCAAAGAGAACCTGCATCCAAGAACCATTTTTTATGTGGGACAAAACTGAAGTGATGCAAACATTAAAATTTTGTATGTACCATTACATGGAATATCAATCGTAACAGTGCCTTTTATCTGCACACATGGTTTTACTATGTACAAGGAATTTTTTTGTGTGCCTTTCCTTCTTTTCTTCTTTTCTTCTTCCTTCTTGCTTTTCTTTTGGGTGGGGGCTGGGGTTGGCGTTCCATTAAATTGCAAGCAATAATTCACCAAAGAATTATTCCCAGCAAGCACAAGCAGTTTCTCGTGGATGCGGCCATTAGTCATTCATACATGTTATAAACATTCAATTTAGGACTAGCATTACAGAGGATATATATCAAATGATCAAGCATTTCAAACAGCAGAGATATGTAAAACATCAGTCTCCCAGAGCAAGACATTTTCAGTACTTAAGTAGAAGCTACATTAGAATCAAAGAAGTTAAACTGAACCACTTCCAGAGTGAACAAGGTTCAAATAAAGAAGTAAAACAAACCAGAAAAAGTAACATGACAGTTGTAACAAGGCTGCGGTGAATATCAAAATTGAAGGAAATCATACCTCCGATCGTCTTAAGAGAGTTGCAAGAACAACAATCCACTCCTTTAACTTGAAGAACACATATGCGCCAATAGAAACTCTGCATACAACCAGCTCTGCAATATACCCATTGGAAGCTGAGACACAAGAAAACCATGGTTCTGTCAGGAAGCAGAAGAAAATACAAGGTGATTAAAAACTTCTTCAGTCGGTTTGGGGAATATTAATTCAACAACATAAGTTCACAGAAAATTTGTCGAATATTTCATAAAAAAAAAAAACACCAAGCAGTAACATCTAAATAAAGATATTGGTTCCAAATATATGGTCTCTAAAGCTTGAAGCAGCAACATTAAAAATTTAAAACTTTTAAGAAGGTTCAGTGCCTTTTGCCCAGTTAGTTCCAGCCCTGATGCAAATTTCTCCAACCGAGCACAGCCATATCTTTCTCGCTGAAGAAATTCCTGCAATTATCCGCGATCTTAAAGTGCTTTATCGTAGAGCAGAATTCTTTTTGAAAAAAATAACAACATTGCAAGTTCTTTTACTACTAAATGAAAATGAGTGCCCTTTACAAATGCCACGAGCTTGGAGAGTTCCTTTTCTGACATCAGATGGCTTCCATGGCTTTCCAAAATATTCTTCACAAAAGTGGCATGAGCACTCTCCTCCTTGAACGAGGTGCTGTGTCAAACAAAGTCCTAGTTCTATCAGTTGGGATATCAAAGTTGCAGAGAAAACATTCAAAAGGACTAAGAAACTATAACCGGAGATAAAAGGCATGATAGGATGTTGTGTGCCAACCTCTTATCCAAGGATGGCTTACTGTAACTAGAACGAAAAAGAAAATATCCCAAGAATCTGGGAGATAATTTGTCTGATTCTGTTGATATCTGCTCATATTCCTTTCCAGATCTCAGGAAGAATCACACCTAGGAAACACAGATGTAAAACAAAAGACAAATGTGGTCATTCCATGCTAGATTCAGGTACCAATGCTGACATAGTATAACCATGCCCAGAATAATACCAGTTCCCCGGCAAGTTAATAAAAAGGTTCGTCAAGCATTGCCTGCATAAGGCTTGTACATCCTGATCAGAGACGTACCTCATACTTACGGAAAGAATAAATTTAGGCAAAAGGGAAAGGACGAGAAAAAGTTGGTTTTAGGATGGGTTTTTAGTGTTAGGGGGTGAGCCACTGGCTTTCGCAAGAAAGAGAAAAAGGGCAACTATCATTTGCCCACCCGCAGTAACCGTAAAGCACAATATTGACTGACGGCAGGACGTTCGAGTTTAGCAATCACCTGCAAGACTCGCAAACAAAATAAGGTCGTCAAACACAAATTCACGGTTATCCATCATCGCAAGCAAATTGTTATCCATAAAAAATGTGACCCCTCATAACCTAAGAAAATACCATTTATTTAGACAGAGAATAGGGTCCAATATGGTTAGACCTGATCACAAGTTAGATTAGGGAACAGTTTGAAACATTGAAAAGCTAGACTTATCTTAACAGGACTTGAATGCTTCAGTTCAATGCAATGACAAAAACAATAATTCTGTAGCAGAGGTTCTTGTAGCAAAATTTTGAAAAGATAAGAATGAAAGATACATATTCCTGTATGGTCCTATGCCTAAAAGCTACAAGATTCCAAGCCTTACAAGTATGTCGCAAGCTGCAGCCCTGTACCATCTCCGCTGGAAGCATTCCTGGAACAACCTGAATCATGGAAATAACAATCAAGCTTCTAAGAAGATAGTTTAAAAGGGCAAGTGATTATTTCTCTACCACTCAACCTTTTCAGCTCATGCAAAAGTCAGAAATAATAATCTCGAAGCAAAGATGATGGTAACTTTCCGAGTCCCTCACTGCCTCTTTGAATCTCGATGCAAGCAGTGCCTAGTGTGGATTAATACGGTGGCGTTGCTTCGACGCTGATGGGCCGGGGCAACTGTGAGCGTGGGCCCAAGTCCTCACCAAAAAATGGATTATAATCGTATGTGGTCTGCTGAATAATAATGTTTCTCATGACTCAAATCCTGTCGATTTTTATTGACCATGTTACGTGAAAATTAAAAACTCCTATATAGTCCCATTCTGTATCAATCTGTAAAGTCCCTTCCTACTAAAATTGCTTTTAATATCAGATAATTCAAATAAAAAAAAATAAATCGTGATATATATCGCTACTCTAGTGAGATTAATGGGGTAGCGTCATCTCCAGTCCAGCCCTAATTTGAATGTGGCTCGACGAGAAGGAAACTCAGATTAAATAGGCCCCAAACCCATGGACGAAACAATGTAACATATGGTAGGCCTGCAAGTATGAGCAATGCGTGCAATTTAATACAAAGGGTTCAAGATATACGGCATATGAGATGTGGTATTGTACAAAGTGAGAAAAAGAGAGAGAGAGAGAGAGAGAGAGAGAGAGAAAGAGGAGAATCACCTATTTTAAACCCAAGCAAGCAATTGTTACAGTTCTAGTGGAACTGGCAGCGGCAGTGTTCATACACATTCTACACTATAGAGAGAGGGAACACATAGAAGGAAATGATTCTAACTAATTAATTGCCAGCACGTAATGTTTAAACTTACCAATCCACGAACCAACTTAGCTTGACTAATGAACCTGCAATATACGTAACCGAAGCAACTACGATGTCTATTCTGCTATTATGCAGTAGTTCCGAAAAAAAAAACAAAAAACAAAGGCACAAACGTTCTTTACTAAGAAGTTCGTAAACTTTCATCCACATGTCTCTTGTTTTTTTTTTTTTTTCATCATCCAACTTCTTTATCACGCCCTCTTTATGGGGTTGTATTTCACTCTTTTGTAAGGGGTTGTGAAAAAATTAAACAAAAAAAAAAGAAAAAGAAAAAACGTGATGCAGAAGAAATGAATGGACGTAAAGATACAGACATGTAGACATCAAATCCAGAAGAGGAAAACGAAAGATGGATTTAAAAAGGAAGGCCCCAGAAACAATACATGAAAGGCAGTGGTTAAAGATGGAGACTATAGATGCGGATCATCCAAAAGCGATTGTCAGAAAACCCACAAATCCAAATCAGGGGTCAAACGAGTGGAAAAAAACCACATTCGCTGAAGATAAGATTATGATTTGAGAGCTTCTTGTTGTTGCCTGAATTAATTAGGCATTTAGGCCGAGAATTTCAACGTTGTGCAGGCAGATGCCACTTTATTTCGCATCAATATGCTGTACATAAACATTACCATTCGCCTTTTAATTCTATATCATCAAAATCATGTAATTAAAAAAATTTAAAGTGTCGGTGAAAATCAAGAACAAATCACGCATAAGTCCCAAGAGTTGGTTGGGCTCCTTGGCTTTCACCGACTCGAATGTTCAATATTGCCCAAAGATACCTGCACAAGAGCCACGATGCTTGGTTGGTTGGCCCGAGGTCGCACCACCGACCCACGATACCTGTCCTGCCACTGGCCTACCACTTTTATCAAATCCACCCGAAATACAAACTAAGGTAAGAACTAATTCAAAAATTAAATCAAATATTTTATGTCAATTCAATATTCACGATATGATATATTTAATTGATAAAAGGTAATACAGAACTTTATTTATAGAATTGGTTAAATCAATATTTGAATAAAAAAAATAAAAACAAATTAAATAAAAAATTTTAATAACTATATAAATAAAAAAATATTTAAAACGAAAAAAATTCTATTAAATGTGTTTTTAGATGAATTCTCGTGTTTTTCTTTTTATTTATTTCATTTTTGTCCTAGGTCATCTTATTATTTTTGTTAATTGTTACGATGTTACTAAATCAGATTTTTGGTCCACAATCAACCAACATTTGAAAATGGGGCAGACAGGGACTGGTTCCAGGCATCCTGTTCCTCAAATGTAGACACATCAGGAAACGTGAAACTTCTCCGCATGTCAAGATCACGAGAGCTTCACAGGTTAGGGGCCCATTTATTTGACGAAAGAAAAGTATAATTAAAAATTATAATAACTATAAAGTACCTTTTATGCTTACTTATTATTATTATTATTATTATTATTATTTTAGTATAGTAAATTTATCATTTTAAATTATATATCTTTATTATTTAGGTTAATTTTTTTAATTTTTTTACATATATTATTGAATTAACTTAATTTATTTTTTAAAATAAAAGAAATTAAAAATTACCTAGAGGGGGCATTAAACGGTGACTTTGTTTGGAAAGGACGGACCCAAATAATAGTATGAAGTATAAACTAATGCAGTGTGACGTTAAGTTTAGTTTGCTTCATTGATTGATACTCACCAATTAGCCACTCGGCTCCTCAAGAACTCCAAGGGCATCATCTTTGCTCTCATAATCAAAGAACTGCATCTGTGTCTAACAATAATAAGATTTAAACTCAAGATGTGTTTCATTCATTTATACTATTTCTATCATCTTGCCAGTAGCTAATTAGTACAATTTTTATTATTATAATTATAACTTCATATAATGTAATAACAAATAGAATTAAATTCATGATTTTTGTGTTTTAAGTTTTATCATAAAGTTTAGTTTATTATAGTGATAGAGGTTATTCTCAATTTCTAAAATCTTAACAAAAATATTAGGATGACACAAAAAAATTAATAGTAATTTAAATTTAAATTTATAAACATATAATTATTACTGTTTATTATAATTAATAAATTTTTTAATATAATAATTAATAATCATGATCAAATAATAAAAATTTATATTTAATTTTGAAAATATTTTCTGTATTTTCTTAATTAAATTCAAATATCAATAATATATATATATATATATATATATATATATATATATATATATATATATATATATTTGTATTTACCTCGATTCCACTCTATGCTTTTCCAGTATATTTTACCACAGCCAATTATTTATGATTATGATGATGGCTACTCGAGGAGTATGCATGAATTTCCTCGCCTTTTCCTCGTTGCAGCACGTGACAAGCGCCTAATTTCCTACGTGCAAAATAACTATTTGTTCGTTTTAAATTCCATCGCCGAGTAAACCTTGCGCAGCCTTCTGCGACCCGAATTACCCGTGTGTTCACAGTATCTCCCCTCACGGACCAATCACGACCAAGCTAATGTGTTGAACTAAGTGGGACCCACAACAGATCTCTTTCTCCTATTGGACATTATTAGTACCTCGAAAGTCCCAAGCAGTGAGTGTATCATCTCTGAGGGGGGCTTTGTGCATTAATATTGTAGCTAGCACCCATGAGTTCAGAACCAAGGCAGCCGAAGGAGAAGCCAACCCGGTCTCCCTCTCTCCAACTTCTATGCAAATCTTTTGAAGGGAAATTTCTCTCAAAAGAAGCCATTCTCTCCCTCTCTTTCTTTATTTTTCTCTCTCTTATTGCTGTCCCTCAAAAGAGACCACTCTCTCTCTCTCTTTCTTTTTCTCTCTCTTCTTGCCGTTGGGTAAATGGGGTTTCCAGTTGGATACACCGAGGTTTTCTTGCCAAGGCTGTTCGTCCACACACTTTCCTTTCTGGGTTTTATCAGAAGTCTGATAATCTGCCTTTTTAACCATCTGGGTCTTTCCGATTTCGTTGAAATCGACAATCTTTGGCATGAGAATCCGACCCGAATGCACGGTCGCCCATCTGTCACCGCCGACTTGATCCGGGATTTTCTACCCGTTTTCAAGTTCGAGGATTTGGCTGCCGGCGCCAGCGAAGGAAACGGAGACTTGTCGGAGACTTGTGCAGTTTGCTTGTATGAGTTTGAAGGAGAGGCAGAGATCAGGTGGTTGAAGAACTGTAAGCATATTTTCCACCGAGCATGTCTGGACCGTTGGATGGATCACGATAGGAAAACGTGTCCTCTATGCAGGACGTCGTTTATGCCTGATGATATGCAGGAAGAGTTTAATCAACGGTTGTGGGATGCTTCTGATCAATCTGATGTTGGTGACTTTTACAGTGAGTACACTTGGATCCCAGTTTTGTAGAAGAAAGGATGATTTTTCTTTGTACCGGCTATGAGGCGTGTATAGGCAAATGTTAAAATGCAATTCAGCCTAATAAGAAAAAGATTCAATTTTTTCGGAAATTTAATTTGTTTTATGCGTTTGTTTTTCGATAAAATTCAGCTCCTCTGAATGCAGAACTGAAATGTATAACTACGTACTGTCAACAAAAGTTCTGTGTATTTATTTATTTTTCCTTTATTTTCGATTTTCCATCTTTCCAAATAGATTGAAGTGTGCTAGGTTCTAACCTCAAAAGCGACATACATATATTTCTGAAACTAAAATACTTTTATGGGTTCAGTAGAATGTGATGAATGCCGTCAGTTTTGTTTTCTTGTAATAAAATTCTACGAGATTGCATAACAGAAGTTGGGATGATTTGTGAGATTTTTGTCAGGCACCGTGTCTCCTTCGTTGCCGGTTGACTAGCCGTGTAGTATGGATCTCTTCAGTTTATCTCGTGCTGAAATAATAATAATAATAATAATAACGATGATGATGCTGATGATGCTAGTAGTCGGTGGACTCCGGGATTTGATGAACCTGTGTTCTCCTTTCACGGGGCATGAAGAAGTGGCGGACACCCGACATAATTTGGTAAAATATTTATTAAATGGAGAAAAAGTAGTATATGGGCCAGTCCTTCCACTTCTTTTTTTCTATGATTTATAGAAGCAAAAGCTACGCCTTTTTAACCGAAAGTATCCCATTCGAATTTTACCTTCGGATGATCTCATGAACAAATCATTTTTTTTTTTAAAGTGAAATATTAGATGGACACAATTTCGGTAAAAATATTATGCACAATTAATAAACAAAAGCACATACTCAATAAATAAGGTTAAAAAGTGATATTCTATATTATTTGTCCTCACATGTACTCTTTGTATTAATGAAATAAATATTTTATTAAATGTATATAACGAGTGAACTAAAAGTATGTCTGCAGAATCTAGTTAATGGAATGAGCGAGGCAGCTTCGAGCTGTTTTTGGTTCAACAACGTTACTCTTGAGCGAGAGACAGCAGAAAAAAGGATGGTAAGTACTTTGGCATTTCCTATGATCTTCTGCAACAGCATTGAAATTAGGCTCTGTGCTGGACCCTGCAACTGTTTGGAGGCTTTTATTGGTTTTGCTCCTTTGCACAAGCACACCACACGAAAATGATGTTTTTTGCTTTTTTGTCATAAAAACCAGAATTGCTCCATGTTTATAACGCCGCTGGATCTAGGCCCTGCGTATGATCGTCTATATATAGGTGCAACCGAGAAACTCCAAACTTCCACGCTTTAAACTCCAGCCTGTTTTCCTAACCTGTCTAATAAAGTGTCAAGAGATAAGGTTGTAATTATTGTGTTAGTTTATTGCATCCTCTACTTTTTGAAAAGGATTTGAGCCTGGACATGAGTGCGTTTAGAATTTTGATAGCCCCAAAAGCACCTAATTTATTCACTCTGCCCACATCTCACTCTTCGGCTTTTGTGCTTTATGTCAAAGTAAACCCAAAACAAAACTCCACACTGCGCAGGTACAGCCACTGAAAAATTTTAATGGAGTCCAAAAAACGGTGCGTACAATCAGATACCAAGGTCGTGGTTCTTTCCTTATTCTCCGTTATATAAGCAACAAAAGATCTAGAAGTGGCGCAGACATGATTTAAAAAGTCTAGTTGGTCAAGGGGAACGGCATAGAATTGCAATAATAAATGTAAACAACAAACATGTGAATGGGCTTCAAATGAGAAGCAGCACAACAATTAAACAAATTGGTCTGGTTACACAGAAAACATGATCAGGAGCATTACTAGGGCTCAGGAGAGTGCCCTTAATGTAAAGACAAGGGCTCCGTTGAAAGTTAATGAGCCTTTGTGCAAGGTCATATTTTGGGTGATGCCGCCGCATCTGCTAACCGCATGACCCAATTGAATCCATATGTTGTGTATCCAATTTTCGAGAAAAAAAAAAAAAAACCATCACAAAATTGAGGCTACATTCAAAGTTTAAGAGATCGTTCTCTTCCTGCAAAGCGTTTCTAAATTCAGATCATCAAATATCTTATACATTGTGGTTATTACTGGACAGCATGTAGCAAAGATGGTGCTATGTGTCAAATCCATCACAATGCAATAGAGTTTCAAACAGAACTTGAACGCCCAGAAATAAGGTATAGTACATCAAACTTATTGAACAATTTGTATCTAAGCATCACAATGCTTCTCTTTGCTCAAAAAAGAAAAAAAAAAAAAAAACACACATCACAATGCTTCTCGATCCAAATTCCAAATCACCATGGATAGCCAAGCCGAGGATAAGCATGAGGTTGCTGATAAGCATGCGGAGGATATCACCAGCAGGATAACCTTGACCTTGAGGAGGTGCTGGATGGGTATAGGGCTGCACCTATGCTTGTTGATGTGAAATTGGGTGATCAAGACGTGACATCTGCTGCACTGGAGGTACAGCCATAGCAGCCTGTGGCCCAAACTTGCCATCCCTTCTGTCCATTTCAACCTTGTGCTGAGTCTATATGACGATTAAACAATGGAATTGCAAACCATTATTCAAGAAACACCAAAGGAAATACACAATTATGATTGAACATGAAGCAGTCATTCAGGTCATTGATTGCAAAAGCAGACGGAGGCAAAATATATTGTTAAGCATCCTAACATATATACTGAGAAATGAGACTTAGATGCAATTGCTTTAGACATGTATTTATAAAGCTCTACTAGCTACATACCTGAATACAAGCGCAAACCCTGCCAAAGCAGAACAAAATGTGGAGTTAATATGTGACATAAAAACTATTTCCTCTAAATATAAACATACAGAGCCATTACGTGCAAAAGACCAAATCAGCCAAGCGGCTCAAAAACTGGGCAAGGTCCCCAATATCATCATTCCCAGTTAAGCAAGCTACTAAGGAACAAATACATGCCAATTGCTGCAGGCAGAACATGAAACCCTGAAAACAAGGAATGCATTATTATTATTATTATTTCGTCATAGCTGTTTCAAAAATCAACTATTTTTATATATAAAGCATAGTTGGTTTTTTAGGGTCCAGGGGAAGGGGGGCTAGAGAGACTGAGAGAGGGAGTACAATTATACAGTTGTCACACTGTGTAGTCTGTATGTTGAATTCATCTTGCAGTAGGAAGCGTGTTGAAGCGACTGAATTTGAAAAGCAACAGAAGACCTGAAAAAAAAGGAGGACAAGTAACATATTTGCAAGATGGATAGGCATAGATGTAAGGTGCTGAAGGATCATATGCCAGAATCTCTCATTTCATAAATACTAGTAAATAATCGGAAATACAAAAATCTTCAGGATCTGATCAATGAAGCACCTCAGTGCAAAGACAAACTTCAGGGCAATGACTTTCTCCGCAGCGCCCACTGCATGGACAGTAACCAGCACAACATACATACCTACAAGAGAAGGATAAAAAAGTGCAAACTTTCATCTTGGTCTTGCGCGTAATTGGTCTAACAGGAAGATGGCAACAATTACCTAGACATATCATTGTAAAGTGCACGTCTGCGCAGCAAGTAGGAAGCACACGGTCCACTACCACATATCAAATTAGACATCATTTAATAATATCATATAGACAGAAACTGTACATATGATACATAATCTCCAACACAAAAAAACTAAAAATCCTCAGCTATAAGCAATAAAATGTTAGTCACATATTATCCTCCATGGTCGTTGGTCAAGCTTCATGAATATTGCACAAGATTTTTGTATGCGGATGAATTCAGACAAAAGAGGAACAACCAGTTTTTCCAGCTTTTCTCCATTCTAGATCTAAGCAAACAAGTGTTGCCAATGCTTTTGAAAATAAAAAAGAAAAAAGAAAAAGACATAACTCAAAGATTCCTAACTATCACAATTATAAATCATGAATTCCAAAGTATGACTCAAAGGGACCAGGCAGTCCGCACTTTCTTTGTTTGTAATGACTATGACAGCGATTGGAATGGCGGAATTGCTACAAGGGCCAAAAGAACCGCAAGTCTCAACTTGAAGGCGACAACTGTTGAAAATATATATAACCAAAGATCAAAGCTAAGAATGACCACGCAAAAATATTGGCTAATGGCGGTTCCGCAACAACAAAAAAGATACTTTCCCAGCCACAAGAACACGGAGAAACGTGTGAAATGTGGCGCTGTAGAAGAAGAAAGCACACAAGTTTGGAGACTTACCAGCACATTGCAAAACAGCAAACTGCATAAGAAGATGGGGAAAAATTCAAGTCTACATCAGATTGGAAATCTCAATACAAAACAAACAGCACTGTCAGACTCAGTAAGTAGGTTGCAGTTATGTGATTCTATATTTTCAGACAATCACACAGTACCAAGAAAAAGAGAATTTATAAAAAAAAAAAGAAAAGAAATAAAAAGAAAACCGAAGTCTAACGAACTCTCGAAGTCAAAAACGCGAACAAGTTTCTCGCTACATTTCTTGCACTTTCTTACAATCCAAACAGAGCAAGCTGTCTTTCAATTACAAAGAGAGAAAGGTAATTTAGCAAATGAAATAACAACTTTTGTTCGTTCAAGGCATAACTTATGTTTTGATTATCAACTCAGCGGTTAAGACGATGCAAATTTTCTCAGCAGCCAAGCAGGAGAGCCGGAAAAGCAAAGAGCAAATGAAGTCAACGTACAAGGAGTATCGGCGGTGATAGTGCTCGTGAGATCGGTGTGCCAGAAATTCCTGTAATTCTGACGCAACTTCATTTTCTCCATATGATCCATGTCCGTGCGATCCGCAGTCGAAGAGCGACACCGTCGAGAGCTGGTTGCTTTGAAACTGAAGCGAAGCGACGACGAAGAATGTTACTATATGATGACTTCAATAATAAATGCCATTTAAAATGTAGAGTAGAGCCGCCATAAAGTCAACGAAGACTGCGCCGCACCGGAACATTCTAAGTAGTAGAAGCCGTACGCTACAAAGATGAAAACGTTTTGGAATTGGGCCCTTGCTATTTGCGTACCAAATGGGTCCCTTTCATTTCATGTGAGGACTTGCCAAAATATATTCGATAAAACTATATGTATAAACTTAATTTTAGTGTTGAGTATTATGAAATTTACTCGTTAATATGGATCATTTACTGTACAGTATAAAGATATAATTATCCATAACAAAACTATAAAATAACGCCTTATTTTTTTAGTTTTAGTGAAAAAAAAATTCATTTTACGGAAAAAAGAAATCCATTCATTAGATTAGATGCGCTTTTAAAACATTTAGACAAGTAATGTCAACTTGGCAAGCACAGTTATTAATGAGTTTTATTTTAATGTTACTCAAGTTGCATTTAAAATTTTTGAATTTAAATTTTAGTTGAAATTAATTAAAAAAATATATAATTGAAACAATTGAGTTTGGTGGAAAGAGAAATTAAGGTATAAAAGAGGTGGGTTGGCTTGCATGCAACGAGGCCCATTTGACGGACCCAACTGACCGACCTACCAAAATCCACTTCCCCAGTATGTCAGTATTGGAATAGGTATTAAAAGGGTTCTGCTCTGGATATGGTTCTGAATTCCCAGGCCCCTCAATCCGAGCAATGCCCGTAGCAAAACTGGATCAACGGGACTGTCTTCAAAGTTGAAGCATCGACCATGTCTTGTTTTCCTGCCAAGAAAATACAAAGATGCAAAAACTCCAAATATTATTTTAAACTTTTTGTTTCCCAGATTAACAATTTCATGAGCTGTTGCTGAGACTAAGGCTCACGTCCGAGTTACACATTTTCCCTGTAAAAGAAAGAAAAGAAAAGAAAAGAAAAGAAAAACTCTGATCGGCATTGTCAAACAAGATTGGGCAATATTGACTATCCCATACTTACATCTTCCTCGCGAAGAAATGCGGGGAGTGTTATGAGTTCATTACTATGTCATCTAGTGCTTACCATCTAGCAGAATTGGCGCAAAAAAGAGAAGAAAAACAAAAAAAAATCTCTCCCAAGTCAGAATTACTCTCTCGGTAGGTTGCAAGTGAATGACCAGCTATGCCCCACAGATGACAGTGTTAAAAAGATGGATTAGACAGAGCCATCCCAGTGTAAGCCCTGAAAAGGATGTGGGAAAAAAACAATTACTCAATATATTTTGATTCTAACAAGACCAATTGACAAAATGTGCTTGGAGAACAAGTGTCTAAAATGTCACAAACCGAGTAAGATGACCCTTATCCAAGCTTGCTCCAGCACAAATGAAGGCCCCAAAATTCTCTGGAATTTCGTACAAGTTTTATACCTGTACATTCTAAAGCTCTCTTAAAAAACACAATTATAACAATTATGTACAAATATCAACCTAATACATTTTGTGCAAATTAAATGTCTTCAACAATCATTTAATAATTCGACTACATTAGCAACTAGTAAGCTTACCAAACACCTTACTGATTCTTTATTTATCGGTGGTAGGTTTTAACAATTAATAGCATCCAACAATATCGAACAACTAAATTAAATAGACTTGAAGGATTGAAAATTAAAATGCGGAAGCACTACTGATCAAATAAAGATTAAAGAGAAGATATTACACTAACACGGAGAGAAAAGAAAAGTGTACGACATGCGTTGGAGTGCAAGAAAAGAACTCTTACGCCGTTAAAATATGTTAAATTTTGCGATAACACAGCAATTGGGGAATTAAGAAAAACAAATATATTCCCTAAATGACAAAGTTTTCATCTATAATTGGCTTCAATTACCAGACCCTACGTGATAATCGCATAAGGCAAGGACACTTGCTTGTTGCTCATAGTTGACATCTAAGAATTCTCGAGGGGACCCTCCAAAGAGTCAGGCGTATGCCAACAAGAACTGTGACAAATGGTGCTCTCTGTCAGCTCTGATGCCGCTTCGGCCTCGAGGTACAACTCAGGCATGCAAGTTCAGCATAGAGCATATCATGAAGAAAAGGTCAAAATAACGGCGAAAAATAATTAAAATGAAATATATGTTTTTTGGGCTAAAGATTAAACTAGATGCATTTGAAATACATAAATTTTGAATTTTATTTTATTTTACTTTTTGGTGTAAGGGAGGGAGACCCCAACCTAACAGGTTATGAAACGAGGCAACATCATCCTACGTATATCATCAAGGAGCAGCTGCTGCACTCTGCTTGGGAGTTGAGGGAAAAGACACAAATCTTCCTCTTGGCATAGAGCTGCAGTAGCCAGATAGCGGACTCCCAACTTCTACCCGGTAGTTCACAGCATTCCTGAATGAGATTGTACTGAGGATGGCCCAATGGTATGCTCCTGGTGAAAGCACTCATGGCCATTCGAGAATCAACTTCAAGAATAATGTTACGGCAGCCAATGTCCCAAGTATACATTTTGGATTTTAGACCCACTGCAAGCTATACTTGTCCTGCTGTATTTACTCCTTACAACGGCCAGTTTACATAATGGATCCCAATTGAAAAAGTAAAAAATGGGACCCATTTCTCATCCTCAAAGGCCTAACTACGGTCTAAAAGAATATTAACTAGACAAACTCAGAATATAATAACATAACCCATCAAATATAAAACTTGCTTCCGATTGTCCTCCATGGCATCTAATTTTTTCGTCTTTAGGAAAAAAAAAAAATCACAGATATGAGAGTTAGACATAGTCAAATATATCTATCTATCTATATATATATATATATTAAAGCAAAAAAATTAATACTTAATAAAATGTATGATTCTTAAAATTTAATTTATTGTAGTAAATTTTATTCATGTACCTTTTAGTGCCTACTCCAGCTTCATTTTTCACTCTGTCATGTGACATTTGACTGTTATCCTGATCCCGTCCAATCTGATCCACTTCTTTGCTGATCTTGTTCAATCTTTCTAATGCAAACCTACCTGTTTGGCGTTAGGTTTCTGGGATAAACAGTGACATATATTAGTGGATCTGTCCATTCTTATCCTTTTGATGGACCCTAGCCTCAGACAACCTTTCTGGGGACTGGTTTCGGCGACACCCATGTTTTAGGGAGGTCATTGACTGTCAAGAAAAGCCTGATCAGAAATAAAACCTATCAGATGTGGCAACTGAAACTTGGTAACACGGGACTAGGGTTTTTTTTTTATATATATATATTTAAAAATTGGGTTACTACGATTAATAATTACCGTTGGATGACATGAAGACCCCGTTAGGCAGTAGAACTAATGCACATAAATACTTTTTCAAGCTCATCACCCAGCAAACTCTCCAGCTCTGAGAGTGACATGATTATTATCTTCAAATCAAAAGGAAAGGCCCACAAAAGATTTGAGTTTTTCTCTAAATTTGCTTTGGTACCTTTTGGTGCAGTAATTCTCTCAAAGTTTGCTTTTGCGTGATGATGAGAGGCTAGCCAATTGGGTTTGTTCTTGTTTTCTTTTTTGACTACCGGCTTTGTTCTTTTCTAGTGTGATGGAACTGGAAGTAGTGGAACGCTATGGCCTAAAGTACCAGCTAATTAACTGTAGAATGCCTTGAGTTTCGGTGGTCTTGGATACATACTGATTGCATCGTAGACATCAGCTTTGCAGCTAAATTAGACATGGCAACAAAAGGATGCTTGGAAAGATGACCCTGGCTAAAAGATTCCTAGTGAAAGAGAGAGGTTTGAATTTTTTTACCTCATGATCTGAAGCGAATTAGATATTAAACAAGGAAACAACTACACAGAAATGATGGGTAGAGTTAAATACAATCAATAAAATATTAAATCTTTGCATTTTCACTCCCTTAATTAGATTTTGTTATAAAACATTTCTTATTGTTATAAATAAATGAGATTATGAATAGAAAAATTACTCAAGCTGCTATTTTATATTTATATGTACTTCAATTAATGCTCGTACATAGTGATCTTCTCTTTTATTTCAACAGGATCCCAATTATTTTTTTTTCTTCATAATATTTAGTATTTAGTCGACTTAACTCGTCTGGCCATGTAATTTTTCTTCGTCGTGACTTAGGAGTACAGAGGCAACCAGGTAAGGATAAGAAAGGGATGCAATACTGTGGCTCCACTTACAGTTCAAAGCAGCCCTTTATTTATTTATTTTTTTTCCTTTCAAATATGGAGTTATGCCACCACGAATGATGCCATATTTCACTGCAAATTATGCCCCACGCTGGTCAAGAATTAGGTATTTAGATGGCAGAAAGCTTGGAAGTATTGTTTCTTAATGGGAAAAAATAAAATAAAATAAATTATATGTGGTGGCTAGTGTTTTCACATTAACATAGCCCATAAATTTTACATCGATTATATGTAGGCCGAACTAAGCCTAACTTTGGATTTATGGCAATTTTCCCTCTTTTTTTTTTTTTTCTTTTTTGTACCCGATCGGCACAACGTGTCAAATCTTTACAGCGTGGTGGTCCATTCCATTCGGCAATTTATATTGTGGGGGGCTATAACATGATAACAACTATATGCGAATTTCTCGTACTATCTCTCTTTCTTTTTTTTTATATATATATAATAAAAAATACATCACAATTATAAGTTAAAATTAAGAGTAATTAGTTGATATTATTATTTAATTTTTTATAGAAAAAAACTCATTATTAAAAAATTATTAAAATTAAATAAAATTTAATTTTAATATTAATAAATTTAAAATTTAATACTATTTATTATCATAGAATTTGAATTTTATTATGATAAATAATAATACAAATTTTAAATAAAAATATATTAAATGATTGATTAAATTATTACTTTAAATAGTAATAATGAAGTTCTTATTTTTAGTTTTAGTTAATTTACTAATTGGCGTTGTTGTGAGACGGCGATTTGTATAAAGACAACCTCAAGCTGCCACGTATGGTGGGGGGATCGCTCTTCCAAGTCCCAAACAATGGCCGAGTGAAAAAAATTATTAAAAAAAAAAGAAAAAGAATTGATTTCTGGTATCGGATTCCGTGTTTTCATGCCTTGAACTCCTCCATTGTCTATCTTAGGCATCAGAGCCGTCCATATCCTGAGACAAATGGGACCCACAGAGAATAGTGATCAAATCCATGTTTATGCCGGGGGGGGTCAGATTGTTTGCCACTTCCTCCATCCGCGCGTCGACCACTGGCTTGTCATATCCGCTATTCCCCCACCCCCACCCCACCACCTCCCTCTTCTTTATTATCGTAAAGAGAAAATTAAAAAAAAAAACAACCAAAAACAAAAAAAAAAAAAAAACAAAAAAAGTGTTTAAATTCGAGTATTTAATCAGTTTTCAGATGAGTTAGACGAAATAACAAAAATATCCCTTTCCCCCGGCCTGTTATGAAGTCTTCTTGATGCTATGACGCTCTTCTCACCGTCAAATATACCATAGTCCATAGGATTCCACGGTCCTACCTTATGTGACCACAATCACAATTTCAAGATTTTCCTACCTTATACTATCTCTTATAAATACTTTTCTCTATTTTTAACTTAATAACCTATGGAATGCATCGTAAAAACCAAGAAAATTAACAATTTCATTAACCGAACTGAAACATAAAAATTGAAAATTAACTTTAAAAACTTGATTACGATAAATTAAAATTCAAAACAAAATTAAAATTTTTGATTTCAGTTAACTCATTTAAATGTAAAAGAAATATTTTTAATGCATTTGTTTGAGAGAAATGTATAATTATATAAAGTAAGTAAATGATTATTTAAGATATAATAATATATTTTTAAATATTACCAAAATAATAAATAATAATAATATTTCAATTCGGTGCGGTTAAGTTTCTTCAAACTATATAAACCAAAAATGTTTTAACCCTATGCTCTACCTTATAATGTTCTAGCGCTATCTTTCCTATATTATGCATCCGAATGTAGGCGAGGCTAGAGGGTGACCTGTACAAGAAACTCCCGACAATTGTCAAATGCATTTCATTTTAACAAGAACGAAGAGCTGAGAGACACGAGCGAATAGTGTGGGGCTTAGCACGCACCTGAGAGTATTCTTTGTCACCAGTTATTTTCTTAACATAATCTCAGGACAACTATCATGACGTGTAATTGTAGCAGCTTTCTTTTCTTTTGTTGTTGTTTTTTTTTTTTTTCTTTCTCGTACAACCTCAGTAAATGATTTAAATTAAAAGAAAAAGAAGGCACGAGGCTAAAAATGTCCAAACGGGAGATAAATCGAAACATATGAAGGGCCGAGAAAGGAACAGAAAGTTAAGAAATCCTGATTGAGTATCGAGTTCTGTGAGATTTGCAAAAACAATAGACGCCTCCCCCCTCCCCACACCCAAAACCCAGCCCGCTTCTCCTCCCCTGCGAGCCAGTTTTCAAAGACTGCCACACACACACACACACCCACGGAGAGATAGAGAGATAAACCGACCCAAAAAAAAAAAGAAGAAGAAGAAGAAAAAGAAAAGAAGACAGTGACCATTTCTGTTGGCTTTCTATCTTTAACAATAATATGAGGATTCGCAAGAACGCAAACCTATCCTCGTTGATGTTCTCGCACGCTTCGGGGACTGAGGCGCTGCAGACGCACGTGTGCCAGTTGAACCAGTCGCCGTGGGATGTGATTTCCTTCTCTCAAGAGGCTTGCCCGTCTTCCCTTCACCTGCAGGTCGGTTTATTTCTCTTTATTCCTCTCTTCTTTTGCTCATTTTGACAGATCTGCCAAAACCCTCTTCGCTATTTTCTCCATTTTTGCTCTCTTCAGCCGCATTTCCTCTCCTCGGTTCTAGGGTTTTTCGAAATATGGCCCGCTAGAGTTGCATTAAAACCCTAAATTTTCTCGCTTTCGTCGCGTATTCATTTCCTAGTAGTCGATTAGGTTAATGGGTCTTCGTCATTTCCCTCCTGCTAGCTTCACTCTTCGCGTTTCTCTATATTTTGGCCAGTTCGAAGGGCAAGATAGCTTTACTGGGAATGGCAGCTTAGCCGATTCTATAGGTGCTGTGGAGAGGTAATTTAAACTCTACGCCAAATTTATGTCGTATTGTTATCTTGTCGAGCATTAGGGTTTTTGAAATAGTTGCATCTGTTGGAAGAAATAATTGTTCCAAATTTTCGATGGGTGCCGAGCATCAACGGTTGGTTTGTGTCTGCGGTTGTTGAGTGTGGCATTTATAATACGCAGCGTGGCCTCGATGATGGCGGACGCAGAAGAGAGGGCAGCGATACAGATGAAGATCGATAATATGATTGTTGACGATAATTATGAAATGAAAGTGATCCCAGATAAGAAGGGAATGTTGGATGAGTATTATTCGCAGAGGAAAGTGCTGAAGAAATGCGAGAAAGCCCAGTGCTGCAACAAGAGCGTCTGCAAGGGCAGGCATTGCAAGAGCGAGCCCAAACAAGGTTCCTCCACGTGTGACCGTCACTTGAGCTTGCTCAGCCCCGCCGCCACGGCACGTCTCGGTCTCGCATCCAGCCACTCTATCAAGAAACCCGCAGCCGGGATGCGGCGAAGCCAGGCCAAGTCGGCCAATAAAGGTCCGTACGAATTCTACTACTATTCCGGATTTGGGCCGCGGTGGGGCAAGAGAAGGGGGAATAGAGGGGATAGGATCAAGGGTGAGAACAGTGACACTAAGAATAATGGCAGCGGTAGTGGCGTTCTTGCTGTTGCCCACAATACGACGCCGTCTGGTACGCCTTCTCCAAGTATTAATAATAATGTTGATGGGTTCGCTTATGTGGATGAGGATGGTGACGAAGAAGAAGAAGAAGAAGAAAAGGAGGACAACGAGAACTGCGGTAGCGGCAAGAAGCAGATGCGAAAGCCTGTGAAGGCCAGGTCCTTGAAATCCCTCATGTAGTAAAAGGGTTGGGTTTTTTATTATTATTATTATTATTTTATTTCTCATGTATTGATATTATCGGGCTAATTTTTATTTATTTTGGTGCTGTTGACTTTCTTTTCTTTTTTTTTTACTTTTGTTTAAACGTTTAGGTGTTTGTCAGAAATTAATTGTATTACCGATCGTGGCCCTAGAATTCCTCTGCCAATGCGACACGATTGACGGTAGGAAATACATCGTTGAGGCGAGAGTCGAACGGCCTGTGTGTTGTGTTGAGGAAACAGTGGAAGTCAATGTTTGGAAACGAGAGGGTAGCTTCGTAATTCAGTCTTTATGATCTTTTTCTCACTTCAATTCAAACGTGTTGCAACTTGCCAAAGCTGGGTCCCCTTTCTATGTAGCGCATTATGTGCTGTCGTGTCGATTATACCCAAATAAATAAATAAATAATATTAAGGGAAGCAAAACTGGATTGTCCTTAAGTTGGTGTTATACTTTTACATGCATTGATTAAAAATCCCGCTTTGTTATTGTTATTTATTATTTCAGTTCATGAGAATTGAAGTCACTTTTTCTGGCATTATGAGGAACACCACTTTATTTAAAATGTGCAAACACGATTTATTTTCTTCTGAACATGTGCGCATTGGAGTTTATTTCATGCCCTTTCTTTTATTTGTATTTTACCATTCGCATCATCTTATCATGTTATTGTGTAAATGCAGTTGAATTAATTTTTTGTAAGCTAACTTTTAAGAGTTACCGATGTTATTTTACTACATGTTTTAATTTACCCAAAAACTCGAAAAACACTGATTTGGTTGGTGGCGTCGATTCCTGTCCACGTCACGAGTTATGCATGGATTTAACTTTGAATTTGGCTTCATAAAAATAAGGGACTTCGAAATTGGACTTGGCTAGGCCGTTTGTTCTCCAACTCAACCTTACCACAAAAGGCCAGAAAAGAAAAAAAAAACAGAGACAGTGAATATTCAAAACACGATTTTGTTTTTTCCTTTTCTTTTTTTTTTTCTTCTTAATAAGCAGAGAATGACCAAAACATGAATTTAGTGGATTCTGTTTTTTCGCAGAATCAAATGAGAAGGATTACTTCCTTATCAAATACTGATTAGTTGGAGTTAATTGAATTTTTGTGAATGGACAAACAAATCTACGAATTAATACTAATTATTTATCACGACGTTGTACTTATCCCCACTTAACCAATTGTGGGTATCACACCCATATGTATTAAGGGGATGTGTCTAGTGAACTTGTGCACTTCTTGACCAATTGCCTGTACTTAAAATGAGTTGACCCGCATCCTAACAATTCACCCGTCTGGTCCGATTGGCATGGATCCATTATTCTTTCACCCCCTAATCCTGCTATGTTTTTCTTTTCCCTGTTGTTTTCCTCAGTTTAAACACTCACGCTCCTTTACTAACAAAAGGGTACACTGCCTCATCCCCGATCCACCACGTCAGTGGTAGTGAAACTCCTGATTATCTCAGATGATTAAGGGCCCTCAACTAAATTTTTAAAAAAAGAAGAAGCAAAAAAACATGTAAAGGCACCACTAGAGCAGAGTTTGACTAACAAATCCAATCCATTTTGACTTATGATTAGCCATGTTAACAGAGTCTTGACGAAACTTGCTTTTTGTTATCGAAAATAAACATCAAACTACAATTTATTATATTTAATAATAGAAGATTCAGCCTGTTACCGCATTTTAAATATAAAGTGTATGACGTAATTTTCTTTCTTTGGTTTATACCTTGTACTTTTTTCTTTTTTTATTATTTGTTGAAGTGTATCTTGCGAAAAAATGTAACAGATCTGCATTTCATTTTGAGCACGTCCTGGTGAGGAAACTTTGTAAGATAGAAATCTGAAACCGCGAATTTCATTGTCCTTAACTCATTATTTAGGAGCTTAAGGCGAGAGAAATGACGGGGTATTCATTAACTGGAAATCAATAAATGTCATTGAAAATTTTCAAAATCTAGTGATGTCAACTGTAAATATCATTTTCGTTTCAAGTCACATTAACAGGATTCATAAAACAGACCCGGGCTCAATGATGTTCATGGGGTTAGCTCGTCCTGTTTAGTTACGCTGTAGTCGACTTTTCATCTCTCTTTATGATCAAAAGAAAATAATAATAATATTTTTTTAAAATTAAATTTTTTTTATCAAATATCTAGCTAAATATACAAATAGTCTGAATACAATGTTCAAAATACATTAAAAAAAATGTAAACAAAATAGTGTTTCCTAATCTTGCTTTTTTCTATTAATTATTGTATATATTTTATTTGATTTATTTGTATATTTTATTTATTTTTCTCCAACATCAGATAATTTAAAAAAATAAATTGTAAAAAAAATATATGTTATTCACAAATAATGTCATGATAACTTTATCCGCGGACGCTATGTCAGTTTTCATGAATGAAACCTCCATAAATATTCAAATTAAAAGCAATTAAAGAAATAAAACACTGACTAGGCAATTGAACCTCTCTACGTTCGGCAGACAGCAATAGACAGAAATAACATTTCCGGGACAAAATGGCTACAATGTACATCTTCGACTTTTTAAATCAATCGCTAAACCAAAAAGTACAGAGCAATTAAAACATAGGCCGCTGGCTTCATTTTCGAAAGAAAACTCAGAAATCGTCACATGTATCTCACAGTTCTTTTGTACTTAATATTTATTATTAATAAATTACGTACCTCAAACTAATTTTTGAAGAAAAAAACTTGTTAAGAATAAAAAATAATTGTTGGTGATTAAAAAACAAAAATAAAAAGCAAACATCATAAAATAAACAATAAATAATAAAATCAAAACATCAAATAACATAAATCAACAATAGCAAACAGGCTCTAACTCAAGCACCAAAGAGTTGAAAGCTACAGAAAAAAAACAAAGGGAAAAAGAAATCACTTTTTTCAATTTTAAACTATTGTTCACCACGTATTGACTTTGTTAATAAAATGAAACATGATATAGAAATTGATACAGAGAAATGAACTCATGGCAAAGGCCCGTCTATTACCAGTAAGGTGATTCCGTAGTAGTAGTTGGTGGACACTCGTTTTTACTTCAACACACTGCAGTAAAAGAAGCAAATATCTCAAGACACGCAGTAATGCTATTACCAAATAGCAGCCATGTTGCTAATCAGAAAAAACCCCTGGTTCGTTTTCTAGCAGACAGCAAATAGAAAACGACACAAGCTTCTATCACAACAAAAAAATTAAACTTACTTGTATAAGTAGGCGGCAATGCCTAAAACTATACACAAGAGAATGATATCTATGCAGAAGTTGCGACTCGACCTCAGCTGAAATTATAGAAAAAGAAATGAAATTGTTTGAGAAATGAAGGGCAAGACATGTAAAACATAAATAGATCACATAAGCGAAGGATGTGTTTACCTGGTTCACAGTCTCTTTGAGCCTCACATTAGTACTTTTAAGGTCAGACGTTGCCCTGTCAACCTGCAAGAACAGAAGAACACCAACACTTAAGCTTTCTACCGAATACATCGAAAGTAGACAATTTGAGGCTCCTAGGAATAATGTACTGGATCCATAATAGTTCTAGCTCAGAATGGTTTCATCAAAGTGCTAGCTTGCAGCCATGAGAAGACGTAAGAAAAACTTCAATAACATAATGCTTATATGAAGCTGATAAACAGAAAAGAAACACAGATTTACCTTGTCATCTATTTCGTCCATCAATGGCACTTGCCTGTCTAGTTCCTACAAGTAAAACTCACAACATGAATATCAACAAGAACCAAAACATTAAGCACTTACGAGAGAAATGTGCGTACAACGGATACAGAATCAAACCTCATTCATGTCATGGGCCATATCTTGCAAAGTGTCCAATCCTTCAGCTATAACATCTAAACCTTGATCCTGCAGAAAAGCATATTAATATTGAACATGAGACTATCACATGTTCTCTCTACCAATCTTCCTCAAACACTTGCCTGTCTGATCCTACGCATTTCATATTCCTGCCTAAAACGTCCCGTCTCTTCAGTTTCTTGAAAGTACTCGCTATCAAAACTCCCCTCTGACAAATATTTGACAAACCCATCAAAAAGATTCATATTAAATGGCAACTAACAGATTGTTGTTCGATTACCATAAGTGGAATCAATTTTAATCCCAGCATACGAGGCCGAAGCCTCCCAGCGGCCACCACCTTGTGAGGCTGCACTTGTACTTCCATCTGATATAGCTTCGATTCTATCTTTCAATCCAAAAACTAACTCGTTGCGACCCGCAAGCTCTTCTTTTGACAGCCCCTTGACCTACGCACGTTGGTGAGTCCAATCAGAATTTGTAACTGAAATCTCAAAGCCAATTAGACCATGATAATGACACTCAAAGAAAATGAAAAAAAAAAAAAATCTATATAAAGAAAACCTTTTTGAGGGCGAGCCTTTGCAGTTTGGGGAGTTCTTCGAGCAATCGAGCCTTCGTTCTTCGAACCTCTGCGTTCATAGCAACCGCCGCAGCCCTATTCTTCTCGGTTGCCGCCGACTCCGATTTCTACGTCGATTTTAGAAAATCAAACAATTGAACAGAGGAACGAAAACCCAAAGCCAAAAAAATCAAAAACCAAAAGGCAGTGAAATAAACGAACGAAGCAAAATATAAAAAATAAAAAAATTTAAAAAAAAAAAACTACTTGGACAGCAGCATCTATTTCGGCCTCGACGACGCCGTATAGGCGAGCGAAAGCATCGTCGCCGGAGACGTTGAGTTCCTTCTGCTTATCGACGTCGTACTTGTCGTACTTCTTGCAAATCGCGTCGGCTCTCGTGATCAAATCGATCACGGTCATCTTAACCTCTTTTTTTCACTAATTATCGTACTTCTTGAGAAGTGGTCTGTTGTGTTCTGTTCTGCTCTGTTCTGTCTTTCTTTTTGATTGCCTTTGACTCTGTTGGTTTCGATTCGTTAATTTGAAGTTGCGGTTGGACAGAGGGAACGACGGCGGGAGGGGGACGGCTACACCGAGACTGGCCAAAGCTGTGCGTTTTGATTTGAAGGCGAACGCGGTGGGCAGCTCTATGCTGGTTGTACGTGTAACGATACTTGTTTCTTGACGGGGTTGGATTACTGACACGTGTTGCCGGAAGTATCTGGCGGTCGGAATAGCTGAGAGACATTCCTTCTTTCATCGTGAAGGTCAGATTTTTTTTTTATTTTTTTAAAGGATCAAGTTCGGATGTTTGGACGAAATAAAGAAGTCAGTTTCATTAAATTACAAAATAGTCCTTAATGGAATAATGCTTATTTGAAATTACAATACATGACAAAAAAAATTTTAATGTAATTAAATTGAGTTTCATGATAAAATTTTATTGATCTGGTTTAGGAATTAAAATCCTCATGCTCTCTGTGAGTCTCAAATAATGAATTCTCATCTTTGATACCCTCATATGAGTAACAATTTACACTAAAAATGAATCGAATTTTACAAAATCTCAACTTAAAACTTTCTGAGATAAAAATCATTTTATTTAACTTGTGTGATATGAAATTTTAAAAAAAAAAAAGAAAAAAGGCCAAATAAAATTCAAATTAATTGATTCCTTCAAAATTCACCTATATAGCACAAGACCTAAAGAAATTAAATTATACTTTCAGCTTGTTTGTCTCTATATTGCTGGAGTGTTTAAAATAAATAAATAAAACTTAGAGAATATGGATACTCACAAGCAAGATCCCAATAATGTATTTGTAGAAAATCTAGATTATTTTTGTATTTACAAACTCAACCAAGTATTACAACTGTATTTGTTTAAAAAAAAGTTTTCAAAAATTTTAGAGACTTGAAATCGATATTTTTAACATTAAAGATTATTTTTGAGAGCTTTCAAAATAACACAAATGTGAAGTTTTTTTTTTTTTTAAAAGCTTTTTAACTAGATGTTATTGGGTATATGACATGCTTTATCTATATGGTTCTGAGGGTCACAAACTCGTCTAATTTTTCAAGGAGTTGCGGCAGACCGACGGATTCCAAGTATAAACAAGTGTATACAAGATGATATTATTGAAATTAGCCTATAAGGTGCTTTTTACAGAATAAAGGTTCCAGTCTTAGTAAATTAATGATAAAATAATTAGATTCCTATTTCCAAAAGTTACAGTTCAAACACCAACAAAAACAAGGATTAGATACCAAATTCCACAATAAAGACATTGTAATAATATTAATTATTGTCTTTGTTTTAGGCCAAGGATTAGTCATTTACGTCACAATTCAACGTTATTTATTAAAAAAAAATCATTATGATTTTGAATAAGATTTTTATACTCAATATATTAATTAAATTTAAAATTTAATACTATATTTCAACTCATATATATTTATTCTTATAAAATAAATATACTAAATTATTATCAAAGTCTCGTATTTAACGTCCACGTTAAGTGGTTCGTTTTCCTGTTTTATGCCTGTGAGAATAGTCGAAAGCATATTAGTTGGAAGATAACTTGTATGCAAAATTTATAGTCTTTTGATTTCACACACTTGCATGAATTAAGAATGTCGCTCTAATGGCATGTGGGTCCAAAGACGACAAATTCCTTGACCTAGCGCAGATAAAATTCGGCATATACTCATAATCTCTCTTTATTTCCCACCAAATTGCCGGAATATAATTTTCTGTTTCAATTGCCTAATTTGAATTGATCACGATTAATGTTGAAAAAGCACATAATTTAGAGAGGACACCTCAACTTGAATCCCGAATTATAGGCCAAGTGGACTCACAGTAAATTAAATCAAACCTATGTTATTGTTACTGTAAAAAAAAAACTAAAATAAATTATTTTTTATTGTCTAACTGTAATATTAAAATCTATTACATATATATATATATATATATATATTCGCGAAGTTGTAGGGTTGGGTGATAATCCGTGACACAGTCCCACTCATAGAATCAGCAGGAGCTCTAACACATGCCTGAGGTGGGAGGCAGAGGTTAGAGTGAAATTGAGAAAAAGAATGAAGAGAGACTCCTTCTTTGCCCAAAAAGTCATTCTTCCTTCATTGACTTGAAAAACAGACCAACCAAAACAATTAAAATAAAAGAAAAGGCCATCAGCATAATACAAAGTTCAATACTAAATACCCAGTAAATCATGATTATCAAAACCCTGTGCAAACTCACTCGTCAGAATTTAATCTTCTTGAAATTTGGGTACCTATCAGACTCCAATTTCACACCTAAACCTATCGTTATGACTCAAAAAGTTTTTAACTTTGAGCTATTAATTATCTTCTGAACACTCTCAACCTCTGGCTCTGAAACTTGGTATTTCTTAATCAAAACTTTCATCTCTTTCACGATGGATCGACGGGGTTCCGGATGTCAATGCAGCACCGGTAAAACCCAAGTTCCTTGCCAATCTGGAGGCCAACCTAGCAAGCCGAAGGTGAAGGGGGGTCCAGCAGTGGAGAAGGTCGCCATGAAACAGAGGTGGACACGGTCCAATAACGGAGGTCGCTTTCTGCCTCGCGCACTCCCCTCTCCCTCTCGTGTTGTTGCACTTTCTTAGAGCAGAAGTAATTTTCTGCGAAAAAAAAAAAAAAAACGTTTATTTTACATTCGTTAGAAAAATATTTTACGTTGACTGTCAAACATCAAAAAAATGAGAAAACAATTATTTTCAAAAATTATTTTACAACAAACAAATGACCCCAACTTTTTGTGATGTGTGTGTGAGTTTAGTGCAAAGCGATGAGATTTCAAAATCGATGGGACAAGTCCGTGGGCAAAACGCGTAATCAGCGCATTGGCACGACGCCTGGGCACACTTTTTCTTTGCTAACCCGCTTCTGTCTCGGTGATAATAATAATCAGTCACATTGATGGTTTGATCTACCAATTATTCTTAAATGCATTATGGGTACGTTGGTTAAGGAAAACCATGCCCATCGAAGTCTTTCACAATGCACCTTGCCCTAAGAGAGGGTAATATCTTGCGTATGATGCTACATTACCATCCCTTTCTACACTGCCACCGTTACCAAGCTTATCATTGACGACATAACCACAATAACATTAATAACAACATACTTTTAATTTTAAATTTAATTCAAAATAACTATATAAGTTTTTTCTTTTCATCGTTTAATTATATCATTATGAACTAAGTTTGGTGGAGTTATGATTAAAGATTTTCAAAATAATCTAAAATTTTCTATTATTTTCTTTTTGTCTTTTACCTAAATTTCATTACATCTCTTAATTAAAAAGTATCTTTTGCGTTGTACATGTCTAAACAAACCTCATCTTATCAATTTGCAAAGAAAGATTTATTCGAAAGGACCACGAGGAGATTTATCAAATTTGTCCCATTTTCCTCGTCTGGCTTTTTGATTCACAACCTCCATCTTTTTTTTTTTTTTTTTTTGTAGTAGGAAGAAGATTATTTAACTAAAGACAAAAGGGTAAGAGAGGCAAACGGCATCCCAATAGCCGATAATTCGACCTTTTTTTTTTTTTGATAAGTTCAATTAAATTATGGACCATCAGCTTATGAAAATAAGGGGGCAACAATATATCTGCGCAAATTAACAATTTCTTTTTTAGAATATTTTTGGTAAAGTGGTTTATGTTTTTTCAGGTAGAAATACAGCCCTAATAAAATTAAAAACGACTAATTTTTATTTTTATTTTTTATCATCCAGAGCAACAAGTAGCTTCACCGGAACTCTAACACCAAATCAAATAATTCCCACATTTTATATATAGAACACTACTACGCCTCAATACAAATAAAAAAAAAAATTGCGGGAAGCATTACACATGTAAAAGGATGATAAAAAAAACTTAATCGTTTTTAATTTTATTTATTAAAAACAACATTTTCCCATCAAATTTTGTCACTTAATATGTACTTACTGCTTACTTTTTTATTTTTTTTGGTTATACTTATAATATAATTTTGTTACATAAACCTAAAAATTTTTGCAAGGACAAGCACAAGTTATGTAATCGGTGGTTCTCAATAAATATAAATAACTTCGACTGAGAGTTGAATTTTAGATATTTGATTTTAAAATGAATTTAATACCAACGCGGTTTTGCTCATTGATTTTTTTTTCGGCCATATGAGTCTAGACTCGTATCTCGCTACTTGTATTATTGTTTCCGATATAAGAATGGCCCACAGACGTTGTCAGTCTTTGTTAAGCACGATAAAACAAAACGTGTTATGCTTTGATTCTTCTAGCTCTCTCCTGTCAAAATTTCCCTGGGAGAATAATCTCATTAAAAAAAAAAGAAAAGAAAAAGAATGGCAGATTATTCGATTCTATGGTGCCCCTGGAATGGGATTCTCAGTCTTTTCTTACTCTTTTCACTGATCTTTGGTGACTCCCACTCAGCTAGTGAGCTGGATCAGTACAATACCTTCACTGTTTCAAGCTTCAAATACCCAGAAACTGAGGTGAAGCCCTATAGTTTGCGCTATATCAGAGGTGTGAGGAACCCTTCTGGGGATTTTGATTAAATTCTTTTTGAGCTTTCCTCTTTTTGTTTTTTTGTTTTTTTCTTATCAAGGATCATGGCGAAAAGGGCAGTGCCCAAAATTTTGGAATTCTGCCAAGAACTGAAAGAATCATTTTACTTCGATAATTTCAATACTTCTTGGTTTCTTCATCTTGTGGGTGCTAAAAGAAAGGTTCTTTTTGGTCCTTTATTGATTGTTTTGATCGGTTTATTGTTTTTGTTGCAGTTGATTTGCCACCGTGGTTCTCCTCAGTGT
This sequence comes from Bruguiera gymnorhiza, assembly GCA_020883675.1. Lineage (NCBI taxonomy): Eukaryota > Viridiplantae > Streptophyta > Magnoliopsida > Malpighiales > Rhizophoraceae > Bruguiera > Bruguiera gymnorhiza. The sequence continues at coordinate 2,910,500 of JAIRCJ010000136.1, read as the reverse complement.
CTATAGCCGTGGAGTCGGACGTGAACATTGTGAGTATGACTATGCCTTCTTAATCTATGTGTAAAGCTATTGAATTGAACTTTTATAATACGTTTAATTGTCTTGGATTTCATGTTGGAGTTATGTTATCAATACTGTTTCTGATCATTTATGAACTCTGGTTTCTTAAATTATACCTGTAATGATTTTCTCGCTTTCATATTCGCTCGTGGTTCTGGTTCTAACAGGATGCCAAAAGCATATCAAAGTTTCCAAGGAGCCACCTACCAGTTATCTGCTTCAGAGATGGCAGCCCTCCTCTGCCTGACGTGTTAAACAGTTCTTTGATACAATTAGGTACAAGAGGCATGAAAAAAAAAAAAAAGGAGTTATTTTACTTAATAATCATGATTCTGTCTTCCTATTAAATGAGGGGGAAAAGAAACACATGGAATGCCCTCCTCGTTACTGCCAAGTTCATTTTCTATTGGGGTTGCTTGCATAAAAATTCCTGATTATTTAAGTCTTGTCTTTGCAGTCCTTTCAACTGTGTTGTCTCAATTTTCCTACAAGTCCTAGACTGTCTCCTTGCACTATCTTTCTATTTATTGCTTGCTCATGCTTTAAGTCTAAATTGATTTTTTTTTTTTTCAGTTATTCTGTGTTCCATGGATTGGCTGATATTGTTACTGGTGTTACAGTAGTAGATTCACTCTCAAATGGATCATTTGAAGGAGTTCAAGATCCGCAGAATGTGCAATGCTATCTGATGCAGAAAAAAATAGCAGTGAAGTTGACGAATGAGCAGGTTTGCCATTAGTTTTACTATTGCAACTTGCATTCTGTCTGTACCATGCAGAGCAGCATGATTTGTCTCAACAGCAGTTCCTGTTTGGGGAGTCAAATTGCTTTGTTTGCCACAAATCACAGTTGAAATAGACGTGTTCTTTTCAGCATGGAAAGTGGTTTTCCTTATTTTTATTTAGAGCTTTTTTTGTGGTTGATACTGGTTACCAGAATTGAACTTATGAGGTTGTTCTTCAGATATCTCCAGGAGTGTGGTATTTAGGTCTATTTAATGGCATTGGACCTACAAGGACACAATCAAAAATGGTACAATTCTTTCAAATTAGTTATTGGTGTGTGATTGCCATTCAATTTTTCTTTCTGTCTGACTTTGTTGTTTCAATGTGCTCTGATGCTTTAGTAACATGCCAGGTACTGCATTGACTAAAAGAAACGCTCTGGACTCAGTGACATAGATACATAGCTGGTGGTGTATATAAAAGAGAAACAATTCTTGATAACTACTATTTTATGAGATGGCTTGTACTATACAGATAATTTCTCTTTGTTTGCATTGAGAACAATGCAGGCTGATACACACATTTCCAATTACGTGAACTAATCAAGAGTCTTCCCTTACACTTGTGCCTGTGGTAGCTAGCATAATCAGAAATTTCTAAAATATTGCTTGAAGCTGATATTTGGAAGTTTAGCATCCCATCCTCTTTAATGTTAGAAATGTGACTTCTTGGTATATGAATCAATAGTGTAACCTTACTTTCATTTTCACCACAATAAAGAGATCATTCTAGGCATTCATGAAAATTGTTGATGACTACTATTTTATGAAGTGGCTTGTACTATACAGATAATTTCTCTTTGTTTGCATTGAGAAGAATGCAGGCTGATATACACATTTCCAATTACGCGAACTAATAAAGAGTCTTCCCTTACACTTGTGCCTGTGATAGCTAGCGTAATCAGAAATTTCTAAAACATCACTTGAAGCTGATATTTGGAAGTTTAGCATCCCATCCTCTTTAATGTTAGAAATGTGACTTCTTGGTATGTGAATAAATAGTGTAACCTTACTTTCATTTTCCCCTTAATCAAGAGATTATTGTAGACATTCATGAAAATTGTGATGGTTCAATTACAGCAAATCTTCTGGCTTTGCAGATTGTCCGCAGCCCAACATACTCCTTTAGTGCCAATGTTACTGTAAATGGATGTACAACCTCAACAATGTGGGGCCAGTACTGCAACAAGACAATTGGACCACTTTCATGTTCTCAATCTGACAGCTACAGTCTCATGAATAATATATCTGATGCTAACTTGGAAACAATTGAAAAGGTGGTTTCTTGCAAAAACTTTGAGGTATCTTGCCATGGAGGAGGTGAACCAAGAGTGTTTTCATGGGAGGAGGTTGAGATGGTAGAACAAATAACAATTGCAGCGACAAATGTCAGTTTTAGTGCAAACACATCAAATGACACTGTCAGCACTAGTGGAGTTAGTTTGATGTATTTTGCTCGGCATGGTGCAATACCTTCAAGGACACTGCACGACTTTTCTGGCAACTTAAATAAAGCTCCTTTGGTTATTCGCTCTCCAAAGTCTGGTCGCTGGTATATTACTATTTTACCTACTAATATTTCGGAAGAACCTGGAGGTAGTCCAAGTACTGAAATGAAAGTTTGCTACTCCATTAACTGGCAAGTTTTTGGATGTTCAATGGGGAAGGCTGGACTGAATTGTACCTTGGAAAAATATGTGCTTCAAGTAAGGTTTTCAAGGGACATCAGTTGTCCACTTTTTTGTTCTGACAAACCAATTTTGCTTTTAGATGCAAGCCCAAACTGCATTCTTTTCTTTTCCTTTGGATAGCTTTTGCTTGCTAAAATTGGTGATAATTATACTCAACTAATCTGTAAGACAGTGACTTTCAACTAGTACCACTTGTTATGAAAGCATAGAAACAGACAACTTGGAATTGGCTGCATTTTACTTAACAAAGCAATTTGTGATGAAATAGACAATTGAATGAATTCATAGGATAAAACATACCAGAAACATGTGGGTATGCTTGTCGAGTTTTGACCATGAGCTATTTCTGGGCTAAGGTGAAACGCATTTGGGGATGTTGGTGTCTAGGAATATCATGCCTCCAGTCACTCTTGTCCCTACAGTAGACTGTAACCATGAAATTCTGGAACATAACAATTTAATCTAATGGGCTCACAATTTGGTTATGGAGATATGCCATTGGAAGCACAGTTCTGCAATGAGTTACCTATAAATACAGTTTTATGTATGAACTCTGATTTTTCCCATTGATTTCATTATTTCAAAATTAATCTTTTAAGCAGCCTACCTTTCATAGTTGAATTCAATTAGTTCTTGATGGAATTATCCTCATCAAAACTGCTACTTACAAGCTGAAATTGTTATTTGCAGACTGTTCTCAGGAGGGATAACTCACCCTTTGAGTCCTATTATTTGCCAGACAGTGGAAAGGTCTCATCAGACGATGCTAATTTTCCTCTTGCAGCCCTATTAAGCAATTCCTCGTATAGTAATGATTCTTGGACTTATTTTCTTTTAAACATTCCCCATGGTGCAGCTGGAGGGAATATACATATCCGGCTAACATCAGATGCAAAAATAGATTATGAAATATATTCTAGGTTTGGCGGATTGCCATCTCTTGATAGTTGGGATTATTATTATGCGAACAGCAGTAAAAATAGTAATAGTTCCATGTTTTTCGTGTTATATGATTCAAGTGAAGAAAAGGTTGATTTTTACATCCTATATGTTAAGGAAGGAACTTGGGCTTTTGGACTGAGACATTTGAATACCAGTAATAGTATTTCGCATGCACAGCCTTTCATGTCTGTTTCAGTCGAGAGATGCCCAAAAGGATGCTCCTCTCGTGGGGAGTGCAAAGTAGCTTTGGATGCCAGTGGATTGACATCATACAGGTTTCATGTTCACCCTCTATTTTTTTATTTTTTTTCTGCATCTTTTAAGGATTTACTTAGCTTGTTATACAATGTCTGGGTTTCTTAAATTAATGAATTGACTAGAAGGATTTTAGGTGCTACAACTTGGCTTAATGTGTAAAGTTGAACTGCATATTTATTGCTATCAGACCTGCTTTGACCATGCTATGCTTTCTTTCTCAGCTTCTGCTCCTGTGACCGAACGCATGGAGGCTTTGATTGTAGCATTGAAATCATATCACACCACAGTATGTATTGTTTTGTAAATTTATGTGACATTAGCTTTCTATTTTATTTAAATTTCTATTATTTGATTTCTTCTCTTGCATATCGTCAGAGAAATAAACTTACCTGTATGCAAATTGCTCATTAGCAAATTAATTGATTAAGCAGAGAGATGTCTGCTCCCAAAGAGAAAGTGCAAAGGTTGCAAAATAACTGGAAAAGTCCAAGCCAGAAAGTTTAAAACCATATTCATGTCCATTTGACAAATATTTGCTTTGACGCAAGATCTACTAGCTGTTCACTGACAGACCAATTTTTCTTGGGTCTATGTAGCCCCATCTTAGAAAAGCAATTAGCTAGAGTCAATCAACCACAAACACAAACACCTGCGAAGGAAGTTACAAGTTTAAAGTTGCAAATTGGTTGTCTTTACCTAACTAAAAAACTGAAACCTTCTGTAGGTCACATGTGGCAGTCAATTGCACTTATTGGATCAAATGCTGCTGCTGTACTTCCAGCATATTGGGCTCTCCGGCAGAAGGTAAGGCTCTTTTTTTCAAAGAAAAAACACTGACCGTGTTGCCATTTTTAAATGAAATGGGCAAAAAAGGCAAACCATAACTATATATTATCTGACGCAAAAAATTGCCCCAATGTTTATGATAATAACAACAATATTTCTTAATGTTATCATGGCATTATTTGCCTCTAGTTCTGTCACAGTGCTGATTTTACCTGACAATCAACTAGAAGTGTTGTCTGTGCTTATAAATATCATGGGAGTACATTTATAGTGATGTTTCTGAGCCCAGAGCACACTCTGCATTTGGTTGACTTATTCTGATTAGAGATATGAACATTTAGGGCCTGCTATTCAGTATGATGATGTAAAGGACTTGTGATTCTGTGTAGGCATTTGCAGAATGGGTGCTTTTCACTTCCAGCGGAATTTCAAGTGGGCTATACCATGCATGTGATGTTGGCACCTGGTGTGCATTATCTTTTAATGTCTTGCAGGTATAATTGTGTCCTTCAATGTTCTACAAATGCAACTTCTGCAGATCCTTAATTTCTTTTAGGATGCTTGGGAACAGATATAAATTGAGTGAGTCAGATATGAAGAAGGTACAAAGCTTACAGGGCTGGGAAGGTTGCTGTTAACTTGGATTTTCTACATGTAGCTCTCTTCTGGCTGCCTTATGATTTGTATTATGGAATGGAACCTATACTAACTTAAAAAGCTTAAACTATCAGGTGGTGAGCCCATAGGCATCATAAGTTAGACTAGGTTTCTATATTTAGTCCATATGAGATTTTATAATCTTTTAACAATTTGAACCTTTTGCACTCTAGGAATCTTCTGAGATAGGATGACTGTGTGGAGTACAAGAGCACCAGCATGAAAATCTTTTATGGAAACATGATATTTTGTTGGTTTCTGATTTCCTGTTAGTGTGTGTTATGTTCTCACATACATCCCCATCCAAAAAATTTGAAAATTTCCTCTTTACTTGTATCATAAGGATTAGTTGGGCAGAGGAATTCTACGATTTCAGGGTTTTTCTCATACAAACTCTACTGTAAGAAAAATCATTTTATTTAATAGAAGTTTTTGACTTTCTCTACAATCGAGCCACAATTCAGGTTGGCACATGGGCCTGCCCACCCTTGAAACTAATCAGGAATGGTTTAGCACAGCTCATTACTTTCTCTGGGTGCATGTTTGTGGATTTTTTCTAGCTTTCTTGTTTTATTGATTTCTTTCGCTAAGGAATGATGTCATAGACTTACAGGTTGAAATCTTATTGACTAGTCACCTGGAAAATGTTTCAGTTCATGGATTTTTGGCTGTCTTTCATGGCCGTAGTGAGCACTTTTGTATACTTGGCAACTATCGAGGAAGCTCTTAAAAGGGCTATTCATACAGCTGTTGCCATCCTTACAGCCCTTATGGCCATAACCAAGGCTACTAGGTATCTAGAACAAGTGCATAAAGTGTGTTTGATGCATTTAGCTTTTGTGATTTAAGCTTTTAACTAAGGTAAAATCTGCAGAACTTCCAATATTATTCTTGTGGTAGCAATTGGGGCACTTGGTCTTCTTGTTGGATGGCTACTAGAGTTCTCCACCAATTTGAGGTCGTTTTCCTTTTCAACGGAATTGTGTTTAAGTATGTCCGTCAGGTGAGTTTCTTTTTAAATACTAGGGGGAAAAGGGGGATATTTAGTTTGTCCATTATTGTATTTAAACATGCAGTGTAATGCAGAAGACTGCATATCGGTTATGTTAAGTTGCAGTTGGACGAGTATCATTTGCACTAGTTGCATTTCTGTGATACGGATGCATGTTTTGTTTGTAAACTGGACATGCATATATAAAGAGTGAACATCTTAGCCACATTTTTTTTCTTTAGAATAAATTGAGGACCTTTTCTGTTGTAGATGGCATTCTATTAGAAATTGGATGAACAACTTGATCAAGACTTTGTTCAGAAGATTTCGATGGGGTTTTCTACTGGCGGGATTTACTGCATTAGCCATGGCAGCAATAAGCTGGAAACTAGAAAGCAGCGAAAGCTACTGGATATGGCACAGGTACTATGAACTTGGTTAATTCCCACCTGACCTTCCGCCAAAAATTCTCTTTTTATGCACATCTTATTTGCATTTTTCTGACCGATAATTCTTTTTGTGAAATGCTTTGCAGTGTGTGGCATGTCACCATATATACATCTTCCTTTTTCTTTCTTTGTTCAAAGGCTGAAATTATAGACAATGCGACTCAAAGACCTCCAGATGGAAACTATCGATTGACTCGACAAGATTCCTTTTCGAGAACTTAGTTGAAAAGGATGGGGGCCAAGGGGGGAAAGATTTTCTGAATTCGCCTCGCAGCTCCCTCTCGAAACAAGTTACAGTCTAGGCATCCGGAAGGTTGTAGCTATCAACTATGAGTAAAAGACTGAAGACCTAGTTGAGTGCATTAACCTGCTGGCACTGACCAAAGCAGGACATTTATGGTGCAGCAACGAAGTGCGCTGCAAGTTTTTTCAGGCATGATTTTCCACTTATATACCCCACTCTTATGAGCCCCATTGTAAATGTGTCTGTACAGAAAAAGGTAAGGCTATCGGTGACAGTTAACAGGCAACAGTTAGAAAAGCGTTATTACAATTGAAAGCCTTTGGAAGTGCAGGGGATGAGGACAAATGCCTCCCGTGTTGGGCTGTTCGCCTACGGGACAACCTAACATTATGTCTCTTCTACGGTGATTTGGGTACATGACCTGTTCAAATCCCAGCGGTGGGTTGTCACGTTAGCCCACGGGCCGAATTGCGTGCGGAATAAGGTATTTTACGTGTAATCGTTGGGTGATTGCTTTGCTACAAAGATGGCTTTTGGTTTTCTTTTTTTAAATTTATAATTTCATAATTTAGGTGTCCTGCGAGAAAATCTACAAAGCTAGGCTTCGGCCCATAAAGAATGGGCCGGGTTAGGCTCACTCGAGTGGGTCGGCTCTGTAAAGGTCATTGAAGGTTCTGAATCCATCAGACTGGAAAAGTGAGTTCTCGACAGATTTGAGTCTTGAGTGCTTAGTTCTCCACATTTATGAGTTTTAGTTTACTAGTATTGATGTCGTCTTTAAGATTTAAAACTCTTAAGTTTGAGATTGAGTCGGAGTCAATTAATTAAAAAAGAAAACACAAAAAAGGACCAGAAATAATCACGATAACCGGCGTTTCTATATGGACGGTGGAGATTGCGGGAGAAGCCCGAGCCAGCATCTGGGCTGCGTAGGATGGTTAAATTAATAAAATATATAATAGTCTAAATACAATATAAACAAATCTATAAAAAAAGAAAAAAGAAAAGAAAAAAGTACAATAAAAATAATATCTCTTTAATTTATATTTTTGTACCATTATTTATATATATATTTTTTTATTCTATCTATTTATATATTTTTGGGAAACCGTTTGGTGATGACATCACCGGAAGGACCTGCCTCGGACCCACGTTTATTTTATGCGGCCGGCCGCAACGTTCCACGCTGCCGGTAAGTGTAACCGACAGTTAACTTCTGACCTTGTCTTTCATGTCGTATGAATATCATCCCATAAATATAAGTACGAGGGGAATTGTCCAACTTAAATGCCAAAAGCTTGGGACCCAGGAATTTGACATTTCGCATTACCTTTCAAGTTTTCATTAATCAATCAAGCCCTCTCTGTTTTAAACAAAAGATTATTTAATTTAGGGAAGAAAGCATCGGAAAAAATGGTAAGCAATTAATAAATTTTCCGCTTTTTGGCCATCTCTTACTCTTTTTTTTTTTTTCATTATTACACTAATATATATATATATATATATATATATATATATATATTAATTTTCCTTCAATTTGATGGGCACGACTTCGGGGCCCACGGATCCTAGATAGTTTGCTGATTTGCTAGGTCGCCAACGGTTGTAAGTGACTGCACGCAGACTTCGGGTGGTTGAACCTACCTTAGAACCGATGTATCAAAACAAACACTTGATTACGTAACAAACCTGTTAAGAGACTTGTGAAAAATGTGCAGTTAGTTATCTAATGACGTGCATATTTTTATTATATTTGATTGATATTTTATTAAATTAAAAACACATTAATACCTAACAATTTGTTGTTTTTAATATATTATTACTAAGTTTTTTCTCAAGAAAAAAAAATACAAATGTAGTTACGTGTGTACAAATCTAAGTAAATATAAAAAAATTATTATATTATTTTTTTAATTATTTTTTTATATATTAGTATATAGTAGTATTTTTTTATATTACATATAAAAAAGATATTATATATTATATAACATTTTGTACAAAATATAGTATGAAAAATTTTTGTATTTTGTATGTAATATAAAAATTTTGTATATTTATTTCTTAAATTTACCGTATTTATATTTACACAAATTTTTCAAAAAAAAGAAGAAGAGGAAGAAGAAGGAGAAGAAGGAGAATTTCATTAGAAGAAAATGCAAAACAGTACATTTTTAAATCTCTAAGTGAATTCAATCGAGGGACCGAGAGAGGTAAACGAGTGGAGCTCGCTTACTAAGAAACAAAGCACAAAAGAACAAAGGATAATAATAATAATAAATAAATAAATAAAATACTCTGTATTCTTCTTCCCTTTCCCGAATCGATTTTTTCTCTTACGAAGTTGGGTGGTTGGGTTGTTGCCTACGGCTCCCTCTCTCTCTCTGTCTCTCTGTCTCTCTCTTTCTCCCCATTTCTGCCTTTCTCTAATATTAGGGTTCATGTTCTCTGCTTGGCCGATTGGTGCTGAATTTGAATTTGTTTATATTTATTTGATTTTATGCATCTGTTTTGTGTTTTTCACTGATGTATTTTGTTTTGTTTCTTTTTCCAGATTTAATTGTGATTAGATTGTTTATGAAATGGTGCCAAAAAATTGCTTGCTTGCTTGCCTAGTTGCTGGATGGATTTAGTTCATGGGCTTGTCAAAATTAGAATTAACCTGTGCATGTGGTTACTGAAAATATGGTTTCTGTTACTCACAACGCTTATTTTGATGATTTTTTTTGTTTTTTTTTTTTTTTCATTACATTAACATAGTTGGTTGCCATTCAACAGGAAGCTATGTGCCGATCGCTGGTGGCATTGATTGAAGTGTAGAAATCATCACGGGGGATGGGAGGTTGCTGTTGTTCTTCCAGGAAACCTCATCTGCACGGAACGCCCGTATATTATTATGTTAGTGACAGCTTCATCTGTTGAGTATAATTATGTGGCATTGTTGCCTTTTGTTATGCTTTTCTTTTAATGCTTGATCAGATATCTCGAGTGCACATATGATGGATTATATTTTTGTCCGATAATTCTTGTCTCCGTCTTGCATTGAAGTGCTTTTGGATTGTTGGGAGAAGTGGGAATCATTCGCGCTTAGGAAGATAACTGATTGACAACCTCCACCCTCACAAGAAACAGAAAAAACGTAGCACTAAATGTGATATTCAGAATTTTTCTCAGCTCTTTGAGGATATGGTATCACCAGATATCGGTTAGTGGTGAACAAAGGAAAGGTTGTCACTAATAACATGTCGGTGTCCTTTCACGAAATTAGTGGTTCTCCTTGCCACACAAACTGTAATGTGTTGATACAATCATCCAGTTCATTTAAATTGTTAAAAGTACGTTTCATTGTAAAGTTTCTGTACTCAGTTTTGTTTTCATAGCTCAAGCTCTGTGATGGAAGTTGGAAGTACTGGAGTCTTAAATCAGCTACCACTGAAAGCCAAAACCTTGTCCAATGATCCAAGGAAGAGACTTATTGGGCACAATCACACCTCTAACATCTACCAGCTCTGATAACTATCTCAGTTTTAGTTTTTGGTAGTTGTTCATGTCTTCTGTTGCATTCTGTGAATGGGAATCTTAGTGGTGTTCTGTACAGAAAGGGAACTGCATTTTATGTTGATAAGCTGCTAATTAACAAGTGAAATTTCACGTATGCGTTTCAGAATGCATTATTTGCTCCTAGTATATTCCCCAGAAGGAAAGGAAACAAAATTTTAGGAGGTTCTAGTAGCTTTAATTGTTGACATTTGTTAGTAAAGGGATGTCAAATGCTGTTCATATTTTGATGTTGAAACAGACTTCAGTCCAGAGTTTGCTTTTGGCATATTTGACAGGGTTTTCCCTCCAATGCAATATTCACTATGGAGCTAAACAAGAAAATATTTCATTTGTGGAAACCTATTCTCTGGCTGATTGTCACCCCTTACAAATGTCATTACATCATTCTTGAACTTCTAAACGACTTGTTGCAGTGTCCACCAGCTTTGGAAGATCATGGCTCCCTAACATCTCACAGTGGCCCAGCCTCTGCATTCACTGCTGGTCTCCTGGTTGAATTCAATTTGAATACCTCAACTCCAGATACTTTCCGGCCTCCTCCTGCACCCTTACCATACGATGTGGGTCTGAGATGTCCGCAATCAACAGATTCTGACACTATTAGAGAAACAATTAGTCGTGGTAGCTTTGAAACTTTAGCAACATGTGAAGATCTAGAGGAATCAGACTGCAAGACACAAGCTAGTCCTTTGCCCCTCTCCCCGAGGAAGTCTGTAACATCAAAGTTAAACGAATCCATTGAATTAGCCACAGAAGAAGAGGATGCTTGCCCCATCTGTCTTGAAGGTACAATAGTGCCACTCTACTGAGGTATTAATTTGATCTTTAGGAGCTCAGCACTGATGATTCAACTTTGGCTTCACTGCAGAATATGACACAGAGAATCCAAAACTTATTACAAAATGTGAGCATCATTTTCACCTTTCATGCCTTCTGGAGTGGATGGAAAGGAGTGAGAAATGCCCCATATGTGATCAGGTTTGACTCTGGAGAAATTGACTCTGTGTACCTCAATCAGATGGTAATTGTCTCGTACTAATTAGGGGACAGTTGACATGTTCTAGCCTCCTTTAGGATAGAACCTCATTACCCCCACAAATTAAGACTACGAGCCATTCTCAAAAGCTTTTTTTCCAATTTTTCAAAACTTGGTTATACAATGCGCGTTACTCTTTCTTCTTCTTCTTCTTCTTCTTCTTCTTCTTCTACATCTTCATCTTCTTAAGTTTTTTGTTTTGTATGCTTACATTCCATCATTCATCTTATAGGAAACAGTGTTTGACCATACCTTCAGCCAATAGCTCTTGAATGCTACTCCAGGAAGGAAACATGTTTTTTTGCTCTGAATTGACACCTTCCAACCCAGGGGGATGCAGATTTAATTTCAGTTTGGTTAGTGGATTTGGCCGCATATTCGTTTTCAGTTTGGTTCTGTTGGATGGTGTCTTCCAGACGTCATAATTTTAGTCTTTGACTACCGTGGATACCAAAAGTGAAGGAATGACTGATGCAACATCAGAAACTCTATTCATGCTTCTTGTTTATGCTGATGCTATGGTTGCAAGGTATCAACAATCGAACAAACATCCAAATGGTAGTTTGGTCGAACCAGTTCAAATGCGAGTTTGTGCAAACTATGTTGCTTCGCAATGAATTAGAAAAGTAGAAGCAGTCAGTTCTGTCCTTTATGTTTATGAACTCCATTTTTCTTTCTTCGCAAATATTGCCTTTTGATTTGGCTTGTGCGCTGCATATATCTATCTTTTACACTGGTTTTGTAAATTACGTCTGGTGATCATTGAATGGAGTAAGCATCTGGTTCTCATAAAGTATATTAAAACTGTAATCAGCAATGAAAATGTATATTTTGTATCTACATACATTCGTGTCGTTTTTCTTTTAAATATTGTATCTATGTCTGTTTGTCATTGTTGGAGTTTTAGTAAGAATTCTTTTTATAGTATCTGAAGGTATATGCTTCTGCATGTGTTATTGCGTTTCTTACTTGCTGTCCCATGCATCTCTGCTTCCGTTCCCTCCAGCTCCTTCCTAAGCACTACCTTAAGTCACTGGGCATAATTCTTTTCGTCTCTGCTTATATTTCATGGAAGGTAAGCGGAATTGTTTCAGGCAAGTTTTTCGTACTTAGTAGTGTACAAATGGAATCTCTGGATGTCTTCCCTGTCTGTCTAAGCGAATTGGAACGGCATAGGACGTTCTGTGGGCATTAGTTCACTGTCAACTTTTTCTCAAAATCACCTTTAAGTTTTCACGTGGCACCTAGGTGGCCATTGATGTGGCGAATTCTACTTATCCTAAAGTCCACGCGGACTAAGTCAACTCTTTCAAAAATTATTCCGTGTCACGTTATCGCTTCATTGTCCTCCAACCAATTTCTCTCTCTCTCTCTCTCTCTCTCTCTCTCTACGCCTTTTTCTCTCCATCACCGCCATCTGAACCCAAGTTCGCCGAGCAACCACCGCCAACACCAGCAACCCAAGCCCACAACATCACAAGTCAAAAGAATGATGCGACTCACACCTAATCATCCGTTGCTATTAAGACTCGGATCAAACCAAGAGTCACTGCCTACCTGCTCTCGTTGAAACCCATGGTTGGCCGTGCCCCAGCAGCCGGTCATACCCCTTATGCCAGCTTCGCCACATTTCAGCAGCCCGCCAACCCCCGCCCACAATAGTTGTTGGATCCCCAAAAACTCAATACAATTTAAAGGATCTAAATCAGTTAGAAAATTAAAGGCAAAGATAAAGGAAGAAGAAGAATACGTTGTGGGTTTTAGTTGTGTTTTTTTTCCATTTTTGCATTGGGTCTCTAAAACCGAAAATGAGACTAAATCAAACGAGAAAAAAAGGAAAATAAATGGTGGTCATCGGTCTTTTGGGTCCCTGATCTCCAAGATTGCAAGAACCTAGAATGAAAAAGATGGATCCGTTGTGCTTAAGGTCCTCTCTATCCTTTGGGTCGCAGAGAGGTTTTTGAGGATCCTGTAATGATGTCCACTGATGGGTTTGTGAGTATTTTTAGCGGCTGGGATTTTCTGATGTAAGCAGGAGAAAGAGGAAGTTGGTATGTTAAAAGAATCTTCTTTTTTTTTTTTTTGTCTTAACTTGATGTTGAATTGTGACATTTTCGTGCTTCCAGCTTCAATTTTGAATCGGCTGAAGGCACTCATTTGTATGATTAGGTGTGGAAGGATACACGATAATAGCAAAGGGTGTTGGGTGCTTTTTGTGTGGTGTTTGTTGCTTGCCCCGTCGCCGTCCATGGTAAACCAACTCTACAAGGTTCTTGCTCAAGATACGGCTTCGGGGGTGGACGGGTGTGCGGAATGGTGGTGACGGAGGAGAAGCAAAGATTTCAACGGTGGGTGATGAGGAGAGAGAGGATGGGCTGGGCTGGTGAGAGAAAGAATGACGCGGCACGAGAGAAATTGTTAAAAAAAAAAATGACCTGGTTAATGTGCACCACGACAGCTGTTGTCACATTACCCACCAAGTAAGCACTTAATGGTGATTTTGAAAAAAAAAAAAAAAAAGTAACGTTCTGACCTACTTTCTAACGACTCTTACCTAAATTAAACTTTTTTTTTTTAGTCTGTAACCAAAACCTTAAAATTCAAAAAAGTACTAACCTAAACGTGAATTTATCTCACATTCTGTGAATAGAAAGAAAGTGGCTCATCATCCTGAATCACGAGGCATAATGCAAAGTAGCTTCTGAAGCTATCAGCTAGACTAGCGTTGGTGTAACTATAAAAAAATAAATAGAAATCAATAAATAAAGAAGTAAAGGAGAGTTGTTATACAGAGACTATCTCGGCGCACAGCGGGTGGGACAAAAATTTCTGCAGGGTCGTTTAATGTCAAAGTCTATGCCTAACTTCAACAATAGCTAAAGGACTATGAAGGGCAGCTTATTCCTACCATTAGAGTCAGCATAACTGTTCTCTTACCATAAATTTCCATTTTCAAATTATATATATATATATATATAACATCATAAGAACATTAGTTATAAATTAAATTCAGGTCAAATTATTTGTTAATATTTTAATATAATTTTGAATAAAATTTTATTATTTAATTATAATAATGTTTAAATTTAAAATTTAATAATACACTTTAATCACATTTTATATTTAAAAATATATAAAATTAAATATATAAAAATATATTAAATGATTACTGTATTTAAAATGTGGTTACATCTCTAAATTTAGTCAAATGAGGTTGCTTTTTAAAATAAAATTAGGTTTCAAATGTATGTGTCCCACCAAATCATTGCATGTGAATTTTTCCCAATCAAATGATTGCACGTTCCGTAGAAAATGATAAAAAAATGGTTCGAACCCAACACGGCTGCTCCTCTTGAAAAATTATTCTAACTGGTAGATAACGATGAGGCATGTGGAATTGAAATTTTGAGGTAACCAACGAAGATAAAATATACACAAGGGCTTTGATAGAAATAAATAGTTTCAAACTACGATAGTAAAAATGTATTCCAAAACTCAAATCTCCTGACCCCTTCTCTCATATCTACTAACTATTGATTAATCTGCCTAAAATAAAAGCATTTTGAACTCCAAAAATGAGAGCATGGCTGTTCAATCTTTCAACCAAACAGCTATTCGCTTCCCGAGTCTAACTTGTTCAATATATATATATATATATATATATATATATATTTTATTATTATTATTATTTTTTTTTTTTTGGCTTTTGTGGGTTTCTTGGCATCTCGATGAAGAAAGAAAACAGAATCAAAAGCGTCCGTTGAAGCTTGTAACCACAGATACTTAACAGTTGCTCGGACGGCAAACGAGGACTGGTTCGTTGACATGGGAAGCTTATGGACGAATAGGATTGTGACACGGCTTCATGGCCAAGCGCCTCGCGCATGGCATCTTTTTCATTAATAAATGTTTATTAAAATAAAACCTTTTTTGTTTTTTGTTTTTTTTTTTTTTTGCTTTTTTGGACGAAGAGACGACCTTGTGAGTTGTGAGTGGGATTTCGGCACATTTGTCTGCCAGCATGGCCGCTGTCTCTGGTGGAGTGGACTTTATCACTTTGTTCCTGATCTTTTTGCCTTTTTCTATTACAATATGTATTTACTTTCACTTGGATTTTTCAAAAGTTCTTTTAACCATCCCTTTTGCTCTTCTTTTTAAATCCCATTTCTCAATTAAAGAAACTAATTGAACTTTACGTAAACTTCAATAGAGAAATAAATTTTGGGAAAATAAAGTTTAATTATCGATTCCCTTTAACGAAGGGATTAATATTTACAAATTTTTTTTTCTCTAATTATTGATATCAATGAGCTCATATCAATGAATCCAATGTAATAAGCTTAGCTTATTACCATAAAAGTTGACATCATTATCGTAACTAATCAATTAATCTAGTTGATATGGCAAAGATAACATTACCAGTGTTGATTTAAGCTGTAAATTTGATGTATTTATATTGAAATATTATATTATATAATAATAATAATTATCTATAATTGTAAATATGGATTGAAAAAATTTACTAGTATCAGAGTAATATTTCCGTATTTTTTATTTATTTATTTTTTTTATAAATTTTTTTGGTTTCTCTAGAATGAGGGCGATGCTTCCGACGGCTTGGCTGCTCTCAGCGTGGCTCATCCGATGTTCGAACTGGTAGGGTAATGCGACACTAAAATGCTGCAAAAACCCAGTTCAACATAACGATGTCCACCATCACGGCGGCCACTCTCAACATGGCTCTCCTTCCTCTCCTCTCTCTCCTTCCTCTTCTTCTACTATTAACCTCCAACGCCTTGGTTGTGCAGAGCGATTCGTATATGGGATTGAACAACACTGTCGTAATCACAGGAAACTCCACACTTGTCAGTGAAAACCGCAAGTTCGAACTGGCCTTCTTTAGTCTAGATCGGGAGTTGAGTTGGTACCTGGGCATACAGTTCTGTTCCATCCCGACAGCGACATATGTTTGGGTGGCGAATCGCGAAACGCCCATTTCCAATCTCACCTCTTGCACGCTGCGACTCACGACAGAAGGCAAATTGGCCATCTTGGAAGAATCACAAGATTCAATCATTTGGCAGACCCCAAACAGAGAAAAGGCAGTATCGGTTCGTTTACAAGAGACTGGGAACCTGGTTTTGCTGTCGATGGCGGGGTCGGTCGTTTGGCAAAGCTTCGATTGCCCGGCCGACACGTGGCTGCCGGCCATGAACATCACCGGCGCCCAAAAGCTGACGTCTTGGCGGAGCCCGTCCGACCCGTCGCCCGGTTCATACAGTTTGAGGCTGAATCCGAGGGACTACAACGAGTTGGAGCTCGTGTACAACGAAAGTTTCGTGTACTGGAAGACAGGGAATTGGACCGGCACGTCATTCACCAATGTACCGGAAATGACAATTCGTTACATCTATGACTTCCACTTTGTCGATCCTTATACCCCCTCGGCGTCGTTTTGGTACACGGAAACGGCGCTGGACGGCTCGTCGAGGCCGCCGCTGACGCGACTTCAACTGGATGCGAACGGGCAGTTGAAACAGTTCACGTGGTCGCAGCAGGCGGAGAATTGGAACAGGTTTTGGTTGCAGCCGGAGAATAGTTGCAAAGTCTATGGCTTGTGCGGTAATTTTGGGGTCTGCCAAGACAGTTTGCCGAAGCCCTGTGTTTGTCTCTCGGGGTTTAATCCTGTTAATAATCGTGATTGGCAAACTGGGGGTTACTCTGGTGGTTGCGGCAGAGGAACCGGAGATTCAAGTGAAGAAGAAACCGAAGAAGATGTGTTCAAGGAGGTTGGCATTGTCGGCTTCGATGGAGCCACAACGGTGTCGTTCTCGGGGAGCAGGAGCGTTTGTGAGAAATCATGTTTGGATAATAGTTCTTGTATTGGTTTGTTCCATGACGACAGAAGTAATACTTGCAATAATTTGTACGGATCCTTGTTGAATTTGAGAAATCTAAGCTCTGATAGCACTGTCCGTGATGTTTTGTATGTTAGGGTGTCAAAACAAGAAGTGAAAAGGGATCGGTCGAGAAATTTGGTTTTGGTTTTGGTTTTGGTTGGTGGGGTTGTTTTCTCAACTATTTTTTCGGTTTTAGCCGTAGGCATGGTAGTGTTGATTTTACTGAAGAGGAGAAAGAAGAGTAAGAGTATCCAAGAGGATGGTGGTTTTCCCTTGCTGAACTTGAAGGCATTTACTTACAAAGAGCTTTGTGGAGTAACTCGGGGTTTCTCAAACAAGCTTGGGCACGGCGGATTTGGGGCAGTTTTTCAAGGGGAGCTAATGGATTCTACTCCTGTTGCTGTAAAACGCCTTGAAAGGCCAGGCAGTGGAGAGAAAGAGTTCAGAGCAGAGGTATGTACAATTGGGAATATTCAACATGTGAACCTCGTGAGGCTTAGAGGGTTTTGCTCAGAAAATTCTCACAGGCTTTTGGTTTACGATTACATGCCAAATGGTCCTCTGAGTGTCTATTTGCTCCGAGATGGTCCTAACTTGAGCTGGGAGGTTAGATTTCGTATAGCAATTGGCACTGCTAGAGGCATTGCATATTTACACGAGGAATGCAGAGATTGTATCATCCATTGTGATATCAAGCCCGAAAACATCCTTTTGGACAGTGATTACACTGCTAAAGTATCAGATTTTGGCTTGGCAAAGCTTGTTGATCGTGACTTCAGTCGAGTATTAGCCACCATGCGAGGTACCTGGGGCTACGTTGCTCCGGAATGGATATCTGGCGTTGCAATCACCACAAAAGCAGATGTTTATAGCTATGGAATGACATTGTTGGAATTGTTGGGGGGCCGCAGAAATGTGGAAGCACCACCGCCTTCTGCAGGTGGCGTGAATGGTGGAAGAGAGCGTGAAAATGAGGAGAATTGGTTTCTCCCTCCATATGCAGCCCAGCAGATCCTTAAAGGCAATATTGCAGCTGTGGTGGATGATAGGCTAGGGAGTGCATATAACATTGAGGAAGCTGAGCGTGTTGCATTGGTGGCAATTTGGTGCATACAGGATACGGAGGAAATGAGGCCTGCAATGGGGACGGTAGTGAAGATGTTAGAGGGGGTAGTAGAGCTGAATACTCCTCCACCTCCAAAATTGTTACAGGCACTGATTTCCGGGGAATCTTATCGTGGCATTCAGACAGATTCTGGCAGCGGAAATCATGTATCCAGGCACGTTAATTGTTCAGATTCATCTCCTAGTAATCCATGCTCTCCAATTAATGAGAATATTGATTTAAGAAGACAAGTTTGTTTGAGAGAAGCTAGGCAAGGCTAAAATTTCTTAGTTAGATAGTTTTGGTTTTAATTTTAATTTCCCTGACGGCTTGACTTCCTCTGGAGAATATATTTGATTTTCTTTGGTGTAGAAGAGTTACAGAAGATCAGGAATGTAAACTGAGCTGCTGTAATTAAGCTGTTGCCTCTGGAATTACGAAATAATAGCAACCTCCGCAATATTCAAAAGCCCGGTTATTTTATTTGCGCGTTCCTATGGCACTCTCCTTGGTCCTTTACAAGTTTGCCACGGCATTTTGTTAATCACCAGAATGTCATA
Source organism: Bruguiera gymnorhiza (assembly GCA_020883675.1). NCBI lineage: Eukaryota > Viridiplantae > Streptophyta > Magnoliopsida > Malpighiales > Rhizophoraceae > Bruguiera > Bruguiera gymnorhiza. Next base: position 2,891,479 of record JAIRCJ010000136.1, on the reverse strand, counting down.
GGCTTCATAAGGGCTGCGAACGTTTCCTGAAAGACCCGCGTCCACCATTCTCATGAACACAAGGTCACGCGGGGTGAAAACTGAGTGGTAAGCCTGTGTTGAATTACACGTCCAGGCGGGATTGGATACTGCCTGTTGTGTAATTGTAAAGAAAATTACGTGAGATCGTCGATTTTTGGACGGTGAGATTTTTTTTATAAAAAAAATTAAATTAAAAAATTAATGTGTACACATTTCCTTGTATTCATGAGATTGGCACGCACGCTTGAACTCGTAGTAGGGACTTAAATTCTAACTTCTTTTTTTTTTTTTTTTTTTCATTTTTTTCTGTCAGAAAAATTCTCACGAGCACAAGATAATGGTTATCCTTATCCCTGAAAGGCAATATTAGCTCCTAGCCCCTTTGTAGGGTTATGAATGCCATCATATCAATTTGAACTAGGCAAAGTCTCCTTTTGCTTTTCATGGTCTGGTTGGGTAGGACACTTTCAGGTCTCAAAATACATGATCACCATTTGAAATTATGATATCAATTATATTAGATACGCCCCATCATTGTTTTTTCTTTCCTTAAGCTATCCACTCGGCCATTTTCATCTCACTTAGCTTTCGGCTTTTTTCATCATATAATGTACTAGTGAAACATCCTCTCTGAACCCATACCCATAGTGATCCACTGCAAAAAGAAAAGGGCCAATATTCTTTTTCCGAATGCTTAAATTTGCCCACGGAGGAATCTCCACGCCTCCTTACTGGCAAGAAAGCCCTTGTTTTTGTTTTTGTTTTTGTTTTTGTTTTTTTTTTTTTTGGGGGTCAAAGGAAGTCCATTGTTTAACATTTGTAGGAATAATAGGGTCCGCTAGCAATAATTGGGCTCATCTTTGATCCGATGAAGGCCCATATGCATTGGATGGTTAGGATTTGAATCTCAACGTGATGATCAGTAATTATGGCCGTTCTGGGCTCTGCCGCAATGACCCAACAGAATGGATCAACTCAGTTAAGTACTTGGAAGATCACAACAACAATAAAGAAAGAACCTTATATCCAATTCTTAGGTCGGTCGGCGATTTTTAGGCAATGCAACTGTTGACCTTTCTTAACAGCTTTTAGGGCCCTCTTTTTTTTTTTCCATCTTAAGCATTAAATTGTTGTTCAATTAAACCGTCCGTTTAGAGTAATTAATTTACAAATTTTATGTTAAAAAATTTAAATTTTATTTTTTCTATCTCTCTTTATATATATATATATATATATATGAATTATATCATTAATTTTCATTAAAAAAATCATTATTCAACACAGTGGCTAAATGCCAGGCAGCATTGCAACTCCCAAATTTGAGTGGCTCGAAGTACATTTGGCTCATCGATTTTATTAGGTCTCACATGGTTGATGGGTTCCGGACGTGGAATTCACAAATCAATCTACAATTATTTCAGGAAGCCAAACCTTTCAGAGATGTGCTTTTGGAAGATGGGAACAGGAAAGGCAAGTGGATCATTAATTCTGTAGGCCTCGCGATGGGGACATATGTGTGATTCCCACAAATCAATGATTCCCAAAGCATGGTACTTCTTGAATTTGAGGATTCAAAGATTTTCCAATTTCCCTAGCGTGAGAGACCAATTTTAATACCGTGAGCTCCCTGAACTCGAGAAGTACGGCACGTACTTTGTTTCATTAATCTTGCAAGCTTCTCATAAGACCCACATGCCATAATCAAGAAATCGATGCTTCTAAAAGCTCTGTGCTTCTTGGATTCAAAAGGCAAAGGATCTTTTTGAATTAAGCAATGGTCATTAGTGCTCGTATCCATTTTCTGGTTAGTACAATTACACCTTTCGCTTTTCATAAAAGGAAAAAAAAACAAAACACAAAAAAAAAACAAGATGATTCTTTACTTCATTTTTTATGTTTCGTATGAGCATTCGGGAACTCTGAACATAACTATCGAAAATCTACTTTGTTTGTAATATCCAAGCAGCATGTCAATCGTATCAGCTGTGGAATTTCTCCAGTTCTATGCACTTTGCGTTTGCTTGTCTCGTACGTAAGTCGTGGAGTTTAAGAAATGAACCTTCGATTTTAGTAGGCAAGGCAAGACAAGACAATATTTCTTTTCTTTTCTTTTCTTTTCTTTTCTTTTTTTTTATAATCCTAGAGAAGGTCAGAGTTCAGGAAAAAGGAGGGGTACCAAGATGAATGATCAACTGCTCTAAGGCAAAGATAACATTTATGGGCTCCTTCATTGTACCCTTTGCGTGCCCACTGGCCTATGACATAATTTGGGTCAAACATGTCCGCTTGATACTTTGCTTCCCGATACAAATCACATGTGCAACATCTTTGGGGTCCCTTTCTATGATAATCCACTTCGTTTTTTCTTTTTATCTTTTTTTAATTTAATTTTTTTTTTTAATGATTGAATTGGAGATGCCCTTTGTATCTGCCGCCGAATTAAAATTCGGCCGGGATTGTCCTCATTGTATTGGCTTTGTCACATATTCGTTGTTAAGCAATTGCCTGGTTGTTGAATACGTACAAGTTTTAAGAATTATTAGACGTGATAATTTAATTAATAATTAGATGTATTTTTTATATTAAATTAAATTTAAAATTATTATTTATTTAAAATATAAGATACAATTGTATATATAAACATATAAAATCAAATTTCAAATTCGTTATTCATTTGATTATAATATTGTTTAAATAATAGATTTAATTAGAAAGAAATTCACTCAGATTTATAATATTTAAATAATAATTTTTTTATAAAATAATTAAATAATAATCTTAATTTTAATTCATACAATACGTAAAAAGACCCTTTTTTTATTATTTTTTTAATAAATGAAAAGGTTGCGAGTGCCGAGGCATGATGTGCCAGAACATTCACTTGTTCCCAAGCCAGCGGGAAAGCAAAGTTGAAACATTTACTTCAAATTTATCAAAATTAAAGATAACGTAGATTTTTGTTTAGACGAAAATAAATCTCTTTTTTTTTATCATTGAATTTAATAAATTATACATTAAAGATAATTATTTTTTTTTTTTTATAAATCTTATACACTTTTCTCAACATTAAAATTGAAGATTTTTAAAATAAAATTTCAAAATTTTAACTACTAAAATATTTTTAAAAAAATATTAATAAAATGAATATAATGTTATGCGACAAATTAACGTAGAGTCTAATCATATGATTCGTTTGGACAAAACCAATTAAAGCTTGGAAAACGAGTAGGCATATTCAATACCGAGGCCTAAAAGGCAGCCAAATCCTGTTGTTGGTTGGAAAACGGAGAAAAGGGAATGAGACTAGAATGGCATCATTGTGTGGTAAACAGCACACGGGTCTAATTGAATACTCATCATGTTGAAAAAATAGACTCATCCCATGACTGAAAATGCACTGCACCCGCCCTCTATGCCCTAATCCCCACATCAGCGATTTGAATGATTTTGTAGTGTATAGGGAAATAATTCTGCTACAAGAACTTCCACGTTAGATGGTGGAGAAATGATCGCATGGTCCAGAAGCTTTGAGGATCGAGATTGGTTCTTCTTGGACACTGATTCTCTGCTAATGGGGTCAACAGAATGGAGCCGACCCAACCTAGACAGAACCTCTTGCAAGTTGCAACTCTGAAGGAATAGGTAAAAATTGAAAGGTTAAAAACAGGGGAAAAAAGAAAAGAGAAAAGAAAGGAAAGTAAAAAAAATAAAACACAATCATTCAATACAAATAAATAATTAGGAACACCCCACCAACTTGTTGAGCCAGCTTGTTTCACAACGTCAAATGGGGGAATCTTTAAAGTGTGCAAGGCAGGCTTCTACAATGCAATAAATTATTTGGAGCCATTTTAGCGGTAATGTGACTTTGAGAGAGGCAATTATAAACATAAAGATATTGTAATTACATTGTGTTACACGTGAACTTTCCTACATCGTTACGTTATAAACCTGTTGGCCTGCGTGGTACGACAGAAAAAAAATTATTGTAAATAATGAAAATCGTGAAGAAATTTGTTGGAATAAATAACTGATTGAGATTTTTGAACAAGGTAAAGAACTAATTATTAGAATCAGTGAAAAATCGCATTCTTTTCTGTATATCACTCGAATTAATTGCATCTGTTTTCTTTTTTTCTTTTTTGGTTAATTGATTCGGACTTTTAAGTTTGGAGTTGACGATATTGTCATTAAAACAAAAACTCATTTGTATGATCCAATTAGTTTGATAAATTAGTTTCTTGCATAATTGACGACATTTGAGACGTGAAATTGACCCACCAATTTTATTCACAGTGCTCCGATTTTTAATTGGTTCATTAATGGATTTATTTTATTTACGATTGTCATCCGCTTGTGTAAGCATCAATAGATTGGCTATTTAATTGTCATTTTAATTAATATTAAAGATTTTAGCAAATAATTGAAGCCTGGTTTTATGTGTGCCGCTTGTCTTAGACTCGTACGTTGGTGTCTGAAAGACTTACTTCTTTCATTTGTACAAGCCATCCCCATTCATTCTCTCTCTCTCTCTCTCTCTCTCTCTCTCTCTCTCCAGGCAATTCTCTCTGAAACGGTGAAAAGAGCACAACACAGAGCGGGAAGAGGAATCATGTCATCCCCAAGCAAACGCAGAGAGATGGACTTGATGAAATTGTTAGTCCTCCAAACTGTTGTTTTTCTCTTTTCAATTCTCTTTAACATTTTTTTTTAATGCTAATTTTCTTTAGCTTTGTGTGCTTTTGATGGAAATTTCCTTTCTTTTTCTGCTTTTCGGCTGGGTTTAAAATGTTGCGTTTGAACAGGATGATGAGTGACTACAAGGTGGAGATGATCAATGATGGCATGCAAGAGTTCTATGTTCACTTCCATGGACCCAATGACAGTAATACTACATCATCCATGTCTTTGTGCTTTTCTTTTTCAAATTTGAGCTTCATCTTTCTTTTTCTTTTTTTTTTCCCATGTTTCCCTTCTGGTTTTGCTGTCTTTTGAAAGATCCTGTAACTAATAAAAGGGAAATGCTTTTGTGGGTCTTTACTATTATTGCTTGTTTCTCTTGCTTGATATAGTTCTATTGAGTATTGACAGTGGTGGTAAGTGGAGGTATCTTCTCCAGTTTGTCTCTCTTTCCTTTCTAACTTCTTTTTTTCCTCCAATTTTATGCAATTTGCAGATACTGAACAAGTTGTATGATTTTTGGAATTTGAAAAAGTATTCTACCTTCGGTTACTTTATCTTTAGCTACATTTGAAGCATGATGGCCCTTAAATTTTCTGTTCTAGTCTTCTTAAAAACTGGCTTCTATGATAAAATAATTTTCCTTGGTGGGGTTTTTTTATTTTTGACAAATTTTAATTCTAGATTGGAAATACACAATAATGCGTTTTTAATTCTAGATTTGACAATTATGACAGGTCCTTATCATGGTGGGTTGTGGAGGATAAGGGTTGAGCTGCCTGACGCCTATCCATATAAATCTCCCTCAATAGGCTTTATTAATAAGATATACCACCCAAATGTTGATGAAATGTGAGTAAATACTAATTTTAGATGACAACTATGTTTCCTAGGTCGGGTAAATCCTCCTTTTTTTTTTTTTTTGAAGAATTGTTAGATTTGAACTTCTTGATGGATACTACCTTCAGGTCTGGCTCAGTTTGTTTAGACGTTATCAATCAGACATGGAGTCCTATGTTTGGTAAGAACCTACATTATCCCCTTCTTTTTTCTTTTTCATGAACGTTACATCTATTTTTGACTTCTATGCTATATAATGTTTGTGGCTATTTTTCTCACATTTGATATGCATTGTTCTCCAGACTTGGTGAATGTGTTTGAAGCATTCCTACCACAGTTGCTTTTGTACCCAAACCCATCAGACCCATTAAATGGAGAGGCTGCAGCCTTAATGATGCGTGACCGACCTGCTTATGAGCAAAGAGTAAAAGGTAGTGATCCTTGATCCCAATTTCAGCTTGTGATTAGGCATTTCTAATGTTAAATCCTAGATCAACTTAATGAGCTTTCTTCACCAATGAATTCCTTTTCAACATGTAGCGTGCAAATTTTGTAGCCTGAATATTCCCTCTAAGGAGATATGAGCAATACCCTCTACCTCAACTTGAATGACTTGAGTACTTTGCATCCAGCATACAAGTTGCCTGCTCAATTGTCAGTCAACGCATATATACCATAAGACATGACATGCTCACTCTGCTGGTTTTGCTCCGGTGGTTTGAAAAAGGATAATGTTTCATAAGGGCCAAAAGTAGAGGGATCATTTATCAGGATCTGATTCATTAATTTTTTTAAGATTAATGCTATTCTTCTCAACTTAGTTTCCTGACTCAGTTTCACAAATACACTATAAAGGAAAGAGGTAAAGTTAGACTAGGAAACTCTCTCTTTTAATATTTTTATTTTGTCAAGTCAGATTTGTGCACAGCCAAAAACTTATTCGTGTAACTTAGTCATGATACTAAGTCGGTACAAATATGATTATTCTTTTTTGAAAGGGTTAATTTCTTGGCAGTAGCTGTTTAATTGAACAGAAGTTTATGTGCTTGTAGATTTTTATTCATATAAATAGACTCACAACTGAACATAGAATGGTGATTGAATTTTTTGAATCACAACAGTTTATTTCATTGCTCTCTGGGTTTTGAAACCCTAAAGGAGTCTATAAGAGGCTTTATTACTGAGTACGATTTTTAGCCTTGCTTTCCTGGTGCTTTTGCATGGGCAATCCTGTATCTTAGCTGCACTTTAAGAGCAGGGATAGAGAAAAGTACTCTCATATAACTTTAGGGCACATGCATCTGTAAGTTATAGTGCATGGAAACCTCTTCGCTATCTCTCACTCTGTGTGTGTCAATATAGGAAACTTTAATTGCAGATGAGACAGGAATTAGATTGATTCACCCATGTGAACACAAACCTGTTACTTAAACCAGTAATAGATATTTGTGTCAGAGGACCATGGAAGCGTAAGCGTTGACAAGCATATCTAATTGATTGATGAATGGTGTCCTGTCTCAATGCTCAATTGCTCAATTTATGCATGGATTTCAAGCATGCTGTCATGTAGATTTACAAATCATGATAGAATTGACTCAATATGATGCCACCACCGTTTTTTGTTGGCCCATTGGATAGAGTACTGTGAGAAATATGCCAAGCCAGACGACGTGGGGGCTGCCCCTGAAGAAAATTCGAGTGACGAGGAGCTAAGTGAAGATGAGTATCAGTCTCATGATGAGGAAATGGCAGGCCAAGCAGATCCATAGTGGCTTCATGCTATTCCTCTGAACTGTTGTATGCATGATGTCTTTACCTACAAAAAAATTGTACTTGCTTTATTTGACTAAAAGGGAGGGGGGGGGGAAAGATCCCTACAGCCTCTCTGTTTCTCTTGGCAAATATGTCAGATTCCTTCATGTGCAACTTGGTTGTTTGACACTGACAGTACCTATATGTGATTCAGCACCACACACCGCAGCAAATGCAAAGGATAATAATACATGCCACACAAACATGTATCCACCGTGTATACATGACGCTGACTGTAGCATTTGCCACACACCGTAGCAAATGCAGGTTAATGGATACGTCCAAATTTATTCTTCTGTAGATTGGAGTATCCATCATGTATACAAACATGTATGACAGAAGCCTAAGTGCCACGGTTCTTCCTCGAGAACTTGCTCTTTGAACTCTCTTTAAATCCCGTGGACGATCCAAGTAATTATTTACACACACTAAATGTTATGCACTGGGGCCATCCAGTCACAAATACTGTTGACCACAAGATGAAAATGGTAATATATTTCCAGGAGGTGATTACTCGGGGCAAAAGGATAATAAAACAGGCTGCATCTCAATGCTTCCTTATCACCCACACTTGAACAATTACGAGCCATCAGAGCCAGCACCCTTTACGTGGGTATACCACACGTTTATTTGCCTTGTATCGCGTCTTAGAGCCCTGGGCTACACGGCCGGCTGCAGATATTGAGCACCAGCACATTGCTCATAAATGTAGTCAACTGATCATTAATTATTAACAGGGAAGCAAATTGCATTCTTGCATATAAATATATGCATTAAAGCCTTATGAGCTTCTGAAGAAATAATTTTCACAAAGACGGATTTAATCTAACTGGGCCAGATCAGTAACAACTGCAAGATGCAGATGTTTTAGACTACAATTAGATATCTCAGATCATTTGGTTGAAAAAAATATCTTAAATCATTGAGGTGGTACCCAATTGAAGAACAATGACCTACACTGTAATAAACAGTATGGACTACCTGTATTTGTAGAGGCTGAACGGTCCACAAATACACTCGGAAGCTGAACTTAAAGGCAACAAATTTATACATCGCAGTATAAATGCTATCAAGGAACTCACAAGCAGCCAGGCCAACAAATTTATCCATAGCAGTACATGCTGTTCATGAGGAAATCATAGATGGCTGGGCCTCCTTTTACCAGCATCTGTTCTCAACCTCTTCACAGGATTTGCCCATCCAACACCCCCTCCACCATTTGTTTGTTGAGCTTGGTTGCTCCACCCTTGCTGATGGGAACTCTGCTGAGACAGCTTCCCATCTTTTGGGGTTGAACCTGAAACAGGGCTAATGATATTACGACCCATGGGAGGTGGAGAGACAGGGCCACCTGATCCAGTCCTTGATTTCACGACTGATTTGTCTCGGTCTTTCCTCTTCTTCTTGCAGATAACCAGCTCCCCTGGATGTGGAGAATCGTCTTGCTGATGTTCGCGGCTACTGCCACTTCCACTTCCACTCCCAAGCCTAGTTTCCTTGTGAGGCAAGTGGACCCTAGCCCTTGAATCTTCACCAGGAGGAGCAGATCCACGTTGCAATGATTTATAACTGGTGCTGGAATCAGGTTCTTCTTCGTTTATTAACTTGTGTCTCTTGCTTTGGCCAAATGCTACCGGTCTAGGGGATGGAGCAGAAGTAGATGCAGGGCCAGAAAAAGAGAGTGCATTTCTGGCTTCTCGGAAATCTGGGTCTGGAAATGCAATCTTCAATATGTCAAAAAAGAGATCATGGACTTTCCTCGCTTCAGATCTAACCTGTATACATAAGTCAAACTTCAAATTCTGATTATTAACAACAAATAGGATAAAGCTCTGCCATCATGAAATTGCAGATGCTTCACGAAATATCATCTGTGATAGAGTAGGAGCTTGTAAATGGGTGATAATGAAAAATTTTAGAACTTGATTCAGAGGACTAAAATGTAGTTATCACTCAGGGATCAGCATTGGAGTGCACAGTGGTACATGGAAACAGAGTTTAAGGACGGACAACTTCAGACATAGAAGGCCGAAAATGCATTTGTTGCGCATGCCTTTGCAGACAATGTTTCAAGAAAACTCCTTCAATGCACCAGCTGGCTTCAGCAGAAGTTGGTTTTCTTTTTAGGCTTGCAATGAAATGCAATTCAGCCAACACACATTTGTGCACAAGCAAACACATGCACATGGACACACAAATCAGATACATTAGAATAATTAAACATGAATTTCAACACCTTCTCATGCTTTATTTTGTACTTGAAAGAATCTCTATGTTAGAGTACTGGCTGGAAACAGGCTCAACTGGCAGCAAGTGCCTGACATAAAGCAGAATTTTACAAATACACCATCTTATGCATTTGGTTCAGAAAAATAAAGCCGGATTGGCTTCCTAACAAAAGTCCAAAAAGAGGTACCAGGGTGAAAATATTAGGAGATGAGCTAAATGAGCAGTCATACCTCATGTGAGAACCCATAAAACTGCATGGCACCCTTTAACATAGATTGCACATCCCACACGAGCTCCATGACTCCATAATACTCCAATCTGTCCACGCGCTGTTCAATCTTCCTCAAATCCAAAATATTATTTCCAGCACTGCTTGTGTAACCTGAATTCTCTATCCTCTTCCACAAATCAGTTAAGAGGGGTATTATCTGTCGACCCTCTGTATCTATTCTCCTTTGTAGCTTGCTAATTACATTTTTACACTGCATGGTGAATATATGAGAACTTTAAGAGACAAGGCAAGAAGAGAAGGCAGGTGGAAAGGTTAAATACGAAAAAGCAAAAAAAAACAAAAAAAGGTTATCAAGAGGATATTAATTTCACAAGCACACATTATCATAGCAACATCATTATGCAGTTGCAGTAAAAGAATATTAATGACTTCCAAGTGTAGAATCATATGAACTCCCCCAGAACATCTCCTTAACAGAACTTTTCCATGGCAAACCCAGTCATGAAATATTAATTTCTTCCTCTATTTTGGAAACTCCAAGCTTGCTTTGTAAACTCTAGACAATAATATGAACAACAAAGCATTGAGGAAGTCAGTAGATCAGGTGGCACATACCTTTCTCTGCATAACATCAGACATCTTTGAAACTTTCCCATCCCAACTGTTTCTGGAGTGTTCAGCAGTGTCTTCTGCTGGAGAAGACTGCAAATTCAATCTGCTATATTTTGGAGAGGTATGCAACTTTGATGTATTTGCTACTCTCCTTGAAGGCAAGTTTCGCTTAGTTTTTGTGGAATCACTTTGATCATGTTTGACATTGTTGGGTTCTCCAAATGTTTTTGTTTCACCATCAATCCTCAACTGTCCTTGATATTTATTATCAACATGTGATGGCAAGAGACTTGAATCTCCACATTTCACCTCATTGCCAGACTTCTCCTCTAGCCTTTCCACGGCATGGCGGGGCCGAACCCGAAGACTGCGTTTTCTCTTTATCTTAGGTTGCAGAACCTGTTCATCTTCACCTTCATCACGATCATGAATCCAACTTCCAGATTGCTGGCGATCCAACTGAGAATCTCCAGATACAGCAATTTCCCCTTCCTCTAGTTCATCTGGCTGAAAAAGATTTGGCAAAGCAAATGGGTATACACAGCCAAACATCTACAACATAAGTACACAAGGAGGAGATACATACCAGCTTTTTAGAATGAGAACCTGGTCTACCATCAAGAGCAGACAGAGAACCAAATTTCTGAGAAGAAACAGGGGAGACTGTTCGTGTCATTCTTCGGCTATCAGAGGATGATCCTGAGGAACCAGGCTCTTCTAGAATACGACTATTTCTAGCACTTTCTGTAGACCGGGGATACTCATATCCACCATCACATACAGGACCATCATCATCTGATTGATCCTTATTGGTAGGTTGTGCCCCTACAGCACCGCTAGATTCATCATCCTCAAATTCTCTAATTTCTCCCTCTTCTTCTTGTGCTGAATATCCATTCCTCTCATCAGAACTGGCCTCAGAGTACTCTCCATTTTCATCGTCAATTTCCTTGTAATTAGGAGACTTCTTCCCCTTAGGTCGTCCCCTTTTCCTTTCAGTTTCACTAGATTCCACACCCATACTACCAGCCAATAAGAGGTTTTTTGATGGTTTCTTTGATAGGTTAGCAACTGTAGCATTCACATCTTTTGTACTGGCTCGAAGCCACTTGGGCACCTGGTCATACCTTGTCATCTCCTCAGCCCATTCCAGATCTTCGTCCATTTGATCAAACAATTCAACCTCATGTTCACTCCTGGCTATCATTCGATTTACCTCTTGTAGTGATGGAACATCATGGACAGTTTCTTGATACCGCTCTTCATCATGTAACAGTGTCTCTAAAGTCATACGTCTCTCTTCATGTGTTGTTCTTTGGTCAAAACGCCCAGCATTGATAACCTCATCTGCCATGTCAATCTTATACTGTTGAATGTTATTTCTTATGAGGCCCTCAATAGACCCCATATACCGATCCTTACCAGCAAGGTCATCTTCTAGATCCAATGTACACCTGCTTCTTATTTCATCCTCTTTCTGATGGCTAGAAATCTTGTCAACAACTGCTTCCATATAAATGACTTTGACTTCTCTTGTCTGTCCAATACGGTGGGCTCTGGCAACTGCTTGTTCCTCATTCTTTGGGTTTGGATCAGGATCATATATAATAACTGTGTCGGCTGATTGAAGATTCAGACCCCTTCCAGCTGCACGAATACTTAGCAAAAAGATGAAGCAGACTGAATCAGGGCTATTAAAATCCACAATAGCCGATTCTCGATCTTCCAGGCTAGTTGTTCCATCTATCCTTCTGTATACCAGTCGCCGCCACTGTAGATACTCCTCCAATATGTCCAGGAGTTTTGTCATGGTACTAAAGAGAAGTACTCGATGCCCTGTTCTCTGAAGTTTAATAAGGATCCTGTCCAAAATCCACAATTTCCCACAAGATCTAACAAGAAAATCCTTGGAAAAATCACTAAAGTAGGGGTAGTTTAGCAAAGGATGATTGCATGCTTTGCGAAGTTCCATACACCTGTTATTTAAAGGCTTATACACCTTAGCCTGGTACATTGGATTCTTTTGAACCCTGCGCTTCTCATCTTCAGGATCAACTCGAATAGTGCCAGTAGATTTGATCCAATCATAAATGGCACTCTGGATAGCAGACATTTTACATCTCAAAACTATAGATACCTGTAAATCCAGCAATGACCTTATAGCCAACCATCCCAAAGCATAATCTACAGGTAAAACTGCAATTGAATCATACCATACCTTGGGAGGAAGAGAACCTTCCACATCTTCAACCCGGCGTCTGAGCATAAAGGGCTCCAAAATCTGATGGAGTCGGTGAATAATGATGACCTTCTTCTCAGTCTCAAGCCAGTCATCCTCTGCATCATGTGCAGGACCTTCCTTTTGAAATGGTTTTGAGAACCAATCATGAAATGCCTTCCTATTATCAAAAACTTCTGGCAGAAGTAGATTTAAAAGTGACCAGAGTTCCTTCAAATCATTCTGCAGAAGAAAATATTCCACGGTAAACTCATTGCAAAGGAGATTTCTGTTTCCAATTGACAATCAAATTTCCCAGTTCAGAAGTTCAAACATTGTATATCTTGTTTTTCCCTAATTGAATAAACCTGCCAAATGGAAGCCGAATAAAAGCTATCTAATTATAATTTGTAATATGATCAATTGGCTATGTCTCGAGACATTTTTTATAGGTTTTTAAAACGGAAATTTCCCAAAGCATGACAACAATACATATCAGTAAATACAACAGATCAGAATATTTGCAGAACCTCTACAAGAATCAACAGACCTGCAAGGGTGTCCCAGTAAGAAGTAAGCGCCTCTGGCAGCGATATCTATCAAGATCACGGGCTAAAACAGATTCTCTGTCCTTCATTCTTTGAGCTTCATCAATTATAATATACCTCCAATCAACTTTTGAAAGTTTTGACCGGTCATACATGATAAACTCATAAGTTGTCACCAGGACATTGAATTTCATTGCAGAAACCTCCTAAAGAATATCCACAAAGTTCAGCAATTCATACAAGGCTCAATACAAAGACAAATAAGAACTTGAATTTTTCTTACTTGAGAAAATAATTTTGATCGTTGATCCTTTCCACCCACATAGAAGATGCACGAGACAGATGGCAGCCAGTTATGGAACTCACTCTGCAGTGTTAACTTGGATATGTTAAGAATCATTGGAATAGATCATGCTCACAATATGCAACAAGAAAGTAACTAACCTTCCAATTCACTAGAACAGCATTAGGAACAATTATAAGGTGTGGGCCATAGTTCCCTTTAAATTCCATCAAATAAGCAATCAATGCCATCACCTGCACAGGAGATAAAGCAAATAAAGCATAAATTGAGCAAATCAAAATTTTTGCATTCTGCTTTCCATAAATTACTCAAGTGATCTTCCAGATGACCAAATCAATAATTGATCCATCAATTAAATTTCCAGCCACAAATGGAATTGATACTGAGCTTTGAAAAATGAAATGAAGGGAACATCTTTTGCCTAATTTATTTCATGAGCTACAAGGAGGGCATCCAAAGAATTAAGCCAACAGAAAATTACCTGTACTGTCTTCCCGAGACCCATCTCATCTGCCAGTATTCCATTTAACTTGTTGTTATATAAGGAAAGCATCCACTGCAATCCAACCTGAAGGAGTCAAAACACAGATAAAGGGAGCTTCAGAACACAATTTGCAGTGGAGAAGTGATAAAAAGAAAAGAAAGATATGGAAGACATCCTGAGCATTAGCAACCTACAAGTTGATAATCTCGTAAAGTTCCAGCTCGTAACATTGAAGGTTGCCTTACAACCCTTTCATTCACAGCATGTGCAAGAGTGTAATATCTGTTCAGACAAACAAGGAATGAAAAAAGTGAACCTCAGTATAATCAATTCTCACCGTTGTACAGGAAGAGGAATAGAAGCACACTATATATGTGAGGAACAGCTGTCAGATACAGCATGTATTCATTTCCATCTCAATTGCCTTAACCAAACGAAAGGATTAAGAAGTATTTGTGCAAACAACTTACTTGTTAACAGATGAGCTATCCTTAGGTGCAATCATTTCCATAAACGTGTTTCTTATCATTACTTCCTCACCAGCACAAGCTGCTACAGCCCTCACTTCTTCCTCTGAAAGACCCTTTAGGTCACGAACAGAAAACTGAATTAGTCATTAGAATGGAAACAAAAAAAGAAAGAATACAATTTTGATTCACAGAAAAGGGCAAAAAGACTATAAATAAAAGCCAAACAAATTGAAATTAATCCGTGATTGCATTGTGGGTGTGTGTGTGTGTGTGTGTGTGTGAGAGAGAGAGAGAGAGAGAGAGAGAGCAAAAGCATGCCTGCAATCGAGCAGCTACAGCAGCAGAATTTGCTGCCTCTTCCACTTCCTGTTGATTCTTAGCAGCTGTTATTTTACTTCCCAGCTTATGAAGATATTCTTCTGTCTGAGTCAAGAATGATGAGAGAACAGCATATCGCTCAGAGGCATCACCAGGGATGCTGGTCTGCTGCTCCAGCAGCATTTCCCTATACCTTTCAACATCATTATTCTTCAATGCTTCCATCCTTTTATTCCGGTCATCATCCTTTCTTTTTGAGAATTCTCTCAGCATTCTCTCATGGTATTTGGCAACACCTCTGTTGCGAGCAGTCCGTGCATCACGGATGCCCCAATGAGCCTCAAGAAGTTTCTTACGCCACTGGAAGATGGATTTCAGTTGCTTATCTCGCAAGGCTTTTTGAGAGGCCTGCACTTGTCTTGCCAGCTCCATTCGTTGACGCTCACAGAGGCGAACAAACTTCCGGTAGGGCCTGTCAGGCATTGCCATTATCTCTTGCTGCTGTTGATCAATTTCATTCCTTAGGCGCGCTTGTAAATCCAAAAGCCTAAGCTTCTTTTCTTCAATTTGCAGCCGCAACACAAGATCTGGCCTAATCCTTTTCCTCTCTAAATTAACTGCCAGTAAACTATTTATTTTCTTCAAATTTCTTGACTTCTTCTTTTTAAGCACTTCATGGCCTTCCTCAATAAGAAGATCTTTAACATCATATGCCAATGTTAGATTATTGTTGGTGTTAATCATCCCTGAAGACCCAACAGAATCATGTTTCCTAGTAAAGAAAGGAAAATCAAAGAGGGGTCCATGATACTTCCTGCCAGAGCCAGCATCTTTTGGCTGGGGTGCTGTGCTAGCTTGTGCAGGTTTCTTAGTTTGCATTGCATCAGATACAGTAGGCTGTGCGGCAACAGCTTTCCCCCTATCTGCTGTATGATCACTTCTTGCGGGAGTTTTCTGATGACTATGTTCATTGTCCTGGTCTGACTTAATGGAAAACACAGCAGCTTGCTGCTCTTCTTTTCCAGAAACAAGCAGGGATGTCGTTTCCTTCATTGCTGCTGGTGCCATTTGCATTTGGCTTCTTGAGACATTTGCTTTCTCATCTCCTACCAATGCTTCCTGATTTGAAGCTTTCAGTCCATTTGTCAATGGCACAGCCTGCGAGTCCTTCTCAATGTCCTCCATATGCCTTGTTTGATCTTCAGCAATCTTCCCAGCGGATTTATCCTGATTACTGCCACCTCCAGAAAGAAGCTGCTGCTGCAGCTGCATTTCAAGAGGTGGTGGAATGATAGATTGGCGAAGCTCTTGTGGAAGAGTACCTTCTCCTTTCTAGTGAGCAATCACAAAGAGACAAATACCACTCACTCAGCATTTAGGCAATTGAAGTTTTCATACACACTAAAAAAAGAATAAATCCTGACACAATGAATATTGACAAGAAGCAAGGGAGTGCACAAGAGATTTAAGATTGACAGACCTTCAGCCTCCTAAATGCCAGTATCTGCGCCTTAAGAACATGCAACTGCTGTTTGGTGAACCCAGTATGCTGGTTTGAAGTCTGGACAGGTACCCCACCCTGTGATGCCAATTGGTTGCTTGAGGTTCCATCATTGGCAGGACCACCAAATTGTGGTGAAGACTGATTCACTGGCCTTAAATGTTGCATTTCCAAAGAATCAGCGGTATTAAATGCACTTTTCGCAGGCAGACTTTGATCTGCACCTTGGATCATGTTTGAAGATGGCTGGGGAGGATGCATGGAAGGCACTCCATTTCCAAGAACAGCAGCCTGTCTAGAAGGCACTTGATTCTCTCTGTTGTGAAAAGCACGCTGCCGCATCACAAGGTTGTTAGAGCTGTTCCCTATCCCAACATTTGGTGCAAAAGGACCCGGTGGCAGGATCTGCCTAGCTTTTGCAGAACCAGATTGTCCAGATACATCACTGGATGAATTAGCACGTGGGGAGCTCTCACTTGCAACAGGTAGAGAAGAAACCTGTGGCTTTGAAGCAGGGACAGATGATGCTTGTGCTCCTGTATTACTTTCATTTGCCTTTTGCTGGGCAGCCATCCTGGATTGCATGAGTGGAAGGAGTTGTGCCATCAAGTTTGCATTTGCAGGCTGTGACAGGTCAATGTTGCGCTCAAGTGCCCATGCTTGCATTGCATGCAACTGTGCAGCTGCTGCAAGCTGGTTATTTGACATGTTTTGGATGCTTTGCTGAGCCTGTGGTGCCTGCATAGGCCTCATGATATTCGCAGGAGTTAGTTGTCCAATGACAGTTGACTGAGTTAAAGGCTTTTGTTCATGCCTCTGTTCAAAGGCTGGCTGCTGTCCTAGCTCCAGTTGTTTTTCACCACGAGAGAGATGTCCCGCTGAATTCTTGGAGGACGATGCCTGAGCCTGATTACTGGATTGCATCGCCATAAGTTCTTGCAGTTTCACATTTCCCACTTGCATGTCCTGATCTTTGCCAATGGAAGGGCCCAAAACTCCCATTTTAGCTTGTTGCTGAGATTGCATGGCCAAAGCTGACTTCTGTTGGGTAGCCTGCAAAGCATATTGGAGATATGCCTGGTGAACTGGATTCAGAATTTGTTGCTCCACACCTTGACCCCTATTCTGCCCCTCCTGGGATGAGCCATGTTGAGCCAAGTCAAAGGTTTTTCTGGAGTGTTGAGGAACTTGCATTGATCCTGGAAAACTGCTTCCTCCAATAAAACCTTGAAAAGAACTAGCTTGATAAGCTAGAAGGTTCTCATTTCCTTCAGGTTTTCTGAGGAGTTGTTGTTGGAATGCCTGCATTGACACACATTACAATATTCAATGACAGAGAGCCAATATTACTATGCCATTTGATTTACTAAAGCATCCATAATTTAAATTGACATGATAAAATAACCAACTTACACAGAAGTGAAGGCAAGGACAAAGATTATTACCTAATTAAGAATTAAAACTCTTGTCACAACTCAGCATCTTAAACTAATGAATGTGTTAAAGAAGCATCCTGATTTGATTTATCATGGAACTAGCACGTTCATTATTACTCAAGTCACAGCATAAGGCATTGTCTAAAGAGCGAAAATCAAGAAAATGGTGACCCTTAAATCCAATATCAAAACTTAAAAGTCTGAAAAAGAAGAGGGAGCAACAAACTAAGATGATCAACATGAAAATCGGGATTCAACTTTACCCTAAAGATTTTTTTAACAAAAAAAAAAAAAGAAAAGCTAAAATCTCCCCACAAAAATTTTAAAAGAAAAAAATCGAGGAATGCCAAATTCTAATAGAAAATTCCAAACCAGACCCCAGATAGCTGCAGCAATTCATGTCTTCTGTCTCTAGATGAGGGAGATGCAGCCAAAATACAGCTAAAGCAGCTCCAAGTTTTATTCTATCATCGCTTTTCATTTTTTTTTTCTTGTTCCTGATACACTGGATACCCACTTTGCGTTCCAAGACTCCCAAAAGCCAAAAAAGAAAAAACCATTTTTAGATCATTCAAAATTTCAACTAAATAACCAACTCGTCACTTGCATTAATTGCA
This sequence comes from Bruguiera gymnorhiza, assembly GCA_020883675.1. Lineage (NCBI taxonomy): Eukaryota > Viridiplantae > Streptophyta > Magnoliopsida > Malpighiales > Rhizophoraceae > Bruguiera > Bruguiera gymnorhiza. Next base: position 2,873,157 of record JAIRCJ010000136.1, on the reverse strand, counting down.
AATTCCAATAATCATGGATCAATTCCACTCATAATTAATGCAGAGACGAGTTAAATGCGTAAACCCCAATTGCCAATTCAACAAATTTTAGGGAACACTTAAAACCCTTTTACCTGCCTGGACGCTAGTTGCTGCTGCTGCTGCTGTTGGTGGTGGTGGTGGTGCTGCTGCTGCTGTTGCTGCTGGTGATGCACTGAATCAAAACCCAATTGCGGCGTAGATACCGCGGACGATGACGAAGACGGCGATGCGGCTGATGACGTGGACGCAGCCCGCCGAGCCTGCCCAACCCGGCCGGGCCCACCACCACCACCGCCACCACCAGATTCCATGCAAATTAAACCCCTTCACCCCGCCAAAAATAAAAGATAAAAATCCAAAATTATTTATAAAAAGGCTGAAAAAGCGCAGAAATGGGCCACCAAAAAAAAAAAAAAAAGGGAGCCAAAAGTCCCTCCAGAATACGGACAAATCCCCCAATTTTAACCTCCGATCCCAACGTTCGACACAACAAACAACTTCACTTCTTCTCTTTCTCTCTCTCTCTCTCTCTCTCTCTGACTACTCACTATCTCTCTGTCTCTCCATTTCCTACAATTTTACCTATTGACAAAAGCAACAAAATTAAAAACAAAAAAAAAAGAAAAACAGGAATAAAGTAAAGCTAAATGTTAGGGATGGATCCAGACAGGGGCCTGTTGGTCGATGATTCGACTCGCTCACTGTAAAAACTCTCTCTCTCTCTCTCTCTCTTTCTCTCTCTCTCTCGCTATTGTGGGTTTCACGCAAACTGCATTTTTTTTCTTCTTTTTCTTTTTGGTTAATTCTTTTTTAATTTTTTTCTTTTTTTCTCTCTCCTTTCTCAAACCCTAGCATAAATAGCATTTTCTTCTGTTTTTTTTTTTTCTTTTTTCTTTTTGCCTTTTCGTAATTTTGGGTTTTGGAGGTTATTGTTTACCCGCGGGGTATTAGATCGGTATATTAATGAATTAGTTTCGTGCCATTATAGGCCGTGCCGTGGGGTCCACTTCTCAGGTCTTCTCGCTCGTAGGAATTTACCCCCAAGTTTACCATTTAATTACTATTCGTGTCCCTAAATAATTGCTCCGCAAAATCCCAAAAATATCTTAGGACTGTCCTTTGGGTGAGATTGAATCTGGGTCTGAGACCCACCATAAGAAATTAATTAATAATGTTATAAAAAAAAGAAAGCACTCTAACAACAAAATTATTATTATTATTATTATTTAAAAATAAAAATAAAAAATAAAAAAGCAAAAGGCAGCTTTATGAGGAAATTTATTCTTTTTTTTAATAAATAAATTTTTCGTCATTATTAAACAAACTCAGCTGTATGAGTAAAATTTTTTCAAAAGGTAAAAATAATAAAATATTTTTAAAAATTTTACATAATCATAAAAATTATAATTATAAGTAATTATAAAATTATTTATATTACATATAATATATTATATAAATAATATAAAAATATTTATAATTAAATATAAATAAAAAATTTTAAGTAAAGTTTAAATATAATAAAAAATAAATAACTTTATTTATTTATATATACTTTATTTCTTAAATTTTATAAATTAATTCATATGTGACAAATTATTTATTGTCAACATTTATAAAATCAACTTCACCATAAAATATTTCTTGTCAAAACTTTATAATTTTTATCGTCTGAATTATTTTATTTTATTTTATTTTATTTTTTAAAGTAATTTATAAAAATGTAATTTTTATTTTTTAAAATAATTTATGAAAATGTACCTAAGCTCATCGAATTTTAGGAAAAATGAAAGAAAGAAAAAGCCTAATATAATGAACTCATTACTTTTTACTGAATAAATAATTTATTAGGATATATAACACATTAAGTCATACTTAATTTATTCGTGACATAATTTATTAGTATTTGTGATATAACTCATCTGTAATATTTTTTTCACCAAATTTATCGATATTTTTATCAAGAATCGGGATTTCTCTACCTACTTCTTGTGTATAAAGTGCTCAATAAAAGATACTGGAGTTAAGATTGGGTGGATTCTAATACTATTTATTATATGATTATTACTTTTTTTCAAAAAAAATAACTTATTGTGATATGCAGTATTTATATTTATATAATTTAAAATTTTTCTTTTTTTATCTGGTGTAAGAGTGTCCTATTTAATCTGTTTGAGTCAAATCATGTATAACTTATTCGAATTAAGTTATACTTAATTTATTTATAATATAATTTGTTACTACTCGTAATATAATTCATATATGAGACTAATGTCACAAACAAATTATCGATATGATCTAATTTCCACATTTTATATTAGTTAGAAAAGAAGAGATCCTATATATATGGATACTGCACGTCCTAATAAATTATATTTTAAAGAGAAAACCTTGAACACTAAGCTTGTCAATAGTTGTTTATAATTGATTGCCGCTGACCAATGCCAAATAAGACACCCAACAACGACATTGTTCTTTCTATCTCGCTCTCTCGAGCCCCATCTCTCTCTCTTTTCTTTTTTCTGTTTTTTTTTTCGGTATGTATAAATTACATCTTTTATTGACGGAGTCAAGCTTTTTTTTTTTTTTAGCAAAGTGAGACTTGATTAAGAATTCTAAAGGAATTAAATTTGACCAATCTCTTTACTATAAATCTTTTCCTCCTCGATACAGTCTTAACTTACATAACGAAGGAAACAAAGCAAAAGGTAAACATTGCATATGATATTAAAACAGATTTATTGTCAAAACATAAGGTATACTAGAGTATAAACCGGGTCGATCCCATGACCCGTGAAGACCTGAGGGAAGGCGAATAATCGGATTTTTATGTTGGTTTTTATCCATTTTCCAGCGCGACATCGCAGAGCCGAGTGCTGAGAATTTGGGGCGATGAGACTTTATATAGAATTGAAATTGAAGGGAAGGAGACAGGAAAAAAAATATATATTAAGATTTAATTGACAAATAAATGCCGACAAAAAAAAGTAAAATTTTTAATTTAAAAAAATTAAATAACAATACTTATAAGTAACACAATGATAATAAAAAATATAAATTAATTGTATATTATATAGTTTTATAATTAAATAAAAAATTATTATATTACACTTTAATTGTTCTCTATAATTATGCTATTTAAGTTTTTGTCCAACCTTATAAGGCAAAAACAGCTTGATCATACCAACTTATGCCATGACGGTGCATATCGCTTCAAACTTTACAACCACTGAAGAACGACAACGTTGCGATGATATACAGACTCGTGTAAAAAAAGCTAAAAAGTAGCGTATGGTAATCCGACCTGCCGGATTCGAACCAGCGACCTAAGGATGACAGTTTTAGACAACTACAGTCCTCCGCTCTGCCAACTGAGCTAAGGTCGGATTGTCAGGTGTTTCGCACCATATTTTAATGTCAATAGATATATATATTTTTTGCCCTTTCATCTTCTGGGAAAAGCTATAATTCTCACCGGAGGTTGGAAAGGCTGGGACGAAAGGGAAGATAATTTTCCTTGTTTGGTAGTTTTCGAATCACAAACTTTAGAAATCAAATAAAGAATATATATTCTAATGACAACATGAACATCAAATTTCTTCCTTCAAAGCATGATTTAGGCCAATTCACAGCCAGCATCCCGTAAATAGGATATATTTATAGTTTACACCCACGCTTTCAAAAATTATATAAAATATCTTCAAATTTTCGTGCAATAATAAAAAAAATCCTATTCTCAGTTTTGATAAACTAAAATTAGTATTAATAACAAAAAAATGTCACAGAAATTGACATAAAGGTACCAAAATGCCCCGCTTTTATAATTACGCGAAGAATGACCGTTGAGAACCGAAAAAGAAGCGAAAACATAAGCACGGACAAAGCTATTTCAAAAGCTACATGGTCCCTTAGCAAAATGCTTATAAAAAGTACCAAAACAACTCATTACACAAAAATCTGCTTGTGAATTAATCTTATTAATTTAAATAAATTAAATTACGATAAATAAATTTAAAATGTTTATAAATATAATTTAATTTATTTTAATATTTTAACAAATCTAAACAATAGAGTAAATAAATTAATTTTTTATTTTTATTTTTATTTTTTACTATGGTCTCACGTGTTCATGTGTCCCGCGACCTCCCATAGGCTGCAGCTACGTATTCTGGCCAAAAAAAGAAAATCATGATAGGAGATTGTCCAACAGCACGACACGACGAACTCGACTTACCACAGCCAGTGAAACCCACGTTTTGATAAGTAAACAACCGGCGCCAGCAGGTTAATCCATTGCTCCGCCCAGAAAGCCACTATAAAACCAATTTGCGTTGTCAAGTACACGTATCGAGGTGGTTTCCAGTCTCATCTAAACGCCATCGTCTACATTACGGACCCTGCTCTCCCGCCGCAGATCTAGTCCGATTACGCGTCTGTGAGCATCTTTTGCGTTAGACAATCTGTTCTTGTATGATTCGTTTCTTTCTCGAAAGATCATAGGCGTTGGTTTTTGTTTGCGGTCTATTTGATGGATGATGATGCTAGCTTAGTCTCGATAATTGATCTTTTTTCTTTCCCTCTTTTTTTTTTTTTATTTGTTACAATTATGTTGTGATTCGATTGCTGTTTGGATTGGTAGCTGTTTCGTTACGCCTTTTCATCGGGCGATTGCCAATCAGTTGCGAGTGTGGCGGTTTATTGAGGTCAATTTTAGGATTAATTGATTTTATTATTTGACACTTATACTGTCGTTTGAAGGTTAACTGCAGAAGTTATATGGAATTGATAATCTGAATGTGATGAGGGTGTCGGCTCGACTGCTGACTACCAAAGTTTCCTGACTGAAGTGATTTGTTATTCATGTTTTTCTTTGGGTGCTCGCTACGTTTGCTCGCTTTTTTCTATGAGTGTAACAGACAACAATTTTATGACTTGCAGAAATGGGTCTTACTGAAAATTTTTCTCAATATGGTCTTACTTTGATTTTTTTTTTTTGGCTGTCATGTTGGGTACTGAGTTGACTACACTAAAGGGAAGTTAAATTTAAAAAATAAAAATAAAAACCCTTTTCGTTGATATATCTTAGCAACTTTCAACAGAAAATAATTGGATCTAATAAAATTAGGTAGATCGTCAATTCATGGGAAGCTCAGGTGCAGCTTTTCTAGTGGTTAATCAGCAATTTTTAGCCAAAGTCAACAACTGAACCAAACCTGAAGTGCTGTTTTTTTATGCATAAGATGAATAGCTATCTTGTCCAAGTTTGTAAATTTTTCGAGTTACCATTGTTATCAGATTTTCTCTTTCCAGCAAAGTAATACCTGTATTTATGTTAGAGGTGAAGGGTTTTTTCGGGTTTGTGGAGCAGAATTATTGCTAGATTGTTGTTATTCATACTTTAGAAGGCAATATGTTGCTTAGTGTTCTTGATATGTGTGAATTCAGGAAGATATAGGACCTGGAGGATGGCAGAGAAGGCTGAAGGAGAAGTGAATGCGTCACGTGGCAATGAGTGGGAAGTCGTGTCACTGACAGCATCAACATATGCTGCTGCCCCTGGTCCAGAAGAAGCCGAAGTGAAGGATGATGGTAAGAAAAATGGGTATGGAGATGAAGCAGAAACTTCTCGTGCCTTATTTATGTCTGGTCACTTTGTCTTTCCACCCAACCAACATGAGAATTTGCCACTGGATACTGATAATAATGAGATTGTTGATGAAGATGAGGGGAAGGATGTTTCCTCTGAAGTTACCGTGCAAGAGGGGATTCAATCTGGTGGAAAGGAGGATGACAATTTGACATTGAAGGGGTTGAATGAATCTGAAGAGTTTCCAGGGCTACCGCTTTTTGATCAAAAGTATAACATACTTGCTTCATCTGGTAAAGAATTTGAAGAAACTGCAGCTCTGCAAGAGTCAATTATAAGTGACAAGGAACGGAGCCTATATAGCACAGATACATTTAGTTCCTTTCACAGTGAAACAGGACTTGGTGGAAACTTGGGTATTCCAGAAGCAAATGAACCTTCTGAACAGAGGTTGGCTTTTCCGACAGATTCCCACACCTCAGAAGCTGCTAAAGATGGTAACTATGATGGATCCAACCTTCCTGTTGAAGCTTGGTGGAAGAGAAGGGCAGCTTCCTTGTATTCTCATGCAAAAGAGGCAAATGCATTTTGGTCCATTTTCATTGCAGCAGCTGTGATGGGCATTGTAATTCTTGGACAGCACTGGCAGCAGGAAAGGTGGCAGATTTTGCAGCTTAAATGGCAGAACACCATCAACAGTGAGGTAATGTTCCTTTTATTCTTTCTGCTTTGTAAATAAGTTGTATATATTGCTAGCATATGGGAATGGAATCAATCTTTTTTGTTTACATAAAAGACTTATCTTTTTTTATTCCTTTATTGCTGTTAACATGACATCAGAAATCTGCAAATGTCTCTCATTGCTGTGGTGTCTTTCCCTGTTCATTATTTCCTGATTGTGCTGCATGGTGGTTTGATGAGAGCTATAAAGGCAATTTCCCCACGTTTATGACTCTTCCAACTCCATTTTCTCTAACGTTTATATGCTTCTATTACTTCACAGAAAAGTGGCTGGATGATGGGCCCAATTTCTCGCCTCAAGGACGTGATTGTGGGTGGCCATCGACGTGGTTCACTTATCAGGGGAAGTTCCTCGAGTGAAAATTGAAAAAGTCTAGAGAGAAAATGTCAGAGTGGTAACTATGTAGTTTTCGGAATGTTGATATACTTTTCTTATGACCAAGGGTCATAGCTGCATGTGAAAACTTTGGCGATTTTCTGTTAATGTAACTAAGATGATTATTAGTTTGTGCCTTGATTTGGCAATTTACTTTGATGCTCTGCTGCCATTCATTTCCCATGAACGTTGGTAGGTTATGTGAACTCAGCATAGTACATACGGATGGAAAATTACTCTGGGGCACTAGATATTTTTGAGATTCCAGGGGATTAGACTCTGCATTCCATTCTGAGGAGGTCTGGCAATGACTGCTATTTGGCCCAGCATTAGAGCCATTGAAGTTCAATAGACGAGGGAATATTTGATGTACGCTTTTGGCATTGCTGCAAGTGAAACAAAAAAAAAAAAGAACGGTTGAAAGATGCATTTGTCTTAGGCTCCCTTTGAACTTCATTAATTTTAAATAAATTGCAAAATTCCGAGGGTGAAATAGCATATATTTAAAAATTTAGAGATAATTTTGGACTTTCAACTTATTGATTGTCTATGGGATTCTTTGTCTTTTACTCTGAATTCAATAGTAATTTCAAATTTGCAAACTAAATATGATATGTTTTTCTTATATTCCAATTTTTAGTCTTATATCTCTGTTAATTATTATACTGTACATAAAAAAATAAAAAAAAATATTATGGAATCGGACGGCAGTAAGGAAAGATCTCTTCTGCATTCTATCACACGGGATGATTACCAATTGGCGGGTTAGTTATTTCATTTAAAACCCAGAAGCCTCAACGATTGGCCGCCACTTGTCTCTTAGCTATGCCTCCTGTATTCTTCTCCGCCGGTTTATCCGGCAACGGTAACGTCCTTATTCGCCGGCGAAATCCCTGCCATCGGTTATTATCCGTACCTTACCATTCCTCTCCGGTTTGTATCTTTCATCCTGGTAAGACATTGAGATTCAATGCGGCGCCGATTCAACACTCTCGGACTTTTGGGGTAATTTTATTCATTTATTTATTTCTGGTTCAAATACTCGGTGCTGTTGCATGAAAGATGGAAGTGACCTTCGATATTGAGCTATCTGCGCCATGTTTTACAGATTTTCTGATTTTCTAACTTCGCGTATATTTCAGTCGGATGGCAACTATATCAATTCAGTACAGTTCTGTATGGATATTGTTCGTGCTTTGTCTACGCATTTGTTGCTGTGCGTGGGTAAGGGATTGAATAAGAAGTATCAATTCTCTGTCTTTAAATTGGATTTTATTAAATGATGTTACCGCTTACCATCAATTTGTAATTTTTAATTTTCAGGGGGAATTCTGGTAAATTTAAGTGTAAAGAAGTTGGCTGTGCAGGCTAAAGGAAGTATGCTCTATCTAGTGTTTGATAGCTTGGAGCTTGTTCATGAGTGGGACAAAAGGTCCACCGTGTTATTGATTAAACTAATCTTCATGATATTTTGAAGATGCAGGAGGTGGGCTTCATATTGATTAACAACAGTTGGCCTATGCAATAGTGGGTATGTTGAGCCTATTCCTGTATATTTTCCCGAATAGAAAAGTTGTTGGTCAAATTTTCTCCAGAAACAAGCAAATAGAAAGTTCTATTCCTCCTAAGGACATAAAGTTAAAATTTCTGTTGCTTCTCCCTCGACGTTTAGCTTTGCATTATCCAACCAATGATATCTTTTCTCTTCTTGTGAACGGCAATGCACTGAGACCCAAATGAAGAGATGAAGAGAAAGTTGCTTAGTCATTTTAAGCCACGTATTGGCCCTGCTTTGAATGAGAAATTCTCGCTTCCATCTCATGTGATTCTTGAAGCTGAACCAAAAAGATAGAATATGAAAGTCAGAAGGCGGCGATGAATTTGCAAAGATAGATTTTTCATATGTCTATTTCTGCAAAGTATGTTCTTATTTCAGCATTCCTGGCTTCAAAAAACCTATACTCATCTGATGCTTCCCTGTTTGCCTCAACTGGAGGTTCTGATAGCCACAAACGAAAGAGAAAGTAAGTTCATCGACAATATGACTGGATTTGCTATAAATCACTATCCATTATGTAGTGATTTTCTCCCTAGAATTTGTCATCATAAGGTTTAGCTGGTGGAAAATGTTCTTTTGTATATTCTTCCTTTTTTAATTGCTGCTGTCAATATTTCTGCGCAAAATTTTCCCCAAAAATGAGCTAATTAGCCTCAACTAAGCAGTGCCTTTGTGTGAAGAACAGTGGCTTATTCTTTTGTTTTTACTATTATCTTGATATAAGTTCCTCCTGAACATCCATGGAGCAAAAAGAAAACGCAGAACAGGAATTACTATTAAAGGGGCCTGGGACTTTCCCACTGGAGAAATTATTAGCTAAATTTCAAAATAGATCACATCTGTAGCCGAAGGTTCCCTTGGTGATGAGGAAAATGGGAATGGTATATTCAGAAATGGAGAGGATAATGGACTCGTGACTGATGTTTTATTGTGAGCAAATAGTCATTGCAATGCTAACTTTGCTGTTAAAGGAGGAAACTGCTCTTTAGAGTGTTCAACATGGTATCGGTCCACACTACCTGAAGAGTTGGCTCTGAAGGCAACCCTTCGTGCCTTACAAATTCAAGTTTACTTCATGTCATGCTAGATGAAACATTATGAAGGATTCTATTTTCTATCATGTGCTTCTAGTTTCTGCTAATGCTGTTTGAAATGGAACGCAGGAAGCAAGGAGCCTGAGGTTACTATTTGTACAGACTAACTTGCAACGTGGCCATTAAATAAAAGAGCTGGCAGATGTAGTTTAGATCAACTTAATAAGAGGAAGAAAATTCTATCGCTCATAATTTGTGTCTCAGCGAGGCTCAGTTCCGATGGATGTGTGCATATTTTGTTCTTCAAGGTAATATCATTCTTATTAAAAAGATGGATTGCTATCATATTATTGCAATATTGAAAAGGGAACGATCAAGCAAAACCAATTTAGCACCTCGTCGCTATCAAATTATACTTCTGGTATCCATTAAGAACTGATTATTGTAATCCTTTACCCTCATTTATATGCCTTAAATGTGTAATCACTTGTGTTGTTAAATCTAATGTCGCGAAACATATCCAGTTCAAACAACTCTCCTGCATGTTGTGGCTCTTCTATATTCTATTCTTCAAAGGATTGTGTGCGAAAGTACAAACATAAAACAGGAAGGGCCCGCTCTTTGCTTTTCTAGGTGGGTTGCCGACCGAGGGAACATATTAAGTGCAAAAGAATGTGCAATAATTTTCTGACTTCGTGGGGCACATAATTATAATGAAAAAATTATTGTGGGGTTTTACGGACTGAGTGGTATGGTTTGTCAAGCGAAAGCCTATGAACTTCAAGTTGAACCTTTTTTGATAAATGAATTGAGACTAAAGGTCAGATCAGCAAGGGATTCTTTTTTCCTCCCGAAATTTGATGGAGGGCTGATCTATGTAACACATGCTCTACTCTCTTCACATGCTGAAAGTTGTCTTGGGTTACGCAGTCTGATTGGCCCACATGCGGGTAGATTTTAGCACATACTTCCAATGAACGGGAAAGTGAAAACAGGGTGGTTCAGCTTTTTGTCACCCAAGTAAATGCATTTTGACTGGAGAGTATGGGGACCTGATAAGAACATCACATTAAAGTTTTCGCGTAAGTCTTCAGTGAAATCCATTCTGTGCCCACATATGCTTTGTGTATGCACGCATGTTTCTTCTGGACTTCCCTGTGGCAATGAATTAGTTGTTGATCTTTGTAATTATAACCGGGAAAGCTCTAGTCTTTGCTGTTCTGATTTCCGTATGCAGGATAGGAATATCATTCTTCTAACTCTAAGATTCCCTCTTTTTGCAATCTTTTGGGAATAAAAGGAAAACAAGAAAGTCACATAGCACAATTTACATGCTTTTCCATATGCAATGATTGACAAAGATAAGTTTAAATCAGCAGCTTGAATTACCTACCCATACTAAATTGCTTGGCGGGGCACAAGCTTCCTGATACATTGAATCTGCAATCGTTGTGACATTTACATGTTTGCCCCTAGATTCAAGTTATCTTAATCTATAAACCAAAAAAATGAAAAAGTTATGTGAATCTTGAAATGGAAAATCTAGTTCTTTAATGGATAATTTTCTCTTTTCTGAACACGGGAACCCAATACCAATCATGAATGATTTGTTAAATTCCGAGCAATCCCTTTTCCTTTCATTTGATACCTAGGAGAGTAACATGGTTTCTTATTTGATGTCTTGCGAGCATTTTCTTACATTAACCCCAATTCTATTTCCGTTTCCTGTAGGCCATCGATATTGACTTTGTGGCCAACCCCATGCAATTGAATCACCCACCAAATCTTGTCCGCCCATCTCCCTCTTTGTCGTCTTCAATGATCGGTTATCAGTTCAAGACTTAAAAGTTAGACTGTCCACCTGTCGCTAGCCTTTTTCTATTTTCCATTTCCGACCTTATTAGATGGGAGCATTGATTTATGGTTTTTGGCAAAACAATACCACATCAAAAACTAGACAACATAGACTATCTTAGCGTTCGGGTTTTAATAGGAAGAATATCTGGGGAATGAAGAGAAGAAAAGGGATAGTGACGTTAATTATGATACATTAAACCCTCGTAGTTTCTGAACCACAGGTAATTGTGCAGTTAGGTATGGAGATGCATTGTTTGGAGTGCCTAGAGAGAAAATAAATGTCAACCCGAATGATCTAAAATTCTAAATCCAACGACTCATATTTAATGACCCATAACTCTTGAATAAACTTTTAAGGAATGCATATTGGTTTTAGATGGTCTTATATATGTATGCACATATATGGCAAGACAATTTAATCCTTTACTGTGGCTCTCAAGGCATATATTATTGGAATCAGCAATTAAACTACTAAACTGCCAATTTATGAACTTGAAGAACCATCCAGTATTATACTTGTTTACGAGATGGATGGAAAGGCCAAAAATAATATAAACTTATACGACTCCAGCTTTCTATTTATGCGCTTAGTCGTTAATAAAATGCTCAGAGTCGGTAGATTGCACAACTTATTGTATTTGTCACAATTAATGATGTCACCGCTGCCCGTTTGGACCCGAGGTCACCAATAACCTTGCTCAATGATGGACTTAGTAGGAAGGTTGCGTCTGTAGAAAATTGAAGGCAACTTAAATAATCGTTGCAACATTTTGTTTTCTCTATCTCTTTTGCATTTTTGCCTTTGTTACGGGATTCAAAAATGTATACATTTTTCTTTCATTTTTGCATTGTTTAGTCAAACTGGTAGCTGAACCGTTGGTTCTGGAATGAAACTACATTTGGTTCTCGTCTCCCTTATTTATATGCTTCGGCACAACATTTGTTGGTGTGCAGAGGTGCATCAGTCGTGGATAGGTCAACGGTTCTTTAACACACACACACACACACAAACATGTGTATATATATATATATAGATTTTTTATAACTTAATTTTGGATGCTTCCTTTCTTTCCCTTGTAGCCATGGGAAATATTTTGTCTCGGGGGAGAAATTGTGGAAGGAATAATTTAGCAGAAAAGAAGGGGGGGGATAGAAAGAATTTCTATTTCTTGGTGAGAATCTATCTGGGGGAATACGGGTCAAAAGTTCATGCGGTTTTCTTTAAAAATAAATAAATAAATAAACAAAGAAAAGAAAAGAAAAGAAAAGAAAAGGATTTCAGAGAAATTGGAATTGCAATGTACAGATTGGAAATGTCACCTGCGGTGGGTGACTGAACATCTTTGACTCTTTGTTTCGATCTTCGTAAATATATGCGTCAACAGGCAGCAGATCAATCCCCGGGGCACACATATTTTGACCTGTAGGAAGCATTAATAATAGAGAAGGACAAAACCGTGTGATAGAAAATTTTCTCTTCCTTCTATTTTCTTTCTCAGAATGAAAAAGGGTAAGTAGAAAAGAAAAGGGAAAGAATGAAAGAAATTGAATCCCATAAGCAAACCCTCTGGAATTAAATTGTTGGCGGGGTGCTCACCGAACACTAACCAAAAGTTCACATGACAAACCCATTTTTATTTAAGACTCCTTATGGTCGAGAAAGCCAGTATTTATTCCAATATCTTATGTAAACCCAGTGCATGTGCATGAAGGTCATCCTCCTAGAAACAGCAAGCCCAAGTTTAATGGCAGAAAAGCCGCGTCATATTGTGTGACTCTCTCTCTCTCTCTCTCTCTCTCTCTCTCTTTTTTCGGTTGATTTTTTTTTTTTTAAAAAACTCTTCTCTTGCTCTGTGTGTCTAAGTTTCTCAACTAATCCCATTAAGTTCTCCTCATTGAATGCTCACATTTAAGGCCCTCCTTCATTGCCTGCAAAATTAGGTGTGCAGAGAGAGGTGGCCTTTGAGGAATTTGCTAGCTAGGGTGGTTTCAAGTGGACAAAGAAAAACAGAAAAGGCTATTTTTAGTCTCCACGACCGCTGAGGGCATTTAATGTGCTACATCTCAATGTCATCGTTGCTTTTTTTTTTTTTTTTTTCGGTTTTGGTCCTGACTCAATGTCATAGTTAGAGAGAGAGAGAGAGCAATTTGTAGAATACCAGTCTGGGCTTAATCATTACTTTCATTACAATTTCACCTATAAATAATACCGTCTGTCATTACACTAGTCTGGGCTTAATCATTTTATAGTTTCACCTATAAATACCGTCTCTCATTACACTCCTGTTTGTACTACACTCCGTCTTGCCCTTTGCTTCTCTCTCACTTGCTCTTCACTTCTTCGGCTCTTCCCATCTCACACATAAGCTCAGCTCTTCCCCCCCCCCCCAACCTTCCCTCTCTCCCCATTTTCTCTCATCTCAAGACTAATGCTTTTCATGAAGAATGCTGCTTTGATAAGAAATCCATAACCATTTTTCAAATATCGACCCGCCATTTATGTCTCTAGAGAAAAAATTATCTGGGTTCTTCTTTTTGGGTCCATTTTTCCACATTTCAGCTCCAGAGAGACGTTTTATAGCACCAAAAAGTTCCTTTCGGTAGCTGTTCCTTCGTCTTTGTAATTTGCTGCAGCTATGGACGTCTCGACGGGTCTGCTGCTTTTATCGGCTGTAACCGCATATCTACTGTGGTTCACTTTCATCTCCCGGTCGCTGAAGGGTCCACGTGTGTGGCCCTTGTTGGGCAGTCTCCCTGGCTTGATAGAGAACTGCGATCGCTTGCATGACTGGATCTGCGACAATCTACGCGCGTGTGGTGGCACGTACCAGACTTGCATCTGGGCCGTCCCTCTTCTAGCCAAGAAGCAAGGCCTCGTGACTGTCACGTGCGATCCGAGAAATCTAGAGCACATCTTGAAGACCCGGTTCGACAATTACCCCAAGGGACCCACATGGCAAGCGGTGTTCCATGATCTGCTGGGTGAAGGGATTTTTAACTCAGATGGCGACACGTGGCTATTCCAGCGTAAGACTGCCGCACTAGAATTCACCACCAGGACTCTACGCCAAGCCATGGCCAGATGGGTTAGCCGAGCCATCAAGCTGAGATTCTGCCCAATCCTCGAAGGGGCTCGAATCAAAGCCGAGCCGGTTGATCTCCAAGACTTGTTGCTTCGGCTTACGTTCGACAACATATGCGGCTTGGCTTTCGGCAAGGACCCACAGACATGCGCGCAGGGCCTCCCCGATAACAACTTCTCCTCGGCCTTTGACCGAGCCACGGAAGCCTCGCTTCAACGGTTTATCTTGCCGGAGGTTTTGTGGAGGCTGAAGAAATGGCTAAGGCTGGGGATGGAAGTCAGCTTGAGCCGAAGCCTGAAGCAGCTCGACCAATACTTAAAGGAGGTGATCGACGCGCGAAAACAAGAGTTTCTCAACCTTCAGAAAGACGGCAATCCACACGACGACTTGCTCTCGAGATTCATGAAAAAGAAGGAGTCCTACTCAGACGCTTTTCTCCAGCGCGTGGCTCTCAACTTCATTCTTGCTGGACGCGACACGTCGTCGGTCGCCCTGAGCTGGTTCTTCTGGCTGATCAGCCAAAACCCATCAGTGGAGGAGAAAATTTTGCACGAGATATGCACGGTCCTGATGGAGACGCGGGGCGATGACGTGTCGAAATGGCTCGACGAGCCGCTAGAATTCGACGAAATTGACCTCCTGATTTACCTAAAAGCGGCGTTATCAGAAACCCTAAGGCTTTACCCTTCGGTACCGGAGGACTCCAAGCACGTGGTGGCGGACGACGTGCTGCCGGACGGAACATTCGTGCCGGCGGGATCTTCGGTGACGTATTCGATATACGCGGCGGGGAGGATGAGGTCCACGTGGGGCGACGATTGCATGGAGTTCCGCCCGGAGCGGTGGTTGTCCCCCGACGGATCGAAATTTGTGATGCATGACTCGTACAGGTTCGTTTCATTTAATGCAGGCCCGAGAATCTGTTTGGGGAAAGATTTGGCGTATCTGCAAATGAAGTCTGTGGTGGCGGCGGTACTGCTGCGCCACCGGCTCACGGTGGTGCCGGGGCACAAGGTGGAGCAGAAGATGTCATTGACGTTGTTCATGAAATATGGGCTGAAGGTCAACGTCGGGAAGAGAGATTTGGGCGGAACGCTGGCGAGATTAAGGAACGGTGCCAAAGAAAGCGAGCTGCATGGAAATAATGAGGATGTCGCCGTTAGCTGTAACGGCGTCAGAATCCGGTGATGAAGGTATTGTTTGGATGCCACGTGCCTCATTTAAAGAGGATTCTGCTGGGGTATAGAGCAACTTTTGGGCTGAGATTATCTGCGGAAGGGCTTAGGTAAGAGGCCTAGGGCGACCCGTGGATTTAATTTGGGAGAGGGCTTGAAGGTAAAGTAAGAGGATGAAGGCTTTACACCACATATTAATGGGGTCGAAACGTTAAAACTTTTTAGCATTTTATAATTCATAACAGAAAAGAAAAAAGAAAAAGGAGAAAGTTGAGTATTTTGAGCTCACTCTAGCTTTTTAATTGCTTGCGAACCTTGATAAATTTTTATAGATTTTTTTTTTCTTCCTCTCCCTGCTTGTTTATAATATGTTTCATCATATAATTATTTTGCTCCTATTAATTGTAATTGCTTCCGCTACGGGGAATAATGGTCCTAATTGAATTTGTACTCGTACCGCATCTTACTTCTGTTGTTCTGTCTTTTTTTTTATTGTCCTGCGGACTAGAATAAGGGGCGCTTTGTGGAATGAGTCATTAAATGAACCGAGAGAAAATTTGATAGAGGAAGGCCAGAATAAAGTTCGACAAAGACATGTGCCAATATAATAAACAAAAAATAATAGACAACAAGCATTGAAATTCGCTTTTTAATAATTTATTATACATATTATAATGTTTATTATTCTTGTAACATGTAATGTTTGTTTTTTGGACAAAAAGTTTTGAACTTTAAAAAATTTTGTGGCATGTGGGTCATTGCCTCTCTGTCACTCTTTCCATCAATTTTCTCTGTCTACAAATTGCCTAATTGCCAAACCCCACAGGGTATGGGTCCTATTGACTAAAGTCCATAAGGTTATGGACCTCTGGCACATTTATGCAATGATTAGCTAGTTTGCTGATTGACGTGGAGGATTCCACAAACCTA
The DNA here is from genome assembly GCA_020883675.1 of Bruguiera gymnorhiza. Classification (NCBI taxonomy): domain Eukaryota; kingdom Viridiplantae; phylum Streptophyta; class Magnoliopsida; order Malpighiales; family Rhizophoraceae; genus Bruguiera; species Bruguiera gymnorhiza. The sequence continues at coordinate 2,856,798 of JAIRCJ010000136.1, read as the reverse complement.
ATAGATTTACCGGTTATGGCACGATTAGCGCAATTCCTGTCCATGTCAATATGATTTTTCCAGAAGAAATGGCTACAGCTAAGTTCAGGAAAAAAGACAGCCCACACCTCGACCACATGTTGAAGGACAACCATTAATTGAGATCAGCGATTCAGCATCAGGTTGGCATGTTCACTTACTAAAATATGCCAGCAAAAGTAAAACATACTAGACTTCTCTTAGGAGTACCACCGCCTATGCTGATGCTTGGGATTCTTTTATTATGATCTCCTAATAAGGATGACATGAATGTTGAGCACCGTACCAGGCCTAAATTGCCCCCCTCTCTACGTGAGAAACTTGCAAATGAAATGAAATGGCATTTTTTCACTTGATTAGTAAAAGAGGACATTGACAAATTAGACGGGCTTGCAGGCCTGCAAAAGATGCATCGGCCAGTTCAAGCACCTAACCTGGAAAGAAAACTTTAGCAGTGCATCTTTGCCTTCGCACTGAATCCTGGGACTTTCGCCCTTGCACGAGTTTGTTTCATCTCTTGATGTTCCTGCGTCTTCCTTATGTATACATAGCATCTTAAACTAGCCAGTTGCAATATTGTCCCTTCGCTCATATAGTTTCAATCGAGAACTGTCTCCAGTTGAGAAAAAGTTCCATGCCAATGTGCCTATCATGAGTACATTAAACAGTTCTTGAAAGAACAGAGTTTGAGATGTATATATAACAGACTTGAGACAAGCAAATAAAATGAAAGTCTCCACCACAAGAAGGAAACAGGCCTGCTGCTATTGTTTTACCTTTTTGGAGTATGTATCCAGTTGCAGCAGTGCCAAAGGCCCCAGCTAGCACTCCTCCGGTATTTGATATTCCTAAAAAGACCCCCCGTCATTCGGAATTAGTTACCTCCTTTATAAATGGCTTCTAGGCCATTGGTGAAATAAAAATGGATAGGTCACTAACAGAGTCAGGTATTTTATGGTGATCATACACCAAGCAATTTTGGCCGTGAAACAACTACAGTGGAGTAATACCATTTCAGGATCCGCAGTCGGAGGCTAATCTAGTTATAGTGGATCAAAGTGTATTCTGCACATCAGAGGATGGTTACAACTTACAGCATAACGCCGGCTAATGTCTTGATGATTGGAATAGATAAAGACCAGACTGAGAGAATGCATCAGATCCCTATATTCAGAAAACAATAACCAGATCAATTTTAATCAACTTTGTGACAAATACAAAGAGTTTCCTGCAGGGATATTTGGAATAAAGCAAACTCTGAGTTCTATTCATCTTACCACCACCAAAACACATCTTTTCCTATCTTAAAATTTTAAAATATTAAATTTATAAATTTTTTCCTTATATTTACTTTTATTTTATATTTGTAATCTAAAATTTCTTAATTATACAATTTACATTTAAAATCTAACCAATGTGAATGAACATTTAATTGTAGAAATGGGGAAAATGTGAGTCCAGAAGTAAGGCCATTAAACATTCGGTTATGTAGCTCACGGATAAAGGTGCTGCCTGTGCATATCGTGCAGCAACAATGCCTCACCTCTCTACGATGTAAAATAGTTCGGTCTCCTTGACAGGCTTTGCCTCTCTATATTAAAAATTGTAAATTTAAATACCCACACAAAAATGTGTCACGGAGTCCCAATAATTGAACTACTACACCGGGGCGGAAAAAAAAAAAAAGAAAGCTACGTATCTTGCTTACAAGAAAATCATCAAAAAGAAAAAAGAAAAAAGCAGACAATGTGTGAGATGATTCACTTAAAAAAAAAAAAAAAAAGTGAAGCAAGACAGATATTAAAACTCAAAATTAAATATAGTAAAACTACCTGAGCCGATAAACCAGTGGAAATTCCGGTTGGAAAGCAAACCGCCGATAGCCATTCATCGCTACAAGCCGAAGCTGAGAACTGCTTATGCCATTTGTGATTTTACCGAATCATAAAGTTGTCCGAGGAATACATGAAGTACCACTTTTATTTTTGATTTTTAATAAATAAAGAAACAAATGAAAGGAAAATTAATTGGAAAATCGCGCGATATATTGCTCTTGCCAGCGGCGCTTCTTCTTCTTCCTTTTTCTTTTATTATTCTTTTGTATATTTCATTTTCCTGTTTTGTTTTTTTTTTGTTATTTAATTAGTTACATGTAGCATAAAGCAACCTCGCAATCTGCGCACAGAACAAAGGCGGAGTGGCAGTTTGCCAGACTCAGACCAGCGCAAACCACCGAACTAGGTATGGGTGAACTCGGAATAAATACACCTTCTCATATTCGAATTCTCTCTTGCGTGTATGAGTTTGATTAATAATTAAATATATTTTTATATTAATTTAAATTTAATTTTTTTATGATTGTCTGTAATAAAAAATTAAAAATTTATATTAAAATATAGTATTAAATTACACAAATATTAATATTAAAATAAAATATAAAAAAATTACATTCAAATTATGAGAAAAATTATATAAAGATGTAGATAGATAACCATGACCTCAACCCACAAATATGATAATTAATATATCTACAATGTACTTTTTTTTTCTTTTTCAAACAAAAAAAGCAGAAACAGTCAAAACTAAAGCCGTGCAAGAAATCTGGAATGCTTAATCATTAAAAAACATACCGGATAATCCAGAATAGGCCACCAACCCCGCAACTGAAGTTCAAAATCAAGAAACACTTCCATTAAACATTTTATTTAATTCACCAACACCTTCCCAACGGCGCTTTGATCAAAGTGCGGTATATTTACATATTACGGGTTTAAGATTAGAAGAATTTCAATGTTTATATACACATCATGTTCCCATCCAGGCCCACAACTAATATTCATCTGCTAAGCATTCTGACTGACACTCCACTCCAAGAAGGGAATTAAGGACAACTTGTTTGGGGAAAATATGAATGGCCATGACTAACCTCGTCTGCTTTTATGAGAAATCATGTGTTGACCCAAATAAGATTCTAAACATGGTTGCTCCCAACACCGGTCTCTGTTTTCAGTTTCAGAATAGGAGAAGCTGGATCTCTGGACAATATCAAATTTCCTTTAAGATCCATTTGGCCATACTGCTGTAGATGAGAATCCATCACGATCCCACAAGATCTCCATGCTTTTCCCATTAGTTCAACCCCAAAATAGACTAGATGGTCTGATATGCTGTTCCCGAGTACCGACCTACATAAAAGTGTGTAAGTAAAGAAGCTTTAATAGAGTTTCATGTGCCCAGCCTTTGTTTCGGCCACTTGATCCTGTGACCTCCAAAGTCACAATGAAATAACCTTACCATTACACCAAAACTCACTCTTTTACACCCTTTGCACTTAATTTTAAACTAAATAACAAAGATATTGAAACCTCAAGGCCTGATTAATCCTTGGGTCCAAGCTAACCACCTTGCTGTAATGTACTAGGTAAACCATGGTCCAAAAGATTTAACCTCTAGCATGACTTATTTGGACAGTTGTAAGATTCAAACTCAAGGTGTACACCTAGTCCTCACATCCAAACCCATTCCTTTCACAATTGATTCATCCCAAGGGGATTTACACTCTTTGAATTTTAGCAAACATATCACATCTGTTATTCCCCTCAAACAAAATGATAATTTACTATCTTTGAACAAGATGAACAAACAACTAAAAGCGCTACATTGCTCTAATGAGAAGTTTAAAAAATCTTTAGCACTTAAAAAGACTAACTAATTATAACCTGAGGCCAAGATTTCCACTGATCTTAATTGAAGCAAAGGAGGAAATACTCACCTGCTACAGGAAGCGTCTTCACCAGAACCATCACAGATTTTCTCTACTCTATAAACCAGACTTGCCAAACCAAGGTCATACAACCACACCTGCAGGTGACAAAAGGGATGTTGCTGTTTGGTACAATGAAGTTGAGAGAGAAGTATTGATAAAACCTCCCATAAGATTAACCTCAAAGGTAAAGCTAAGCAAAAGTTGTGTCTAGGCATTAGACTTTATAGATCCCAAAATCTCAAGATATGAAGATGCTGCTAAACTACTGTAAAGAAGCCCAATATAAGTACCCTCCATTTTTCTCGACCAGGCAATCTGGCAAATCATATGTGTATCATGTATGTCAACAGAGAAATTTGTTTCTGTTATCCGTGCAGAATAGAAATTCACATGTTCTGATTAACTAATCAAGCCACACAATAATCTGCTTAGGAAGTAAACATTACCTCTCTAGGGAAGTGATGGTACGTCTTTTGTGGGAAATGAGAGAAGTAAGGTGGCAGATGTGGCACAATGTCATGCTCATGTGTGACTCGGATTGTATTAGGAACAAGTTTGCTATGGTAAGTTGCAAAAACTGCATTACCAATTCGAGGCTGTCCAAAGGTTATAACCCGAACATCCTTTGATTCATGATTAACCTGGAAGAGACAAATATGGTTTAGTGCGCAATATATCAGCATAAAAATGTTGCCCAACTAAAGCTCAACAAACCACAAAGGCAACAATATAAAAGAAATTCACACAAATAATCACTGCAGTGTTGGTTGACTTGAGATAAGGGCAATAATAATTACTATTAAATCAAGTCCACAGAAGGCAGCCATAGCCCCTCCCATTGAATGCCCTGTCACAATGATTTCAAGGTCTCCATAAAACTTTTTTGCTCTTTGGATAGCATTTAGAACCCCGGGGCGAACCGTTGTATTGTGGTAAGCAGAATAAAATCCATGGTGAACCTGCAGTGAAAACAACTTGAAATCATTAGCTCCACCAAAACTAATTCACACATTTGCAGTGACTTTTGGAAATACTGACCATTGCATCTGGCATGCCAGGATAATTTAAGTCAAGCTGTTTCCAGTATAAGTCTTCAACCCAATTCTGGATGCTGTAAAAGGGGAATTACTCAATTAAAAATAAAACAATCAACTAGAGAATCATAGAAACAAAGCTAAATTACAAGAACTCTAATTTTTTGTGAAGGTGGAAAGCCATATCCTTATTTAACTTCTGTCTTGTTTTATATGTACTTAAACATTGTATACTAACACAAAAAAATAGGTAACCATCTAGCACAGACCTACATTGCACAGGGCAAAAGCATCAAAAAGGTTTGCAAAACATTGATACAGTGTTAACCGGTTTTTGAAAGCTTGCTATCTGGTGGAACGACCAATTATGGCTCAGTCAATAACACATTGGATACCTGTGTTCTTGAGTTCCTCGAAAGGCAATAATGATCGCATTGAGGTCTTTTGCCACTCCAACAAATCCCTGACAATGTAACAACATACAAAGGAATAGCAAGCATAGTGGAAATAAATTATTGATAATATTATGTCATGTAAGCAGAACAAAGGAATTGAGGATCAATTCTTCCAGTAGGACTTCAACAGAGCTTAAAAAATGCACCTGTAAGCAGTGCTGAACGTCAATGATGAGATCTATAATCTCAAATCCCTGTTTTGGTTCACACAATTATTAGACCAATGGCTTCAGAAGAAGAATTCAATTCAAAATGTGAAGTCAAGTCTGCATGTGAATCAAAGTACCTCAATTAAACCATCACATCTGGAGCAAGTCCAGGTAAACAGTTCTGTCAAATCTGAAATATACACCTGATAGTCCGATGCTCGTTTTGGTCAAACAACAACAACAAAAAAAAAGTCTGCAGTCCAGAACATGGTCATAACAAAAATCTTTGGAAACAACTCACGGCAGAAGCATAATGCACCACAATGGTGGCAAGCGTGTGATTGTAAACGGGGAGGTGATCAATATGCTTGTGCTTGATCCTGAGTTCTGCCAGAAATAACACAAACACAAAAAGAAAAAAAGAAAAAAAACAGTTTCAGAACTTCACAAAGCAAAAAGAAAAGTTCAAGCCCTACACAAAGCCATTCTTCTTGAAAAAGAATCCATATTAATCTTTATTAAGAACTGACCATTAATCCTTATTAACAACTTGTCAACGCTTTAATCATCTCGCCCAGGCCGAGCCCAAGATTTAGCAATAAAATTACAAGAAACAAATTCTGAAGCCACCCATTCAAGTCCAATTAATTACCTCTCGCGCGAGAGAAAGCAAGAAGGGATACCATAATTGCCAACATCAAACACCTTTTTCGCCCCATGATCTACATCATAGTACAAGCAAGCACTCCAAATCAATTATTAGGCAAATAAACAATCGAACATTACTCACAATCTAAATCTGATAGGACAAAGAGAAAAAAAAAAAAAAAACCGCGGTGAATTGACTCTGTTGAAGCCCGCTTCCTTTCTGACGGCCTTTCTCGGGGCTCCGATTTCGATTCGGGGGTAGTTCCGTCGCCCGTAACCTTGTGATTGACCGAACCGATTAGCCGGCGAGAAGAATCGAGAACAGAAGAAAAATAAAAAATAAAAAATAAGGGACAGGGAAGCAATGATTGAGAAGAGAACGAGGCGGAAAATAATAACAAGAAGAGAGAAGAGCCTTTGGCTGTTTTGCACTTCTAGGCGATTACCAATTTGGCTGGGCTGCTCAATCCTTTCGTTTGTCGTGTTTTTATAATGCTCGTTCTGTGACGAAAGAAGTGTCAAACACCCACCCAAAAAAATAATAATAATAAATAAATAACCTTTCACTAAATAATATCAAAATAAGTGTTCTTTTCTAATTAATTCTATTTTGAATTGTGATTTCATTTATAATATCTAAGTAGTTAGATATTTAAATATTTATTTTAAAAATTTTTAAATTTTACTTTTAAAAATATTCCAATTTTTGAATACGTAACGACGTTTTTAATAAAAAAAAAATTACATCTCTTCGTTTTTTTTTTTCTCTGGAATATGTTATTACGGTTGTCCTACATGCCCAAGATACATCCAAAACCACTTAACTCATCTTAACCGTAGGTTCCAAATCGTATGATCGAAGGAATTCAGTATATATATAACTATATTTCTAAAGATAAAGACAAAAAATATATTTTAATAGAATTATATTAACACTTAATTTGATATATAAATCTTTTAATTTAATTATATTTTACTAATTTTTAGCCTTAATATCTATGGCTCGGAGTCGCGGAGCTCCTCTTCTTTTAACACATCTTAATGGAGATTTGACTAGGGGCAATTGTATTGACCACGACGTCTGGAATTAGCATCCATATACATCTGAAGATCATTGCGGTACCCTAAACCCTAAACGTGCTAGTTAATGAAATTCCACACGACCCTCCGGGTGTAAAATCTACATAGATAATGTACATTAATATAATTATCTATTTTATTAAATATTATTTTTTGTATTTATTTTTAAAAATTTATTTACGTCAATATAATTTTAAAATAGAGAAAAATTTGTGACACTCACTCGTATTTTTTGGAATGTATGCGTCTCGCAGCGTTCTTCTCACAATGAATCCAAAAGTAAAAACTCTTACTACGACACTTGTCCTTTGAATTCAACTGATCACATTTCCATCATCAAATCCCAGAATGGCAAAGCCACCCATTTATTTTTTGGCATTATACATCGACTCCACATCCCCATCGTTCCCTCCAGGCAACAGGTACTTGGAGTCTCTCCGCTTGTTTTGAAACCGAGATTCGTGGTGCTGCATCGGCCGCGCCCGATCACAGGCCAAAGCCGAGAGACGGCTTACGTGTCAATCGTCATTTGATTTTGAATATAATTTTTCTTTTATTTGAATACATTATATAAAAATGATAACGTGTCTATGTAGTAACATATAACATATATTGTCATATCATGTTTGATAGATTTAATTATAATGTTTTATAATTAAGTATATTATAAGATTGAAAAATTACTAAATATATTGTATTAATAGATTTAAATTTAATTTACATACTTTTTATTTTAATGTAATTTAAGTTTTTCCTTTTAGTAAAGAAAAAAAATATTTTAATATAAGAAATATAATATACGTGTACAAATAAGCCTCATACATGAATGGCCTAGTAGGAACAAATAATCACCGTTCATGTATGAGGCATATTGTTCCCAGAGGTTTAATTGAAGTTTTGGACCCGTTTTAAACCTCCGTTTTAGAGGTTTAATTCCTAACATTGGATTGCAAAGAAGGGGCGGGAGGTGGGGTCCCACGGGGGTCATCAAGTGGATACCGAGAATCTTGTATGTGGATGCTAAGCATTTGGTCTGTGTATGCGTTCGCGCAACATGCCATGTGCCAACAGAGCCAACCGACAAGGAGAGGTTTTTATTCTTAAAAATAACTATATTAAATTTTTGCAATTACTTTATTTTTTATTTTTCTTTGTTTTAAAAAATTGCAAGTAAGTGCAACTAATGTACCACTCTTTTAATTTAACTCGTGACATATTTGAATTTTAATTTATATTGTATTTAAGTTTAAAATTAATAAAAATAAAAAATATTGATCTTTCTCAAATTCTCTTTGATAATTTAAAAAAAAAAAAAAAGAAAAGAAAGGATAAACATTACAAAATGAGTGAGGCGACTTAGAGTAACAATTTTGATGAATGTCGAATTTGGTCTAAGTTGGTTGCAACCATAAACTTAGTCTTTAGGTCGTTTGAATATCTGCTCTCATATGTTGTCTTAACAAAATGCTTTCTTGAATCAATAACCATTTTTCTCCAAAAACAAGATTATCGTCCACGATAGTACTTGATCTTGTACCAGCCTTGCGAATTTCGATACTTTTTTTTTTAATTTTTTTGTACTCTGTGGTCTAGATCCGAATTACCTAACAGCATGTGACATGGTGCAATTTCATGACTGTACAATATTTAATAAAATAAAATAATTAACGAATTATTCTAAATTAATGATATTAGCGTTTAAATTATACATATATATATATATTTTTCAGAAAAAAGAAAAAGAGAGAGAAGTAAATATAGGTTTAAAAACACTAAAACGTGGCCGGTGGATTCTTAATTTTTGCCAATGTTAAAAAGCCATAAAGTAAGAAACCTCCACTTGACAACACAATAGGCCTAATTTCTTAAAAAAAAGAAAGCAAGGATTTTGGAGCCCTGTTGGCTATTTACATCCTATCGTCATATATGTTCTTGTACGCAAAAGAATGAAGTACTCTTAATAGCCAGATTGGAATAACTAAAATTTGTAAAATTCAATTTTTTTTTATGTTTTTCTAACATATTTGAATATCTTTTTTGTCCCAAAAAAATATTTTCTTCAAAAATATTATTTTCCTGCTTTTTTTTTTGGAGCGGGAGTTGCTATGCGGTAGCATCAAGCCATTAATCCTAATTTGGATAACAAAATAGGAGAGAGGAAAACAAAGGGGAAAAAAAATATAACAGGAATAAAAATTGAAAAGAAAGAAAAATTTTTCATTTTTTTATATTTGAAAAAGGGTAGTGAGGGAAAGAAAAATTCTTTTTGTTTGAAAAAAAAATAAAGAGTGAGAAGAAAGAAAATAATATTTGTTAAAATATTAAATTTGCTCTGAAACTAAAATTAATAAGTTTTAATAAAAAATTATTAATATGAGTATATTGATAGCTTTAGTTGATAAAATAAAGAAATCAATAATTTTTAAGAAAAATTATATTTTATACTTTAAATTAAAATTAAAATTATATTTTTATATCATATTTTTAAAAATTTTAAAAATACTATAATTAATAGACATAACTCAAATTGAACGAAAATTGTTGCATTGATGTTTTTTTTTTTTTTCCTTATGCATAATTTAAAAGGTTAGAACCAAGTCTTGTTACTCTCTCTACAGGAATTTTCATTTCTCACAGTCAACACAATAACAAGAACAAAATATTGAATTAAGACGAGGGGAGGAAATGACGAAGAAATTCAGACTTAAAATTGCAATTCATAATTTCAAATCTCAAAAAGTCTCAAATCTTTTCGTAATTTTATCCAATAAGTTAAGGCTTTAGAGGAAGGATGAGAGAATGGTGATCGATGAGTGGGTGGTAGCGGTGGTCTCTTCAACTTATTTAATAACACTTGTGTAATTAAAAATAAATTTTATAAATAATTAATTAATAAATAGTGCTTCTTATTATTGTTTGTCATCATTAATAATAATTTTTTTTACAAAATTTTAAATTATGATATGTAAAATGTAATTATATTTCAATTTAGAGTAAAAAATATAGTTTTTAGAATTTTTTTAAATTAAGATAAATAAATTTGATAAACCAAAATTATTTTTCCTTTTGTTATTGTCCAGAAAATTTCAAACACAATCATAACTAATATATATATATATATATATATATAATTTATTTATTTATTTATTTCTATTTTACACTTCGTCTACCCTTTCCTTCATTCCCCGCGGCGTAACCCTACCTAATCCTATGTGTCAATCGCCCCAGGGCTCTGCCTGAAGCAGAATTTCGCAGTCACGTGTTTTTATCTATTTTTTTTTTCGTTTTTCTTAAAAAAAAAAAAACTCGTTTGTATTTCATTTCCTACTCTGGATTTCTCTCTCGGTAAAAGTAAAAAATAAAAAATAAAACACACACACACTCTCTCTCTCACACACATATATCCATTTCTTATATCACCGGCAAGTCGCCGTCCAATTACACGCTCGCCGTCTGTGAAACTCCGACGATACATCTCTGGTACATTCCTAGCACACAGATGTACATACACATGCATACATAAGCGAAAGCATATATATACATATATATATAGATAAAAGCGCATGAATTGTGCATAGACGCACGTACACATACATATACATGATTGATTTTATGCACAAAAGTACGTTCATAACCATCGCATGCGAGACATGAAGCTCTGCTTCCGATTATTGTTGAATGAAGATTGCGCGATGGAAATGTCTTGTTATTAGCGCTGTTTTGCTTATTCTGGAGTATTTTTGTTGCATTATTGTCCAATAATTTCTTCCCCTTTTATTCTCGGTTGAAAGCTAGGGTTACGCCAAAATGAAATTTCTGGTGGCTTATTTCCGCTTCCAGTTTTTTTTATTTGACTTTTTATATTTGGTTTCGTCTTGCTTGAGTTTTCAATGTTTTGAACTGGTCGAATTGTTTATGCTTCGATTTGTTTGTAATAAAGATATGTTTTTATCAATTAGCAGCTTATAATTCTGAGTGACAGATTGGCGGGGTGGATGTTTGGAAGGGGGGGGGGCGTGGAATTCAACAACACTTGGATCCCTTTTCTCTGACTGGCCTTAGAGAAAAATATTAAGTTTTCTTTTGCAAGAGATTATAGATTACAAGCAAGAAGCAACTGCGAGAAGTTGTTTTCTAGTTGACAACTTCGGACAGGGTAAAAAGAATCTTAGGTGTCAGTGCACTCAAGCATGACCATCAATAGGCACATTTACACTGTGCAACTAAACTAAATGACTGAAGCTGACCCCCTTCTCCCAAAGGGAAAGTCTTTGCCTTCTTTCTCATTACTGCAGTAGAGATCGAGAAGATGAAAATGGATGAAGATCACACTGAAATTTGAATATGTTAAGCAGTCAAGAAGCTCTATAGACTGCATATTGGATTACAAGTTAGCTAGTTAGTGGAATTTTTATTTGGGTGAAATCAAAGTTTAGAAGGGAATTTATTAAGCAAAGGTAGGAATCACAATGTTTTTTAAAAAAAATTGGAGCCAATTCTAGTTGATTCGGTTTCCTCTTATGAGCCTTTTGAAAAAGACATGATGTCCTATATTTTTTTCTGTATTCCTGGTCTGCTCTGCAATTTTGAGTAGGTTTACGTCAATGATAAATCAGAAAATAGGCCTTTGATGGGAAACAATTTGGTGTTGACTGCATTATTGCAAGAGTTAATTATATGCCCCTTGCCAAATTCATTTCTCTTGGTTGTCAGTCTCCCTTCTGATTCTCATGTTTGCAGATGCACTTGGCCAAACTGAAATTTGAACAATCCAGCTTCTCCTTTTCCTCTGTCTCAGTGCTTGTGTATGCATGTGCACATGCATTTAGAACTGTTTGTGGATTCAAATTGCTATTATACTTGTTAAAGCAGCTCAATCTTTAGATTTTAGATATTTGGTCTTTGGATGTTTATCGACTTCTCATTTATAATTCAAGATGTCATATAAGGTGTATATGCACTTGGAATAGTTTATAGGTTGAATTTTCTTATTTATACCAAGATAAAGATTATGTAGATAACTTTCTCCTAGCCATATATTGTTCCCCCACCCCCCAACAAAAAAACCCCACCATAGCTGACGTACTTATTCAGGTTATATTTCATCACCAATATGCCACTTTGACAGTGCAAATAGGAGAAAGCTAAACACAAGTTGCCTTGGACTTGGGATTTGAAGCCTCTTTATTTTGGATTAGTACAGATTGAAGAACCCAAATTTACCTGTCACTCTCTGGGACCACGCATTTGAACTTCAAACGTGGCTTCAAGAATCTGTACCGCGAAGGATATTTACTAATATTCATTTGTCGATTTGAAATTGTAATCAGATGTCAGAGGTTGATATGGCAGTCATTAAACCTGAGGTTTTCTTCTTTGCTTTTCTTTTTTAGTGTTTAACTCCTTTCTTGGTGTTTGAGATTCCCATATTACTATGTGCTGAGAAATTATTGTGATTTTCATGTGCAATTGTGGTCAGGAAGAAAATGTTTGATTTAATTTGATTGTTCTGTTTTATTCTAGACCATTACTGATTTGGAGGCTCCTTCATTCCTTTTTTATTTGTCCCCTTTCTATTTGCATCAATCAGTTTATGGACTAATTTTGTTGTATTTGCTCTTTTGTGAATCCATGGGCATGTGCTTGAGAATTTAAAGCAAGAAAACCAATTTGATAATGTCTGAAACATTAATTAAGGATTTTCTCAATTTGGTCTAAATCATGAATTTTTGTGGTGTGGGAAGTCTTCAAAATTTGCTTCAGTTATGTTGCAGTTGGAAAATTCTGAAAGTAGTGATTAGTAAGAAACTATGGATTTGTCAGATTTGGTGGATGTGGGAGAAAAATTGATTGCAATATTGGTTTGCTGGGAGGGATTGAAGAAGGAAGGCAAACAATGATTGCAAGAGCAGTGAAATCTCACAGTTTGTGGAAGAATTAATGTTACTTGGCTGCTGTGGCTGCTTATTTTGTTCGTTTGAGCCTCTTGTTGTTCATGAATGTAGTCACTATCTAATTATTGTAGTTTTACTCACTGCCTTTTATTCTAATCACCAAGTTATGTCATGTATTATAGATGATGAAATCCTATATCTGGCTCCAAACAGCTGACGGTTCAATTCAGCAAGTGGAACAAGAGGTTGCCATGTTTTGTCCCTTCATGTGTCATGAAATATTACAAAAGGGGATGGGATCTTCCAAGAACTATGCTATATCTCTTCCACAACAAATCAATCCTGCCATGCTGAGCCTAATTCTTGATTACTGCAGGTTTCATCAAGTACTAGGTCGCTCTAACAAGGTTCATAACATTCTGAGTTGTTATTTTGTAGTTTTGTTGCTTTTATGTTCTTTGACCTTTATAAGTTGATGTATGAAGTGTCTGGAACTTGAGATGCCCAAACCAATGTTTTGCCTTCTTCTCTGAACCTGACTCTTTCTTCTTAACCTTTGCAATAAATAAATAAACGAACAAACTACCAACTTTGTGCTGAATAGCTTCCTTTGACCTTGCTGTTCTATTGCATAGGAACGTAAATCTTTTGATGAGAAGTTCATTCGAATGGACACAAAGAGGCTCTGTGAGTTGACGTCTGCTGCTGATAGCCTCCAACTAAAGTCGTTGGTTGACCTTACTAGCCGGGCACTTGCTCGGATTATTGAAGGAAAAACCCCTGAGGAGATACGTGAGATATTTCATTTGCCTGATGATCTTACAGAGGTGTCTGGTGCTTGTGTGGACTCTTTTTTGGCTTTCAGCCAATTTGTGATTCTAATACTTATTGTACTGATTTAGGAAGAGAAGCTGGAGCCTTTGAAGAACACAACAGATGATCCACGAATTCGACTTTTGAATCGATTGTATGCAAAGAAGAGGAAAGAATTAAAAGAGAGGGAGAAATTAAAGGTGGAATATGGCTTTGGTTGTCACTAGAAGCCTGCAATTTGATTTGAAATTATCCTTCAATTGCATTGTTCATGTTAATGTCCTGTCATTGCTAATTCACGGTTAAACAATCACAGTGATTCTAACTGGTTCCCCATATGTTTCAGAGCATCGAGGCCGAGGAAGAGCGTGTAGATGATCGCTCAGTTGATGAACTATTATCATTTATTAACGGAGGAGATGCAGGTACCCTTTCATTTTTATGTTATTTTTTTCATCTTCACCTTTTCTTTCCTTCTTATTGTTATCCTTTTGTTGGATATTAGTGTTTCAATGAAATTTTGAGAAAGTAATTGCAGAGTTAAGAGTTATGTCATTTTTTGGATGAATTTGGAGAGTCTTATGTAATGGTTGAACAGGAATGCCAGCTTGCCTTATGCTAATATTTTTTGTTATTTAAGTCTGAAGGTAAACATTGGAAACTCTTTGCTTAAGTTGCTTTTAATTGAATGTGTCAAGTTTGGTGGTCCCAGGGAGTGGGAATTAAAATGAGAAATTAAATATGGCACAAGAACTCAAAATCATTTTATAGATTCTTTTTTCCAATGTTATTAAGGGGTTCTGATTGAACTTGTATTATTGCTTGTTGGTGAAGCAGAATTTTGTTAGGGAAACATTAGGGGTGTCAGTTTTGTGAGCAACTTGGTTGATATGTGGCCATTGTTATGCACATAGACAGCAACCTTTAACCTGTATGTGTTGTGGCTTCACACGTTTTTAATTTCCTTGTGGATCCAAGGCATGCATTTTGACCAAAGCATGTATATCTTATTATTGGTTCTCAGGTTTATTTTTTCTTTACTTCATCAGAGCTTCTCTCTTGGATTTTACAGATCCAAAAGGCATAAAATCTTCCAATAGAAGAAAGAAGCATCGAAGAAGAAAAGATCAGCTAAAGGGTATTTCTTCCAATGGAGCCATCGATGCACATTTAAAGGTTGGAACCAGTTTGTCTGCCTTCCTTAACATTTGATAAGAGTTGTTTCGTGAAATTTAGAGGTTCTGTTCTGTCATTCCTTTTGGTAGGGGTCAAATGGTTGTCATCCTCAATGCCATAGTACTGCCATTAACAATGAATCTCGGCCCAGTCCTAGTGAGGGATCAAAGCTACAAAATGGGAATGATGACATTTTTGCACCTAAAGTTGAGTTTGATGATGTTGATGACGAGATTGATCCGGCATTAAAAGAAAAAATTGATAGGTGAGCATGATGAACCTGCATTATTCAATGCACTCATCAATCATATGCACCTGATACCTATTGCTTCTGCTTCCTTTCTCTGATCCACTGGCACCCTCTGCTTTTCTTCTTTCTTTTTCCCTTTTTTTTAATTTTTATTTTTTAACAAAGAAAGTTCTCATATATTTCACCCAGGGAGGTGGAAGATTTTGCTCGGAGACTAAATTCAGTCTGGCCTGAAAGGATGCAAGAACTTCTGCCTTTGGGTCAAGAGAGGAGGCCAGTACCTTTCTCTGCTAATGGAAATGGTACCTTGAGGAGATACACAAGTATGTGTTGTTCCCCTTATGGTTCCATGTTGCTTTTGTTTGTGAGCATTTTCATGTCTCTGAAATATTGCTTTTTCTTGTGTATTGCTATTAGCCTGTCTATATGGTTTGGGTTGTAAAATTGATAGGTGACTGATGCAGGGTTTGAAATGAACCCATTTACAGTATGAATGGTTGTGCCATGGCCATGTTAGTAAATTTGTTATTGATGTACTCTGTGTAGTCCTCACCCATTCACGCAGTGAATGGTTAGAGCAACAATCATTTCATCCAGTAACTGAATTTGCTGTTGCCATATATAATTTGTAACATATTAAGTGATGAAGTTGTGATTCAGTTGATTCAATTGTCCCATGGCAACAGCAAATTCAGCATACAGGTTCAAAAACATCTTTTTAGCAGTTGTCTGGAGCTTCTAGTATACCTTTGTAGTTGATGAGCTTTGAATGATTGATGATATTGTGGATGTCTGAGAAATCATTAAATCTGTTGACACGACATTAGGGTACGTCACTGGTTTGTGACCTGAAATTCACAGATCTGAGTTACCAAAACAGTTTGCAAAATGCAAGGGGAAGGCTGTAGTATGATAGATGACCCCTCAAGCTGTTGCAAAGCAGGGAGAATCATGCAATGGGATGCCCTTTTTAATTAAGCATGTTCTGAGGGTCTCTTCCCAGCTGTTTTTTGCATAAGAGATTGTGTGGGAGAATTAAATTTAAGAATCTGGTAAAGGGCTTGCCCACATGATTTTGTGTTTTTGATTTTATCAAGTGGCAAGTAGCTTCTTTGAGTGATGATTATCAGTAACTCATAAAATGATTGTTTTTTGGATGGAGAGGAACAGATGCAGCGCAGAAATGAGCCTAGGTTGGACTCTCCCACAAAGAGCAAAGGGATGGAACAGTTTTGACCAGATGCCTAGTGCAGTTTCTATATTGAATGACATTGAGGAGTGGGTATGGTCGTTGGCGGTCACCTTGTAAGCATTTTGTTTTTATGATTTATTTTTTATTCTTTTCAGGAAATTGAGGAAAACAAAAGAAAGAAGCATTGCTTGATCTTATTTTAGGAGACAATTTTGACTCTAGGGCAGCCTTTTGTACTTCAAGGAAAGGAATAAAAAGGGAAATGTGATTTCGTGAGAGGCTTCTCTGCTTGATTGTCATAAGCTTGTTATGAAGTTGCATTTTGTTTTGAAAATTGGAGAGAAGTAAAATAAAGGAAAGAAAAAGATTTAAGGAAAAGCGAGAGACATTGTCCATCTTCTGCCTTTCATGAGGTATAATGTTGGATAGATTAGAACTCACAGAATGTATGCAGAAATATTTGTTCACAGATTAGAATGCCAATCTGCTTGTTTCCCCCCCCCCACCTTTTTCTTATGATAAGCAAAATGCCAATCCGCTGCTTTTACTTGCTTGTATTATACACTTTGGTTCTTCTATATGTTGTTCTGTTTGAGATCTTCCTACGGGAATACTGGCACCAGAGTTTTTAATAACAAACCGACAGTGTGATTAAAGCTATTTTGGGCAAAACCTATTAATAAGAGGAACTTTATGGTGACTTTATCTTTTGACTAGCAAATTTGCTTTGCCTTTTGCGCCCCTACAAATAATATACTTTCATCACCCTCGAGAACCCTTAGGTTCACTCAAACATTGTCACGGCACGTACGGCAGCTACCACGAATCCGAGCAAGAGAATCATTGAACAGAAAAGGGTAACGGGGGTGACGGTTCTACGAGATAAGTGTTTGTAACTCCTACCTTTAAGCCCTTCGAATATTTGTCACCTAATTATTTCGCGGCATCTTGAATACCCAAGTTTCCAAAACCATTTTTCTAACCATCTCTTGGCAATTTTTTACTTGTCTGCGAAATTCACGGGCCTAAAAGAGCATACAAATCAATGTTGAAAATATCCTTTGTGCAATTTGTCAACGTTACTATATATACCACTAAGATCGTCCAGTATGTGACTTATGTTACAAACACTAAAAAGATTTCCTACAAGTACAGGAAATGTTTCTGCCTGAACCGTGTGTTAGATAGCTAAAATTGATGACTTCCCACCAATCAGAGAAAAGAAAAAAAGAAAATAAAGATGGCTAAAAAATTGATACAACTAAAGGTCTTCGCGGGAATGTTTTTACTGAGATTGAGAGGGTTGAAGTTTGACGTGCGGGCAGGGCCTCTCAGGTTCGCCTCTAGTCCATAGAGTTTTGAGGTCCCCTCTTTTCTTTCCCACAGTCAAAAATGTGCCTGCATCAAGAAAGAGAGACAACAATCCACCTAAGTATTATTTGCAAGGAGTTTTATCGTCCACAACAATGTTGCACTGGTAATGCCTAGTTCATCAGGGCATATAAAATAATGTCTAATGCTTAAAAAAGGTCTTCATGAATCAAATTGCTAATATAATCTGTGTCCGAATCAGATTGCTGCAAATTGAAAAGCTCTAATAACGCTGATACCATTGACAAATGCCATTGGTATGCTCCGACCACTCCATCTCACACCATTATTTGCCTCACCACCACAGTAGAATACTCGGTATTTGATCCTCTATTTACATTCATAATCTAACCAAACCAGATGGAATTAAACTTAGCACATTAACAGGTACTCCTTGCTCCACAACTAAAACCAAATCATAAGAGCTTGGTGTGAATGCACATTCAAAAGTTAGAGTCACTTACCCAGTATGAACGGAACAATGTAAAGCAATGCAGGCTGGCCGTGCCCATCCATCGTGTTCAAAGCCACATATGTGATCAAGAGACCTGCAATTTCAATATGAGGGATCATAGCCAAGTGATTGTTATTAATGATATCAGCATGAATGACATACATGGAAAAACATACACTTCTGTAGTTCACTCTGGACAAACTTAGAATGACCAATGCTTCTAATGGATGGCTAGTCCAAATCAAACTAATAACCAATGAATGTTCAATTGTTGATTGACTTTTAAATCTAAGTAGACATGGGGCATTTCTGGCAGATGACCATTTTAGCTTTTAGACACTCTTAAAGACATTGAAAAATGTCTGCAACTTGCATCAATGAGCTCCATGGACATCTGAACTTGGCATTACCTACTCTAATAAGCAGTCTTCCAGTAATCTTAATGCCCAACATGTCCAATACATGTGTGAAAACATATAGGCCATGGAGTTGGCTATAACTTTGCAGATTCTAATATTTCATTTTGCTCATCAACAAGCTGTATATGAGATTGATGGCTTTCATCAGTTGCTGTTCTCTTATCATCTTCCCATTCATGTACACAGGTACACTAAAGTTCAGTCAAATTAGCCAGTTTCTAAGAGTTACTTCAGGAACACCAATGATGGTCTACATTCATCCAATTGGCTTTGTTCTGACCTAAGCCATAAGCACACATTGCCCACAGGAAATATCCTGTTTGAAGATTCTTCTTTGCCAGCCAATCATACCTGCAACAGTGTCCATACACATGAGTTGACTATAACAGTTCAAACATCAGTCATTCAGTGCTATAATGAAATGCTTTCAATAAACAGCATTTTAAAACCATGCGGATGAGACAAGCAATTGCAGATGTTCAAGCAAATATAGCATTTGTCCAAAAGATGGTTTAGGTGGTATCTGCAGATCACACACCTTTGGAAACTACTTGAAATGAAAGTTAAAGACAGGCAATTTTTTACTCTAAATATGAAATGAGGACAGGGCAACTATAGTAATGATCATCTTCCTTTTAAGTCTGAGCCAACAACATAGTCTTAGGCCCCAGAACATAAAAGAAAAAGAAAAGCTTCAGATAGCAATAAGAACATGATTTGGACAATAAGGGGTTCAGGTGTTGGCGGTAGGAAAGATATGTTAAATTTTGTGAAGGCTCAAGACTCAAACCTCTTTGAAAAAGCTACAAGCAAGCCTGGTAAGATGATATCACCAAACCCAATGACACTATAGCCACCCCAAGGATCAAACATCCGTGGAATTTTCAATAGCATTGGTATTCCATCCTCTCCACTCTTACCACCACGAGCTACCTGTATAGAAGAAGAGCATTTGAATTTCTCTTTTGGTTAATACCATACATTGCTTGAACAAGTATCAGGCCTCATCACTGCTTACCACTATCATCACACTCTCGTTGAACCATTTTTTGGAAAGAAATACCCAGAAGATGTCATACAAGAAGGCACAACTGAGAAGAACTGTTCCAACCTGATTCCATTGTTTTTGGTCATCAGAAAAAAGGAAAACTATACTAGTATCAACCAGACTATTTTAACTAATGAATATTAACAGGTTATACATATGCCATTGATTTCATTGCATTGTTATCTCTCAATTTGTGATACTTCATGCCCATGGATTATTTACCTTTTGTCAATCTAGCAACTAGCATATAAGTACATGTGCCAAACAATTTAATGTCAAATCTCCAAAAAAAATATTCCATGGCATTAATATCTCTTCAAGAAAAATCTAAAATCTACCTCTAATAATTAAGAATAACATGAAAAGTTTGTCATAGGCCATCTCAAAGAAGGAAAGGAAACATGCAAATGCAAAACATACTCTGCACAAAATAATGACAATGACTTTGCTCAACTACCTTGAGATTTGGTACGTGAACAATCTGAAGAACTGTAATAATCAGTGCAATTCCCTGGTTGATAGAGCAAAAGGAACAAAAATCAAGAGAAATATTAATTGAAGGCTTGAAAAAATGTAGTAACTAAATAAGATTTCAAACTAAGCACATCCAATGTTAGAAGATAGAAAAACAAACCAGAGTAGTTACTTCCATCGCATGATGCATCTAAGCAAAGACTGGTAGTGCTTTAGAAAACACAAATTAAGAAATAGCATTGATGGAGACAAGACCAGAGATGATTCTCGTGGTAAAATTACTTAAGTTAACTTGGGAATTGTTTCTCAAATGGTGGTCTGTTGAACGGAACAACTCGTATAGACATTAGGATTCTCCCTCATGATTTTCTTTTTAATGTGGCCAATTTATGGCCATGCATAGTTTTCAATAAGATGGATGTAGCAACCTTCCATCTTGGTCAAAAACACAACAAAATAAGCTACATTTCATCATCCCAGAAGAAACCTAAAGCACCCAACAAAATCACAACAGAAAGGATTTTTATGCATCCAAACGATCCAAGTAGCCCACTTAGACAGTTATCAACATCAGTGCATTGTACAAATTGCATGAAAAAAATAACTCAAGAAGACTTGGCAAAGTGCAACACTTGGCTGGTAACCCGGCTAATTCAGATGCATACTACCTGTAACTTACATTCATGCATTCTAGATTATATTTGGTAATTTTTATCAGCAGGGTAAATTATTGGCTGGGTGTTGAAACTACTTGAAGAAGGCAAGGTGAATTTTTACACAAGGAGATGAATAGGAATAGTATGGCTATCCAGGTGATGATCTCAATTATCCTCTGAAACATAAGAAATTACATACCCAAGGAAAAAATTGTGATGAAATGAAAATGATTATAGTGTGAGTTGTATCTTACAAGTATATCTTGCCCTATCCAAGCATAGGACTTGTGACGGTGAACTGCCCAGAAAATAGCAAATGCTATGCAGAATGGAGAGAGAGCCAATGTCAGATACGAGACTGCTCCAAAAAGGGGAACTTTGAAATATGATTCTCCAGCATGTTGAAACCATCTGAAACTATATCGTTTACTTGTCAGTTCCCTTTTCTCAATAGACTTAGAAAACAAACTATAACAGAAAAAGAAAAGTAAGCGATATAGTTAGACCACAAAAGTTCTTCTGTTGGACAGGTAAAGGGGCAATCTGTTGACATGGCTGATGAGTAAACAGAAGGCCTAATGCTTAATTGTCAATACTTATAAAGATTTACTAATTCCAAATGTGAAGTTCCAATTGCACCAATCAACACTCATACAGATGGAAAACATCTATTTATTTTCTTAATTGGATGACTTTGCATTAGTCTTCTTGCATTAACAATTTGGTCAAATGATTTGGCTTTTCATAAAAATGTCAAAACTGCATGCATTTTCTCCTAAGTCTTTCACTCAAGCTTTTCAACATTCATTTTCATGAATTGCAATGATAAGGCAGTGATTGATAATCATGCATGGTCCCCAATGACCTGAGTCCAAGGCATGGAAAGTTCCACTTAGGTTTGCTCCTCAAAAATTACTTTCTTCTCGAAAAGTAGTCATGTTCCAAGTCAAAATAATTATGTAGGGGCTTTAAATAATTATTCAGAATGCCCCTGCACTGTGCAGTGGCCAAGAAATGCCTATAACATTTGAAAAAAAAAAATGATGGGAAGAATTAAACTGCTAAAGAAGGAGAACTTGCATACCATGATAACAATGCCACCAAGCAAGTTTGCAAACCCTGTAAAGCATTAAGAGGCTTAAGGAACAATATTTATCGTGGTGCAGTATTGAGAATATGGAAATCAAAGATAGGATTTCACAGTCGAATAAGATAAAAAATATATTTTTTTAAAAAATGGACTAACAAATTTTTTTTCCCCAATTCATTAGCCATATGCCTAAAATGAAACTGTTCATGTATGCTAATTGGAAACAAAGCTGTAATTTTTTCCAGATTATAAGAAAATGGTAGAGAAACATACAGTAAGACATTTTCCATATAACCAGGGAAAAAAAAAAAACCCACCAAATCCCCACAATTCTCTAAAAGACCATTTTTCCCAAAATCACTATGGGATTCCAGCATTCAATACTTTTAAAAAAGTGTTCATACAGCAGTGTGGTCATGTAATACAAAGGAAAATAGAAACTTGGCCTAAAAGGAAAGTAGTCATACAATTCAGATCAGCACCATATTGAGAGTAAAAAACAAAAATATGAATATAAGCAGCGAGCCATTTCTGATCACAAAAAATAGGCAGGCATGGGTCTAACAAAGACAGACTAGCATTTCAGGAAAAAGCCCAAACTTCATAGAAATTGGGGAACATAAGGAATGCAGATAAAATGATTTTCTCATAAACATTTTCATTTGCACAACAAGTTGAAGATACAATAGTTGCAAAGCAATTAAACATCAAATATATGCAGACATACCTCAACCCCACCAATGCAGAAGAGAACAACCAGAACCTCAATAAACCAGTATGACATAAGTTTGTAAAGCATAACCAAGAAACCGGAAGCAACCACAACAAACATGATTGCAGATGTCAGGTTGATGTTAACAACACTACTGCGAATTTCTTCCACATTGACATGGTCATCTGAACCATCCTACAGTGCAGGCAGAAGGAGTCCAAGTATCATTTTAAAAATCACAAAATTATCTTGGCAAGGATTGCGATATAGAGAAATGGCATAAGCTAAAAATCAATAGCCTCAATATGACCTTAAAAAGCTTGTCCTGCTCTATGGATGCCTCTCTGGCAGTCCATGCAGACCAATACGATGCACATAAAATGGTAACAACAGCCATAAGCCATAAAAAGACTTCTGCAACATCAAATAGTGGACGCCGTGGAGAGTACAGCTGCACATAAACTGAAGATAGGGATCAGAGAAATGAATGTGCACTCAAATGAAAGCCTACTCAAAGAAAATATAGAATCAAGCATTAAATACTTGTAAAACATGCAATTGCTCCACCTACAGTTGCGCCTATACAATGAAAAGCTATATTCAGCATGCTGCTGGTTTGTGGGTGCATATGGAGCTCAAGAAATGCTTACCTTTGGAGTTGTTTCCTAAATCAGCTTCCAAGCTTGCACCAGCATCTTGTGGAAGCATGACAACAGGGATACGAATACTGACATCAGTTTCATTGGCTCCACAAACCATCTTAAAAAGCTCTGCAGACAACAGTTCAAAATTCTAAATCACAAAAACAGATAATTCAATGAAATAGACTTCAACACTAGGTGATTGCATACAAGCAACACAAATTATACCAACTATGAAAACATTTCTAGCATCTACTGCAACCATTTGTTTTTATTGTTGGGGGGGGGGAGGAAATCCAACATTCAACGTTAATTGATATGGTTACAAATCTTAACTTGTAATAGAGAACTCCTGAAATGGAAACGGGGCAACACTATTGAGGCAAAAACACTAGAAGCAGCAATACTGCTGGAGACAAGAAATCATCCTTATGAATTAAGCAAAAGCATCAGTGGAAATCTAAAGGGAAGAATTACAGTAATACCATAGTGATGCTGATGATGATAACAATAATAATAATAGTAATTTGATAGATGGAATTATAGAGACACAAGAAATAGAAAACATCAATAGATATTCAAATGGGATAAGCTCCAATAAATATGATATGTTGCTGGCATAAGCTGTGTGCCTTTCAAGCTTATTCAACTCAGAAGGGCATTGAAGATATCTAAAGTTTGGAAGGAAAAGAAACTGCAAGAGGTCAAAACCACATGTAGATACCTGTATGGTTGTTTATTATAAGTACAGCCGAAGCACCAGCATTTTCAGCAACATTTGCCTTGGTTGTGAAGCTGCATTTACCTCGATGCACCACAACAACCTCTCCTGTAAGCTACCAGAAGGCGAGAGAATCCAAATCTTGAGAAATCGATCAAAGATGTGATCAAGAAAAATTTAGCATAGATAAAATATTGAATTTAAAAGAAACAGCTGACAATTTGAAACCTTTTTCTTTGGCATGGCGCAATAATCAGGAGGATCTGCCAGAGCAAGTCGAGCTCGGTTGGCATATTTTTCCTTTGATTCCAAAGTCAGGCCAAAGCGAGCCCCAACACCTACGTACTCAGTATCTTCAACATCATCAACCCAGGTAGGGACTTTCACCTAAAAGAATCAAACTACGTTAGATTGACATTAAAAATTCATTAAAGAAGCAAGTGAAACAACTAAGCATGCCTCGAATTAAACAAGAAACAAATAATAGGGCCAGCGGATATCAGTTCAGCGCACATTCAACGATAAAAAAAGGGGAAATTGATCCAACAAAACGACGGCTCAACTCAGCTGAACTGAACATTAACAACATTTAGCTCAACTAGAACAAAGCCCCATTACTTCCCCGTGTTTTCAGAAAATCTTTTTCCTAGAATCTTAACAGAATTTTGACAGCCTGGGTTTCCCCCTTTTCTTAAACGCAGACAAGAAACACAAAAGAAGGAAAAATCCAATCGGTTAAATCTTTGGGAAAAAAAAAAATTAAGAACCTTCCCTTATTCTACCATCATTTTACACACTTTCTCAGCGGCGGCCAAACAGAACGCACGGGAATTGGAACACGTCGGAAACCAAACTAAAGAAAATATAGAAGTGAACCTCAGCAAAATCGCCAAGACTCAAAATCGAATCGAATCAAGCTATTTACCACAGGAAACCTCCGGAACTTCCTTTTCTTTTCTTTCTTTTTTTTTTTTCTACTTTCTTCTCTTTTCATAATTTTCTCGGCCATCAAGCAGATTAATGGCGAGTAGTAACAAAAGAAATTAAAAAAAAAAAGAAAAAGAAATTGCTCTTAGAATTGACATCCCAAAGAAGAAAAATAAAAATATATTAAAGAAGCGTGAACTCAGAACAATTATTTTCTCCTCTTTGTTACCAGAACGAAATTGTTATCGCAACCAGCCCTCTTCGGAGCCACGTCGTCGTGGTGCACTATGTCTCCGGCCGACACCAACCACGGCGACCAAGCTAATACAGCAATCAGCATATTTGCAACTCTGCGTGTATCCATTGACAGCTACAGATATGAACTTTTTAGTGAGAGTTTAGCGATTTTAGAGAGACCGAAAAGAGGCCGGCAGATCAAAAAAGAGAGAGAGCGATCAAATGAGGAACCGGAAGTGCGAATGGAAAAAGGGAGAGGAAAGACGATGATAGTACATGAACATCACACGCCGTATGGTAACGGTTATTGAACTGGTTTTTCTGTCCGCTTTTTCTCTTTTTCCTTTTTCGAGGTGAGTTGCGCGTGGGTTTTTGGGTCGGCCTGACACGCGCTTTGAGTGTGCGTGCAAAATTAATCAAATAATATAAAAATAAATCAAAATAACTCATTACACCAAAAAAAAAATTAAAAATAATAATAATTGATAATTTTTTGTGATAAATTATTTTGACTCATTTAAATGAAAAATATAAAAATTTATGCGCGTAAATCAGACAATTTTCTAATCACTGATAAAGAATTATTATTATTATTATTTTTTTTTTTTGGGTGAAAGATTGGGTGATGTTTAGCCAACCTCACTAGAAAAAGCAAAGGCGAGTGGGGTAGTCGTTGAAAGGTTACCGGCTACTGGTTTCAGAAGTTTGAAGATTAGTACAGACCGTACAGATAAGAACGGCACAAAAAATAAATTATTACTTCTGATCACTTGGACCCAGGCCTACGGATTCTATGCACCTGTTATATCAGCCCCCCCCGATGGGCCTAGTTATTAAATATTAAAAAAATGAATTATAATATAATGGGTATAAATCTTTTTATTTTTTATACAACATATTTTATGATTATAATAAAAACAAATCTTGTATACATATATTATAAAAGTTTTTTGTCTTCATTAAAATTTATTATTTTTATATTAATTTGAATCTTTTTTAAAAAAAAATTTGAAGTCTAATCACTAATTCTTTTGGTTGAGAGAGAATAATCAGTACCTTCCATCATCCTTCTGTTGTCATGTACGTACCAGTATCGTGAGGAAACGCGTTCGATTCTAAGCTGGAGGTGTCAGTCCATTTTAGATAAAGAAGTGAAATTTCGTCGAGCGTACGGAGGGGGCCCCCCCACATGGGTTAAAAATAGTCTGGCAAACCCATACACGCATGCACTACCGGCGATTAGTGGAATCACACGTGGGTCCATTAGCTCGTGTGGACCCCAGGCCCTGAGAGGCCCTCCCGAAGTATATGCCTGATATGATTTCTGCAAGGTCAAGTTTTCTGGCTGAAGTCCACCGGTGTTCATGATCGTGACTGGGATTAAAGTTAAAAGTACGACGATTTAGATTTCATCAGAATAGAGGGGTCAGTTACTTTCTTGTCCTTTCAATATGAAGCAAAATTATTCCATTCAAAAATCATAAAAACGAAATAATTCATCCAATTTTTAAATTTTTATTTTTGTCAATAATTAACTAAATTTTGTTTAAAAATATTTTCATTTTCATTTTTGTCTCTTTAAATTACACATATTTAGTGATGTTTTATGTTTTATATTGAATAGAGTACGATAAAGTGAACCTTAAAAAATTATATATATATATATATATATAAATGTACTAGCATCGGGGACAAATGGATGAATCTGGCACGCTCAACGAGGGAGATCATCTAGTGATTGTCTCATACCTTCTAGCAATTGACTTTGTCAGCCAATAAGGTTCCGCCGTGCGTATTTCTGTTCCTTTCTTTGGACCCATTTGAACTGAGGTGCTAAAACTCGTCTTTTTGTCTAAGGTGATCGCGCGTATTTCACTAGACACGAAAGTTTAAAATTAAAAAAGAGAGAGAGAGAGAGAGAATAAAATTTAAATAAATAATAATTAATTTATATTATATTATATTTTAATTTAAAATTTTAAAATATTAAATTTATATATTTTTATTTTTATATATTTTTTATCTTTTATATAAAATTTTTTAATTACTAACAAGGTGACTTTTGTACGTATAGCGCACTCTCAGGGGCAGCAATGAACTATAATTGCCATGAGTGGTGAGGCCTAACGCCAAATTGTAAATCCCAACAGCGACGTCAACAGTGATGCGAGAGCATGGCTGGTCCCGGGGACAGCTTGTCGATAGTGTGCAAAACACCACGAGATGCGCGTCCCCTTCATTTGATACCATTCGTTAAGAAAATTCATCGGCCTCTGTTACTGGAAAGGAAAATGCATCTGCCGACAGTTGTTTTGTTAAATATGCATGAATCTAAACTGCCGTTGTCTTCATCTGTTCATGATCAGCGACGTCGTCTTAAATCTTCAGAAAGCATGATAGGAAATAAAATAATTATTAATTATAATTAACGTATTTTTATATAACTAAAATAGACAATTATTATAAATTTTATTTCGTATTTTTTTATTATGGTGTATACATCATGGAAGTAAATTAAAAAAACAAAGGATTGTTAGTACTTTAATTATATGGTCATTGATTAACTTTTTTTTTTTTCTTCTGTCATTTACAAGGCCGAAGCCTTTTTTTTTTTTTTTGAGTTGGAATCTTTAGCCTGTGGTGGCCGATTCGGGCCTCAAAGTACAGATGTTACGGCCCAAAACGCTAACCAAACAAGGGTTCCGCGCCGGCCCCGTTTCCCGCCAATCGCTGCAGCGACGCGCCACAACGCTTCGGGCACTTCTCCTGAGTATCTGTCACTCGCTATCGGTTCAAAATTCCAATTTCTTCCTCGCTCATTTACTTGTTCCTCAGAATCGCAGAGTAAAATGAAGTTGAAGACCAACAAAGCTTGCGATCTCAGCTCTATTTCTGTCTTTCCTTCTCATCAATGCAATTCCAGGTGCGATTTAACTTCAAAGATTCCTTCTGTTTGTTTCTCTAGAAAAAATGCAAGAAGCTAAAAGAAAGTGACATATCAAAACCTCAACATTTATTCTCTCTCAGCCGAGCCCGTTGCGTTTGTTTTGGTATCGGTTGTGCTAACTTTTCCATAATCTGAAAAATGAAGCAACCGAAACGGCACATTCTTTTAGTTTTGATTCCAAAAATTTTTCTCAGCCTCCAAAAAAAAAAAAAAAAGCAGGGAAATCAGCGTTTTGCTTCGTCCTTGTATCGAGATTTTACTTTTTCGCAGTGAGATCCGTTCGGCTGATGGTCTTTTTTTTTTTGGTATCTAACGAGGAGAGTAAGCACTCTAACTTCGTGTTTCTTCATTACTATTCGTCGTTAATAATAATATTTCATACTTGTTTAAGCAAAAGAAAATAGGTTCTGCGAGACTGCGTTTCTTCATCCGTAACGTCTTTGTGTTTGTTCTATTCTATTTATCTTTCTGTTTATTTACTTATGAGGCAAACAGGCCTCTGATCGTATTCTCGCAGTATATGGGAGAAAAATGCACTGGACATCGTTTCATTCTTGAAAATATTGGCTCTTGTCCTTCACATGAGTCGTCATTGGTTTTTTTAAAAGGAGACTGGGTGCTGCAACAAGTGGTCCACAAGCATCACAGCATCGTTCACTAGCTTCTCAGCAATCGATTTCACAGGGGCTTTCATCTCAGCATGGCATGTTTTCTCAGTTGTCTCAGACCTCTCTTGATGAAGCTCTGACAAATGATCAGGTCCAACCTTTTTACTGCTCTTGAATTCTGATGTTCGCCGAGTAAATTTAGGACAGAAAACTGTGATTGAGTTGGAGTTTTTTGAACTGTGGTTACATCTTTTTTCTAGAAACAGGAAAAAACAAGTTGAACAATGTTTAAAAGCTAAATCTGTAATCTAGATCAGTTTCAATGAAGTAGAGATCCTTTGGTGACCAAAAAAAAAAAAGACATTTAAGAAGTTGTCTGGGTGACTTCATTTTTTCATCCGTCTATTACTGTCAAGGTATTTGAAGGACCCATATAGTGTATCTGAACTCAATTGAAGATTCTTGGGCGTTTTGAGCAGTGAATTTAACGGCAGATTAATTTAGGTCGTGTGTGTTCTTTTTGTTTTCATTTCTGTGTCTCAGAAGATTAACAATAAGCATTGATTAGCAGCTAAATTGGCCTCGATATGGCAACTATTAGCTCCAGGGAAATAGCCCCCCTAGCTACTTCTCCCTCTTCTTCTCTCTTGTCTCTTCTTAACTGCATTCTATCTTTAGATTTTGGACGAGACTCTTCAAAGCATATGTTTACATAATAAGAGCTTCTTGTTGAACACCAGTGCTTCTCTTCTTTGTCAAACTCTCAAAGGGAATTTGTATGATGCATTTGCCTTTGGGCTGCCATGAAATTGATCATTTATTCATTACTTTGATTCTTTCCATTGCTTTTGCACAATCACCATCCGCAGAGATTTAATTCTCAAGATCGAGAGAACCCTGCGAAGAAGACATCTTGCTTGCCCCCAATTAGCCATACACATGAAGAGAGTCAAATGCCAGTCTCAAGAACTTCTACCTGTCTAATTCGTAATTGGAATTCTGCTCCATTTCAGGATCATAGAGGTAAACTCTCATTATGGAAGTCAAGTAAATATGTAACAGAAAAGGGTTTCCCAGTTCTAGAAAAACATGGTGATTCAAGTCCCCTATATTTCAGCCAAGGTCAGGTCAGCAGATCAAATAAGACTGTCTTCTTTCTTGCTCAAACCTTTTTTGCATGGCATATTGATGTCTTGATTCACCTGAGCAGGTCAGATAAATGAAGAATTGGAGCACCGTATTGGAATGATGGAAACTTCATTAAACAAGATCGGAATGATCTTAGATTCTGTTCAGAGCGATGTCATGCAAGTGAACAAACGAATAAAAGAAGTATCCCTTGAGAGTAAGTGATTAGAATCTCAAGTGCATTGAAAAGTAGGAACTTCAAGAGAAATTTGACTATCTTATGGCTATTTTTCATGATTTAACTTTGGCAAAGGGCCTTGTCTCGCATTCAAACCGTTATACTGTTTTCAAGGATGTCATGTCAAATCAAGCTTTAAGATTATACTAAAAGCTAATATTTGATGTGTGCTTTTTTTTTTTTTTTTTCTATATCTCCCAGCTGTCTTTTGGCAGGAAATGGGACTACAGGGAATATGTCCATAAACTCTGCATATATTTGCACCACATGCAATGTCAGAATTTTGTAGAAGCTTATTTTGCTAACTGTTTTCTTTTCTTCTTAATGTACTTGCAGTGGAAGGCATGCAGCATAAGCTGATTGTCCTTGACAGCTCACTGCAGCTGATGGTAACATGAATCAATTTGTTTTTTTTTTAACTTTCAACATTAGCTTTCCTAGTTGTTGAAGGGTCAATGAATGTGAAATTTATAACCTGTTTGAGGTATTGTAAACCAGAAGAAGGGACAAGAAGACATCAAATTGGGTATTAATGGGAGCTTGAAATCTTTATCAGAACAACTGAACAATGATGCATATCAGAACAAGTTACAGCAGATTTTCTTGTTGCTTTCTGCCTTACCAAAGCAAATAGAAGCGTCTCTACTTAAGTTACACAGGGAGCTCCAAACAACATTCACTGAAGAAACACAGGCATGCATATTTTTCAAGTGTAAACTGGAACGCTAGTAAACATTCAAGGAATACAATGTTCAGCTGTTTACTATGTCCCAATTTCAAGGATTAAATTTAATCCTCCC
Organism: Bruguiera gymnorhiza; assembly: GCA_020883675.1. NCBI lineage: Eukaryota > Viridiplantae > Streptophyta > Magnoliopsida > Malpighiales > Rhizophoraceae > Bruguiera > Bruguiera gymnorhiza. The sequence goes on along the minus strand of JAIRCJ010000136.1, from coordinate 2,825,852 downwards.
AAGTTTGATCCTTCATCCTTCCGATTATTAGCACTCTTCCATACTCATCTTTATGCCATTCACAATCACAGGGTATTGTTTGCAGTCTGATGACCTCCGCTCAAAAGAGTCCTTCAATCATTAAGATTTCACCACAGGTATTTGACTAAGCAAAAGAAACTGCAGCTTTTTTAAGCTGTTAACCTGTAATCTCTGCCAGTGCGTGTCTGAGGAAACTTTAATTCCCATAAATTTGCAGGTTACTGGTAATCATGCTGCACCACGGAGAAAGAAAGTCCACCCTAAGAAGTATGCATAAAATAGTTTTGTTCATTCGTTAGCTAAACTAGATAGGCTTGGTCCACTGGCCTAACACTTTAGATGAGCAATTTCTGGAAAGGTCTAGTTTCTGGCTGCATTTCTAGCTTATGGTTTTGTTTTCTTCTTGGGTCCTAATGACTGGGATCTTTTCCAAATAGTGAATATGGAGAGACACAGAAGAATGGAAATTTTTGTTACTGGAAAATGTTCGTGGAGATAAGTTGTGTAGATAAATGAAGGGGTATTAAAGTAAAATAGAATTGAGCACTTAGCTTTATTATCTGCATCTGTGGAATTACTTGTGAGTTGGGACGATTCAGCCCTAGCCATGTAGGAATTACCATTTCTTTTATTTCCAGTCCTGCCATGCGGGTTCGTGGGCAGGCAACTGTAGCTCCAAAAGTTGATGAGGGATTTTGGAATTCTGTGAAGTTGGAAAAACCTATACAGATCAAGAAAGCTACATTCACACGAAAGAAATTGCACAAGGAGCAGAAGCCCGCAAGAGTTTCTTCGGTTAGAAAGGTAGTTGCTCCAACATGTTAATACTTCTAGGGTGATTGGTAAAACTCCTGGATGAAGTTACTCTTCTTAGAAACACTTCCCACGAAAGTTGACCTATCAAGTTCTTATGGTCTATATTTGACAGTCCTTGAGACAGGAAAGACAGTGCACAGTTAACATTGAGTCAGATGATGACATCAATGGAGGTTTGTCCTGCTTAATTGAAGAGAAGGAAACAGGTAATTATATAAGCAACTTTACTGGATATTTTTTCTGACGAGTGCAAGGTTCTAATAGTGGTTCAAAAAATTCCTTTGGGAGATGTGCACAATGGGTTCATAGTGTCAAAAATGTCCAATGAGGTCACGCGATTAGTTTACCCTCCATCTAGTGCTGTGCATTTGCCGATGAAAATGTGGGAATTTTCTCCATTCCTTATACGTTTATGGTTATGAGACAGCATTTATTCAGTTGCTCAACCTCATGTGGTATGATAGATAGCCATTGTTTGCTAGTCGAATTTGTAAATCGGCATTTGCCATTTGACAACATCTTTAAAAAGTTTTACACCTATTAGAGGTTTTTTAGTTGTTACATATAAACAAGCACGTGAGGAGAGAGTTTAAGACATTGTGTTGTTCGCCCTAATTGCCTCCGCTTGTTACCTGTTTCCTTGGGCCAGGCGTTCGTAACCATATGACCGATCAAGTAAATGAAGAAACAGAGCAAATGCTGAGAAAAGCGAGGAGTAAGAGAAAATATTGTAATCCCATAATTATTAATTGAAGGTATACTTTGTCTCCTGTAATTGCTATCTTCCTGTACTTTCGACCTTGCAGATTATTACAATATGGCATCATTGTTTTGTGTTACAAGAATTATACTTGAGGAATTTTCTGCAATTTCAGTATTGAAATCTAACAGCTAGATGTAATAAACTGGATTGGATCACATTATTAGACTTGATTGTTATTAACTTTATCAAAATTCAACCAAACACGGGTAGATTTGATGAAATTCAGTGACATAGACTGAACTGTCCCTATATAACCCTTAAATAATAATAATTAGATTTTAAAATGAAATAAAAATATACATTATTGTTTTAAATTTTTATATTTTGAATTAAATTTTACTAATTATTTTATTTTATATATTAACATTTTATTATGTTTATTTGATTATTATATATATATATATATATATGGGATTCAATTATTTATTTGATGGCTGAATAGGTGATATGATGATCCTATTGCATGACCTAGTAAATGACCGGATCAAGGCTGATAACCATGCCTAGGAGGTTTACATTTCTTTTATGATGTTGTGGCCGATGACTCCTATTTCTTAGGAAGAACCTCATGGTTATTAAATGAAACTGCATATATAACAAGTCAACTATGCTTACAGCAGACGCCAAACTCATGTGCGCTCTCTCGCTTTTCTTCGCAGACGGAGCTCTTCCAGACATTCTTGCTGACGGCCCACACTTTTAGGTTTCTAAGATGGGCCGTATTGCATTTTCCCCACGTCGAAGCTCAGTCTAGCGTTTTTCCTTTGGACACTGCATCCAGACTTTGTTGGTGTGTGCAGGGCATGATTGTGACCGTGGGATCCAAGAAAGGTGTGAAACGGTGGAAGATTTGACCAAACGAAGAGTCGTGAGAGAGAAAAGAGGCTTTCCAAGAGGTCCTGCTCTGTTGAACTTATGAGTTACAAGTTTCATTGAATTTCACGTCTCGTTTTATCAAAGATTATGCAATACTAGGATTTGCCTTTTGGGGCAGACAGCAGGCAAAAGAAAGGCGCTTTTCCCTTTTTTGTTAGGTTCAGAAGACATGGTGCACATGGACTCTATGGGTATGGACAAGACAACCTAAAAAGACCATTTGGCGATCGATATAAACAAATAGGCGAGTTACAGGAAATTGGCCGCTTTATTTATTTATTTCATAAAGTTAGGGATCTTTGGGCTCCTATATTTAGGGGTTCAGGTCCCTTTGTTTTTTCGTTTAGATAGATATATCACGATTCAGGACCTAAACAACGGTGAGGACCTGGGCTCGCCACCCACCAGCGATAATTGTAGATGGGCCTATCTCAAATGGGCCTCTCCTGGGTGAAAGAAGCTCAAATTGTGCTCGTCGCTTTTTGACCTTACCCCATACAGAAAATCATCGCAGATATGCAAATGTGCCGCTCCTCGGGAAATCAAGATTTAGATGTGATGTTTGATCAAAAACAATGTGAAGTGAAAGTTGAAATTTATTCTTTTTATGTGAAGATAAAATGGAAACAAAAAAGAAAGGACTGACAGAGAGCCGGAGACAAATTTAATAGTATTCACCTATGTATGCGTCGCCGCGATGCTTTCACTTAGGGAGCACGAGTTGTAGCAGAAACGTTTGGCAGGATTTTGATGTCTCCTTCGGCCTGCTCTAGATCACTGTACCACAACAAGGTGCTGCCTAATCACAACTTACAGCTTACTTTCCTTATCCTGTAATCCATCAATCATGATCGCCCAAGATATAAAAAAAAACAAAACAAAAAAAAAACAAAGGAAGATAGAATAAAAAGATTTGGGCCCTGCACGCAGAACGCAGGAGACTGCTGGTACGGCATTTCTTTGATGCGTCTTTTCCACTGTAAAGGCAACATCATTGAAAGTTGTGATTAATGCGATTTTTGAAAGGGGGGCTGCTTGCGACTTGCAAGGCCAATTCGCTTAAAGATAATGCCATGGACGTTCTTTATATATATATATATAATGGAATGATTAAGTGGGTATACGTTGGGCAATTCCTTTGGTTAATTCCCCAAGGATGACAGTAATCTAATCTTTGTCTTACTAGTGACAAATACTAGACTCTTTCCATAGTTTGAAATGCTATGTCGCGGGTGAGTAACCGATTGTCTAGCAAGCCACTAGCGTCATTTGCTTCTATTCTAGTGGGTTGATCCTCTTCTCGTGACTTTTAAGCTAAACAACAAAAGGTAATAAATGAACTACTATCGTACAACATAAAGTAGTAAGATTACGGGAATAGTAATTTTTTTTTTAACACCAAAAAGAAGTGTATTTTAAGTATATTAGTTATGGTACCGGTAGGTTAAGATAAAGACTGATTTCTTGTTAATGTTTTCATTTAATCAACTCTTATAAATAGGACTAACAACTTAAGTATGGTTCGATTCAAGTGAGTCTTTTCAAAGGTAGATTATAGTATTAACAAATTTTAAATCTTATTTTTTTAATGAAATTTCACTACATATAATATAAATCTCATTTATTTGAATATAAATACCAATAAGAGAATTTGAACTCAAGCTAATAAAAAAAGAGATGGATCAAATTAGTACTAAACTATTATTTCAAATGGTATGAAAAACATTTTTAAGTACAATTAACACAACTTTTTTTTATAATTTTTTAATTTTTTTAAATATAAAATGATAACTAGAATATTTTATACATAATTTAATTATACAAATAAATGTGATACCAAATAACTCTCTACATTTAGTATGTAATAATTTGATGACTTCAAATGCATTTTGATAATTTGTTCATAATATTTATTAACATCATTCTTAAAACAAAAGCTTCGCTGTTTATGATACTTGACAGGAGACAAGTGGGATAGAAAGGGTTATTATAAAATATATGTAAAGTAGGTTTTTTCTTCCATAATTCTATCATTTACTTTCGGCGTCTTACGATTCATGAACCTTCGACTTTATTTCTCCGGGTACTGGGGCATGGCTTAGGAAAGTTCATCATATGCTTAAAAAAGAAGGAATATGCTGGTAGCAATTGCTTTCGAGACACTAGGTATCCAAGTTAAAGAGGAAGCATCCAATGCTTGAAGAGCCTTTTTATTGTGAGTGGGTAAAGCCGAAATCCCAATCTGAGAGAGAATTAGCCCACCAACCCACTTTGTTTATTAAAAGGACTAGATTTGCCAAAGGGTCAAATAAGTTGTAGCAGTTGGGATTTATCTTGTAACTTGGTTTTGCGATCAACTGATCATTGTCACCAAGAAGACAAAAGGGTTGCAACAGCTGCTGCTCGTCTTGTCCATAAACATCAGTCAGCTCACTCAAACAAACTAAAGTCCAAATCAATATTGGATTAGTTGTTTATTTTTTGGCATTACTATTACCGTTTGGCCGCCCTGACATTAATTGGGTTACCTGCATGACATCGTTTGTTGAGACTTCGCACGATAACTCCCACCAGTATCCATCACCGCGTTAAGTGTCAACCTAATTAATTAACATAATGACCTAATCTGACATTTCAGTCTCAACTAACTATTTATGTGCCATATATGTTGTAGTGCTACAAATTTTGATAAGCCATGTTCGGGGGAAAACACAAGCTAACCTAAATTCCAATAACTTGTTTACAACTGTGAGTTTCGGTCTCCAAGCTAAGCCACGTAAACAAACTTGGTAATTTTCCGGGGTGGGTATGACGAAAGTATTTGTCTGTGATGTGAACTCCTGCAGCAGTTAGGGGTTTGACAATAGTTACACCGCATGCCTATTTGCAGATGGGAAAGCCGGTGGACCATAATTTTAATGGCAGATGAATGTTGCTCTATGGTCATCTGCTGTCCACATCCCATTCCATGAAACCCCAACTCCTTTAAATTCTGAAAAATCTTTGTGGAGAAGCAAAAGAAAAAGGGCTGCCTCGACATATATAAGCATGCAAACAGGAAATAGAAATTATATAAAAGGTAAAAAGAAATTCATTTCCTCTTTCGATTCCCTCTTAAGTTAGTTAAACGGAACTACTAGTCAAGGAGAGACAAGGAAAACAAATCATTTGAACCAACCAAGTCAATCTTTCATTGTCCCATTTACTTGCCATAAAAATTATGCATGTGTAATTAATTACCATATCGTTGGTACTAGATTTTCATGTATGTAGTGGTCCCCCATTGCTTAGAAGAAAGCCATATTCCATATCTTGGGCACAATTGGCAACCTAATAGCAAATGATATATATATATATATATATAGTGTTAATTGTCTCATTATCATGACAACAGTTACCTAATTCCGCCTTAGTTACCCAATTGTCCCCATTAGGAAGAATATTCTTGTTTGGAGGAACTCGAAGCTCCATTACATGCAACATTACGCAATTCCCTCAATTTTCTTGGCCTAGATATATATATATATATAGGAGTGGCGACATGTCTAAACGCTATTGGACAACAAGTGGTGCTATTGTACGGTATGGGCCTGCTATCGGTCACTATTATAGTCGGTAAACAAGTGAGCCTGACTGATTTTATGGCTGGGGGCCCAACTTAACTGCAATGAGGCCCAACTGCCCCTCCCATGTGCACCGGATAGCATTGGCTTGGCATCCCTTAAACACCGGGCACCGGAATCTATTAAGGTAGGAAGAATTCGGTCTCGTTCCCCTTGTATTTCAGTTCAAAGTCGTTCAATTCTTTTTAGAGAAATTTAATAGTTTTTTTTTCTACAAATATTCTGTATAACATATTTATGAGAAAAAAAAACTACAAGTAATTTGGTTTGAACTTGTTAATAATTTTCTTTTTCATGAGCCTTTGAAAATTTAATATAACCAAGGCACGAAATTTACATTAAAAAATTACTTTCAAAATTTTCAGTTTGAAACCAAACCATTTTTTCGTTCTAATTCTAATTTTTATGAAGAACTTACTATGATCTCTTGCATCCATTTTTAACTGTAAAAATTATAAATCATGGCATCTTATAATATTTTAGTATTTTGAAATTTAACATTTTTAAATTTTACTTTTAATATGTATGTATTAAGTTCAATTAATATGTGATACAATAAAATTAAATTAAATTAATCAGATTTAAACTAAAAATATAAAAATAATTAAATTACTAAATTAGGAATACAGATAAAAATATAAATCAATAACTAATATTATGTTAAAAATATTTTTAAAGTTTAAATTTATAAATGAAAAATTTATAAATATAATAAATTATATCAAATGTTTATATTTTAGCAATATGAGATTTACTATTGTTAACAAAATTAACATTAAACAATCATCAGACATTACAATATCTATAAATATATATATAAATATATATAAAGAATAAAAAATTTGTTTGGTTTAAATTCTGATGTAAAGGAAGAACATATGTATCATATGAATAGCAATATTTCAGGTGTTAACTATGGTGGGCATCAAGGTAGCTAATATTCTCGCAAGTGCAATCATTCGCATAACTTTAAACCTTTTTCAATAAATAATGACAATGTTATATCTATATATATATATTTCAATTCTAATTACGTAACTATACATTTCTCGCAAGTCCCTTCTTATAAAGTGGCAATCACCTCGTTATCTCATATTATCATTATGATCAGCAACTTATCGCATACCTAGAACAGGGAAGAGGATCAAGAGGGCCCTTCGCAGGTAAACTCAGATTTGAATTCAAATGAGACCATCATTACCATCGTGGTGGCTTGGCAAAGGAGATTGTGCCAAAAACAAAATATCGACTCATCCCCCTTGCCCTATATTTTAGATTGGTGCCTCTGCTCTTTTGTACTATTGCGTTTCTTTATTTTTTGTTATATAATTTTTAATCTCTTAATTCACAATTATAATTAACAAAAAAAATACTATAATATAAACTCGCATTTTAAAAACCTTAAATTGGTCTATTTACACCAACCAATGCACACCCCAAAATACAAAAAGAAGCAGGAAAAGAAGCGTGCAGAGTTAAGGTAATGATTCAATCCCATTGGTCTAACACAGTTGTTACAGAATGGTAGTCGACGAAATAGCTATTTTATGAACAAAAAGGAGAGTCAAATCCAAAGGAAATATAAGATTATTGGATAAACAATCTCCGCGGATGCAACAGAATTGTGAACTTAGAATCTTGAAAAATAATTTCTTTGTTCTGACTTCCGAAGAAGACGATGTTGTTTATGCTTCTTCAAAAATCAAACAAAAATAAAAAAACAGACAAAAAATAGTTAAACAACTCGTCCAATCCGGACGGCAATTTTTGTTTTGTCATCGAGGACTCCGAGGGTAAGAAAACAGTTTCAAAGACAATTCCAGACGCAGCCAGCCAAATAAGCTGTTCTTTGTTTGATTCTTCTAACATCTTTTCTTTTGTCCCTTAGATTTAAAAGCGAGTTTTATTACATAAATGCGAAAATTAAGTACGTGTATATATAATCAAAATTTAATTGTTATTGATAATTAATTTATTATATATATATATATATTATAATTAATAGTTAAAATTCAATCTAATCTTTATTTCTAATAGGGGTGTCCACGTTTTGTTTTGTTTTGTTTTGTTTTTTTGTTTTTAATGTTGCAAAAAGAGGCCTCTTGATGTTGAGAGAGGAAAAAACAAAAAGACTTTGAAGATGGTGGAACGTGGAACAAGAGAGGAGAAAAATAGAGATGGACAGCAGAGCTATTCTTGAACACAAAGGTCTCTCTTTTTCTCTGTGAACATTGGCCCATCAGTATCAATACCAAACCCAATTCTCACGTTTTCTACTTCTGCCTCTTCTTCTTCTCCTTCTGCCAGCCTCTCTGTTGTTGCTCTTTGCCAAGAAAACGCATTGTGGAGAAAAGCTTTCAACTTTCGCTTTCCCATTTGCAGCCACCTCACTTTCTTCACTTTTTTCTGTTTTTGTTGTCTGCCTATGTCAGAAGAATTGTCCCTAAAAAATTATGGGTCGGTGCTAGATAAGCATTTTGGTCATCTGTGTCTCTCTTTTTGGTTGTCAAAAGATGCCTACTTCCCAGAAAAGTCCTATTTTGTGACCTTCAGACGTAAGAATTTAGAACTCATTGAATTTTGATCTGGTTTCTTCATTCTATAAAAGCCTCCCCCCCTCCCCCCATTTTTTTTTTCTTGTAAATTTTCTTGGCGAAGTTGGATGGGATTGGCTCTTTTTCTCATCATCTGTCTTCCTGTGGCAGGTTTGACATTTTGACAGAGTTCTGCCTCAGTTCAGTTGGTAGTTGCTCTCTCAGGATTTGAAGAATTTCAAGTGGGGTGTTAAGGAAAAAAAAAAAAAAAGGGGGAGATTTGTCTCTCTGTCGTTGATTATAGATAATCAAGGCTATAGTCAAGTGTTTCGACAATGGAAGATGGGACGATGAAAAGATAATTTCCTGCTGAATAATGAAAACAAGGGAAATAAGGCTGTTCTCACAATTTTCAATTTAGTTGTGCCTAAACCATAAAGTTTTGGCTCAATTTCTCTCCATCACCACCACCAGGTTGATTATTCGTTGACTGATATTTCAAAGGCGAATTTTTGGCCGTGACCTCAGTTTTATGCTGGAAATCTCATGTGGTTGGCCTTGTCGTTTAAGGGCCTTTGATAGGAGCTTGAGGTTCTAGTTGGTGCTTCTGGTGGTAAAAGTTAGGCTTTGATGCCTTGCCAGCCATCCAAAGAAAGCTCAAGTTTAATTCCTCGAGCTTAACGCTGCTGCATGCTTTGTTGCTCAAATCGGATGTTTTGTCCATTCTCCCTGATGCCTTTTCACTGGTCCGTTGCTTATCTCCTTGACTCTGTTGAATGTGAGTTAAATATTACAAACATGTGGTTTCCTTTGTCGTCACAATTTAAATGCGTGGTACTATTTTGTTTTTCTCGAATTTTCTGAAGCACGAATACACAAATCTGACCTCGATAGAATCATGATCGTCCATCCGAAAGATTGCGGGTGATCGTCAAGACATGTGAATCTGTAATACTACTAAACTACAATTATCATTTTGCACAAGTGAAACATCTTTTGTAATGTTGCTGCTGGGCTTTTTGGACCTAGAGTGCCAGATCTTGCTATGGGAGACGACAAAATTCTGGGTTAGATCATCTTGGAACGAGTTTCTCTTGAAAGAAGAGGCTTGTTCTAATGGAAAGGGCACTCCATTGCAACCTGGAGGTCATATGTTTGAATGGTGCAAGCAGACTCTTTGTGAAAACAAAGATAAGACCGCCTAGATCTAATCCCTCCCAGGCCTTAGAATGTGGAAGACTCGTGCATTAGAACTCCTTTGATTGCCTTCCTGATTGTCAACTCAATGTTTCTTACCATTATTAGGAATTTCTTGCTGGCAAATCTGTGCCTTGCAAAACATATGCCAAACACTGAGGCTATCTATACTGAGATTGTTGTGATGATCTCCCTTTATTTGGCCTTCTTTTCTTTCTTTGTGTTTTGGATGTTAACTCATCCCTTTTAGGTCGTTTGGTGGACCCAATTCACTTGGCATTAGAACGAAAATTGGCAATTGTGCATAATGGGAAAAAAATGCCTATAAGCATCTTAATATCTTGCCTAATTCTGCTGTATTCTGATATCAGAAAATCAGTAATATTGTTAGAATATGTTAGATTCTCTCAATTCTCTCTCTTGTTGAGTCACTTTCAAATTTGTTGCTGTTATATCAATAAGCATATTGGAGTGTTTTGAGAAAAGTTATTATGGAGATCTTTGTGTCCTTTGATGCCTAATGTCTAGCATTGTGTCAAATTCAGTTTTCTATGATGCAAGCAGTAATGCTGCGATTCACATTGTTTCCCTCTAATTTTTTCTCTTAAACTGTTGATGATTAAAAAAATAAAAAGACCTTTTGGTAGTCTTTTAGTTTATATATCTGTCTTCTATTAAATTAACCATGTTTGATACCCTCTAAAGTGGATTTCCTGCCCTTCTCCCCCCTCGTTATCAGAATTCAAGCAGGTAAGCTGGTGAGAAGATTTGGATCGGTGAAGCATATGATACTCAAATTATTGCTATGGCAAAGAGATCCCAAAAGCAAACTGCCCGATATGGGAGATACCAAGCTGGCTGTATGTGGGGTTTAGTTAGTATGTTTGACTTCCGTCATGGTCGATCAACTCAAAAGCTTCTTTCAGATAGGAGGCCTGCCAGCAGGCATGTTGGTGGTAAGAGCTCTGTTATAGATCCAACTTTCTACAAAGAATAGTATGCCAAATTTCCAAAAAATAAATAACTTGAGAAAGTGATTGATGAGATAAAGTTCTCTATAAAAAAGGGTGTTTCAGTGCCTGAGGCTCCCATGTTGTGGGGCTTGCATTCGCCATGAAGGCAATATTGAATGTCTCTGCTCTATATACTGATGTCAGTCTCTGTATTGTTGTAATCAGCATCGGTTATACCATATTTGTTGTGCACACAAGGTAATGATATTATTCTTGTTCTACAATTTTTTTTTGAACTCACTCTATCTATCTTTCTTTACTTTTTAAGGTTCTGGAACTCCAAAGGATAAGACAGAGATGCTGCCCAATCTTGATGAAAGTTGCCCAGGCAACATTGTAAGTTTTTCCCACTTACGCTTCCGAACTAAACTTTGAATTGTGTAAGGTATATGTGATATCATTCCTCAGAGGGAAAGGACCTATTATCTTTACCCTTAGGGTTGAACTTTTGATCTCTAAGTTGATATTTAGTGGTTATACTTGAATCAGGATGGCGAAGAAACCATGAGAGCAGCAACTGATGTCACTAAGCCAAGTGTCAAGAAACTCATAGAAGAAGAGATGTGCACTGAGCAAGTTGCAAAGGAGAAGGATAACAATGCCGAAGCTGAACTAAAACAGTTCAATTTAGAACATGGAGATCACAAGAGGAAGATCCACAAAAACATGAACAGAAGCCACCCAAAAAGTTTTGATATAGACCTAGAAGACCTTACTGTTAATGAAAACTTGCAATCCGAACTGCCGTGCTTGCAGAATTCAGATGAGCAATGTGAATGTGGTGTTGCTATTGATGAGATGATGGAAGAGTTCTGTCACCAGATCCATCAGAAAAGCAGCAGTTGTGCAAAGCATGACCAGCATGGTGAAGTTCACATTCGGCTCAACCGGAAGAATCCCGAATTCGAAGAAAAGTTGAGTGAGGCAATTGACCATTTTATAAGTCGGAAGCTCATCAATGAGAAAAAAAACCCAGATGCTGGGGACAATCATCCTTCCAAAGAACTTAGGGATGCTCTTCAGATTCTCATTTCTGATGAGGAATTGTTTCTGAAACTCTTACGAGGTCCAAAATCTGTGATGCTGAGACATGTTCAGAACTTGTGTAATGAGTACGCAGAGGACTGGGATACTAAGGTGCCAAAAGATGAGAAGTCAAAGGCACTTGCAAGATCTAACCCATCAGTAGGTGAGCTCTTTGGACTGGGACTATCTGACAGGATTGTCCATGGTAAACAGCACAGATTTTTCAGTAGAGGGGCCAAATATCTGGAAGAGATACCATCAAAGGAATTCAACTCTCCTCAAACTTCAAACACCATTGTTATTTTAAAGCCTGGAACCACAGGGATGCAAAATTCAGAAACTGAACGCAGTCTAGGTTCGATGCCACAATCAAACCTTATCATCAGAAACAAGGTACCAAATGAGAGAGCTGGTTCCTACTTTTCTCTCACTGGAATTAAAAGAAAGTTGAAACGTGCTATGGGAAAGGAGAGACAGGAGATTTCTTCTATTGATACTTCAAAGAGACGTTTTTCTGATTTTTGGGCTACAAGAGATGGTGATAAGGGATCTAAAGGGAGTGTTGGAAGGAATTCTCAAAGTAAAAACCACTTTTTCGTTGAGAAAATGGCCAAGCCTCCCATTGCTGTTCAAAAGGGGCAGAAACCTGGCAAGTTGAAAGAACATGAAACAGTTACTGCACATGACACTACCAACTATACCAAACAAAGTGTATCGAACATCTACATTGAGGCCAAAAAACATCTGTCTGAAATGCTCAGCAACGGAAATGGGAATGCAGACTTTCCTATCAGACAGGCTGCAAAACCCCTTGGGAAGATTCTCTCTCTTCCTCACCATAATGCTTCTGATGTCCCAAGTCCTGGAAGGAATAGGGGCCAAAGCCTTGCTGCTGCAGATATGAGATTGTCTGTTAGTGACAGATTTCAGAAACAAGAAAGCAATGCTAGCCATCTAAGTCGCATAATGCTGAACTCGGAGACTGAGTCCTGTGTTCTTGATGACAGCACTGATAGTGATGCACAATCTCCTTTAAAACCAAAGTCAAGTGCCTCGTGTGAGCTTGCTGTTGGTATTGAAGTGGAGAATACCATTTGCTCCACGGGAGATGAGATAATTTCCGAAGGTATTGTTTTCAAGATTTTCTGATCTTTGACAAAAAGATGGATAAATTTCTGGCCCATAGTCTTGCTAAGCATTAGCCTTCCATCAAATTTGCAGGTGATGTGGAGATTGTAAAATCAGCTGAAACTGTAGCCCAGGAAGAGAGCAACATCTTGGATACCTCCTCTGAAATGAGTGGCCCTTGTATTACCAGGATCGAACAAAGGGGCGACAAGCCAGAGCCCTGTAGCAAAAGAGGATACAATGAAAGCCTGAAATGCGTAATGTCAATAATTGAATGGTTATTTCTGCCAGTTCATCCAGTATTGTAAATGGCATGCCATAACATGTTTCCGGTTCTTTTTCCAGGACTCCCACAAAGAAACCCAACTTCCATCTTCTCCATTACTCTCTCCATCCACCTCTGCAATCGCCAAGAATGTTAAGGATCTAGAGTGTGTTGCTGAGATAACTGGTCGGCCAAGTCCTGTTTCTGTTCTTGAGCCACTTTACGTGGAGGAGGACATCAGCATAGCAAGCATCAGATCTCAACCTGGTCGGTATTCATGCAGAAAGTTCCATGACTTCCGGCTTTTGTTCTGTGTCTTAAATCACATGGCCTTGACACTAATATGATTTTGTTCTCCTATTTCCCAGTCGAACTTCAAACACAACCACAGAGAATTCAATTTGAAGAGCATGACCCTTCAACAACAGATGAAAGGTTGCCTCTGAAAAGCCATGCAGAAGATAAAGAATTAATATTTGAGTATGTAAATGCAGTGTTGCAAATCTCTGGACTTAACTGGGATGAATTGACAATGAAGTCATATGCTTCAGGCCAGCTTCTTGACCCATCAATAATCAATGTGGTGGAGTATTTTCCTAACCAGCTTTGCTGTGAGAAGGAGCTTCTCTTTGATTGCATTAATGAAGTTTTCTTCGAGGTTCTCGGTAGCTATTTCGGTGGCTTCCCTGGGTTATTGTTTGTAAAATCCACCATTCGACCAGTCCCAGACATGAAAATTGCTATCCATGAGGTCTGGGAAGGAGTTTACTGGCATCTTCTTCCATTGTCATTGCCTCATACTTTGGATCAAATTGTCGAGAAGGATATGGCTAAGAGCAGAACATGGATGGACCTGCAATCCAATGCTGAGAACATTGTTGTTGAGATTGTTGAAGATATTTTCGATGACTTGGTAGAGGAAACTCTATTTTAGCAACGTGAACATTATTTGGAATTCAAAGGTGCTTTCAAGGAATAGAACCTGTAAAATTGTCACTCGCAAAAGAATCTTTACTTCTTGTTCCCACCGGTAGATTACCCTCATTGCTTCTGGATAGGGTTGAAAGTCAACCAAGTCACTCCTTGTGCATTAGGAGCATGATATTGTCTCAGCAACAGCAAACCGGACTGCCTTATCGGCCCTGTTGGAGTATCCTTGTCACACCCTTTTCTAACTTTGTTACTATAGTCCTTGTCCTGTACAAGTGTACATATCATGCAAATCTCAACATCAGTAAACTAAATCATGGAGGCTCGACCGGGCACAAAGTGTCAACTGAAGAATCCACAGTTCACGGGCAGAATCGGAAACATGACTCGCATTATGAATGAAAGGTTACTTAATTTCCACGGCCATTTTTTTGGCTGGATGGTTAACTGGGTGACAGTAGCAGTGCTCTCATTGCAGAACCTGTAGAGCTTTGGTGTGCTGATACGTAGTTGAAGCTGTCCCTTTTTGTGTTTTTGGTTTGTAAGTAATTTCATTCATTATTCTGTTGAGCTTGTAATGGTCTTTGAATACTCCTTTTTTGTTTTGACATATTGGGGTGAGATTGTGCTGTACTTGTTTTGCCTTCATTTGAGGAAATTTTAGTTGAGGGGCTTAGGTTGGGGTGTTGGGATCCATACACTGAGTGTTTGTGTTGGAGTTGACAAGCTTTTGCTTGGGTGGTGCTTTCAATAAAAACATTATATTTTATTTTTAGACGTTGTATATTTTAATTGTTTGTGAAAAAAATTTTTCAACAAACCGCATTCCATGCATTTACGTATTGATGGGTTCAGGAATTATAGTCAGTGGTGACAATTTTGTGTGTAGCTACAGAATAATAATATAAAAATGATATAAAGAATTATTACTATTACCTTTTACAATTTTTTATGAGACAACTATGAAAAATTCAAATGAATGAAAAAATATATATATATATTAGTTATTTTTCATATAAGAAATTTTATTTTAGGAGAATTGAGAGATGTTTGTTTATATTTTTCTTATTGGTTTTCTAAAAATTATTTTCACAATTATAACTTATGATTTTTTAATAAGAAAATTATCTTTTATTTTTGTCCTATACTTATTTACACAAAAAATATTGATTAAAAATATATTTTTTGTTTTTATATCTTATGAAATTATTATATATGTAAAATATTTTATCTTATTACCAAAAGATATAATAATCATAACAAAAATAAAGTTTTAATTTTTAATTTAATTAATATAAGTTATATGAATATTATCTTGTTTATTATTAAATAATAATTTTTGAATTTTAAGTACAACAAATTTTAATTATTAATTATTTAAAATTATGTATATATATATATATATTAAATTTAATAAATATCAAATTTTAATTTAAAGAAATTATGGAAAATCAGTCACAAATTTAATAATTCGTACTCACCTAAAAAGCCTAATTTAATAATTATTTATTTTGAGTAAAGATTAAAAAGAAATGAAGGAAAATAATATTTTATTATATACAAAGTTATTTTTCAAATGGAACACTTACCTCCGCTGGTATCGACGTGTCGCCCGGCTGGCTTTTCCAAAGCTATAAGCCTAAACCCAGCTTTTTCGAACCTACAAAACCCATAGCATGGAAGCAGCGAGAGAAATTCAATCGAAGTCATCATTGATTAAGTGTTGTGTTTTTTTAATAAAAAAAATTAAATTTTTTTTTTTTTAAAAAAGGTAGTTTATGGTTCTTCCAGACAAACGTCAGGGTCCAAAAGTCATTATCACCAAAAACAATGAATCCAATTATTCCAGCTGACTTAAAAAGGAAAAAAGAAAAAGAAAAAAAAAAGAAAAACAGTGAATCCGAAGGTTGTCCCTTTCCGGTGCCGAGCCATCCACTTCATTTTCCAAGTCTTTTTAGGCGTGGGGTCTTGTCTTAGTCTTCTCTTTCTATTCTTAAATTTATGGTTAGATTACATGATCTACTTATACCATTGCTTTAGCAGTTTTCATTGAGCTCTCTTCCACTCCATTGTGACTTTAAAAGAAAAGAAGAAGAAGAAGAAGAAGAAGAATACAAAAGCGGACAATGAAGTTTCGGATGCTACCCAAATCTAAAGATGGGGTCTTAGGTAAATGCCGATTAACTTAATTGTACAATAGTTCAACGAAAATTAAAAAATTTAATATGATTTATAATATTTATTATTTTTTTCTACTAATTTAATACTTTAGATTGGTATGAAATTTTACGATATTATTTTATATGGTATTCAAACTTTATTATAAAAAAATAAAAAATTAAAAAAAAAATCTTGTATTTAAACTACGGTCTTCCTCGCCCAACAGCCAAAGAATAACACAATTTCGATAATTTTTCGTGGCATTTATAAACGTTGCACGTTCATCTCCTGCTCTGAGTGGGCCTTTGCCTTACTGGTCCATGGAAGAAGAAGATCCATGGCAGAAGTTAGGACTTACCAGAGAAATTAAAGTGATGTTTAGTCCAATGGCTGCCAATTTAATGGTTTAAGAGCCGACGATATTGAATGTGCTTTTAAAATATGGTGGCTTCGATTTTTGCTCACGTACAAACAACTCTTTCTGACTTGCCAGCCATCTGCTGCAGATTCACCTCCTCTATACTGTTTTTTTTTTTTTTAACAATAAAAAAGAGATATTTTTAAAATATTAATTATTATTTTTACTAACTCTCACTGATAGTCTAATTTAATCTCTCATAAAAAAAATACTATACTAAAAATAATAATTTCAAATATAATTTTTCTACAATTAGCTACAATGTATTGATTTTAAAACTCAATACTAAATTTTTACCATAAATTTTCCTATATTTTTGAGAAAAGTATCAGTAAAAAAATTTAAAATCAAGTCAATTAAACAAGAATTATATCAAATTTCATTAAATTTTTATATGGAGTGATAAATCTTCTGTGTTTATAACTTAGAACTCATGGATTCAGAATCTTTATCATCTAAGCATAGGATTCAATTGTTTCTTTTGTTTTGACTGAAGAAAAAAGAAAAGCCGCCCAACTCATCTCCAAGGTCCTTCTCATTCTCAGTTGTCCCTTCTTCAGTAGGTTTAGTTGAAGTTAACCCATTAAATGATGTTAAGATGTAATATTTTTTTAATGAAAATGTGGGGTATTATTTTTATTTTTACACTTTTTTTTAAATTCTATACATATAATTATTGTGTAACTTATTTTTTTTTCCCTAAAAAAATAAAAAGATTGCGTGCCATTATAGTTTCCTGGTTAGTCTTAGTAGCCCGAGCCAGGAAGAAAAACCGTTCAAACCTCAGTTTTCTTCAACTTTCTCGGCAGAATGTGGGCTTTAAGCCCGACGTACCAAAAAGCTAAAAACTACTAATGTACAGCATTGTACATGATAATATGTTCAAAAAGTTAAACTGATCAAATACAACTTAAAGGGTAAGAATCATTTCCGGAAGCATATGAATCAAATTTCCAATATGAATTCAAGATGAGATCAACTATTGCAAGTTATAAGCTTTATTTCTGTGGTTGTGAAATTGTTATGAAGCTTTTTTCTTTGGTCATCCATCCCTGCTCATATTTAAATCATGAATTTTGAGATTCTGATAGAAGGGGGGGGGAGTGCTAATCACTTGTACAATATGCAAAGTTTGGCTAATAAGAACGAAAAATTATTTCTGCTGTATCAAAAAAAAAAGGAACAAAGAGCATATTATAAAATGTAATACACACAATCGCTAAACGGTATTTGGAAATTCTTTTTGACAAAAAAAAAAAAGCTGATCATAAAATGGCATATATCCATTTGTTTCACAAAAATGGAACACTTTCTATGAAATAATTTCTCAATTACTGAATTATTTTCATTCATTTGGACTCACGAGGAATACATAAATATTTTCCATATAATAATACATAAATATTTTCCATATAATTTCTTATGATTCAGGTAATTGTGATCCGATTTCATTCAATCGTTGACTAGTAATTTTCAACGATGGCAAAAGCTGTAGGCCGCTCGTTCCAAATAATTAAAATTATTCCTTAATGAACCAAAATAAAAAATTAGTTAAAGTTGGGGATAGCCAAATGACATTGATTGTGCTTGAATATAGATAGAATGGCGAATTGATAGCAGATTTTTTTTTTAATATTAAAAAGAAAATACATACATGTTAATCACTATATTTATAAATTAAAGTTAAAAATGATAAATTTATTTAATTTTTTAATAAAAGAATTTAAACTCAATTGATGGAAACAATCAAATTAATAATTAAATTACTCTTTAGGGTGGTAGGTAATTGACATTAATTATGGAAAGTGGGACGGTTGTTGAACGGTAAATCAGTGGCTGGACTGGACCGGGATCAACTGCTTACTGTTGACAACCGTCGAAGCAGTTAAATATCAAACAATAGCCGGAGAGGTTACAGTTGCCGTGGTTTTTACTTTATTGTTATAATGATTTAATTGCACTTACTCCATTTTTTTGTTTTTAATTCTATGTTCAATCTACACATTCTCATATTAGCTTTTATCGATACTTTTATTATTATTATTATAATTATTATTAATTGACTTCAATTTAAATTTAAATTTAAAAACTTTAATTTTATAAACAATTTATGTATATTGATGAATTATGACTCATTCGTTCGTTCATTTCTCTTTTTGAAAAAGAAGTTAATTATTCTATTTTAAAACGACATAATTTTCTTAGACATAAATGACCCTTTTTTTTCTTTTTTTTTATCCAGACAATAATTTTCATTGGTTCTATTTTATTAATGTATACGAAGAAAATATCCTTCTTCCCTGCACATCATCACTAGCCAAGTGCTTTGCATTCCTGTGAAATTTTGTTTTCAGTTTTGGGCATCTGGCTTTGTGTACTTTAGTAGGAAAAAAAAAATGCAAATAAGATCAAAATATGAAAATGCAAATATGAAAAATTATTAAGTTTCAGTTTCTCCTTTTATTTTATTGTTCTTTTTTTTTTTTGTCGGTTTTGAATTATCTTGGCCTTTGACGTTGGACTGAACCAACCCATTTTGCACCAAAGTAACAAACCGTCACCCACCCACATCTCATTATAAAAAAATAAAAAATAAAAAAAGCTTTAATTATTTGAAGTTTTTTCTTTAATGAAACTTTTCCATTTTAAAATTAGTTCAATTAGTTGGAAGAAGAGTTTTTAATTGTAGATAAAGTAATTTTAAATTTTACTCTAAATTTTAAATTTGATAAGTTTTTAAAAATTTTAAATTATTTATTTGTACATATCAAATTAAAAATTATAAATTTTTGAAGAAACATATTAGTACTTAAGAATCTATATTTATATTTTAAAAATTTTAAAGATATAAATTTGTAAAAAATAATGAATTTATAAAAATAAAAAAATTATTTTATTATATACTTTAAAAGGCAATAAAGGTTTTAATATAACAAAAGCCTGTACAACAACAAAGGATGGTTAAAAAAGCTAATTGGGGCAGTTGTTATAGTTCCCATTTCGAGCTCTCTCAAGTTCCTTCCACTCCTATATTTTCATTTCTTGCTTTTTTTCATCTCATATTTTATTTGGTAAGAGGGGAAGAGAATAAAAAAGAAGACGAAAATTATTAATACTAAGCACTGTTATTAGTTATAATAATTATTATTATTCGCCATGTGGGGGGGGGGGAGGGGATAACTTGGATCGCTAGCGGCCTATTTCTCTTGATTTTAAAATTTCCGACGCAACGAGAAGAAACAGGAGAGAGAGAGAGAGGAGAGAGAGAGAGAGAGAGAGCGAGGCATCATCATCGTTCGTCGTCATCATCATCATAAGCCAAAGCTAACATAAAAGAGTCAAAGACCGAGACTTGTCTTCCTCCTTCTTTTGTTTCTCTGCTTTCTCTCTCTAAAATTGGAAACCCCTCTCTCTCTGTCTTTCTCCTGCTATCGCTCGCTCTGACTCCGAATCCGAATTGGTTTTGAGGAGGTCTTCTCTTCTCTCTCTCTCTCTCTCTCTCTCTCTCTCTCTCTCTCTCTATATATATATATATATATATATATATATATATATATATATATATCTATTTCTCAATCTGGAAATTACTGTCTTTGTTCGTTTTCATTTTCGCCCGGGGGTCTGACCGTAATTTACGAATATGCCATCAAAACCCTAGCTTTGCGTTCTAGCCGAAACTTAATCCGGAGGTTTTTGATGGCTTTGATTGTGTGTGCCCCGAGTCCAGGAATTAGAGTTTAGTCTGAACCCTAGCTTCGATGTTTGTGTTTAAATTTTGAGACTTTTGCTCGTAGATTTGGTGGTTTTCTCCGCAGGACTGCCTCCCCCCATTTTAGATTGATGGAAAATGTTTCTTTGTTACAATTTGGATTGGATGCTTGCTTGATTTAGTGGATTTGTATTATTTGCGCTTTGAAGTTGTGCTTATTCTATCGGGCTTTTGCTAAAGCTTGCTCCTTTTTGGTTTTTTGCTGCCGGGTTCGGCAGGTTTGTGGGGACCTGGTTACTTTTGTGCTTTTTAGTTGCTTCGTTCATTGAACTTGAGTTATGATTGATAGTTTCTTAACTACGATTTAGCAGTTCAAAGTAGTTTCATCATTTAATGTGATTCTTCTAGTGTGAAGATTATGAGCGTGCTTGTTAACTTGTTATGATTTTGAAATGTTATTTAGTTTGTAGCTAACTGGGATTCCAGATGAGAGCAACTTGAAAGTTCCAGGGAATGACCTTGGACTTGTGTTCTTTTCACCTTGATAGCTCAGTGATGGTTTTTTGGGTGGTGAAAATTTTGTGTTGGGTTCATATTAGTAGTTGTCGACAATTTTCAGCATTAGAAACTTGAAAATTTTCCTGTCTACAAGGTTCTTAAGTTTGCTGTTTTATGGGGCTACAGCAACAATAGGAATATAGTGATGTCTGAATCCAATTTGTGATGTTGCTTATAGGTAACACTGATGTAAAGTTGTTGCCTTGATAATTGACAAAAATTTTGTAACAAAAGATTGCAGTAGAAGGATAGGTTTAATAGGGAGTTGAAACTGCCATGTTACTTCCGGGTATGAACTTTGTTGCACTGTTGTGAGCATGATACATGAGAAAAACTTTGCAACAATGGTCAAGGGCTATATTTGGTAAGGCATTGAAGACAATTATTTTAATGAAAATGCATTGTTTTTAATTATTAGGAAATAGGAGTGAGAACCTTGACTTGCATCCAAGAGGCAATGTGAGATTGTATCTAACATTTGGGCTGGTATCTAACTAATTATGGCAGCAAGTGCAAAGCCAGAAAGCTGCTAAGTTAAACTTACATCTTTGGGATATTAAATTGTGGCATTGGTGCTTTCAATTAATCAATCTTCTACTCTTTATTTTTTCCTTTGTCCTGCCATTTTATGTGTTTCTTTTTTCATCTTTTCTATGCATAGGAAAAATTTGATGCCTTGGCAACAGAGTTTTAAGCCTTTACTTCTTTTGGTCAAACACACTAGCTGCAATCTTTTTAAAGTAAGAAGTGTGAAAGTTGACTCTGCAAGCACAGAATTTCCATAAAAAAAAAGTTGTGGGCCTCGTGTTTGAGGTGAAACAGGTCTATCCCTGTTCATGGAACCCAAATGTTATGCATATGAATGTGCATAGACATATTCATGCAGACACACACACATGTATACATATTTATTTATTTATATTTTCCATTCCTTTCTGACTTCACAATTTGTAGCTTCTCCTGTTGCTTGGGCTTCGGACATAACATTGATAACTACTTGTTTGCTGAATGCAGTTTATCTTGTACAGCTTCCCATATCTTTCAAATGTCTGAATCGGCCTGCTGGTGATGTTTTGGAGAAATGCAAAGGTATCATCCTGCCAGCTACACCAGTGCAGTTAATAATAGCACAATTGGTGGGCCTTCAGGGCGAGATGCTGTTCGGGCTGATTCAGCTTCATTGCCAGCAAATTTCTCAATAAGTTCTAGGTAAATTGTTCATTTTGTGAGCATACTATTAGACACAACTTGTTTTGTTTCTTCATGATATTAATTTGATATGGTTTTCTTTGAAGAGCTAGAAATTACTGTCTTCTTGCATTCTATGAGTAAAATGGCTTGTTTGTGATCCTATAAGTCAGTTATTCTGCATGGTGCAGGCGGCCACCTCCACTGACACCATACAAGTTGAAGTGTGATAAGGAACCTTTGAATTCTAGGTAATCTTCATTTTAGCTTTCTTTTCATTGTGTTGGTTATTTTTGTTGCTCATTTGGGATTTTGAATCTGGATGTGTCAGTTATGCCCTCCTAATTTATCATTGTGTTTTTGAAGCTGGTTCTTGTTCCTTACCGTAAAGTTGCCATGTTTCTGACTTCAGACTTGGTCCTCCCGACTTTCATCCTCAAACTCCAAGTTGTCCTGAGGAGACTCTCACCAGAGAATATGCACAAGCTGGATACAAAGAGACAGTTGAAGGACTTGAGGTATGACTTATCACACATGATATCCTTCATGAAGGCAGTGAAGCACAGATGGGGATGCTTCTTTTTATTTGGGCGACTAGTTGGTTATTCTTTGCTTGTTACTTATCTATTTACTGTTTACTGAACTGAGCTATTGCATCTCTCAATGCATTTGATTAACTTCACAAGGATTTATAGTCATTATTACAGGCAATAAAGCATTAATTGGCTTCTAATGGTGTTGGACGTTTAATGCCATCGTACTCATTCTCAACCTGAAACTTGTAGTAGCAATTGTAATGATGTGAATTCTGAGGAATGAATGGTCACTTTTTATCCATCTTGTCAGGAAGCTAGAGAAATCTCACTGACTCAGTTGCAGGCTTTTACTAAGCCTGTTGTTATAAAGTGCAGAGAGGTAAATTAACTTGATGTTGGAGCTACGACATCCTTTCCTTACTTATCTGTGCTTAAATTTCAGTTATTCAATAAGAGATTGTTGAGTCTTTACTCTTCTTTGTAGGCAATCAGGAAATGTCTGAGGGCCATCAATGATTCTCGTGCTCAAAAACGCAAGGTAAGGGAGTTTTCTGTTACAGATGTTTATGGAAACTTTCTTTCCTGTGCTTTTTGGTCGTGTAACTCAAAACTGTCCATGTGCACAAAATGTTTTATTGCAATCCATTTATTTCTAGGTTTAAAATCTTGTTCATTGTTTATCTGTGTGATAGGCTGGTCAAGTGTATGGTGTGCCCCTTTCTGGGTCATTGTTGACTAAGCCTGGTGTCTTTCCTGAACAAAGGCCATGTGGTGAAGATTATAGGAAAAAATGGATTGAGGTATATGCACCAAGTAATGTTTTTGTTTTCCCCTCATTACCTTCCTTTCGTTTTTCTTTCATCTATTTTTTCCCTCTTTATATACTAGGGTCTATCTCAACCACACAAGCGATTGCGTTCCTTGGCTGAATATGTACCTCATGGATATAGGAAGAAATCCCTCTTTGAAGTCCTTATAAGGAATAATGTTCCATTGCTAAGGGCGACTTGGTTTATTAAAGTAACTTATCTGAATCAGGTACAGTTGAGGACTAGCACTGAGCATTCTAACTTAGTTTTACATGGCTACCTATAATATGAAATTGTGGTTGTCTGTTGCAGGTCCGACCTAGTTCTGCTGGTATTTCTTCGGGGACACTTGACAAGTCTCAGGTGTCCCGTACAGAACTCTGGACAAAGGATGTTATTGAGTACTTGCAATATCTCCTGGATGAATTTTTATACAGAAATACCTCTCGTGCTGCTCCACACAACAGGGATAGATCATCTCGTTTGCTCTATTCTGGGTCGGTACAGCACAGGAGTGATGCATCATCAGTACCCCTTGATGGTGAGGAGCCTTCCTTACATTTTAAGTGGTGGTATGTCGTGGGGCTTGTGCACTGGCACCATGCGGAGGGGCTGCTTCTTCCTTCTTCAATCATTGACTGGGTTATTAGTCAATTGCAGGTATAATTTTGACTGTTTCACTCCTTCTTGACATACTTTTCAGATACAAAATGAATTCTGTATTCCTTTCTCTTGTGCTCAATATACAGAGTTGCATTGACTAATTTTAATTTTATTGCTTTTGGTTTGCATTTTGCTCTTTTAGGAAAAAGACTTGTTCGAGATATTGCAGCTACTCTTGCCTATCATATATGGCTTTTTAGAAACCATTGTTCTATCTCAGACATATGTGCACACCCTTGCTGGCATTGCTGTTCGTTTCATCCGTGAACCTTCTCCAGGTGGATCAGATCTGGTAGATAATTCTCGAAGGGCCTATACAACTTCTGCTTTAGTTGAGATGCTTCGCTATTTGATATTGGCTGTACCAGATACATTTGTTGCTTTGGATTGCTTTCCTTTACCCCCAAGTCTAGTCTCTTATGCGGTAAATGATGCAGCTTTCATGTCAAAGGGATCTGAGGAGGCTAGGAAGATAAAAGAATATTCGGCAGAAATTGCTTCTGTGTTTAGATGCAAGGGGCTTGATGCTCAATATCAATCCTTTTCCTTTGATCAGGTTGTTTCGTCCATTCAGAAGCGTGCAGATAATCTTGCAAGGGCTGCTAGTCCTGGCTATCCAGTTATCAGTGCGGCTAAAGCTGTGCAAGTGTTGGATAAAGCTCTTTTGCAAGGTGATATTGGAGGGGCTTATAATCTTCTTTTCGAAAACTTTTGTCATGGAGTTGTTGATGAGGGTTGGATTGAAGAAGTCAGTCCATGCCTGAGATCATCATTGAAGTGGATTGGGACTATGAGCTTGTCTTTTGTTTGCTCTGTATTCTTCCTTTGTGAGTGGGCAACATGTGATTATAGGGATTTCCGTACTGCTGCCCCTCAGGATCTTAAGTTCTCGGGCAGAAAAGATTTTTCTCAGGTTTATATTGCAAGTCGTCTTTTGAAGCTAAAGCTAAGAGATTTGCAAGGTCCATCTCAACAGAAGAATGAGAGATCTGATGGGGTCAATGGCCTTGTGAAAGGTCTCAGCCATAATAACCATTCATGCAATTTTCCTGTGGATAATGGAGATGTAATTAAAATTAACTCTAGGTCTGAGAATGAGAAAAACTACATCTCATCTGATATATTTGAAAGTCCAGGTCCTTTGCATGATGTTATTGTATGTTGGATTGATCAGCATGAAGTGCACAAAGGAAGAGGTTTAAAGCGTCTTCAGCTACTCATTGTGGAACTCATACGATCTGGGATTTTTAATCCCCAGGTATATGTGCGGCAGCTGATAATTAGTGGAATAATGGATTTGAGCAGTGCTGTAGCCAATGCTGACAGACAGAAACGACATTACCAAGTCTTAAAGCAACTGCCTGGGCCCTTCATTTATGATATTTTGGAAGAAGCGAAAATTGCTGAAGGATCAAAACTTCTGGAGGCCATTCATGTTTACTCAAATGAACGCCACCTTCTCCTTCATGGTCTTTTTTGTGAGCAAGATTCAGTAAGATCCAGGATATCAGCTCAGCAGCAAAAGCATTCCCTAACCTCTGGAAAAGATGGTGCTTCCTCAGTTTCCTTTGATCTCTTGAAAAATATCCAGTCGTCTTCCAATAATTTGGCTCGTAAAAAGGTCAAGACTAATGCTGATGTTTCCAAACTCAAGACTTCCATTTCAGCAATGTTGCGATTCCCCCAGAGTCTAAATACCTTGGATACAGCACCCGATGAATCTCAAGGGAGTGTTAAAAGGTCAGGTGAGTCAACATGTAACAAGTTGGATTTACCAGAAGGTGCAGCAGGGTGTGAAGATTGTAGAAAGGTGAAGAGACAAAAGTTAAATGAAGAAAAGAGCTCATGCCTTCAAGGACATTCACCAATGTCTGATGACGAAGATACATGGTGGGTAAGAAAGGGGCCTAAATCTGTAGATTCTTCCAAAGTTGATCTGCTGCTTAAATCTTCCAAACAGGTCTCTAAGGGTAGGCAAAAGGTAGTGCGTAGAACTCAGAGGCTAGCTCAAATAGGTGCTGCAAGGATTGAGAGTAGCCAGGGTGCTTCCACTAGTCATATATGTGATAATAAGATAAACTGTCCTCATCATAGAACAGGAATGGAACGAGAAACTCTTAAGTCATTGGATGGGATCAGAACATCACATGTTGGGGACGTTTTTTCTGTTGGAAAGGCTTTAAAAAAACTGCGCTTTGTTGAGAAAAGGACCATTGCAGTTTGGTTGATGATGGTTGTTAGGCAGCTTGTTGAGGAGACAGAAAAGAATGCTGCCAAGATTAACCAGTTTGGTAGGTCTTTTGTTTCCCCTGATGGTAAGAACTCTTTAAGGTGGAAGCTTGGTGAGGATGAGCTATCTGCTGTGTTGTATTTAATGGATGCTTGTGGTGATCTAGTTTCAGCAGTCAAGTTACTCCTTTGGTTATTACCAAAGGTTCCAAGTAATGTCAATACCACAATCCATGGTGTGAGGAACATTGTGACGCTGCTAAGAAATGTGGAAAACCATGCCTGTGAAGTTGGAGAGGCATTTTTGCTGTCATGCCTGAGAAGGTGAGCTCTTAAAATTTACCCAATTATGAGAAATTTTATCAACTATCTAAGTTGATGAAAAGGACCTTCTTAGTGTGCATTATCTGTGTTGTACTTATTCGCTTAATAATTATGTATGCAACTTGTTCAGACTCTTAGGTACTGCATAATACTTTAGTTGTCACTGTTTTTTGCTAGAGCAAATAAAACGCTCTATCTCTCCCTCCTGCCCCATCCCCCCCAAAGAAAAAGATTGTTTATTACTGATTGAAGTTCTAGACTTATAGCAGCAGACCAGTTGATCAGAGATTAATATTTTAGAGGACTCTTGTTTTTCCATATGATGTTGGTCTGGCTGTATCTCTGCAATTGAAATTTAGCATGCATATCCTTCTAAAGTCTACAGTATGCTGTTTGAAACTACAAGAAGTTATTTTACTCAGATTATTGGTAGATGGTTATTATTCGATGAAGCAATTTTAATTCTGCTCTTTTTTGTGCCTTATGATGAATTTGCTTCAGGTATGAAAACATACTTGTTGCAACTGACTGTATTCCAGAAGTCTTGTCAGCCGTGATGCATCGTGTATCAGCACTGCTGACCTCTGCTGGAAGAGTTTTAGGTTCATCCTTGATTTTTTGCCGCTATCTATTGAAGAAATATGGCAATGTGCCGAGTGTTGTTGAATGGGAGAAGAGTTTCAAGGTAACTTGTGATAAGAGACTTCTTTCTGAACTTGAGTCTGGACATTCAACAGATGCAGAGTTTGGGTTTCCACTTGGAGTTCCACCAGGAGTTGAAGATCTTGATGATTTTCTCCGTCAAAAGGTGAGTGGTAATAGGCTATCCAGAGTGGGTGTGAGCATGAGAGATGTAGTCCAAAGGCATATTGATGACGCTTTTCAATATTTATTTGGCAAAGAGAGAAAGCTCTTTGGTGCTGGTTTGCCAAAAGGGTCTGGCTTGGAAAAATCTGATGATGGATATCAGATAGCTCAGCAGATAATAAATGGGTTGATGGATTGTATGCGGCAGACTGGTGGTGCTGCTCAGGAAGGTGACCCGTCTTTGGTGTCTTCTGCCATTTCAGCCATAGTCAGTAGTGTAGGACTAGCCATAGCAAAATTGCCTGATTTTGCATCAGGCACTAACAACACAAATGCTTCATCTGCTGCGTGTTCGTTAAACTTTGCCAGACGCATTTTACGCATTCATATCAATTGTTTGTGTCTACTCAAGGAGGCTCTTGGAAAGCGTCAAAGCCGTGTTTTTGAGATAGCTCTGGCAACAGAAGCTTCCACAGCTCTTGCTACAGCTTTTGCTCCTGGGAAGGCTTCTCGAAGCCAGTTTCAGTTTTCTCCTGATGCACATGATGCTAATATGAACATCTCCAATGAAATTTTGAATAATTCTGTGAAAGCAGTGCTTGGAAGGGGAGCAAAAAGTACCACTGCAATCTCTGCACTTGTCATTGGGGCCATAATTTATGGGGTTACTAGCCTGGAGCGAATTGTAACGGTCTTGAGATTAAAGGAAGGGCTAGATTTAATTCAGTTTGTGAGGACTACAAAATCCAGTGCAAATGGCAATGCCCGCTCATCTGGGGCTTTAAAGGTGGATACTTCTATTGAAATTTATGTGCATTGGTTTAGGCTGCTTGTTGGGAATTGTAGAACTTTATCTGATGGTTTAGTTGTGGAACTCTTGGGTGAAACATCCATAGTTGCTCTTTCAAGGATGCAGCAAACACTCCCTCAAAGATTGGTCCTTCCACCTGCCTTTTCTATATTTGCATTTCTTCTGTGGAGACCGTTCATTCTTAATGGCAGCCTCTCAAATCGTGAAGATATCCATCAAGTTTATCAATCTTTGTCAATGGCTATGGGTGATGCCATTAAACACCTTCCTTTTCGGGATGTGTGTCTGAGAGATAGTCAAGGCTTTTATGATCTTGTAGCTGCAGATGCCACTGATGCTGAATTTGCTGCCATGCTAGAGTTAAATGGTTTAGATACTAATTTTAAATCTACGGCCTTTGTTCCTCTCCGCGGTAGATTGTTTTTAAATGCTATTATTGATTGCAAAATGCCACACTCTATGCTCACACAGGATGATGCCAATCGGGCCTTTGGACATGGTGGATCTAAGCTTCAAAATGCTGAGAATGAAACAAAGCTTGTGGATAAAATTGTGAATGTGTTAAATACTTTGCAACCTGCGAAATTCCATTGGCAGTGGGTGGAACTCAGGCTGCTTTTGAATGAACAAGCCCTTATTGAAAAACTTGAGAGCCATGACATATCTCTAGCTGATGCTATCCGCTCTTCCTTGCCATGCTCTGAAAAAGGAGCTGCTTCTGAAAACGAGAACAATTTCATTGAGATTATCCTCACAAGGTTATTGGTCAGACCTGATGCTGCACCTCTTTTTGCAGAGCTTATCCATCTTTTTGGGAGGTCATTGGAAGATTCAATGTTGTTGCAGGCTAAATGGTTTTTAGCAGGCCAGGATGTTCTTTTTGGACGGAAAACTGTTAGACAACGGCTTATTAATATTGCAGAGAGTAAAAGTCTTGCAATCAAGGCTCAGTTTAGGAAGCCTTGGGGTTGGTCTAATGTGGGTGTTGATCCTGTAACAGCCAAAGACAAGAATAAATTTGAGGGTACACTTGTTGAAGAAGGTGAATATGTTGAAGATGGTGGAGACATAAAACGACCTGGAAAAGGGTCCAGTCAGATGCTCGAGTCTGATAGCCTCAGTGGCAGTCAGCATCTTGTGACTGAGAGGGCCCTTATTGAGTTAGTTGTTCCCTGCATAGATCAAGGTTCCGATGATTCTCGGAATACATTTGCAAGTGAGTTGATCAAGCAGTTGAATAACATTGAGCAACAAGTAACTGGAGTTACCCGTGGTGCCAGTAAGCAGGCAGGAACAACTCCCGGAATCGAAGGTCCTGCAACCAAGGGTAATAACCGTAAAGGTATAAGAGGTGGCAGTCCTGGATTGGCTAGACGAACAGCAGCTGTAGATACTGCACCACCTTCTCCTGCTGCTTTGCGAGCTTCTATGTCATTGCGGCTGCAGTTGCTGCTAAGATTACTTCCTATCATATGCATGGACCGGTAATTATCACAATATTGTGATGTCTGTAATTACATTGCTCTGTGTCTGCCTTTTTGTTTATTGCAATGCTAAGCCATAACTTACTTTCTTGGAGAATATTGTTGGCAGTTGTTCTCAATTTGTTACATAAATAGTTGTGTTCAATCATTATGGTGCTTATGCTTGATGAAAGTAACTTCTAGTAGATCATGTTGTTTGCATTGCTTGTTGCTAATGTAGTTTCTATCCTAGGTAAAGAATACCAATATATGGGTTCATTTTTTCTCATAACTTTTGATGTCTGAGGCTACCCTGTTCTGTTCTTGCTCATGTATGATTTCATTATTTTTCATACAAGTACACTGTTGGAAAATTTGACAAAAATGTTGAGATGGTTGATTGAGAGGCTTTATTGCTACATTCAGAATTGGGATGAGATTATTCACTGCATCTTTATGTTTTTAAATTTAGGGGTGTGAAGGATATATGTAAGCTTATCTTTGTACATGCTTTTGATATTGTCCATGTAATGTGTGAATCTCTCTCGCAGACACGCACACACATTTTTTCATGTGCCACTCTGCCCATCAACTCTTATTTGAGTTCATTAATACTGTGGTCATCAAATGACTGTGTGTTCAGCAAAATCTTGATAGTTAATTGCAACAGCAGATACTTAAGTTCATCTTTGTTTCCACCTGCTTTACTTACCAGGGAGCCATCTGGGCGGAACATGAGGCACATGCTTGCCTCTGTGATACTACGTCTTCTTGGTAATCGGGTTGTACATGAGGATGCAGGGCTATCCTTCTTTCCTGTGCAAAACTCTCAATCCAAGAGAGAGGTGGAGTCACCTTTGGGAGCTGCTTCTGCAGATTTATCTGGTGAATGTCTGTTTGACCAGCTGTTGTTGGTCCTGCATGGGTTGCTATGCAGAAGCCAGCCAAGTTGGCTGAAGTCCAGACCTGTTACAAAGTCAACAATTCAATCCTCCAAGGACTCAATTGGATTTGACTGTGAAGTATTGGAGAGTTTACAGGTTTGTTTCCAGGCAGGATAATGGTTTAAAATTGGCTGATTTTGGTTTGTTGAAAATGTTATTCTCATTCATGGTTGCTTCAATCAAGTAATAATTATGTGGTTTATTGGCAACTGATTGTTTGCCTATCTTTGTGCAAATGATATTCTAAGCCACAGAAAAATTTGCACAGGCTGGTCTGATCTGAAGAACAAAAGTTAAATGGTGACTTGAAAACAAGGAAAATAAAAGTTTTTGTTGTTCTTGCATAAAGAGATTAAGGAACCTTTTGGTAGGCCAATGGGACATGCATTCATGGGCCAAAAATAATGTAACAGAAAGTGGAAGACCTTAATTAGGATGCCTTTTAAGAAAACTTACGGTATAAGCATTTAATAGCTGTGAAATTTTAACAGTCGCATTTAAACTCTTGGAACCACAATTTGATTGTAATCATTGTTGATTGTTAGGAATCTCTTTGATTACAAGATTCCTTTATTTGCCCACTGTTTTTTTAATACTATATCCTAGATATGTGGTGATATGGTAATATATTTTTTTTCTTTCATGTTTTTCTTTCTTTTTGCACTCATTTTGGAATTTTGCCTATGATTTGTATTTTTGTTCCACTTATGTTTGGATTAGCATTTTGCATATAAGCTGAACTCTTTTTTTGATTCTTTCTTCCTTTTTCAATTGTTTTTCTTTATAAGGATAATAAAGTATTGTAACAATGCTTATTGAATCATACTCTTCAGGATTTCAAAAAGGGACTGTTGGAACACCAATATGCATCAACTTAAAGGAAAAAAATTATTACTCTAGGTTGCTTTGATGTGGATATGAAAATTTCACTTTGATGTGAATGTAATAATGACTTTATTGTTGTAATATTGTTCTAACTGTCAATGGCGAGACATAATTTCTTTGGAATTGATACAGGAAAATGGTCATTTCTTGTATGCTACCTTCTACACCTGTTTTAATGCAGATCACCTTTTTAAAAAGGTGTCCCCAGCAGAATAGACATGCATTATGGGCTCTTGGAAGGCTTAAATGCACATAGATTCCCCCTGCTGTTTCAGTGGGGCTCTTTTCTTGCTATGAGTCAGTGACCTATCGGTTACAGTGGAGCAACTCCTTATCAAACCCTCAATTTATGCAAAAAATTGAATGAAGAAATGAAGAGTCATCTCATTTGTCTGATATAGTTGTTGTCATTGCAGAGTGACTTAGATCGGATGAAACTGCCTGGCACAATTCGATGGCGTATCCAAACTGCAATGCCTCTTATTCTCCCTTCTGCCCGGTTCTCTGTCTCTTGCTTGCCACCATCTGTCTTGAGTGCTGCTGTAGCTCCACTTCAACCGAGCATTTCAATTCCTGGGTTTTACACTGGAAACCATCAGAGAAATGCAGTTCCTTTGGCACGAACTGAAACTAACATTCCTGGGAAGTCCAAGCTATTGCTTTTGCAGCAAGACAGCGGTATAGAAATTGACCCATGGACACTCTTGGAAGATAGTGCAGGATCAGGTCCATCATCAAGTAACATGGCTATGATTGGCAGTGGTGATCATACCAATCTTCAAGCCTCCAGCTGGCTTAAAGGGGCCATAAGGGTGAGAAGGACAGACCTCACCTACATTGGAGCTGTGGATGATGATAGCTAATTTAAAGTTTAACTTAATTCTTGATTTGGTCTGGACTGAGCGGGCCCCTCAGCAGGTAATTTGAAATTTCTTTGGTGATGAATCATCATCATAATGACAGCCAGTAAAGGAACTGTTGAGTGGGATAATTTTTTGTGGGGTATGTGGGGTTGCCAAGTGGGGGCATACGGTCCCTTTGAAGAAATGGAAGCAAAGAAATTGTTCTTACACGGTCCATCCCTCCAGATCGCAGACCTACGCGACTACTAATGGTTTGGTTGCCCCCATGTGGACTGTTCAGTCCAGCTGGTGTTCGAAGACTTGTATATACGGAGAAAATTGTTCTACTGATCCATTGATCAGGGTATGATGTTGAGATTGATTTGTGGCTGTTTCATGGCTTCAATCCAATATTGCAACTTTTTTGGCAATTTATATATATGCCTTTTCATCTCTGTGCACATGCATGCATCTGCAGATAACTTGTCACAAATGTACGCTCTTGCCATACTCGACTATTGTTGTGATGATTAAAATTTCATAACAGCTTTAGCAACTGTTTCAGACTAAAATGCTTATGTGGCAATTGAGGCACATTATATTTTGAAGTAGCATCAATACCAAGGATTGATGCTTTATTTGCAGAAAGTGCACAAGCAGATGTATTGTGGAGAGTGTAAATTGTTGGTCGATAAATACTGCTGTTTTTTGTGTAGGCTATGTTCACATGGGTTGCATATGCAGGAGGCCTTTGTTAAGCACTTCTGTTTTTGGGCTGCTTGACTCTTCTGCCTTATCTATTTTGGCCTCTGGGAAATGACCAATTTGGGGAATGGGTGGTAGAATCAGAAAATGTCTAGAAAAGCAGGTGGTTATAATGCATTTATTAATTTCCAAGTGCTTGTCTTAATGCCGATGGCTTAGCCAATGTACCTTACTGGAACAAATCAATTGAGTTTGGATATTCACGGTATGTAGTATTGTTTCTAATTGCTGTGGTGAGGTGTTTTTTTTTTTTCTCTTTTTTCTCTCTGTTCGTTCGTTTCAAGGTTTGAACCTGAGACTAGGAGGGCAGCAGCTCAACCGCCTGATCATGTGCCTGGTTGCAAGTGTTGTGCTGTGATCTAGCATATCCGGTAGTCTTTGCACATTTGTGCTTAACAGATCTGATTCCTTGTCATTCTTAGTCAGGTGGGGTTCCCTGTGAAGTAAATCATCTTTCCTGTGAGTGGAGGATTCTGAAATATTTATGAGAATTGACCGGACATGTGCTAGTCGCAACTATGTCGTTACCACTTCTTTACTTGATACCGACTCAATCATTTGTGTTCTTGAAACATCTTCACTACTCATTTTTCAACTCCAGAGGATTATCTAGTAACCCTTATCTGCTCTGAAATATGCAATGTCTATTGTTTCAAATTGATTCAACCATTAGCTTCGACGCCACAGCTTGATATGGTTGTGGAGTAGCTGGTTTTTCGTCAGCTCCAGGATTGGAACCCCGGTTCCCATGAATTAAAGAAAAAGTATGGTCTCTAACCTGTTGGTGAAACCGTATGTCTCAGAATAGTGCTCTCTGCTTCCCAGGACATGTGCACGAATGATGCAGGAATTAGGCACGTTTGCTTACTTTTTGGTTGCTGTATTATTTTTTGATGTCTTTTTTTTTTATTTATCGCGACCTGACTCTTTTTTGAATGACATTTACTTAGTAGTTACTGTTTGTGTATTTCATTCATAGCAGGCACGGGGAGAGAGAGAGAGAGAGAGAGCTAAACAAGCTCGAAGTTTACTATCTTCAATCCAAACGTGTACGTGGTTTCTGACTTCAGCGCCCAGATGACCCAATGTAGTGTTTTGGGGCGTTAATACAGAGAGAGCGAGGCCCAAATTAATGAGACAAAATCGAAGGGCAGGCCCCAGTTGGAGACGATCAAAAAATTAAAAAAAAAAAGCCCATTGGAGGTCTAAGTTCCCCAAAAAAAAAAAATTCTTTCGTTCTTAAAAAAAAAAAAACAATCAAAATTTTCTGGTCAAGTCATCTCATCCAAACAAAGACTAAAGAAAACAACCTTCTTTTCTTAACTTTCCTTTCTCAAACATACCATCAGAAAACCCCAAAAAAAAAAAAAAACAAATGAATAACTCTCTTCCTTGCATTTCTTTTTATAAAATTGCCAAAACACAAGTCTAAATTTTTAATTACTCTCAGAGATATTTTTTCCGAAGCTTCTTAACAGACAAAGGTACTGTAGGCTTTACCAAACAAAATAACGATTTCTATGAAAAGGCAGTAGCAAACTAAGTAAGTGCATAATATTTGTAAGCTTGGCAAATCTTTAGTATTGCTTGGACAGTCACAAACAAGGCTGAGTTTCCCGTAAGAAGGGGATATTCTAAACAGAGACAACCTCAAGGGAACAAGAAATCCTTCAGGCCACCTCTGGGAGACCACGTTTCCAATCATGGCACTCTGTAAAGTTGTCTTCTTTTGTTCAAATTATTATTCTTGTTCGCCTTAGCATAGGCTTGGCTTCCCATCGTGGGAGGCGAGGGGCTGGAGCAGAGCATAAACTAAAACCCCAGAAATTTGCAACCCCCACAGCGGTCTCCTGTGCTTTCTCGTCTAACAATCCTGTAAAAGAGGAGTGTACGTAACAGAATTCAGTTAACCATGCGATCTTGATTTTAGGATTTTTTTTTTTTTGGCTCGTTTGTAATTCTGTGTGGACTTCATTGGAGTTTCCATAGAAACAAAAAGCTTTCAGCTTTGTGTCGGGTTTAGCAGGAGATTAATGGATTGTGAAGGAGGTGAGTGGTGGTGACATTGCAAGCGTGAGTTGAACACAGAAGAGGAAGTCTTCGTCTTTAGTTGAAGTTCTAACAAGTGTTTGGAGGGAAACAAATGGGATCATAGAAAATGCAAGTCCAAGATTGATGCTTAAGATCATCTTCTTCACGTCATCCGAGGAAACCGGTGTCCCCC
This sequence comes from Bruguiera gymnorhiza, assembly GCA_020883675.1. Taxonomy (NCBI): domain Eukaryota; kingdom Viridiplantae; phylum Streptophyta; class Magnoliopsida; order Malpighiales; family Rhizophoraceae; genus Bruguiera; species Bruguiera gymnorhiza. The sequence continues at coordinate 2,790,325 of JAIRCJ010000136.1, read as the reverse complement.
TTTAAGGTCAGAACCGGTTCTTTGATGGATGTCTGAAGCCCGCCCGGCTTTGGCTACTCATTTCCAAGAAAGGTTTCACTACATGTTAGAGTGGCTTATTGCTTGTCTCATGGCGGCTGTTGATGTAAAGATCGTGATCTGGAAAGTTTTCGGATTTGCTGCCCATTTGTTCGGACTTTGGATAGCAAAGTAGTTGGGGCAACGGATTAGCATTCCTCCTTTGCTCATCCTTTTCTATTCCAAATTTCCAATTGTTCCCATTGTAAACCATGGCAATAACTTTATTTTACTTTTTGTTTCTTGAACAATTTGGCCTTAAGACATAATAGAGATGTAAATACGAGATAATCCCAAGGTTCTAGAATTGCTTGTTTGCTGTGCGCTTCTTGGTGTGCACCTTTCAGAGATGTAGGAAAGGTTTTCCATGGGAGGACTAATAATTTAGTTGCTTATAGACGATGAACGTTAACAGTTAATACTGATTTCACTAGCCTTAAACAAGACTAAACAACATTTCCTTGACTAATTCAACCGGCATTCCCATACAAGGAGTATATTCTACGAGGTGTTGCCAAGTAGTGTTCGGGGGAGACTGGCCTGATAAAGAAACTTGCCAGTTGATGTTTCAAATCGTCTGAAGCTTCAACTGTTTTTGATTTCTCACTGATTTATCTACGAAAAGCACATCTTCTATCCATGCAACAATGTTGAATGCTAGGCCCTCTAGAACTCGTGAATAGCTTTCTAAGATTGCTTGTCCCACATCCTGCAGAATGTATCTTCCCACTTTAGTATCATTTGAGAATTGAGACAATAGGTATAACCTCATGGCTCCAAAAATCATGGCTTGCTAATATGCTATGTTATTTTGGCAAAATATGGACGTCCGTATGGTGCATTGAGATTCGATAAGAGTAATTTAAGGGTTGAAACTTACTCGATTGTACTGAATCTTGCATATGTCCAAGGATGTCTGTGAAAGTCCAGGGTACCTCTGCTTCAAGCAAAATAGCAAGCTCTCTGCTTTTTCTGCTAGAAGGTGATTTTTATCAGTCTGATCGGTGCCAGACATCAGATCTTTTACCATGTCCCACGAAGATTTTGAATGGTTGATGCAAGCTTTGCGTCTCCATATGTACATTGAAGCTTCAACTCTGTCTGCAAGCTCGAGTGCCTCATGTTCAGATGCTATGTTGAGGCAATTAAGAAGACGTTCTGGGGAGAATTTTTCTGTCGTACACATGTATCGGTAAATGGTATCACCAATACTTGCTTTTCCGCTCTGGATTATAAGACAGTTCATAGCACGTGAAGTCAAAATCAGGAAACTTGTAAATAGTGAAGCAGACCACACAACTATGAGCCCAAATGCCATTTACAAGTTTATCACACTTTCTAAAACAAACTCTCCTATATGTTGAAGGAGTTTCCTATTATGTCATGTGGCTTCAAGGTAATGTCTGGTTACATTTTGACATGGTTGGATATTCTTTCACAAAAACTTCATACTTCTGATTAGGAATCATTTTGATAGTGTTGTACGAATTGACTTTATGTGACTGTGACTAAAAATCCTTTTCCTGAGGTGATATATAGAAAAACAAAAGTTTCAAGGGTATGATTAGTTATATCAATTAACAAAGATGGCTAACCTTTGGAAGAGATGCCAGATATGTGTCTGGGATTTCCATCTCAGCAAGAATGCTACTATTTATAGCCATGGATGCTTTGTGAATCTGAGTAGCGCAGTTACGTTTATGCCTCAAGTGCTTCCTTGACTTCTCAGAGAGGCCGCCTGGAGGAACACATGGAATTGGAACCCACCACTTTTCCTCTTTCCGCTGAACTAAAACTCTGCGAAATGAACCTGAACGAGTTGAATTGGATGACATGCTTCCTTGTTCTGCATACCAAAATTCTCTATCCTGAAAGCTCTCCAGTATTTCCTGTCAAATGAAATTCATGATTTCCTCAGCTATGGCCTTCAAATGAAGCAGAGTTGCTCTTTTTTAGCAAGAGAAAGCTTGTCTTACAATGAGCATTGCGTCGAGCTTTCTTAATGCCGGAAGGCTGACGTAGATATCTGATCTTGGTCTGCTCTCCATCACCTACAATACCAATAGTCTGGTCAGATTTAGGAGAACCAACTGGCATTCTCAGATGTCGGCTGTGGATCATAAAACTTCACCTCAAGTGCTGTCCCATCTTGTAAGTTCTGCAACTTGGGGATAAATTCTACAATATAATCACATACAGACAAAAGACAATCCATTTCTCGCCTCCAAAAGGCTTTCTTCTCCTGTTTTAACGGTTCCAACCGCAGATTTTGCCCAAAGACGGTTGCTGCGGAAAGTAATTGAGAAGACAATGGTAAAACACTTGAAATAGAACAAGATAAAAAGGGAAACAATAATTAGAAAAATCCCGGGGAATGAGTTTCAAATTTGTACCATAGAGATTGGTAATGGCATTTGAGATTGTAACTGCTGTGCAGACACCTTTGCCACTTCCTGACATGTCTTCGCCAAGCAAAAGCTTTGCAAATCTTTCTTTCATCATCTCAAGATCTGCCAGAATTACTAGTCTACTTTAGAAAAAAAAAATGTACCAACCACATTTCATCCAGAAGGGAAAAAAAAAAGCTTTGCTGTGAATTGTAATTTCACCTGAATCTACTGATTCATGATCATCAACCTTGTCATCCACAGCATGTGCTCCTTGTTTCATTTTCACTGTTGCAATCACTGCTGGTCTTGGGGCGCTGGGTTTAGTGACAGGCCAATGTGAAGGAGAAGGTTCGCTTGAATTGCTGTGTTCATCTATCGGCTCAGAGAAAGCTGAGGTCTCTGAGTAGGTCCGGCCAAAAGCGAAAGAATCGCCACTCATCGTCGAGTACCCTGGAGTTTCTTCAGTTGATTGATCATTTTGATCCAAAGAAGAAGATGAAGGCCGATAACCCAGATCAGAATTTTCATCGAAACTGGATGAATTATCCATCTAAGGCTTGGTTCTTTTGGCTTACTTGCTCAACTCTGCAAGATAAGTATGCAAGTTAATAAACAAATTTGGTTAGTGGACTCAAAATTCTAGTACTTCCTTTTATAGTACTTACTATAAGCAAAAGAAAAATACTTAATATAGAACTAATCGAATCTGATTCTTTGGCCCGGGAACTGGCTTAAATTGCTCAATTAACAATAGAAAGAAAAAGGGTAATTTGCCCAAGAAAAAGAAAGAAAAGCAAAGAAAAAAGAACTGTTCATCTTTGCCGCTACAAAAAGCGAAAGGGGTTGCTCATGGGTCACTATTGCTATCAGAGACGCAAAACATTCACTGAATTCACTGCAAGATTTATAAAAGCCAAGCCTTTGGTAAGTTCCTTTAGGAAGATAACAATAGACATTTGAAAATTCAAAGATAACGGTTAAGTTAAAGGAAAAGGCAACGGTCTACCATTTCTTTTTTTTTTGGTTCAAGTCACCTTTAATGGATGGATTTTGAATCCCTACAGTAGCTGGCTGGTAATTGGCCGATTACATTTGAAACAGTTCCCTCGGGGTTCTGTGCTTTTCTTTCTCTCCTTCAATCCTTTCTGATAAAAAAGAAACAACTTTCTTTGGACAATAAACCAAAAAAAAAAAAAAAAATTAACAGCCCTTTGATTGGATTGTTCTGGCAACAGATCAAAGAAAAGATCGAAATACCCAGTTAGTGAAACTGGCAGAGTTCGGTCACAGATTTGGAGAAAGAACGGCTTGGACTGGTTCTTGAAGAAAGAAATGGTTTCTGGTCTTCTGTTGCACAAAAAAAAGAAAAAGAACAAAAAAAAAAAAAAGCATAGAACAAGCAAGAAAGTGCATCTTGGTTGGACAAATGGATTGATGAGCTTGTGTGGTGTGGTACTGAATGCGTGGGAATCAGTATATATTGCCTACCGAGAAATTCAAGAAGCCATTTTGGGTTATTTTAATGGCAGACCCACCACCTTGAATTGACAGGAACTACATACCCCATTAACGAGGGTGTTTTCATTTTCAAGAAATATAATATAATGCCAATGTGGAACTACGATGATTGGTTTGTTAACAATGGTTTTTTTTTTTTCTTTTTTCAATGATGGATGATGCGTTGTAGAACGTGGTTAGTCTGTTATGGCCGTCTGATTTTTGTGAATTCAGATTTGTCAGAGTATACCAGCCACTGGAAGCGATGGACTTGATTTGGTAAGGGGAATTGTCTATTAGGGAAGTGGACTTCAACGATTCACCCGACTTATTTCATTCACAAAATAATAATAATAATAATAATAATAATAATCCCTTTAGATATGTACGCCCTTAACCCTTTTTAGTTTTAGCCGGAATTTGGTAGCATAAAATCCAGATTTATGGCTGTTCCAGAAATTATCGGTTGCAATTTTCGGGATTTTATAGCATTGTTCTTTAGTAAAATAATAAAATATACTGCAAGTTTTAGGGAAGATTCACAACTTTGTCATTCAACTTAGTAAGTCCAATAAATAAATAAATAAATAATCTTCTATATTTTTGCACGTTAATACCTCTTAACTTTATATTTTAACTGTTCAATGAGTTTATGGTAAATTGGGCAGGCACAAAACAGAAATCTCTTAATGAATTTTACTAGAGAATGATCAATTATGCAAATATATATTTAAAGTCTTTATATATGGGTCCTGGTAGGGGGACCGACCCCACTTATCACAGGGCACCAAATCTCTTAATAGTTACCTCTTTTTTTTTTTTTTTCTAAAAAAGAAAAGTAATTTTGGAAAAATAGTTGGGGTCTCTGACTTCTGGCCCTCTGATCTCAACTATTTCCATATATACATTAAATTACTTTTCAGTTTAATGCTTTAGTAACGTATTACAATACATAAATATCTTTTATAATATATAATTTTTTTTTTCCTTTCATTGACGATCCTCCCCCAACCTTCTCAAAGTGCCAACTTCTGCACTGCCAATTTGTATATATGTGCTACAATTATTATTATTTTTTTAAGTTATCAGTTGAGGCATGTCTAATCCTGAAATCACCAATTTGTCTTTCTATTTAAAGGCCATTTTCAAAATTTTGAGCTTAAGGGAGGGTCATATGAGCATCCAAGGCAAGTTGTTCGATAATAATGTTGAATCATGTTGATCATGATTATTGATTTGCATGTGAACTATGACGCATTTGGTGCTAACGGGTTGGCAATTGCCTCTCCCAACCATGCCATTCACAAAAATAAATTGCCTTCGGCAGGACCAACTAGTCAAAACTTTTGAAAATGCAACATATGGTGCAACAAGGCAGGCTTGTCATCACCCCCAAAAAAAAAAAAAAAGAGAAGCCATTTGCCCTTAAACAATCAGTTTATCCAAGGTTAATATTTTGAAGGCATTTTGGTTTCCTAAAGCTAGATTGACCAACTATTGTTTTTTGTTTTTTTTTGTTTTTTATCCTTTTGAAAAGAAAAACAGAGAAAAAAAATATTTATTAGGCGCGCTTGTCACATAAATTTAATAAGACCAGTGGTTAGCTTGGTAGGTGTTTATCAACTTGGCATCGGAGACATGTGATTCATTAGCCATTTGTCAACAATCAATGAATTTATAACTAAGCTTAAAGAAATTAAAAAGAAAAGGGAAAGCCTTCGTTGGAAGGGCACCCCAGTTCATGAACAGCATTCTTAACAAGAATCTGATTCCTCGACATGGGTCGTGAGGTAGACGTGCATCCCATTCCGCAAAATTGAGTGTGTCTCATGTTCTTTTGGCCTATGGCCTACCTACTTGGCATTTTGCACTGCCAAGTTCAATTTAGTAGATTTGGCTAGCTCATTTGACAAAGTAACCTACTCAAATGCCAAGTGATGCAGTCAATCGTGGAAGCTAAAAGTAATTTTATGTGTGAGTTGATTGCATCCGTAGAATAAATCTCGTGTAAATCTGTTAAATTTGATGAGATCAGTCTATTTAGATTGACATGAAAAAGGGACTACTAGAATCATTACATGAAAGCTCGAACATCTTTAGTTGTAAATACTAAATAAAAACGAAAGAGCAAAGCTAAATGTTGTAATTTTAAAATTGTGAATGCAAGGAATTCCATATTTAGAAAATCTATCTTTGCACCCAAAAAAAAAAAAGAAAAAGAAAAGAAATTTTTTCCGTATTGTACTTGCAATTTCGGCGCATAAAAAGCAAGGAGGAAATGCCCATGCAGTCTTGAAACACAAGAAGTATACTTGCCCATACAACCCCCGGAGGACTCTTGTAAGTGTTGCTGCCCATACAGTTTACCCAACAGGGTTTGAACAGACTTGTTGCCAAACCGAGTACAACAGAAAAGAGATTGATCAAAAACTTCCTACTTGACAAATGTTACATAAGAACAGAACCTCCATTAAATGGCTGGCCTTTTTTTTTTTTTATAAATATATATATATATATATATATAATAAGTATATCAATCAAACTACTCGTTATTATCATTATTTTGTCTGTCTTATAAAAAGAGTTCACCATCCCAATATCATTGAATTCAACTGAACCTCAACAGTAGGAAATTCAAACCCATTTGTCTACACATACGAAAACTCACAATGATATAGACTTTGATTGCAATCTTCAATCTGTCCTTTGTATTTATCGTCTTCAAGCACCACATTGTATGGAGCTGGTTTCACTTCTACCCTTCCTCCAGCCATTCCTTCTGTTATTATTCCTCCAAGGTAAATCCTAAACCACACGAGCGAGAGAACTACTCCACATTACAACCTATCCAGCTTGAGAGTAGGCAAAGGAAATTGGCAACATTTTGAAATTGAACAATAATTGCACAGTCCCTCCCTGGCATGCCAAAAGGGCTGCTACAATTAAGACCATTCAAGAAATTGTCCGTGGTTTCGCCAACAAATCTACCATCCGAGAAGAACTCCTTGTCCATGATTCTGAACTTTGGATGAGTCGGGTGCTTCCAAACTGCTAATGGTCATTCAAATCTAAATTTTTCATTCCACGATGCCTTTCCATCTTTACCTATATCACCAATCTAATACAAAGACTTGGAATACATCGTCAAATATCAATATCAATGGATGTCTTAAGGTATCCTATATATATTAAGCAGAGTGTACCCGTTGTCACTTTGCTTTTTATGTGCATGAGTTCCGCACTGTATAATGACATAGTGGGCCGGTTTTCTTATAATCAAAATGATAGAATTGAAATTTCTATGGAAAGATCATATTATTTTGAAGTTACAGTCATATTTGCATCATAGGCTGGTCTTCTCATCATGCTGACATAAAATTACTTCCAACAACACCACTAGCGAATCTTCAATACAAAATTTAATCAAGATTGGCCGCACGAATCTTAAAGGAATGGTGTGCATGAGCAACGAAAATGCATGGCTTGTAGAGAGAGTTACCAAGAATATTTGTGTGCCTAATGCCTTCAGCATGGACAAGAAGGACTTCTAAGAATTCCCTTCTTACTTTTGCGTCCAACAGCCACTTGTATGTGCCACAGTTAGGCTTTGCATAAAATACCAGCAAACGTTTGGCAATAAATTATTATTTGGTCAATTAAAAAGTCTATTAAGTCAAAAATTACATAATAAAAATAATTATTCATATTTTTATAAATTTTATATTTTTAAAATATAAAAAATTTAAATTTTTAATTACTAAAACGTATATTTTGAAAGACTTTTGGATTATAAATTTAAATAAACGGTTAAAATTGCATTTTCATTAATACCAGAATAGTCCTGTGTAGAAGCATTTCTATACTTAAAGGAACATTAATGCTTCTTCCAAGTCTGGAACGGTGGATCTCCTGTAGTTTTCAGAACCGTCGATTTAGCGGGCCTTTTTGGAGAAAGGGGAGTAAAGAATTTACCTTACATAGTTAAGAAGTTATAAATTGAAGATTGCTTTGAGTAATCTAACGTCAAACGGTAAAATGCACCATTCAATTCATCTATGTTCCTTTGACCTTATTGCAATCAACGAGTCCCTGAACTCCAACCAGAACGTCACCATTCCGCCATTTGCCCTTAACAAGCATTGATGAAACATTAATATGGGCTCGCCGATTGGATCACTCCGGCATGGAACTGGGTCGAAGTGTTTTGGTTTTTTATACACAAAAAATAAAAAATAAAATAAAAAATATATATATATATATATATATATATATATATATATATATATATATATAAAATAAATAATGAATGAAAAAAATTAAACAACTTGGGAAGAAGGGAGACAAGAAAAGGGGAAAAAAAATAAGGGTGAAAGAGAAAACACAAGAAAGAGAATAGGAGGAAAAGTTGGACCTTGTGCCATCAACTGTTTCGTTTCTATTATTAATTATAATTATATATCAAAAAAAATTAAAAATGATATTAAAAAGAATTATAATTATGCAATCTCTGAAAAAAATTATGGGCTTTATTGCATGCTTCCATTGAATAAAATGAGTTGCAACACTCATACTCTAGCCCACTTTGTCTACAAGCAGATAGAACGCAGAGAAGAACAATATCATTGGGCTTAATCCCAAAATCCAACATGTTTAATAGCATTTTAAAAGCCTCCAGTCCACATCCATTCACTACGTATCCTTTAGTCATCGAACTCCAACAGATTGGACCTTTGGCGAAAATTTTGTCGAGGGAGGTCTGACCTTGCCTTTGTGCTTCCAAGTTTGCAGTATAAATCAATCAAGGCCCGAGTTAAGACAACATTAGATAAGTACCCAGATTTAGTTACATAACCATGGATCCTTTCTCTAGGTTATACAGATCCCATTACAGAACTAACATAAGACCGCTAGAAGCAAAGGAACTGATGTAAGACAGCCTATGAAACCAAATAACAAACAACAGTTAGCTCGAGAATCCACCCGTAATCATGCGAGTATGTAAAGAACAATCAAAGGATCATTAATGAACAGCCTGAAGTTCAAATGAGCCAGATTTGTTGCATCAGTTGCCAATTTTTACGGATTCATCACTTCCAGGCCATCTGTTGCATCAGGGAGTGGTGGATCATGAAATCTAACTTCTGCCAATAAGTCAATTTTTTCATATTTTGATTGCCAAGGTTAAAATCGCCGAGTTTGCTTTAACCATCGGTTAATATCAAGCTCCCTTTCGTTATCATCCTACTATACAAGGAAACAGACAATTGGAGATAAATTGCTAGAAGTAAATCTGCAGCTAAAGCAATGATGGATAGCCTTGTTACATCCCCATTTTTAGTGTCTCGTTTAGCAGAAATGTAACCTGGGATATTATATGAGCTCCACGGCATGGGGCGGAAGGATTGCGCTTGCATGTGGTACGGTCTTGTTGTTTGCTGGGATCAAAAGGGAAGGTACTTGATTATAAAATGATGAAGCTGACATGGGCAACTTGGCCTTGGATGCATATGCAGTCATTATGCATCACTTCTGCAAACAAAATTCGAGAACAAACCTTTTGCTACTTCGTAAGACAATTGGTTTATTACTACCCCAGATACCAGTGACATGAACACTTCTAATTATAAGACAAATACTTCATTGAAATGATGAGATCAAACATGGTTGACAGTACATGAATTACATTCAAGGATTTGGCTCACAATTACTTAGGCTAAGTTACAAGTCCAACTTAGATGACTTGAGAGAGGATGCTAGGATACAGATTAAAGTTTAGGTGTTACTCCAGCACATTACACAACAATCTACAAGCCAACTCTGCTAAGACTAACTTGAGATATAATACAGGTTCCAGGCAGCATTTAGCTGAAATACAGCTTTTCAACTCTTGCAGGCAATCTTCCAAAGTGCTTGCTTGATCATCTCTGTTGGTGCAACTGCTGCTACACGAAACTGAAACCAAGTTCCTAAGAGTCAAGAACTTAGAAAAATAAAATAAAAATTTAATGATAACTTCATCTAGTGGCAGCTGACACATATAATTGTCTCATTTTGGAAGATAGGCAGCCAAAAAAAGGAAAAAAGAAAATAAAAAGAACAGTCACCTAGACCATGTTTAAATTCCCCTGTGGTACAAACCTTAGCTTTTAGGGTCAACATGAGAGTGCCATCGAGAGTAGAAGACTGAACTGAGAGCACATCCAAGTGAAGTTTATTTATTTCATCTATGATTTCAAGCAATATACATTCTCTGTAAGGACATCTAATCTCAATCAAAATCTCCTTCTGCTTCATGCTGACCTTCACATCTAAGTCCAGGCCATTTGTAGGTGCAATCCCATTGAGCTCTGGGCAATCAGTTTCATCAATTTCGTATTCACAGTCCTTCCCCTTGTTTACCCACAGTGTCTTGCTATTGTAGGTCTTCTTGTGACAGCTATCTGAAGTCTGCTCGACCATATCCAGATTATTACTTCTTGGTCTTGCCCCATAATCTGCTGAACCCATGCAGGATTCCAATTCTTCAACTCTTGCCTCAAGCATTTTTACATATTTAATTGTAACACTGAGAATTGAAGCTTTATCAATCTGCTACATTAACAAGCAGAATCACACAAAAAGTAAAGATTAGAACATAGAACGACTGAAAAACAGTGATATTTCAGAGCCACTCTCAATGATTTTAGCAGAAAGACTTCTATGACAGATAAGTTCCTTTTTTCTTGATAGTAAATTAGAAGGCTGTGCAGCTTTGAGTTCTCTGACAATGTTAGACAAACTTTTCATGTAAACAAGCATGTGATAATTTCACTTCCAATTTTAACAAAGCTTCTAACAAAGACAGTCTAGTTACCTCACGGATACAAGGAAATTTTGACCTCAGGATGCAGAATTTCTCGTTCTCCTTCTGCTTGTCCGATATATACATTTTGTCTACTCCATGTCTTTCCAATTTCCTAAGGCAATTTTTCCCTCCAGTGCCTATTTCAGGCATAAGAGAGCGCTCAGCATGTCTCAAAGGAGCTGCAAACAAAATTTTCTTCACCATATTTTGCTGTACTTGTGGTTTATAACCACCATCAACTCCTTTCTTCCAACTAACAAAACTGGATTTGTAGTTACCCCTACCTGAACATAAATTCTCCATGAATTGACTTGAGCTTCTTAGAACTAGAGAAACAGTTCTTTTGTAGTGCAAGTCTTCATCATCTCCAAGGCCAAGGGAGCTCAATTTTGTGTGATTGCCTTCTTGGAGTTCTTTTAGCTGAACGTGGATTACATTTTTGCCACTGGAAGGAGAAAAAACCTTTTTATGCTTCGTAATAGCTTCTGATACGCAGTCACTGGAGTCCATGGAAACTTGAAGGGCATTGCTAAATTCATCATCCATGAAATGCCAGCTTTGAACTTGGGAATCTCCACCACTTAACCTTCGAAGCATACAGGAGTCTTTGGTCTGGTGATTGTGCCCAGAGACATAAGAACAATTGTCGGCAGGATCCAAGTTGAATGTTTCATGCGTATTTCCATTTATTCTGTTTATTCCTTCTGGATCAAATTTGGTATCCTCTGTGGGATTGTAGAGCTCCACCAGATGCAATGTATCAGTTGTTTCATGGTTGACTTTAGCATACATGGGATTGTCATCATCATCATTATAGCGGGCACAGGAAGATTTCTCAGAGCAAACAGGCTTTGAGATGTCTAATAATGATGCTTTGATGTGTTGAATGAGGCCAGGATCCTCATTGACCTTAAGATATGCAAAATATAATTGGAAAGAAAAAGCAGTCAGTGCATTGGTAAGACACTCCATGCTGACACTAGTGTGGAATAAAAAAAGGGTCATCTTATTGCAGAAAAGAGATTACCAGTTCAGTTGTCCCTAGCTCAATCACCCCCTCGAGATGAGGAAAGCAAACCACAGTCTGAAAAATTAAAGCCATAAGCAACATGAGCATTTCTAAATCAGCATAAGACAAAATTATTAGAGGTGAGTAGCAGCCTAGCTCAAAATTTTCTCCTAAAATATATGGATTTTGATGATGTGATATTTACATTGTAGGTGTTGAAAATCGGAGTTGCTAAAAGAGAAATTTGAAAAGAGTCTCACTACTATCTGCAGGTTTCTTCCCTACTTAAGTATTATATCACTAATTGCACAATGCTCACAGGGGCAACACATGGATATATGAGATTATAAAAACATATAAAAAGACAGCATAGGAAAACTTATTAGAGAGCATGTGCATCATTATCTATTCTAAAGACATAGAGGTCTAATATTACCTGAATAGATGCACTCTAAGGCCATTATTGACATCCGAATACAGGACAACAAGTTCACAGAAAAATAGAAAGGTCAGAAAGTTTTCTGCATTAGGAAAACTTATTGCATCACTGGTAAAAATTCACATTATTAAGTTCAAAAAAATATCAGCCAAGGAAAACTGACCTTTGCAAGCAAAGAGCGAGAGAATGTCTTACTATCTGCACATTGAGCATTGCACAGCCAGATTATTTGTCTTTCTGCCAGTGCTCTTCCTGGCAATCTATACAACAATTTGATGGAGAACTATCATCCAACTATTGTCACTAGAAATGTTGCCACAAATAGAAAGGTACAAAAGAAAAGTTCCAAAGAGTTGAAGATCAGTACCCTTGACTAGGATTGAACACAAAAGACATGCAAACCAAGTAATACCACTCTGCATCTGTGAGATCATCTGGAGACAATGCAACTGAGTGCCTCTTAGCCTGTTGGTCAGTTTCATCTTCAAGTAGTGATTTATAAAGTTCTCTCAGTTGTTCACTCCTCTCTAACCCCATTTTATCACATTTAACTTCAAGGCCATTTGCTGCCTTCCTGGTTTTGGTGTCTCCATTGTAGTACCCATCAACCCAATCCAGTATCCTTAAAAACATTAATTACATAATAATTATAGAAGCAGATGAACAAAAATCAAAGGCACTGAACCAACATCTTTAAAATAAGCAATCCATGTTACTTTCAGAAGAAGAGTTTACTTCCAAAGAGAGTTACGATCAAGCTCACGGGTGGCAATCCCAAGCCCACTATAATTTACTGCTGTTTTGCTCTCTTAAAGGGAAAGATCCTTGACCCTATAAATGAGGTACCGTAATGGGCTCTTACTGCTAGTTTAGAATAAGAAACTGAACCCTTAACGGTACTCAAGGATGTTGTACAGGACTAAATCAACGGATTCACCAAAATTTAGTAAAACAGAAATGAGAAAATCAAGTCAGGAGTTATTTGCTTCCACTTGTAGTACTCAACAACACTGTCACATACAGCTTTCAACTCAAAAGCCAGTTACTTCTCCATTGTTGATTGGGTTTCACAGGAAGGGAAATTTCCTCACCACCGTCAAGACTTTTCCATGAACTAAAAGCAGATGCTTGTGGGCATCCGTGTCAATAAGAACAAGATAGAGAGGTTGACAAACAAGGACAGGGTAGCACTTGGAATTATCATATGGCAGAGAAGAATCACTTTTAAAAAAAATAATAAAAGAAAATAAAAAAGAAAAAGCTTGTATTATGCTTACCCTTGTTGTGTGGTTGACAGCGACCAGAAAATTGCATAGCTCCACTGGATACTTCTCACGGCAACTGCAAGCCTTTTCCTCAAGTTAACCGGCACTCCATCCTGACTCCGGACAATGTTAGCCATTCTCTGAAGCACATAGACCCAAACTCAAACCTACAAAACAGCCATCAACACCTTGACAGAAAGGAAGAAGGACTGGAATTGGATCTTTCCAGCTGACCCAGAAAGACTGCAGCTTTAACCAGAGTGAAAAGGGAAAGAGGTAGGGTTCTGTCAATATATTTATTAACAAATGAATCATGGGTCAGGGCCATCTTGGTGTGGGAGCCATGAGTTGAGAGTTGTTGGTCACATTCAATGTCTTCAAATGAAGGAAAGTTGGGACATTGACGCTAATGTTAATGCAAAGGCCCATTCAGAACAGGAGCTTGTGTTAAGGATCTTGTCTTTTTGTCAATTAATAAGTATGTCTTGTGGTTAAAGGGCGCGCTTATGGTGAAACCAACAAGCAAGTGCCGAGAAGAATACAAGCACAGGACAAAGATAACCCGTGCAAGCGAAGAATGTGACCAATGCTGTCCTTCCAATTTTTTTATCTTTTTGGTCTTTGGAAAATAAATTTTTTGCTACGAAAATGGCATAATTAATGGAATAATGTACATACAACAACTACTACAAATGTGTAATAAATATTATATTAATAATAAATTTACAATATTTAAGTACATGATGTATAATTATATATACATACACACATACATATTTATACTGTTTAAGAAAGAAATAAAATTTATTAAAAACAAAATGTATGACTATCGATTAAATGAATTCATCTATCTAGCAGATGTGGGATTACTTTTCTATAGATAAAAATCCACACTTGACATGCGCAAAGTCAAAAAGCTGTGGTACAGATGACAAAACTCGGTTGATTAGGTGATCAGCCATGGAAAATTTCTTTGATCAAGCTACGCCACTAAACTCCAAAACAAACTCTGAAGCTCCCTGCGTTGGATTTGTCTGGGGATGCTGGATAAATAGTGTTCGACGAAACCCCGGAACCGTTTGTTGTAGTTGGCATTCATTTCGAGGGGTACAATGCCAGTGATGTGATCGTGTGTAAGGACAGAGCAATTAATGCTGCAGTTTTGCTGTTAACAACACTATTTGGGTCATCTAGGGTACCCATCTTGTAGTCGGATAATAAAAATAAAAAATAAAAAATAAAAAATCCTTTCAGTATAAAAAAGGTTGGAGTGCTCAATCTCAGAGGAAAGAAAGATACTTTTCAATCTAAAGTCACGGCTTTGTACTATCGAAATAATAATTTAGTGGGCCATCTAAATTTAAGTTATTTTAGTGTTATTTGTTTTCAATAAATAAAAATTTATATTAAAAATATAATATTAAATTTTAAATTTATTAATATTTAAATAATAAATTTCTTATAACAAAATAGATCAAAAATATCTAAATAATCTTTAATTTTAATATACATATATAATAATAATAATAATAATAATAAATATATTTACTATGCACTTTTCTATTTGTTAAAAAAAAAAAAATTCACGGTGACACATCCCTTGCTGCTGCGAATATGGAAGACAATTAATTATAGAATGTTATATGTGTCTTGCACAGGCTCAAATCTACTTTAACTAATGAGTAACATATAAAATATAACATTTTAAATTGCCGCATGTTACTTTAAAATAGAAAAGATAAAATAAAATAAATTCTCAAGTAATTAAATATAATATTATATTCTGTAAAATTATATTTATTATATAGATACCAAAAAAATATTTATTATATTAAAATTATCACTTTACATCAAGCAACAAAATACTAACAAATTATTATTTAAAATAATAATTTGATATATTTTAAATATTAATTTAGATTCAATTCGAAGTAAAGAAAACGTAACTCATAATTGGCAGTGTTTAAGTAATATATATATTTTTTATAAATAAATAAAAGCGATGTGATAACTGACATTCTGAGTTGGAAGAACGATGCTCTCTCTCGACACAGCCAAGGATAAAAAAAACAAGGATTGATTCCGACTTTTTACAGTCAAATATTTTCCAAACAAAGGTGTTAGGATCCACAAAGTGAGCGTAGAGATAAATAACACCATGACATGGTGAATGAGATTTCGCAGAGTTGCAATCAATTACATGGTTGGAGGGGGACCCATGCCGGGCTACGATCGATTTCTCTGTCTCAATTTTACCCGTTCTTTGGTGCCCCAAAAGTAATTACCACCCGGTAAAAGGAAAAAAAAAAACACACACACACCAAATAATTACCATCTGGTGGTATTTCTTCCAGGAAACGTCCTGGAGTAATTTACTTCCCTGGCAAGGTACAACTTACAGTGGCTGCATCTTTCTGCTTGTAAGTAATAACAAAAAAAGAAAAAATCATTTCGCACCGTCCGCTCCTCTACCGTCTGCATTTGCTGCAGGTGTTAGTCCTAAAATACTGAAAAAAGCTCTTTATCACGGTGAATTAAATACAATTCAACTTCTATTTCTCTCTTATTAAATTATATAAATATAAATATTATTTTATATTTTTATTAATAAATTTAATAAAAAAATATTATAAATAAATTAGATATAATTTAAATCTTATTTTTTATATTAAATAAAAAAAATTATTAATTATATAAATATAAATATTATATATTTTAATATATTATTTAAAAAATAATAATAATCGTGACATCTTACCAACTAGTTGACAAAAGAAAAAACAAAAATTCAACTTTCTTTGACCCACATAATTTAGCAATGCTACCCTCCAAAAATATCGAATGGGTACGGGGAAGCTGTATTTATTCGCATGAGACAATTATAAGGGTGGTCTCGTGATCAAACAATCCAATTAAAAAGCATCCAGAATATATGAATCCCACTAAATAAACTTTATAACTACTAACATTGCTAGCTCGTTGATTTTTATTTTTTTAATTTTTTTTTATAATCTTTCGAACGTGTACATATCGAATAGGGCCAGTATTAAGCATTGTTAGCTCGTGAAATTTGTTACCAAATTCTAACTTAAAACTAAGAGATTCTTAATGCAATATCTTTATTATCATCTTGCAAGTATTAGACTTTAAAATTCAAGAGTTGAATTGAATTTTTATTTTAAATATATATTAATATTTGATAACTTTGCTAAAAAAAATAGTCATCAGAAAGTTTCTTTTTTTTGTATTTTATTATTTAAAACATTAGTTGGCATGACCACAGATGCTTTTGCGGATGAACCCCAAAAAAAAAAAATAATAAAAGCAAAAAACGCGTCCATTTCATGCTCGCGGTTAACATACGCGAATCGTGGTCACGTGAGTTGCGCCTTGCGAGCCATTGCGGGCCATCCCCACATTCGTTGTGCCGTCTACTCAAGCAAAGCCTTGGGCACGCGTAACACGTGCCTCCTTCACACGCCCCGTAGACCTTCCTCGCTCGCTTCATATTGCTCGCACATACACAAACACACGCCCCGTCCGTGCCAATCCGGAAATTCACACGCACACACACTCACACACACAGACACACAAACACGCTCGAGCCTCCTCGCACGCGCGAAACCCTAACTTCACGCGCAAACCACACAAACTCACGCGCGCCTCTTCCTTCCTCTTTTCCTCGCCGGACCCGCCGTTGTCGCCGGCGAATCTCGAATTCCTCGCCTAATCGTGGATATCTGCGAGTTTTCTGATCCCGGCCACGGCCGTGAAACGACGCCGGAGCTTCTCCGTTGGCCGGGAAGTTTTGTCCCTGTTTTGCGCGGGATTCAGGGGCTGAAGTTGGGATTTTGAGAGAGAAGACACGGATCTGAGGTTTTGCAGGAGCTTTTATGTGATGAGAGTTGCTAATGTGAACTTAGAAGGAAAATTCGCGAAACAAATGCAGCAAGGGAGAGAGAGAGAGAGAGCAACTGAAATGTCGATCCTTATGAAGTGAAGGTTTCGCGTGATTACTACGCCAGCTCATATAGCAAGGTAATTTTAAGTTTGCGAGGAGAAATTTTTCTTATGAGATATGGTGGTTCGCTTCTTGTTCTTGTTTGCTGTGGAGAAGCCAAGAAGAGAATGTTAAAATTGTTTGTTTGATGGAGCCAGTAAAGATTGCTATCAGTGTTGTGTTTTGGACACTTTGATGAAATGAAAGAGATAAAACGGGCATATTCACTTCAAAACTGTTGTGCTAACGAATTATTTTCCCTTTTTTACCCAGACACTTCGGCCTAGTGCAGAAGTTTCAAATAAAGGCTAAACTTGCCGTCTTTTTGACTTTTTTTTTTTTATTATTAACTTTTTTCCTCCTATAGTTGGTTAATACCTTTCTGAAACAATCTGAATTTTGGATTAATGCCAAGGCAAGGAAGTTTTTATACACTATGTTGCTGCATTTATTCGGAAAATTGTGAATTTTCCTCCACTTGCATGCTCAATTAGCAGTGGTGGTATCTTTTGTAGAAATATTTATCTGCCGAGTTTAAAGAGTGTTAAGGAGTTTGGGTTGTGAGGGAGAGACACAAAGAGACGGGGAGGAGGGGGGGGGAGAAAGACAGAGAGAATGGCAACAGATATGCACAAATTTGTAGGAACAAGTGAAGAAGATGATGATGAAGAAATGGACATGGATGTTAAAGAGGAAGATGATGAAGATGAAGAAAATGGAGAGAAAGACATTGCTGCACAAGTAATGATGGGAATTGATGGGGCAATGACATCTAACAGTAGTAGAAATCAGTTTCAACATCACCAGCAGATTGATGAACAGGCTAGCATGCCAGGAGGTGGAGGAGGACCTCGGAGGAGTAGACCACTTGAGGAAAAGGAAAGGACAAAGTTAAGGGAGCGCCATCGGAGGGCGATCACTGCAAGAATCTTAGCAGGGTTAAGGAGGCATGGGAACTATAATCTAAGGGTTAGAGCTGACATCAATGATGTGATTGCTGCTTTGGCCAGGGAGGCTGGCTGGGTTGTTCTTCCAGATGGAACAACTTTTCCTTCAAGATCTCAGGTACTCACCATCAACCTCAGTTATTTTGATTTGTTGCCCACGGTTTAATCTTAAGAAATCTGTTGATATGTGTTTGAATTACATTTCACCGTTGCTTTAATTGTATCGTTTGACCTTGATAAATGTATGAGTTATGTTTTGCGAGTTCCTTTTTCAGCGTCCTTTGATCCTTGCTTGCAATAAATCCTTTTTATTTTTAAAGAAAGTTTTTGAACTTATAATTTTTTGCAGGGTTCAAGGCCTGGGGTTGGCAGCTCAGCAGGGGTAAGTTCAACATCTCCCCACCTGGCATCACAACAGAGTCCACCTGCTTCGATCAGAGGAGTGTCTCCTGCTTATCGGACATCAGCTGAGTATAACTCATGGCGCATGAAAGGTGTTTTCATGCCAAATCCATCACCCTATGATCTGTCTGCAAATGCACAGTCTCAAATTTCAGCGATGGTTGGAGATGGAGGAGAACAAACAGAGCCTCATCCTCTTATTGCTGGCTCCTTTGACAACATTAATGATAAGCAGGTATTCTGATTGGAGGCTGTGATATTCATCTGTAGGTACTATGATACTTGTGGCAAATCTCATTGTGGAATCAAATACCCGCAACATTGTTAATGATACTTGGAGCACAGTAAAAAAATGCATAATTGCTCATTCTTTTTTGTCTTTGTTCTCTTGCTCCTTAAACATTATTTCAAATTAAGCCCTTGATCGGCAGTATTATCTGCATAATCGTAAACCATAGATAGTTCCTGTTTATGATAGAACATATCTGTCATGAAGTGCTAGCTTATGCTCATATGATTCTTTTACATTCAAATAATGCCTGGTCATTTTAGCTTATTTTCTTCTGTTCTTTTTTGTAGGCTATTGACATGCCTCCAAAGCTACCAGAGCGTGATTTTTCTGGCACTACATACGTACCAGTTTATGTGATGCTACCAGTGAGTGAGTCTTAATCCAACTTCTATTGCAGTTATTTAAATGAGTTTGAGTAACTGGCTATGGGCCCTACTGATGAAAACAGATATTTTTTTTCCTCATTTTCCCATTCAAAGTTGAAAACTTTTTTTTTGAGATGTTAGACTCAATTAATAGGGTTCCCAGTGTCAATTGAAGAGCTAATCTGAGGTCTATAGTTGTAAGTTCTTTCAAATTTTATGTTGTGTTGAACTTTTTTATGGCAGTTGGGTGTCATCAATATGAAGTGTGAGCTGGTGGATCCTGATAGTCTACTAAAGCAGCTAAGGGTATTAAAATCTGCCAATGTCGATGGTATTAAGGTTGACTGCTGGTGGGGAATAGTAGAGGCACATGCTCCACAGCAATATAACTGGAATGGTTACAAGAGGCTTTTTCAGATGGTGCATGAGCTTAAGCTAAAGTCACAGGTGAGTCATTTGTTTGTTCTGGAATGATTGCATGGTTTCTCCCTGGTTATAGGGCAGTGATTAAGGCTAATTGTTTGTCTTTTTCTCATCAGTACCCACAAAAATTCAGTTGTTACACAAGACCATGTACATGTGCTTCATGTGAATACAAGTGGGTTGTGGCCCTGTGTGCACACATGTTCACATGCATGTTCATCCATGCAACGGGGACTTAACTTTTCATTCATTTATTTGACAGTTCACCCCTGATCTGATATCCAATTTTTTGACATATATTGCCCTAGGTTGTGATGTCATTTCATGAATGTGGGGGCAATGTTGGTGATGATGTGTGTATTCCACTGCCACACTGGGTTGCAGAAATAGGTCGAAGCAATCCAGACATATTTTTCACAGATAGAGAAGGAAGACGCAATCCTGAATGCCTCTCATGGGGAATTGACAGGGAACGAGTCTTAAGGGGCCGAACTGCTGTTGAGGTATTGGATTCTCCTGTTACAATCAATATAAGGGGGTGGTCTGCCGTTACATTTGCTGCAGTTTTCCATTTACTGTTTTGCATTGTTAATCATCATACTTCTCAACACAGCACAATACATAGACCACCTGTTCCATTGAACTCTATTTTTGGAAGTTGTTTTTGGTTCATGCAATTTTTTGAAGAAATACGTGGTAGTGATCTTTATTTGGATGAAACCCGACAATGATTATCTTTTGTGTTTTTCCCCCTTTTGGATTGATGGAATTACCTTTCACGTTACTGCTACCATGTAAATGGGAATTTCATATAGAACTATTGCAATGGTATCAGTCTTGCTACTTGATTTTTGTGGTATGCTGATGCAGGTATATTTTGACTACATGAGAAGTTTCAGGATTGAATTTGACATATTCTTTGAGGATGGTATGATTTCCATGGTTGAAATTGGGCTTGGTCCTTGTGGGGAGCTACGTTACCCATCTTGTCCTGTAAAGCATGGTTGGAGGTTTCCTGGCATCGGTGAATTTCAGGTTTTTGTTTTTTCTCTTTCTCAGTGATAAGCTTACATTTTTGTTAAGATTTGCTTGGGACAATTTTACCCGGTGTTCTTTTGCTGTCTCTACCACATAACTCGCAAGTGCATTCCAGTTTGCCACTGGAATACAAAACTGTCCACCCAAATTGGTGCTCTGGCATCATGCTGGGGTGACCCATACTGACATGATGATGCCTTTCTTTCCATCTTTTCCCAAAATGCAAATGCCCATTAATTGCACTCAGGGCCTGTTAAGATCTTCAAACATGGCTGCTTTAGTACAGTGTTTGGACTAGAAGGTTTCTTTATTTTCAAATCTCTGTTGGCACTTATGTCATAACTTCATTCCTAAGTTCCTGTTATCTAATTACTTTGAATGAGAGGACTTACTGACAGAGTATTTTGAAGGGTGTATATACCCCCCCGGCCCTTGCCTCTCAAATAGCTTCCAAAGGAGTTAACTTGATGTGTGATATCATTAGCCATTTTGTGCATTACATTATTTATTTCATGTTTTTTTATTGTGGTCCTTGAACCACTCCTTTATTTTTCCTTTTCGTCAAAGCTGTTGCCACCAGTTACTTTTTTAAGCCAAATGCTTTATTTGCAGTGTTATGATCAGTATCTGTTGAAAAGCCTGAGAAAGACAGCTGACACCAGGGGACAGCCATTTTGGGCTAGAGGACCGGATAATACTGGTTCTTATAATTCACAGCCACATGAAACTGGCTTCTTCTGTGATGGAGGAGACTATGATGGGTACTATGGCAGGTTCTTCCTTAATTGGTATTCTCGGGTATTAATTGATCATGGCAATCGGGTACTTTCTTTGGCAAAGTTAGCTTTTGAGGGCACAAGCATTGGTGTGAAGGTAAGCTGGTTCTTCTGAAAATGTTCCCTTTTAGGTTAGCTGAAAGTGGCTCTAATTGTAAATTACAATTCCAATCAAGCCCTATTCCTATCTTCATCCTGTTAGACTTAGCTCCAACCTTATTCTGACTCTCTTTTCCTCAACAAGAGTTTTCAAGCTGATTTTGCTGGGCTCATTATGTCCTTGGAAAATTCATTTTCTCAGAGATATTTTTGG
The DNA here is from genome assembly GCA_020883675.1 of Bruguiera gymnorhiza. Classification (NCBI taxonomy): domain Eukaryota; kingdom Viridiplantae; phylum Streptophyta; class Magnoliopsida; order Malpighiales; family Rhizophoraceae; genus Bruguiera; species Bruguiera gymnorhiza. Next base: position 2,768,268 of record JAIRCJ010000136.1, on the reverse strand, counting down.
TGTCATGGAACTTGTTCTGGCTTGATCCAGTCTGTAGGCACATTTTAATTGTTGAGCAGCTGTCAGGTATTCACTGGTGGTACAAGACGGCTAGTCACGCTGCTGAATTAACTGCTGGTTTCTACAACCCATGCAATCATGATGGCTATGCTTCAGTTGCAGCAATGATCATGAAGCATGGGGCTGTTTTAAACTTCTCATGTTCAGAGTTGCAGGTACTGGACCAGCAAGTGGACTTTGTGGATGCACTGGCAGACCCTAATGGGCTAGTATGGCAAGTAAGAAACCTTCTGTGGACTCATGATTTCCTTCACTAATTTTAGAATTATATGGGTGCCAATGGTTTTCCTGTTGGAAAATATCATGCAATGTTGCTTCAGGTTTACCATGGACTACAAGCATATTTGTTGTTGAAAGTTTTCAACTTTGTGCATTTAATAGTTTTTTTTTTTTTTTTCAGGTGATGAATGCTGCATGGGATGCTGGCATACTAGTTACTAGTGAAAATGCTCTTCCTTGCCATGACAGGGTCACCTATAATAAGATTTTGGATAGGGCCAAGCCCTTAAATGACCCAGATGGAAGGCATTTTTTGTCTTTTAGCTACCTTAGGCTTAATCCCCTTCTTATGGAGCAACAGAACTTCGTGGAATTTGAACGCTTTGTCAAGAGAATGCACGGTAAATTACGAATATCCTTATCAACCTAGCCAAAATGGATGCAGCTATATCCTCTGAGATTGGACTTTCTTTCCTTTAATGGAACATGCTATGACATCTAAAATATTTTTCCAGGTGCTGTGCCCTATATGGAACCAGTATCCTGGACTCATTCTGGCTGTCATAATTGAATGGATAGGCTTCACTTTCGTGCATGGCTTTTTTACTGTTACTTGATGGAGATGACAGATATTTTCATTTTAGGCATTAATATTTTATCAAAATCCAACACAACACTCTTTTAGCAGTAGCGGGCAGTCAATCTTATTTATAAATGATAGTCATTTGTCAGTATCTATGAGAGAAATAATCAAAATGGTTAGTCATTTTGTCTATGGGTCGGATTATCTGATGTGCCTATTTGACAGGTTGCATTTCCTATGCAGGGGAAGGAGTTCCTGATCTTCAGGTATAGATGATGAAGGGAAGATATCCAAACTGTGTATCATTTGTTTTGCTCACAAAATAGCTGGGGGTTGTTGTTGCAGATTAGGCAAATAGAGTTGAGTTGGCTTTAGTTTGACTAACACATCTGTAAATGAAAATCACAAAACGAAAAGCTGTCAGGTTTCTTAGATTCGATCTCCCCGTTCTACTCGTTGGTTTACTCTAGGTAAATTAAATTGTTAAAAGTCGTCAAAATACCCTATTGACAATGTCCAATTCAGAAATCTGAAATTATTATTGAGAGAGCACAAGGTTTCACTGTGCCAACTAACTTGAATGTGTTCATATCTCACATTTTTCCTCAAATGTAATATTCCAATGTTTTGTGGGACCCCTTATCTTAATGATGCGTTTAGTCTAGCCATCTATGCTAGAGCAACATAGCTCATATTTCACCGGTGCACACGCAAGATACCAATTGTTCATGCAGATTACAAACAGCGAAGTTGCTGCCGCGATTCAAAAGTCCCGGTGTTGCTAATTACTGCTTTATGCAACAGAAGCAAAGGGCCTATGTTCTTTGATTCCAGTTCCATGAACGTAGCTGTAGGGAATTTGCAATATTTGGTACCCGACCACGATCTTAGATGATAAAACATTATGCATGCCCGAGCATGGGCCAAGCAATGCGAATACCATAGTTCATTGAATCAGTTTGTAACTGCTTCTTTCTTGTCCACCCTTCCCCCCCACTCATTTGAAGTCATTTTTCCCTGCCTCTTTGTCAGTTTTGGCCCCTTTTATCTAATATAATTGTCAAAGTTGCGCTGACAAGTGACAACTACAGAAGCTTTTAAGATAAAAAAGGAATGGAAATCAAATTTCACACAATGTGGTTGAGACACAAAAGAATGATATGTGCAGGGTAAATTGCAAGATGGGATATTTATGACACAGAATGCTTAAACACCATGTGACCAGACTCGTCCACGTCAAATAGACGCTCCACAAAGTTATCCCAATGCCGCTTTATTTTCTTAAATGACCTCGAAATACCCCCACCTGGACTGCCAGAAGATTCTCCTTCCTCCGCATCAAGGAAGGTTCCATAAGGAGAAGATGAGGAAGCTCGAGGAATGTTCAAAGCAATTGCTCTCTGCAGAGCTGCCTTGTATTCCTCACTCTGCTCTCGTGCAAGTGATTCCAGTCGCTCCATCCGCTGCTTAGTTGGAATCCCCATGACCTGGTCATTCTCCAGCATCAACTGAAGAAAGGAAAATGGTATTTCAATTCTTCTGCAAACGTCAATCATAATTCTCAAGTTTCAATAATTTTACTAGTTCAACTGCCATCTTTGTTGTTTTGAGTGAGCTTAGGAAAATAAAGAATTAAGCCAAACGGTCTCTTGGTATAATCAGAAAGATTCTATTTCAAACGGCGTCAGCACAATTTAAACCCATATCAAGTAGCAATATGTATAACCAGGAGTGACATTCCACTTTATCATTCCCTAAATCATGGAGAATCACTGGTAGTAGCAAAATTGCAATAGAAATGTGAATCCATGAAATGTCTCTTTTGGTATGTCTGAATGATTGACAACACAAAAATTGACAATCAGACAGAAATTTGCACATCTACAGTCGCAGTATTTAACTGGTATGTGCTGAAACTGGGCCTCAAAATATGTTTAGGGTACCATTTCCAGCTCCTTTAGATCTAATATGATAGACTTGTTGAATAAAGAAAGCAAACTTCCAACTAGGAACCTTAAATTGAACAGGTCACTTAAAAGCAGTGACTAAACCCAAAACTGCAAACTTACATCAAGGGCTCTTTGAGATTCTCTCTCTATCCAGATAATGCTATGATCAGTAGTTGCATTGCATGAAAGAACCATGTGTTCAAATCTCCCATCCACAGGGACTGCTGTCCTGACAACCGGGGGATATCTTCCTATCCTGCAATCCAGTGAAAACAGGAAGTATGCTATGACAGAGATAGCAGTAGGCTCATAAGCAATTCAATACAAGCAGAAATACAGTAAAAAAAAAAACCCAAAGGAGTTCTTGATAGCGCCAGTAGATTTCTGAAGCAACCATAACAGTATGGCAATGCAACTCCCTCTCACTGTGTGACTCTTAGGATACTCAAACTAGTTGAGCATTATGCCACTACCATTGGGATATGATGTGCTGCTACCTGATCATTAAATGCTGAACAAACTCGCACACATGAGACATCTTAACTTACCTGAGGGGCTTTCTTTCAACAATATGGTATAGGCGGCCAGGAGCATATAGCCGCCTTGGATCTTTAAGCATCTTTTCTTCAAGAGTGCAAGTGTCCTTCAAGCACATTAGGCATAGTAGACATGGCAAACTGTTGAAAAGAAGGAAAATTGTTTGAGAACATTACCCAAATATCAATGATCTCTTAGCTTGATTTCCTCTTAGAAACATATAATATCTACACAAATATAAAAGCATTTAATTTCCTTGAAACAACTGTTTGGACTTTCATAAACTAGCCCCGTTAGGAATTCATTGTTGATTAAACTCAAAGATGCCCCCGTCACCTGCAAGCCTAATAGGCTGAAAGCATGGACAAAGCACAGACCAGCCATTTTGCTGAAACTCAATTTAATACAAAATGCAGGTAGCTCAGCCTTAATATGGTATTTCCTTTATTGTGTTGTGTTTAAGAGACCATTTAATTCAAAAGCTTAAGTTGTTAGGTCAAGCACACAAATGCATTATGGATTAGACTCTAACAAGCCCTGTGTAAATAGAGAGCCACATATGCTCTAATGGTCTATGGAACATGCAACAATAGAAGATGCATATAAACAATGAGAACTTTCTACATGTTTCTTTGCACTGTTTCTTTCCTGATGAGACCACACTGTGTTATTGGGAAAACAGGATCATTGAGATTTTGAAACTGTCATCTAACCTCAATTGATATCAGACATCTCAAAGTGCCAAATTCGAGGCAAGGGTTACTAACTTTTACCAGAAAATTGATTTGAAAATGTCTTCCAAAGCAGTGGTTGTCCGAGGTAAGAAATCATCCTGTTTCATTAATCAGCCCATCAGAACATAGCACATCTTCATAGTCCCCAGGCAGAGAGTTTTTGATTGACACTTCAAGTTTATATTAAAAAGCCAACTCATACAAAAGTCAGGAAAAGTAAGATAATGCGTTATGTGCTTAAATTATTAAATTTGAAGTCTATATGGCAAAGTATCAAAGGGAAAAAAGAAAATCATCATGTTTTGGATTTAACAGAACTGTACCAAACATGTTAAGAGTTAGAAGGAAATGTAGGCAATAAATTTACTTTTTTGGGGCAATGGCTATCAACTTTCACAATTTGCTTCCAAAGATAGTGAACAATGGACATTACATGCAAAGGTGCATATTTGATTAGTGACATTCAATAACTCTAACTATATCTGTGGACATCCAACTTACTGTCACCGTCACTGTCATTAAGGCCACACACATGCGTTGTCATTACTCATCAGTGTCTCCAACAAAATGACGCACTAATGAAGTCATAATTCTAGTTAAAGCTTCAACATACAACTAAGTTTTGACCACAAGAGTCCCTGTAAACTTGAATTAAGGCAGGAAATAGCCAAGAACATATAAGTACAGCGGGGTGTGATGATCTTACCTGAAGCACAACAGAATTGATAACATCAGCATATCTTACGGCCAAATTCAGCGACATGCACCTGGCAGGAGCAATGGCAAAGCATCTGATCCTCTTCCTCTCAATGTTGCCCAATCTATCCCGGTTCTGAATAGCATAGATCACCATCAATGAAACCAAACCTGCCCCTAAAGAGTGACCTGCAAATGTCAATCTATATTCCGGATTCCTCACAACCAAATCCCTCAAAACCTCACACTCCGTGTCAAAAACCCACTTTGCTGCCTTCAATAGTCCAGTATGCACATAACCACCACAAAATTTAGTCTGGCCCAGTTTATTATCGAGCAAAACTGCATAGTCACTTTCCTTTGCCAAATTAAGCCCAATAACAGCCAACACTATATCAGCATTTGTGTGATCAAGGTAAACTAAATAAGGAGTGGAACACCCCTCCGTTTCTTCGTGATTTTTCCTCAACACTATCCAATCTGGGTTGATACCATAACCTCTTGGGGGTGCCCAATGAGGATTTCGAAGATCATCCTCGTAGACAGACAGAACAAGGCGACAGAGGCGGGGAACGGGCTCAAATTCTTCAGCTGTGGCTAGACCCCAATTCTCACTTTCATGGCCAGCAGTGTATAGGCACTTCTGCCAGACCCAACGAGCACATGCCAGACAGTACACACATTCCAAGATAGGAAGCCCACAAGCAATTGACATAGAGGCCTACAGTTCAAGCAATGTAACCAATAAGCAAAGAAAACATAATTCCAATGAATAAACATAGATGGTGAAAAATATGTACAAGAATATTGGCTTATGAAGCTAAAGGCAATAACCCCAGATACCACAGTAACAATCGAGGCAACTTCGGCATTGGAATTCGCACTGGACCTTAAAATTACAGCAAAATTTCAACTGGCTCAGAGGGTAGCAAAATCTTACACCAAAATTATCAACTTTCCAGCCAAAGTTCAATGATCAATACGAAAATAAAAGTTGAGATTAAAGCAGCGAACGGTTTTGGAACTTGAAGAATGCACTTGGCATCAAATGACTTGTGTGTAAGTCACAAGACTTGAGAATTTGAAATTGAACGAACCCAACCCAGTTCTTGGGGTTCTGAACAACAACAACATATACCCTGAAGAACAGCAGAACTTGGTTTATTGGAAACCTCTAGAGTCAACTGGGAAACAGAGACCCCGAGGAACGTAAGCTTAGCAATTAGTTTAAATCACAGCAAAGAACCCAAGAATTAAAAATTAAAAATAAATTTTAAAAAAAAAAACCCATAATGAAACTTTTATTAAGCAATGGATTGGAAGGAAAAGGGAGGACTAGAAAGCAGCAGTAAATAACAGTTAGACACGGCAACTAGACAAAGTGTTGGGTCTGTATTTGCTTTGCTTTCGATTCAACAAAAGCTTGAGCTTTTGCTGGGTTCCAATTTGCAGAGAATCTACTCCTATGAAATGCTTAGATACCATTGACCTCGTCACTGATCATTGGCCTCTCTCTCTCTCTCTCTCTCTCTCTCTCTCTCGTACTTGACAGACAGTTGACCCTACATTTCCTCCCCCTTTTGCTGTCCGTTAATTAATTTAACTCCGTTGCATTAATTACTGAATCTCACATTTACTTAAAAACACACTAAACATGTAATAATTAAGTACAATAATTATTAAATTCTCGTATAATTAGTTAATTTTTTGCAGTCTTATGCTTACGTGACATCATTGGGGGGATTGAATTAAAATTTCCCTCTATTTTACTGTAAGTTATTTTCAATCGTGTACTAAAGGGGCTATTAATCAAAATTAGTTGTATATTTTTGTGCTGTATTCTTATATTATCTGTCTCGTTTGCTTTGTAATTCACCATTTTTTTTTTCTTAAAAGGATTTTTAAAGCAATTTTATTTCTAGATTAATTGAAATTTGAATTACTTTTTGATATTTTTTTTTCTTTTTTGTGAGAAATTTTGTCTTTTCTGTCCCAAATCAATATATTTCACAAAATGAGGACGTCATGTTGCTTTTTTTTCTAAAATAAAAAATAAAAAAAGCCACGGAGTAGTCCTTTCCAGCGCACTCCGGAGCTTCTGGATTGCCAGTTTTGTACGTTGCCGCTGCATTTTTTGCTGTTTTTTATTCTTCAGAGTCGGCAATAAAACAATATTTTACCTAGTCCTTCTTTTTATTATTATTATTATTTTACAAAATACTGTCTGATGTGATGAAAATACTAAAAAAGGAATGTTAAGGGTTTATTTCTCTCGAATTTTATTCTCTCAAAACACACAGAATTTCTTAGCATGCAGTGATGCTTGGATTATCTTTTTGGTATCTGGTCACAAAATGTACCATAAAAAAATGTTCGCTAAATGATTATCTTCTTTTGGAAATCCAACCACATTTTTTTAATTTATTTATCGGAAAATAGGTTTAACAATAGGAAAATTTAGAATTAAAATCGAATAAAAAATTTAATTACGTTAAATTAAAAATTGAAATTAAACCAAAATTGTGGGTTAATCTAAAATTTCAGTTTAGTTTAGGTGAATGATTAATTGAATTCACTAAATGTTAAAAAAGAAAAAAAACATTTTAATGTATTTTTAAACAATCTATAATTATTATATATAATAAATAAATAAATAAATATTTAAAATATAATAATATTTTATTAACATTTATTAGTTATTCATAGTTGTAGTAATAATATTTTTTATTAATATGATATAAATATATATATTATTTAAATTTAATTTGATTAATTATAGTTTTTTAATAATAAAAATTAAAATTGTTTAAAATATTTTAATTTTTGTTTGGTTCAATTAATGAATTATAAAATAGGTTTGATTAATGGTAAATTTAATTTAATTTAATTTTATTAATTAATCAAAAATTTCAATTTTTTTAACACCCTTAAAGAGATTAGTAATCTAGTTTATTTCTAATTTTTAATTCTTAAACTCTCTTTGTACCAAAAAAGAAACAACTTACTTTGGTAGTTTAGTAGACCATTAGGTTTTCATTATCAAGCTAACAAATATGAGAAAATTTAGATAGACATAAATTTAATAAACTTAAGAAAATATAAAAAAATTATATTATATAAACAATATTATATTATATTAATATACATATTTCATGTCCACTTCAACGTTCAAACAGTCAAACTCAACAGATATACGTTGCTGGTCCAGTGCTATTTGTGCAAAGTAACAGCTAAAATTATTCATTTTTCTTTTCGAACGAAGGTCATACATGTCCATACATTATTTAAATATACTCATTTTATAATAATATATATGTAAATTGTGATGAACACTAAAATTTTATGTTAAAAATAAAATAATAAAAAATATATAAATATATAAATTTAATATTTTAAAAATTCAAATTAAAATATAATATTTAAAGAGAATGAATTTAATATAAAAATTATCTACTTAATATTTTAAAATGTTTATATTAAAAATATATGAGTAGAAATAAAAAAAATTATAAATATAATAATTTAAAATTTTAAATTAAAATATAAAGGGCTAAGACTAATTTGAGTCTCCACAGCGTCGGCTGGGCCCCCCCGCCCAGACTCAACGTCCCTTTCAGTCATTTCATTCAAATATGCTCCTGCACATTTGATAGGCAGCGCGCGGCTCTAATAATTCACATTTTCTCTGTCCATTCGCATCGCCATCCCCCGATATGGACACGGAATCAGGTGAATTTCCCAATTTGAATGGCTTTTTTTTTTTTTTAACCCTAATTATTTCCATTATTTAACTGTTTAGCTTATTTTTTGAATTGCTAAGCATTCTTGGATGTATGTGTTTCTGTTCTTCTGCAGTGATCGAATTCTTAGGCGGCGTTCCTTTGCTGCAGAGTATTCCCAGCTCGTCTCTCGAGAAAATCGCTCGACTTGTTACCCTTAAACGCTACGGTAATCTCTTGTGTTTTTTCTTTTTTTGGGTTTCTATTATTTCTCTGTTTTTGCTTTCATTATGATCATATTTTAGAGTGATTTTTGTTTTAATTATTTGGGTTTTCGGATGTCTTGCGTTGCAGAGAAGGGAGAGCTCGTGATTCGCGAGGGAGAGATTGGAGAAGGGATTTATTTCATATGGGAAGGGGAGGTTAGTCTGTTTTTTATACAATGTTTAATTGCTGTATGTGGTGACTAATTATTGTAGTTTCTTCTTTCTTCTTATACTTATTTTGAATTCTTGTTCTGAAGTGTCATTTATTAGTTACTTATTTTTATAGGCTGAAGTGTCTGGGTCAGTTCATCCAGATGAAGACTCCCGGGCTGAATTTCAGTTGAAACGATACGATTACTTTGGTGTTGGTGAGAAGCTGATTTTCTTGGTTCCAGTAGATTAGAACATATGCATATAATATGGAATTGTGTTTATAGTGCCCTGCAGTATGTTAATATTGCTTCATATGATTTTTATATTTTTATACTGTGGCTAATGGCTCACAGTTCTGATAATGCAATCAATTGGCCTGTAGGAGTAATGTAAGCTTACTTTTGCAGGTAGCTCTGCTTCCATTCAGACTACAAATGTGGTGGCCTTGACTGAGGTCGCTGCAACCTTCCAATTACTTTTGATTATTAGTTTTGCGTGTTTTCTTGCAACCTCTAAATAAGATCTGAACTTATGCTTACTGATTTGACCTTTATGTTGTAGCAGCTGATTTGCTTACTGTTGCCTCATGAGCATTGCACTTTGCTTAAGCCAAAGTCCATATGGAGTGCAGATAAGGCACTGGACTCATGCCCTTTTGTGGAGAGTATATTGCATTTGGAGCCAATAGATGTATGCTCTCTCTCTTTCTCTCTCTCTCTCTCTCCTATCTTTTTTTTAGGAAATATAGAAGTTTGTTGTTTTGCACATAAATATAGATTAATCACTCTTTCTTCTTCAATTGTTATGTTTACATTCTTGATTCTGGTCATGATTCATCCTCACTAATACATATGGTTGAACAGGTTTTATTGTCTTGCCTTTTGGTCCCTCTCACAAGTTTTGAGCTAATGCAATAGATATCCTTTTAAGGACAGGAAAAGAATCCTTGAATTTGTTGAACATTTTGCTTAAAATTCAATACCATAAATGCCTTTAAGTGCTTTGTCGCTTTGTGACTTCCGAATACTTGTATTAGGCCATTAAGGAATTTAGATTTTGGTTTATGCTTATTGTAGGCAAATATATTCCGAGGTATTACCCTGCCAGATGCACCAAAATTTGGAAAGGTCTTTGGAGGACAGTTTATTGGGCAGGTATGAATCAGCTTCTCTTCCTCTTGCCCTTCTTGCATTGCATCTTGCTATTGCTGCTTGGTCATTTGGGAAGGAGATATTGGCACATAAGCTCCCTGTACGCATATGAAGAATGGTTTTTACTTTGCTGACATGCATGTGGGTTCATCCAACTATTCTACAAGATCTGACTTGAAAATATGTGGACCTTCTCTGAGTGACTCTTTAGGAAATGCGATATATTAAGTAGCTGTATAAATATAGCTAGCCTTTTACTTCTTTACAATCTCTGATGTTTTATACAGGCATTGGCTGCTGCATCAAAAACTGTTGATTGCCTCAAAATCGTTCACAGCTTGCATGCTTATTTTCTTCTTGTTGGGGATTTTGACAGTAAGTAAATATTCTCAATGGACCTGCACGTACTGAACTGCTTAGATGATGCTGTATGATTGTTAGCTGATATTCTATGCCTATTTGATATGCTCTGTTAAGTATTATGACTGATTATCCATTCATGATTCACACAACCAGTGGTAAATGTCCAAGCAGTTACTTTTCTTCCATTTTCTCTGTTAAGTGCTCTTTTGAGTAGGGAAGTGCACTGTACTCCAGTCCAACAGGGGCGCACAAAATTTATTGCTAGTAGAGAGAACAATTGGCTGTCATAAAAAAGTTGTGGAAGAAGCAGAAAGTTGTGTTTTCCTATCAAAGGTCTTCCAATTATGTATTTTTCAGATGATTTTGAAAAGCAAAAGAACTTTTTTTGTAACTCTTTTCATTTATTGTCTCTAAGTTTCGGATGTCTCTGTCTGCGTAGTTTCAATATGATGAGCTCACATGTTTATGTAGTTGTTGTTAGTATATGGATACGTTCATTGTGAGGACAATGAGAAGTTGTTATCTCAGCAAGCTGGTACCTTTTACCCTAGCTGTCTGCAATAGGAGTATATGAATATAATGTATTCATTGTGAGGAAAATGAAAAGTTTCCATCTAAGCAAGTCAGTACCTTTTACCCCTAGCTGTCTTCAACTGTCTATCCTGCTTTCGCTTTGCATTTGATAGAAATCTAAGGTCTATCATCTCTAAGAGATCATTCTCTCATCAAGTCTCTCATCGAGTTAATCAAGAAATATGTTTTGCTATTGCCTACCCAATTGCTGTTACTCCCTATTCACTCTTGTTCATCAAAGTGATCTTCACCTGAGAGATCTTTGCTGTGAAAAGTTTTAGATTTGTTGCTTATAATTGTCGCCAGCTATTCTGTGTTAACCTCTTATTTGGGCTCAGAACACTGTGCACAAGGAATTGCAACTATAGAGATGTTAGTCATAGTATAGGAATGCATTCTTTGCAGTTCCGATTATATACCAAGTTGACCGCATACGTGATGGAAAAAGCTTTGCAACCCGAAGAGTTCAGGCAATACAAAAGGGAAATCTTGTGTTCACATTGCTCGCTTCATTTCAGGTAATGCAGTCTATCATTCTTTTGCATTTTCTCAAGATTCATAAATTGCATCACAGAGAGAGAGAGAGAGAGAGATCCACCAAACATGGTGCTTGCTGTAGTATCGTAAGACAGCTGAAGGGGTGAAGAAATTAGTAGAATGCTTTCAGTTGTTGTTTGAGGGCTTTGAAGTCCTTGGCAGGGGACCATAGTTGTGCTTTCATATGACTGATGTTGTTTTTTATTGGTCATAGTTGACTCAGTTTTTTGCTTCAGGACCTTACATTTCTTCGAATGTTTGTTAAATTAGTATTTCTATTTCTTGCAAGATTGCTTACTACATCACAAGAATACATGTGGTAATGGGTTAAGTTGATTTTACAGAAAGAAGAACGTGGATTCGATCACCAGGAAGTAACCATGCCATCTGTGCCAGAACCAGAGATGGTGAGTGGAATGCGTTTGAGTAACATACATTCCTGAGCCATGCCATAATGGAACTCTGATGATTGCAGCTTCTCTCAATGGAAGAGCTGCGGGAGAGACGTCTAACAGATCCTCGTCTTCCGAGGTCTGGCAATGGGAACTCTAGCTAATTTTGTATATATATATTTTTTATTGCATCATTTCTTGCAGTTCCATCAGATAGCAAATTTGTTGTTTCTCTTATTTTGCAAATCACATGGTTCTCTGCATTATCATGGATTTGGAAAAAGCATGTAAATCTTAAGCTGAGACAGTATTCCAGTGCCTCATATCAACATTTGCTGAAGTTGATACTTTCGAAACCCAGAGAGTTCATCAAAATGAATAATTGTGTCTGTATTTGTGAAGCATCTGGAATATTTTAATAGTATATAAGAATTAATTAATTTATTTGCACATTTGAGATCTGTAATGTAATGCTTGAACATGTTCTTTTGATTTGGATTTTTATATCAGTTTTTTACTGCCAATTACAGCTACATGGTTTTTTTTTTTAATTTTCAGGACATATCGGAACAAGGTGGCCACAAAAAATTTTGTCCCTTGGCCTATAGAGATAAGATTTTGTGAGCCCAACACAAACACCAATCAGACAAAATCTCCTCCAAGGTATGACTGGTGAATTTTGTTGCATCAGCTTAGTCTTACCCAACCATCATAACTGTAAAATTATTTGGCACATCAGAACTGTGCTAATGTGCTTATATTTGTTTGTTTTGAATCATGTTCTTTTATAGATTGAGATTTTGGTTTAGGGCAAAAGGGAAGCTTTCAGATGACAAGGCTTTGCATAGGTGAGTAGCCCTCTATTTTGGTATATCCGAATTAGGGCCCCACATTTTGTGGGAATTTAAGGGGGGTGGGGTTTGAACCCCAACCTTCCCCCAGGACCTTTGTTCCAGTGGCCGACTAAGCTAAGCTTGGTTGGTTAGGTAACCCTTTTTCAAAAATAAATTTCTAAAAGCATAAGCCAACATGTTTGGATTGGCTACAGATATCATTGTTCCTCCCAGTTTCTCTTTCAAACAGTAACAGATTTCTGTCTTCCTGGTTGCTTGCTGCATATATAGATTAATGAGGCCATTCAATGAAATGTGAGAATTGTTCTGTCATTGTCCATTAAGACTTTGCCTTCCCATTCGATGAATTTTAATTGGGTAAAGTTAGTTCATGATCTCTCTCTCTCTCTCTCTCTCTCTCTCCCTCTCTCTTGCTCTCTATTCTGTCTGTGCACATCTGTGTTCCTTAGACTCAATGTGTAAGCAAGTAAGCCAGTATGGTCTATGTCAATTGCATTGTGGGTTCAAAACTAGACTAATATTTATAAAGATAGGATACTTGCAAATAAATTTGTGTCTAGCTATGCTAATGAAAGGGTGTGACAACTGTGTAACACAAGCAGCTTTGTTTGAGTGTTACGATACCTTATGGTAATGTGCTGGACCCAGTGCTAGCTTCAATTATCTGTATGATCCTAATTTTATTGGATGGGTTTCTCGCAGATGTGTTGTGGCATATGCTTCAGATCTCATATTTCTTCAAGTTAGTTTGAATCCCCACCGCACTAGGGGTTTGAAGACAGCTTCTCTTAGTCTCGACCACTCGTATGTGTCTTCTTCTCAACACCATAGTTAAATTATGCGTGGATAAAGTTGAGGGATGCAACAACCTATATGTTAATTCAAGGGATGGTAATATCTGTCTCAGTCTGACATGATGTTCTAGGTGACTGTCAATGCCGAGAATAAAACAATTCTGATTGTATTTTGTGAAGGCGGCTATCCTGTTTTAAGATTTATGATCTCCTCCGTCTGAGGTGTTGATTTCAATTGTCGCAAGTCTTTATTGACATTTCCTTGGTCTTTTTCTCTTCTCAGAATTTGGTTCCACCGGCCCTTCAGAGCCGACGACTGGATCCTATTTGTGGTGAGTTTTCTTCTTCTTTTTTTTTTTATCTTTTATTCCCTTATTGCAACTTTTTTTTTGGGTTGTTGGAATGTTAACATTTCCAACCTCTTACAGATTGAGTCTCCCGCTGCTCATGGTGCACGCGGCTTTGTATCGGCCCAAATGTTCAATAGAAAGGGGGAGGTACGTAACTGTACTCTAGATAAGAGTATTCTATTGCGATTGTAATTTTCTTCTCTTCTCTCTTTGTTCGATGTTGCTCTGCTTGGCCCGGGTCGAGCCATTGCCATTGGCAGAGAGGGAGAATCTATGTGCCATGAAGTGAGTAGTTCACGTTTTGGTTTGCAGCATTTAGTGTCGTTAACACAAGAGGGTCTTCTTAGAAAGTTATCAAACCGAAATCAGATCACAGCCTCGAAGTTGTGAGGATGAGAATGCTGGAGCGCACTCCAGAAGGCGTTGCTCTGGACTTTTTCTTTGACTACATCGGTCAAATTCTTACCTACCTGCTATATTATTATTTAACTCTGCAGCAAGATTATATTTACGAAGGTGGATTCATGGCTAAATAGTTGTTGCCCAAGAACAACTTGAGCTTTTAAAAAAAACAAAATAACAGTAGAACTGATATGCGCGATGTGCAAAGTAGGATGAATAAAAAAAAAAGAAAAAGAAAAAGAAAACCATAAAAAAGTGCAGGGTGGACCAAAAAAAAAAAAGAAAAAAGCTGGCTATATATCAAATCCTATAAATGAATTGGCGTATGATAGAATTAATAAAATTGTGATAACAAAGCTTGAAGCAACCTGTAGTACATGCAAAACAAAGTTAAAAGCCTTGGTGTATATTTATTTAAATTCAGGGTGGCTTATTGAATAGTCTGTTTTTCTATTCACGCCGGCGAGCTTAACTTTGCCATACTTATCCTATAATTCGCCATCGACGCGAAAAGAGATGAGACCAAAAAAAAAAAAAAAAAAAAGAGGGATTATTACACCTAATCGAAAATGATTTTCAATTATAAAGTGATAAGCTGTAGCACCAAAATTCCTTAAAAGGTTAAAAATACAACTTCTTCGCTTTGGCAAGCAATAACAAAAGATTATATCTGACGAATAATAAAAATTTGGACAAAATATATTTCGGATGAGTGAGAGAAAGACAATTAAATTAATTAATTGTAAGAACGCAAATATTTCAGGACAATTACCGCTGCTCTACAAATTGAGTCTCAACCCCCTAGGCTCTCTCGCGTAATAAAATTACTCTCTAATCGTTATAGTTTCTGTCGTCGAGGACCTCTTTAAGACATTTTACACGCATAAATTTAAAATATACCATTGTATCTTTTAGGGAAAAACAAGCTTTTTATTCTTACCATAAAGTAATTAAATTTTAATCTTAATTTTAATCTCTTAGTATAAATTCACATGAATAAATATAATTAATTTATCCTTGCTTTAAAAAAAAAAATTATTTTTAAAGTAAAATAATGAATTGAATTAAATTATATATAATTCTGTAGAAAAATTGAATTGCATCGAATTTGATTTCAAAACGAAGCAAACCGAGCTCTCTCCGTTCCCAACCTGCCTCTTACCATTTCTCTCTGGAGTCTGGGGTTTCGATGGATTGTTACGAAGGTCAGCTTCTGATAACATTTCTTCAAATTATTTTTTCTCCCTTAATTTAGTAACCTTTCCGTTTCTAATTCCTCTAAATTTAATAACGTGACTCGTAATATCGAGTCTTTGCGCTGTCTTTTATCGGCAATGCAGTTTAGCTAGGGTTTGCTGGTGCTTGAGAACGATTTGAATTCCTATTATTCGTTGTCTTTTATTATTGTCTCTACTTTCGATTCTCGTTGGAATATTTGGTAATGTTTTTTTTTTTTTTTTTTAGTTTTTTACTAATGTTAATTGCTTACTGGTTCTTTAAGGAAATTCATGCTTTTAAATCTGTTCGGGCAATCTCTTGAAGTATTTTCGCTCTCGGTTTGTTGATTTACATAGGAAAAATCGAAGACTAGTTTAATTTAATGTCGGAATTTAGGACACCCTTTCGTCGTTGTGTAGATAGACTGGGAATTTGGAAAATATTTTGTGTTTTGATTTTCGTTCTTGAAGTAAGAGGACAGAACACCACGTCATCACCCAAGTTAGTTGATTCGAAGGTTTTAATATATTGACCGTTAGATCCCGCAGTTTGGGAGGTTTGTGCATTGGAATGCTCTTTTGGAGTTTGGGAATAGGAGTTGATTTGGTAACTCCTGGATTTAAATGCAGCCTTGTTTGTGTTGTTATCACTGATCAACATTGAGAAGCTCGGAACATCATGCTTTCTTTTACTGTTTCTGAATTGTCTCTTAGGACTTAATCTGGGTGTGGGCGTTGAAAAGGAGTTTATGGACGATGGAACTGATAAAAGTGAACAATTGCCACTCATCGGTGGGCTTCCGGACGACGTTTCTGTTTTCTGCTTGGCAAGAGTTCCTCGGCAGTACCATACTGTATTAAAGTGTGTTTCCAGAAGATGGAGGGACTTAGTGTGCAGTGAAGAGTGGCGAACTTATCGTAGGAAGCATCATTTAAGTGAAACTTGGCTGTATGCTTTGTGTCGTGACAGGTCTGAGCAGATGTGTTGTTATGTTTTGGATCCCAATTCATCAAGAAGGCGCTGGAAACTCATTCCAGATTTTCCTTCTCGCTGTTTGAAAAGAAAAGGTATTGGTTTTGAAGCTTTAGGGAACCACATTTATCTATTGGGTGGCTGTGGTTGGCTGGAAGATGCCACAGATCAAGCCTACTACTTTGATGTTTCTAGGAACTCGTGGGGAGAAGCTACTCCTTTATCAACTGCAAGGTACTACCTTTTTGGCCCTCTTGAATTCTTGTTTGTAGTGCTGTGTACAAATGATGCTGTTTGTATGAGTTCACTTTAAGTGAATTTTGTGTAATCGAACTTGATGCACTCAATACTGTTTCTTTCTGGGCAAGATTAGTGTTTGGTACTTTTGACAGAATAATTATGGCTGAGATTATTTCAGTGTTTTCAGTTATAACATACTGCTGCAGTATTGTTCTGCATTCATCTCACTGTCAGGATACAACTAGGAAAAAGAAAAGAGAAAGTTTCCTTTTTAAAATATCCTTGACGTCTGTTGTGCTTTTTTAGCTTGATGCCTGTTGGATGTATGATGTATTATGGGTGTACCATATCTCAAATAAATTCTTGGACTTTACTGCCAATTTAGCATTGAATCACTGGTTATTTGCATGTTTAGGTTGCCCAGGATATACATGAATTCACTGGCTAGTGGACCTTTTTTACTATTTTTTTTTCCTCACTTTCTCCTTGAAGAAACTTAGTAGCTCGTAAAGTTTGGTCAAAGTTATCTAAGACTTACATCTGTTCAGGTGCTACTTTGCTTGTGAAGTTTTTGATGGGAAGATATATGCAATTGGTGGATTAGTTTCAAACACGAGTGATCCACATTCTTGGGACACTTTTGATCCTCAAACAAATACTTGGGAATCCCATTCTGGTGCAAATGTAATTGCTGATATTGAAGACTCGATTGTTTTTGATGGAAAGATGTATATTCGTTGCGGGGCATCTTCTGTGCCTTCACAAGCATATGCTATTCATTATGAACCTTCAAGTGGTACATGGCAGTGTGCAGATGCTGATATGGTGTCAGGCTGGCAAGGTCCAGCGGTTGTTGTGGATGGTACCCTTTATGTGTTGGATCAAAGTTCAGGAACTAGACTGATGATGTGGCAGAAGGATCAAAGAGATTGGGCAGCAGTTGGGAGGCTGTCACCATTACTTACAAAACCACCCTGCCAGATGGTAGCAGTTCAGAACCGGATATTCATTGTGGGCAAGGGACTCAGCACTGTGGCATTTGACATTGATAAAACTGGAAATATTGAAAGGGTTATGGTCAGTACTTCCATAACCAAATTAAACAACGATGAAGAAGTAATCTGCTGCAAGGGTCTAGCATTATGAGATACTGACTTTGAAGCCATCCCTTACTGTGTTTACCCTCAGATTTCAGTAGTAGTTCCCAAATGTTGTGTGATACTCTGATAAGCTGGCCTGTTAATCACAATTGCCCTTTGGGAAGTCATATTTACTTGTAAAGTGAACCTGGGTTCGAGAAGTCATTGATTGTAAATTACGGGTGTGTATTTACAAAAAGGCTCTTATTTCGACTCCCTGAAAATATCCATGGGAAAGTCATTGATTGTAAATCACCGCTAATCGTCTAGTTTAATAGATTGCTCAACTTGTGGGCCTTAACGTCCAATGGTCCATAGGAACCTGACTTGGATCTCCCCTTGTCTCCCGTCAAAATTTTAAGCCAGAGAAAATTGAATCTTAAAGTTAGTCTAGTTGAGCGGTCTGGCCTTGGTTCTATTGACAAATGCTAGTTTTATTTATACCCCTGTGGAGTCACATTACAGTGACTTAATTTCCTGTAATTTGGGTATTGTTTTTTGGTCTGACCGAATTTGATTAATTGAAATGCTCGACTTATTTTTTACAAAAAAAAAAAAAAAGTACTCAACATACACAGATACCTACAAGATGAAAAATTAATCAAGAAACAAAAATTTTTGGCTAAATTGTCAGTACGTGCTTTTGCACGCCCAACACCCAAAATTTTCACCCTATCTTTATCCAAGATATAATTGCTTAATCACTAATATAAAGCATTTTTTTCCCTCTAAATAATCTTTGAGACAGAATTATTTAGATTGCATTCTCATTCATTTTTTTATAGTACATCAAGATTTAAATCTTAGGCTTGAAAAATTAGTCCAATTGATGTGGTAAAAGCAATTTTACCTTTTAACACTCCCATGTAGGGCTAAAGTAGATACAAAAAGGAAACTAAGAATTGCAATATATTGTCATTAATTCTTATCTTTGATATAGATTAGATTATATTATTCATGATCAGTGTATATTATTTTCACCTCTATGTTAAGTATATTATTTATGGGTACATTGCAGTTTTGTTATGTTGATGTTATAATTGTAAATTTTCCCTGTTCTTGATTAGTTAAATTGAAAATATGATAATCTATATTGTCTATTACACACTTCAATTAGACAATTACATGATTCTATTCTAAATAATTTCTATGTCTAATAACTACATCATTTATAAATTAGGTCCATATAATATGTATGTATTTTAAATTTTAATTTTGATATTTATGAGAGGAATATAACTCTAATACATTGATATGATTATATTAAATATTAAATTCTTTAGTTAATTAAAATAAAAAATTGTAGATAATAAATTATATTATAATACTACATCCTGTCATTTAAGACGAGAAGATCAAGATTCTAATATTTTTAGTTTTGCACCAAACATACTGACATCACATTTTGATATATATATTCCAAATAAACTAATATCATATTGAAATTTACTTCTCCTAAATCTGATACATGCCTTCAATATTCCCTATAACACCCTGGAGCTAATTGCCGTTACAGAGTCGTACAACCTAATTCAACAGAAGATGAGAGGATCCAAGGAAAACAGACAAATAAAAGAAAAAAAATTCTAAAGAACAGCATCTGCCCCATCAGACTCCGCGTAAGAGGTGCCTCAGATATTATCAAAAGCACATTATAATACATACAAAGAGTGGCCCTTCCAAGTACCGTATAGAGCAAACTATCAAGGCCTCAGATTGTGAACCAATTTGATCGTTGAAATGCTTTCCTACCCATGACTGGGTGCAACAAGCCATCATACAATTTGAAGTCAATTGATCACAGCAACACCGTTGTTCCCTGTCTGAACTAACACCAAGACCAAAATGAACTGGTTAGAGAAGAACCCAGTCAGCTAATTCTTTTCCTTCTGAAAGCAGGATGTATGATTCCATTGTCCACATCCAACTCGTCAGTCCTAAACATACATTCTTTCATTATGTGTAGGATAACAGACACAGCATAACAATACAGTCTTCTGTTTATATGTGGGAGTTTGCACATGCTGCCATTGATGCCAGGAGGACTGCTGCGACCAACATATCAGCATCAGTGAGGAATTCATACTCCCAATTAACTTGAATGTGAATTGTGCATGTGATCCAGATCTGCAAGTGCAAACTGACATTCTCATCCCCATCTCCATATACAAAGCTACTAGTGTCGCCTAATTACTTTCCAGTTAACTCAATTTGCATATCACGTATATCAACAAGAGTTATTTCCAGGACATAGGTTACATAAGATTTCTCGGAGGGAAGGTATGCCCCATCTATGGAATAGGAGATTCAAACACAAGGCAGTGGAAACTATATGATCCACTGCATTGACAAAGTCCATTCTGTGTGCCTTCTCGGGTAATCAAGGTTCTGCTAATATTGAAGCCAAGAATAACTTAGGAGCTGGGCCGACCATTTGTTGAGTGCCTACAGGAATGGGTACTTGTTTTCATAATAAGCCGTTCTTGAATGACTTTCTCACTTGTAATTGCTTCCTGAATGTTGCTTCTCAATAGATTGCAAAGCTCATCAAGGGCTAACATTGGAAATGGTTCTTCAATAAGCACACCGACCTAAGGAAATAAGTTCAAATTATCTAAGTAACATATATTCATCCAACTACCAAATGGAGAGCAGAAAATTACATGGTTTCAACGGGACTTGCACCAAAAAAAGGCAGAGTTGCATTTGCCCTACATGTTACTTTATGTCCCAAAGCATTTATTGAAGAGTGGTACGAGCAGAAAATATAACAGTTGAAGCATGATTAAGAGCAATTGCTACTTAAGAGAGAGAGGAACAGATGTCCTATGCACTTCTTTTCCTCCATCTATCTTGATTTCACATTTATTCATAGTTAAAACATGAAAAAAATATTAAATTGGCCATCATTTGGATCCATGTAAAGAAGCTTCTTAATAGACACTTTGTGATGGTGAAATGGCAACTTTGTCAATCCAAAAGGTCGGGCCCATATCAAAAATGGAAAAGAAACCCTCCAGGCCAGGTTTATCTTTAACCAAAGCACAAGAACATTACATTTTGAGGTCAGTGTAATTTCTCTACCAAAGACTCTGCAATCACATCATATAGTTATATAAGGGCCTTTGGGTTGGGTTAAACTCTAATTTTAACATTTTCTCTTTTATATATGTAGGCAACCAAAGAGATAAAAAAAGAAAAAAGTTGTATAGATAAGTTTAATAGCAAAGAGAGAGAGATGCATACCTCTTCTATGCAAAACAAGGAAGCAGCACTGATAAAAGTAGCAGGAACCACAATCCAGTGGCAATCGTCCCAAAGAGTTATAGGAAGAGTTAGATGCCAAAGGACTAGAAATCTTGACGTTAAGCGAGTGTAGGATAGTGGAATGGGAATGCCTATAAGTTGTTCACAAACACTGATTCCTTCTTGGAAACAAGAAATCTTTGACTCCTGCACCATCGTGAAGATTTGATAGAAGATTAATTACAATGAAGATTCACTACCACTAGTTTCTAGCCTGCCTGCATGATAAAGGCTCATTTTTGCTACCTAGGCGTACAAGTTTTAAAGTGTGAAAAAAAAAAAAAGGTAAAAAACCAATAACCCAACTCTTGAGCCAATTATACAAGATTTTAATTCAAAAAACTCCATTTAAATCAAAACAAAACTTCGGCAACTAAAATGGAGAACTTTGTGTGAACAGAAAAATACCAACAGATTTCTTTTTGAGTCCTCCAAGTTGAGCAATCGAAGGCTTTGAGAAATAAACTCAATGATGCAGTGGGGCCGATGCCTGGAGTTCAATACCACTGTCAGATCACCAACTTCAAGTAAATTTCGAAGATCTTGACCAAAATCTGAACCATAAATCAGATGACACTGAAAAAACATAGAAGAAGACATTTCCATTATCAAATTGAACAGATACAGCACCGCTATGCAAACAAGACAAAAGGAAGCAACTTTTCATGCAATTGATCCCTGCCAAGAATGGAAGAACCTAAACAAGATAGGAGTTCAAACTTCAGAAGGCAACATTTTGGGTGCCCACCATAAAGATTAAACATTTTTCCTAGTCATGAGTAGATATTTCAATTTACAATTTTTGTTTTCCACATACCAAACAAACAAAATGGAAAAACAAACACAAAGAGGAAGGAAAGGAGAAGGACAGACCTTAAGTGCTACTGGAAAGGCAGTAATATACTGTAAGAGGGCAGTTTTAAGGGCAGCATCCCTAGAACCGTCAACATCAGCAATGACCTGCCTGGCAAAATCATGAGACCCAGAAATGACCTTAGTCCATGCCTTCCTGCCCTCTTCAAACCTCGAATAAGATGCCTCCGTTCGAAACACCAGCAAAAGCGCCAATGCCGGAGCCGTCAACTGATAAGGCAATGAAGAAGCCCTCAAAAGAGGGAAAAACCCAGGCAAGAAATGCAACTCCACCGCAGAATTATAGCTAGCTATAATGGCAGCCACTGAGGTGAAGGCAATCACCGGGGGTATCAAGGAAAGAATCACGCGCGAGGAAAGACTCGAGAGCAGGTGGCGGAGATGTCGGAGGGAGCTTCTGTGCTCGACCCATTTCTCGTGGCTGTACAGAGAGCGTCTCTTCTGCATTCCTCGCTCTTTCACGCCGTCAGCCCAGTCGGGAATTGCCCGGAGAAGTGAAATCAGATGTGGGGTTTTATTGGGTTCCGGTGGGGTTGGGGAGCGAGAGCAGAGACTTCTCAAGGAAAGTCGAGGCTGTTGGGCTTTGCAGGGAAAGGTGGCGGCTTGTAATTTGAGGAGATTTTGAAGGGAGCATCTGTAACTGGAGAGTGAGGTACTGTTGTTGACCGGAGCCTTGAGTGGGTTCCTCGGTTGTGACATTGGCGGTGCTCGTCGGAATCTCTGGCCAGGTTCAGAGCTTCGACGGCGGCGGAAGAGGAGGAGGAGGAGATGGACATGTTAATGACCATTGGGTGGGGGTGCACTGTGGATTAGTTGGTTACAAGCAGTCGTTTGTGAACGAGGTTTTTACACATGTTCCTTTCTCCTGGGTACTCTGCGCCCGTTCGTACCTGCAAACAAGCACGCAGCAGTCCGTTGACATGACTTTCCAGTACGAACCAACGTCGCAAACCAGCTGATTTACATCCTATTATTTGAATATTAACAAATTTAAAATATTTTATATCATATTTTAAATTATATTTTTTTATTAAAATAAATGTCAATATGAAGACTCGAAGTGAAATTAAATACAAAAAAAAAAATTATCACACAAGACCACCATTTAAGCTATTTCCTTGGGCGGTTATTAGCAGAGTGTTGGAGACCCAGTTAAATACACCTGATATACACGTACATACAGGGGCAGGGGCAGCCCAGTCCTTACACAATCTCCGCTTATGTCGACTAACAGCCCGTTAGTCTTAGGATGTAAAATGTAATTTTTGAAACTACGGTCCGTGAAGTATTACAGGAAGCGAACTAAAAGGTGTTAAATGTAATTTCCGACAACCGGGCTTACATTGACTGCCCTAAGTTTTCGTCTGCTGTTATCGATGGTTTAGGTCCCTCTTCTCTCAGCCAAGTATTAACAAGCTTTTGTTCCACGGAGGCGCAAAAGCTACACAGATCCATCTGACTGTAAAGTCTTTGAAATCATCTGCAACAGTAAATTACACCCAAAAAAGGCACTAAATGCTCTCACGAAGAACTTGCTCTCCTAGCTGTGCTAACTTAAACAGTGCGTGCAGAAAAACCCTGTTCTAATATCACGGTGAGATGATGCTGTGCAAACTCGGGTCCTGCCTTCAACTGTTTTTTTCCTTGGTGGGAGCTCAGCCTTCACGTTTGACTACTCGGAGGTTCTTTCTTTGACCCGAAGAGGAACTCTTTTGCAGAACTTTGTGCTGATAGTATTGCCCTTTTAATCTGGTATTGTTTATTCGAGACACCAGATGTTGAGTGGAGAAAACCGAGGCAGAACCAAATATGTACAAAGCAAGCCTCTATTACTTTAACAAAACATTAAAAACCCTTGAAGGAAAATCCAGCAACAGGTTAACGTTTGGGAGTCAGATAATAGAATCGTGGGAAAAAGGAAATAAAACTCAGGCAAGAGTTCACCTCTCCATCATTCGCACACATGAATTGAGGATATAATGACACAATAATTGAATCCGAACACCAAAATGGCAATGAAGGCCTACAGAAGGTAGAAGTAACTTGCACCTAAATTTAGGAGCACAGGGAAGGAAGGCCAACAAAACAGAGCAAAGGAAAAGAGGCAAACACAGTTACAAAGAGGACTAACTCCAAACAGATTAAACAGAATCAGTAACCACAATCAACAACATGAACTGATGTCAAAATATACAAGTAGGCTTGCTGAAGCACGTGTGAAATTCTATGGCACTAAACCATTAGTGGCAATATTTTAGAAGCCCAATGAGAGATTTTTTTGCAAAAAAATCAGCTCATGCTGCCAATGAGCTAAAAGAATCACCTTATCTGTGAGAAGCTCAAACAAAGATCTCTACTTACAGTAACAGTCCAATAAGATACCCATTTACACAATCATATGGGAAGAAAACAAGCAATAGAAACATTAGATTAGAAAGAAAGATGGTTACAGCTAAATGTCATTATCCCTTGAAATTGCTTTCGAGAGCACCTAGGATGGTCCAAATTCAACTCTTAACTAAACTGCAACAGTATAGACTAAAAATTCTCATAGTCATCACTTTGAAGCATGATGAAATATTTCTCCAACATTCCACCTTTCTCATTACAGTTAGGTATAGCATGTTGGGAAAATATTACTTCTGAATCACACTTACAATTAACTAGAAATGGTTCATGATTTAGTTTTTTTCTTCCCTCATCATGGAACTTCAACTTTCCACAAATATTTGCATCTCCAATTACAAAACAAGTGCTTGTTCAATCAACACATTTTCATCGATAGCCTAAGTCAGAGGAAGCCAAATCATCGTGATGCACGCTTTCACAATTAAACATCTACGCACCATCACCATAAGCACCACGCGTTCGTTGTTCATAAAGAAATGGTAAATAATCTATCTCTTTCATTGAGAATTAACACCAAACAAAAAAAGGAAGAACACAGATACCATGCGAAACGCAAACTTAATAAAATCAATTTCTCATTTCTTTTATTCCTTTTTTTTTTCCCCTTTCTAGAGGAAGAAGAAAATTCAAGTTCCATCCTCCGCAACAAAATTATATGTCGAAAAACCAGTCACTATGACGATTAACCAGTAAATCAAAGCCGTACTATTACTTATTAGTTCATCAATGTGGGAAATCCAAATGAAAAATGAAGAGAAACCTAGACCAGGAGGGCATCTATTGCAGAAACCCAGAAGGGATTCGAGCAGAACCCATGTACTAAATACCAAAAAAAAAAGATAAATAACAATCCCAAGAAAATTATGAAGCCATATAGCAAAGTAAACAAAAAGAAAATGAAAGGATGATGATGAAGAAGAAGAAGAAGAATCGGTAGCTTACAGGGTCGAAAGCATTGGGCTCAGTCCCATAGTCAGCAGTCAAGAGAAAATAAGAAGCAACCACAGTGGCCACCATCGTCGTCCTCCTCACTATCTTGTCCGTCTGAGGATTCATCTTATAATTCGTATATTGATACGCTGCCCCGTTCTTTTTCACTTTTTACACTCACGCACAGAGACGGAGAGAAAGGGTTGGATTGGATTGGATTGGACTGGAAGGGTTCGGCCGTTTCAGGTTTAGTTTATTTCCCCACATCCCGATGTTTCTATGCTTTTGTCTAGCGTCAAAAGAGTTATTAATCCTAACTTAAATTTTTATTTTTAATATTTTAAATTTTAATTATAAAAATTAATATAAAATTTATTTTAAAAAATAATAAATTATTTTATTATATAATTGAGATAGTAATAAATTTTTTAATAAAACTATTCTCTTTTTCAACATTTGCTATTCTCTCTTCAACATTTGCGGCAGACTTGATCCACATGTGAGTGTGAATATCTTGTTCTAATCCGGACCTGGCAAACTGATACTCAACAGTTTACTTTGCTCCGACGAATTTGTTGTCAAGCTGTGAGTCAATGCACGAAAACTTGTACAGGATTTTCTCTATGTTTTTGTTACCAAGTACCCTCTCTATAAATATTTGCTGCAGCCTACCCTTTGGTTCCAGACTCGAATGTTTCCGAAATTTGGTATTCTGGTGAAGGCCCCATTTGGCTTTGTTAGGACACAAAACTATGAAAACTGCACCAGGTCTTGTTGGATCTCAGCTTTCTACCCAAGATTCTTTCTCCGATCCAACTTCGTAACCTGCCACTGCAAGGAGATAACAAATCGCCAAATCTTGAGTTAGCAGGCAAGGGCAAAATACATCAGACCGTGGAAAACACTTCCAGAAGATCACTTGGTGAGGTCGCTTCAAGCGAGATTTCACTCGTCCACCATAATAGTCCTTTTAAGTACCATTATTCCTTAACAAGAATGGATTCTTCCACAGCACCCCTTACTGAATATGAATAGGAAAGTGTGCCACTCTGGGTATCAGGTGGTTAGTAGTTGCCTCCTCTTCCATGCCCGTCAAAGAAGACATCATGTTCATGGAATTATTTCTTCTAAGTCAAACTTTCAAGTAATTGAAAGTAATTTATGGTCACTGTTTGTTTCTTTCAAATTTAATCCCTCTGCAGTCTAATAATACATCCACAATTACTTTCATGCATATGGTTTCATAATCAATGATCTTCCATGCCTTAATTCCAGAGAAGCAATGCCAGACTAACAATGCCAGTGGATGATGGAGGTTAAAGCAGCTCAGAAGTTATAGAAAGCTAGAATAAGCCAACAAATATTTTGCAAGCTCTAACATACACAGAAAAGTTTGCCCCCCTTACTGTCCATCGTTGGTTGAAATGTGTCAAGCCCAAAACTATTGATTACATACTTTGCCACAACCATAATTCAGCCAATTTCCCTCTATCTGAGTGACCTGAGTTGAGAAATTCACAAGCAATGCACACCATAATACTTTTTACTTTCATCAAGGCATCCGCCAGAACCAATCACTGAATCATAATGACACTCCACATATCCGCCAATACGAAGATCAACACTGACGAAACTAATGCATAATAGTTATCATGTGCAATCCCAATGCATCCAGCACCACCCCCCACCCCCGAAAACAATAGCACAATCAGGAAATATCAGTTGCAGTAACTCAGCATGAATTTATATAGCGCAAATTATCACAAATTGCAAAGTCAACGCTATATAGCCCGCTACGCTCCGTTGCCCACCCTGTCACACAAAACCAAAAGGGAATTTGAAAACAACTCTCATGCGAACATAATTAGTAGACACCCAGAAAATCAAACAAAGAACATTGAGAGGAGGGGGAGATTAAGAGGGTAATGAGAGAACATAATTAGTAGACACCCAGAAAATCAAACAAAGATCATTGAGAGGAGGGGGAAATTAAGAGGGTAATGAGAATAATAAGAAGAAGAGTCAGTTTCTGGGTCAGACGCTCTGTAATCTTATCCTACCATGGCCACCATTGGTTTCCCCCACTCAAAAAAAACCAAAAAGAAAGCTTCCATTAAAACACGAAAGAGATGCAGCTAAAATAAATTTCACCGCCAATAAATCAAGAGGCCAACAAATAAGAAACAGACCCAATAACCACCTCATTCATAATTGCATCTGATGTACATTGCATCGTTGTGGAAGGAGCTGATGAATGATTCCATTATGCTAAAACCCCTTCTCAATTACCATTCTTATGGAACTAGTACCACCACAGCAACTTCTCAACGTCACCAAGAAAAAACAAGTACAACACGCGCAAGATACTCTCCCACATAACAACACAATAGACAGAAAGACTATCGCTCATCGCTTTGGCTTCACTTCTTGAAACTGCCCCTGACGCCGGGGCGCGGCTTGGATGTGTCGCCGGGGCGCGGCTTGGATGTGTCGCCGGGGCGAGGCTTGGATGTATCGCCGGCCGCGCTGGCGTGGAGATTGACGATCTTGGACTCGTCGAATGGGATCTTGGGGTGCCTGGCGTCGTGATGGATCTGCATCGACTTGACGTCCGGAGCGGTGGTCTTGCAGTGCGGGCACTCCAACTTCGCGTGCCCTCCCTTGTCTTGCCCCGTCCGGTCAGCCTGCCCGGCCTTCCCGCCTCCCCTGTTCGTCGTCGCCGCGTCGACCTTCGCCGCGATTTCCTTCGCCGTGTGCTTCTTCGGCTTCGCCTTCCCGGTCATGTTGGTTTCCGAACGATCGGGCGGCTGAGGATTGGCCGATGGATGCCCTAGCTAGCGTCTACGTCTGGGATTAATATCTTCTCTAGGGTTGATTGAGAGTCCGGGGAGACAAACGCGTCTCCGTTCTTGGGTGGGACAAATATGACGAGCTTATCCGCTGGCTGTTGCCCGTGAGTAATCTGCTATGAACATTCCACGTGAGATTGATCACGTGGCGCGTTTTGATTGCCATAATCTTTTCTCCCGTCGGAGGTTTAGGCCAATGGCGGAGATCCGATGTAAAGTTTGGGAGACCGTTGGCAGTGGACTTCAAAACCCTGTGCGAGTTCAATGTACGCTCGGACGTGAGTGTGGCGTAGGCTCCTTTGAAATATTTTCGAATTATTATTGTTTGAATAGTTGATTTTTTTTTTTTGTATGAAAAAAATATAATTAAGATGATCATGATTGATTTTGACCTAAATCGAGAGAGATGACTTTTACGGCGTTTTCTCTCTCTCTCTTTTTTTTTTCTTTTTTTTCTTTTTTTTTGACAAAAAAAGAGTTCCATGTATGCTTCTTTTTTGTGTACTTTCATATTTTTGATATTGGAAAACTATTAGCATTGCTCATGCTTTAGACCGGATGAAAATTGCACATTCTCGACGAAGTGAAAGAAATGAATCAGTTTTATATTGCTAAACCTGTTCAAAACATCAAATTTATGTCATACAAGTAAAAATACATTACTTGTCTTAATTTAGATTACACTAAAGATAAAGAAATGCTCTTGTTTTTATGGTTGGTTTTGGTGGCCAAATGTGTACCTCTGATATAATATATTGTGTTGTGCTAAAAGAGATTCAGTTCTTGGTGACTAGGTTCCTGAGAGATGGTAATTGTGTTCCTTTTGGGAGTCTATGATTTCAGCCGGTTTGGTCTAATTTAGAGCTGGGAATCCCTTGCTGACTAGAGCAGTCGCTTGCATACATTTCTTCACTTGATCTTGTAATATTCTACTTTTAAAGACCACTGTTTTGACCATGATTTATCGTTCAGGAAATCCGCCTTTTGAAAGTCCAGCCATTATCTTAAGTTTGCATTACATTATAAAGATCAAATCTTGGCATCCGGGATTGAGTGAACTATATGGCGACTTAGTACAATTTGAGAAGCTGTATGTTTGAAATATGGATTTTTGGAATTAAAGGCCTAAGGGAGATCTGATGCTTTCTTTAAGTTTCTCAGAGCAGTGGACTTTTGGAGCTGCAAGGGAGCCGATGAAATTCGAGGAGGTGAGATGTCAGTGTGCTTTTTGGTCCTTTCAAGTGTGGGCATAATTGACTGAGTATAGAGATGTGGACAGTAATGATAATGAATCTGCCAGCGGCATGAAAGTGCAATAACTTCTTGTACTTTATAGAGCTGAAGCAGCTAATGGAACATTACGGGCAGATGACGGTGGAAACAGTCACCAGAACAAAGTGTAAGCTCGCAACTGAAGGCCAATCTTTGGCATGTGAAAATGGAGCTGGCCCAGAGGTCCAAGATCAGCTCCCAGATGTTAAGTCAGCCGATCAGCCTCAACTGGAGACAACCTTTGGAAGACCATCTGAAAGCCTTTCAGGTCAGTTATTGCTCCTGAAAGACCAGAAAGGCAGCAGGCTGATGATGGTGGCAATCAAGGTTTTATTGTTGGAGCCTTTGGCTGGAATTTTATCACCTTTCCTGGCAGTGATCCAATCTACTACGGAAGAACGAAGGAATCATTTCGAATTGCTAATGTGATTTAATAGTGTCTCAGGGTACACTCTTCCTTCCTCTCACCTAATTTGAAAAACTTAACTAGTGTTCAAAGCCTCAAATCTTAGTGGAACAAAAAGTCCATTAATGGTTTTATGTATTGCAATGTCAGTATTCTCATTGAATGTTTGAATTGCAAGTTATTAGAATGTGTTAGCTGATTTATGACTATTGGTATGAGTTACTTGATAGGATTGCTGGACTAAGTCCTCTGTCATTGGTCTATGGTTACCTTATGAAAAAGGGAGGGGGAAGTGAGGGTCCCCTTGATCTTGTTAGAAGTTCGAAAAGCTCTAAACTTGATGAATTTTTAGCGTGGAAAAAATGTAGGGTAAGTTTCACTGTTAGAATATCATTAATGAAGGCAACGGTGTATATACCCTTTTGCCGTGCAAGAATCATATAGGCAGGGGCATCCTCCGTGTACAATGACAACCTCATTAACATGTTTATTATTCCGTCAACTCTCCGTTTTCCTTTAAATAAACAAATAGATTAACAATGTTTTTCCTGTCTACAATGGAAGTGACAGGCTAGAAAAATTTTGGAATCATACACACAGAGACAATGAAACCACTCAAGGAACTGAGAATCTTCTCACATGACTACAGGAAAGAATGGCAAACCCGCATGCATCCACAGTGCTTCTTTTGCAACTTCTCAACCTCATCATTATAGAAAGTTGTCAGTGAGAAGAGCCGGTTTTTTTTTTTTTGTTTGACCGATGTGGATCTGAACGAAGCCTCCACTTGGGGAAGTGAAAACCTGGGTGTCCATGTACCACCAGGTAGTCATCTTCGTAGGGGTACCAAAACAAGAAGTTGAAATGATTTGCCAATTAGCATAACTCATCTATCCAGAGTTTGCATTCTTCTTGGCCTCGGCTTCAGTCTGGGCCTCGAGATATAAGCCGTCCTTGAGTGCTAACTGTGCTTCATTCTCCATTCCACGTGCAGCAAGGGCAACAGATTGAAGATAAGATGCAACATACCATACAGGGGAAATGATTTGGGCTTGCATTGCATCACTTAGAGCTTCTTGAGGCATGTCAGTAATGAGAAAACAGAGGCTACGCCGTGCATAAACAGTAGAAGAAACCATGGTTCCAACATTAAGGAACTGCAAATTGGAAAAGCAGTTTGGCCAAATAAAGGGAAGGGTTATATTTACAACTGTGAAATAATAAATAAATGCAGTTGTTATTTACAAGCTATTGACATATACTATGTATCAATATCTAAGTTCCTGAGAATGTCGGTTCATAAAAGGATTTAAAGATGCTACAAGAGGAGCAGACCTGTGTGTAACTCTCAATTGCAGCTTTGAAGTCTTTCTGCTTGAAAGCAGAATCGCCCTTTTTCTTTAAATTTAAAGTTTCCTGCATTTCATCAGTCCACATTTGGAACGAGAGCTGAAGTGCGAGGAAGGAGAAGAAAAAGTTCAGCGGCATTCTATCTAGGAAAAATAATCAGAACCATTAAGGAATTAACAGACTATAAACAAAAATTAGAAAACTTCAATGGCAAATATATGCATGCAATGTGGACATGAAAAAAAATGAGATGCCAATGCCAGCAAAACTATACAATGCACTAAAGGGTAGATATGTATCTGAAACATATTAAGTCACTGATTTAAATGCTAAACAAATGAATAACCTCATTTGTTACTGCATCATCATCTTTATAGCCAATATTCTCCAAGATCTCTCGAATTGCTTTCAGGTCTCTTCTTGAGCAAGCCTCACCAAATGGAGACAAGGGAGACAATGAAGAAATGTGTGGGATGTCCATCAAGACATGCGAAGGAACCTGAAATATAAAGAGAACGGGAATCTAAAATCTAGATTTACCGGCGATTGCATGCCAGAACTGCTAAGTTTTGCATGGCTTTAGGTGTGGCATCTATAGGGGTGAACTAAGATGCATACAGCTTTAGTATAAAGGTGAATATATGGGAATATGGTCAGCCCCATTCTCTAACAATTAAATTGTTTCTAGAAAAGGGAACACTAAATTCTTGGAACAGGAGAAAATTCCCATACACAATATCCTGAACCAGAAAGCACCCTGAAGGTACCAAAACAAGGCTCAGCCAAGAATAACAGCAGATTCGATTCATAAGTAAATGAACTTACTGCTGTTTCCTTCTGAAGAGGAGCCAAAGCAGCAATCAAAGACTTTGAATTTGGGCGTTCTCGAAGCTCGGACTGCAAACATCGAGAAGCCAAACGTACCAACTCAGTCCCATCATTGCTGGAAAACTGCCCTTCCAAGCAAGAGTCTGTCAATAACTCAAGCTTTCTATTCCTTATCAAGTCAAGTGCCTGTAAAATGTTACCCCAGCATTACACATGTTTGGGCAAGCTTTTTTCTTTCTTTCTTTTTTCAAATTCAAACATCGGAGGTGATAAACTAATGCAGATCCATGCAGATCAAGGAGGTGTTTGTGTGAAGGATGTTAACCAACAAAAACTTTACAAGGATTCCAGAGCTATAAATTCTTACATGGCTAGGGGGGATATGCTTTCCACTGAGAAGGTCAAGCAAAAGAGTGCCGAAGCTATATATGACACTTTCTGGCATTATTCTACCTATAAGGAAAAAAGCGGGAAACGTAAAGCAAAGAATCAAATTAACTTACATGCCAATTAGTAAAACTGACAATGAAACCCGAGCACAGTGCCGATTTTGCGTCGAGCAAGACAATCAGAAACAATTATTCTGACAACCCACCAGTAACACTATGCAATACCACCGGAATTGGTGTAATCAATCAAACTTTCCTGTTATAATTTATTGTTGACATCCCACTTCTTCAAGATTTAAGAGAATTAAATTTTAAAGGGAAGATTTGCATCTAAAAAATTCGGCTTCTAAGTAACTACCACTAACAAGAATGACATACCAGTTCTCAGATACTCGGGAGGTGTAAAGGCAAGATTTGTACTATAGCTTTTTCCATCCCTACTGTTTTTCATCAGGCCAAAGGTAGATAGTCTTGGATTACCATCCTGCAAAAGTTGTAGTAATTGATAATAGATGAATGCAGATAGGATCATATTAGGGAAAAATTTTAAGAAAGAGATTTTTTCAAGGGCAAAAGGTAGTTTACCTCGTCAAATAGAATTCTGTAGACATTAAGGTCATGATAAAGGGCACGACCTTTACTAATGCAGTACTCTAGAGCTTCTGCAAGATAGAGGGCAACCCTTAATCGCATAGCCCATTTCATTGGTTGTGCATCCCCTGATTCAGGAAAAACAATAATTAATTACGACAATTGAATGGCCAAAGGTAATTCCATCATTTCAACATTTTTGGAACCAAGTACAAATTAATTGGTGGCCTAATAAACAAAATGATGGGAAAGAGTGAGTAAAGATGTCGTTCGTGCTCAAGAGCAAGGCATACAATGAAAAAGGTGTTTTGAAAGGGTCTCATTGGACATGTACTCGGTTACGAGCAATCTTTCGTCATCCTCACAGCAACAACCAAGCAAATTTGCCAATCTCAGGTTGCGGAGCTGACCAACAGATCTTGCTTCCTCCTATCATCATCAAAGAAAATTGTAACAACGTTATAATCAAAAGTACATGTAAACTACGGCATGTCTAGAGTTCCACCGACATACGGTCCATTGATGTGCCGCAACACAGAAATATTTGAAGAGAAGTCAGAGATTGTGCGGTTGATGTGCAAACCATTCACCATGAACAAAGAAAGTCAGATTTCTCAGATTTGCCTGAAGGATCAAAGCAAACTTTTACGCATGATGGCTATGAAAACAAATGATCATGCGCTTTCAAATCAAGAAAGAAGGCAAGCAGTGGGCCGGGGGGAATAAAGCATCATTACACAGCAACTATGATTGAAATTGCCTACCAGAAACTGTCGAGCATCAGGCCAAGCTGTTCTGTTAAAGCGCTTAACAGCAATTCTGGTCTGATTCTCCAGCTTCCCTTTGTAAACAACATTTGGAGCCTTCTCCCCATGCTCAGACACAATGTTTTCTACCGCAAAACCAGATGTTGCATTTTTAAGTTGCTCAAACGTGAATTCGCGAAAAGCTGGCAACAAATCAACCTCACTGTTCTCCTCCTCCCCTGTGACAAAAAAGAACACGAGATGATGGTAGCCATGGCCCACCAAGACTAATTTTCTTTCCCGTTCTTTTATGCTAAAACAAGAACTTACCACCATAGCCGTGTGATCTGGTGGCAGAGCTACTCGCTCTTAGTCATACTAACTAGTGATCAAGCTCCCCGCGAACAAAGGAAGAAAATTAATTATTAAAAATAATAATAATAAGAAGAAGAAGCTTTACTCACCAACAACAGGAACTTCAATAACTGCAGCCTTGAACTGTGAGCCCGAGCAACATGGAACGAGCCTAGAGCACTGACACCCCATCTCAACACCACAGATCAAAATTCAAAGCTTTAATAAAAGTCGTGATTGATTCGTTCAATTCTATGCAAAGCCAACACCAATTATCCACTTCACAGAGATTGCCAACTTGCTGCAATTTTTTCCAAAGCGAGTTCTCATAATTGATGTCGGCTCACAATCCTCCGCTTCTGAAGCATAAACCGAACAAAACGACAATAATGCGCCGGACAGAGTTTAAAAAAAGTTGATAAATGTAAACGCGATTCTTGAAGATCATAGACTATCAAGAATTTGACTAATCAAACATTGTGTGCTTAGTGATAAATAGAAGCAAAGACTTAACAATGGGGCCAAGATGCGCTGAACCAAACAGTGCTGAGAATGTGATGTGCCATTCTTGAAACAGACAGCATGGGACGTTGTCCCATTATATAATATGCATCATCCACATTTCAAAATTATTATTTTAAAGCAAGAACACAAGCTTCGATCATTACCGACATGCCAAGAAAAGCCATAGAATGTTAGGTTTGACTTTTTTTTTTATTTCTTCCTTCTTTTAAGTTTTCGTGAATTTTTTTTATTGAACTTAATTCTTTTTTTATAAAATGAATCAATTTAACTAAATGTTAAATTAAAAAAATAAAAAATTTTAAATAAAATTTAACTGAAATAAAAAAATATGATTCAAAATAATAAATTTGTTATATTTATCAAAAAATGTGAATAAATATAATAAATACTATTTTTAATAAATAAACCAATAAATAAAGGCAAGTTACAAAATTAACGGGTAATTTAAGGTTTTTTTTTTTGTGGACATTTAAATAGTAAATTGTACAATGTTGCGCCGCTGGAGAAAAAGGGTTCTATCTGCTTTTTGCATCTATCTTTTTCCTCATGCTCCCGCCAGTAAATGCAATCATTTCAATAAGCCGCTAAATTGGACCTTTTACAGCTATTAAAAGAGGGATTGGGCATGCGGCGCCGTTTCACTGAGGCGCTGTCGAGGTCCATATGTTTTGGGTAATCGGCTGGGCCATGAACCGGCTGGGGCCCAAAACAGAAATAGGAAAAACTTGTGGGACAAAGGTGTAAACTTTTGAAAAAATGAAGGACGAAGAGTGTGAATTCGGGAACGAAATTGAAATTGAATTCTCTAGGGTTAGGGTCTAAGCTGTTCTTCCTCTCAAAACCAATTAAACGGTGAAGATACAGCAATGTCGAAGAAGAATAGCTTAGCTCGAAGAAAGAAGCAATACGAATTCGATCTTCAAAGTAATTATATATATCTCTTGTATTCTCTCTCTCTCTCTCTCTCTCTCTCTCTCTCTGTACTTTGATCTTTTAGTCGTTCTGATTCATTTTATATGTCTGTTTAGGTATTTTGGATATTTCCTTACTACAATTGTTTGTTTTCATTGGTGGGAAATTTTAGGAGAGAAGGAGCAGAAAGAAAAGAATGAGAAGAAGCTCCAAGCAAAGAAGAATAAGATGAAAGTAAGCTTTTTTTTTCTTTTTTCTCTCTCACTCTTCAAATTCTTACTCTTTTGATTGTCCAATTAATTTTTTTATCCATTATGTTCAGTCTGTAATTAGGGCTTTTTATTTGGGTTATTCGTGTTTAGGTTAATGTAGACTGATTTGTGAATCTTTAGTTAGAAGCATTGAGAACTATTAGGTCTCATACCAAACTTAGTTCACGATAGAGCAAAATGGCGAGGAAAAATTCATTTAGCCGACACCGATTAAAATTTGTGATTAATGCTTGGTTGTTGTTGTATTTGTCTTTAGGTCGATGGCGGTGACAAGAAAAAGAAGAAGAGTGCAAGTGGATTTCAGGTAGGGAAGAGAAAGTTGAAGACCAAGTTGACCCCATTGGCAAAGGCTAAAGCTGCCCAAGCCATGGAGCTTGACAAATGAGGTTCATAGTTTGATATCTTAGCTCCGTGTTGAATCATTGACGTGTTAAAGAAGTGAATTGATGCTGAATTAGTTGATTTGCATGTCTGTGTTCTCTAATGAAGAGAGCGAACCTTCCATTTAGCATTGTCTTTGCTACAGGACATGGTTGTTTGTTCATGTCAATTGTGAAGATTAGTGTTTCTGCCAGCTGGAAATTTGATTTTTGAACCTCGTGACTGATATCATAAGCTCATTTATACCTGATTAAGTTGAAAAGAACTAGCATGAGGGTTAGACAGATAGCATGTATAGCATACTAGTAAGTTGTTTGGTTATGGCAATTGGAAACTCATATAACTAACAGCATTGAGTGGGGCCATTAGGGATGTGGTCGCACCTAGCAGTATTTTGCAGCTGATCAAACCATATTTTATGCAAGCTAAAAAAATTCGGAGTGCCCTGAGTAGCATAAGTCCGAGTAGCAAAATCCCAGGGAGTCTACACATTCATCATTATAAATACCTTGAGTTATGAAGAGCTATGTACCGAAAAAAGTTATGAATGACAATTTCCCCCTTGACTTTCCTTTCCTTGTGTTGTTGACTGTGACCTGTGAAGCTGTCTGGTTAGATTTGGTCTACAGCTTTTGATATATTATCGCCTTTGGTGATATGGTAACTGGCAGTGTGCAGCATATGGTGGATTCTTGTAAAAGTAGAGAGCCGTGAATTTGAGCATCGTGTTGATGCTCTTGTGTCTGGTAGCCCCTCTTGTTTTTCTCGCTGCATTAATCTTAATGGACTTATTAGAAGCACCTCAATGGGCACTTTGGCATGTGTTGTGGAGTAATATGATTTCAAATTTAGTTCAGCAAATGTCCGTGTGACGTACAAAAAAAGCTCTAGCAGTTCCGTTTCGCCAGAGGTTCACTGATTGATTCATTGATTGCCATTCTATGACAATTTTCTGCTTATAACGGGAACATAATTGATATTTGAAATGGGAAAGTACGGTCTTATTAGGGAGGATTGCGTTGATCACATCACACAGTGAACTAGGTGTTCTGGACTAAATTCACGGAAAAAACAAATTTTATGGTATCAATCAGAGTTAGCAGTTACTTTTAAAATTATATTAGGTTGGTTATATGTTTAGTCTTATCGAATATTGTAACAAAGATTGAACTCATGATTTATATGATACAAATAGAGTTTTTAACTGCTAAACTACAATGAACATTAGGATGAGAACTTAATTATAGATTAATTCTCAGGGTCAGTGTCTCCGCAAACAAGAAGGGCTTATGGCTAAGCTCAAACTGAATTATAAAAATGTGAAAGGCTAGGAGTGGGGGCCTTCTTGATCAGTGACTGATGACAGTGATACTGCTCATTCATATGGCTCATAGCTACACGAATCTACGTGCAATGCCTCATTTAAAATGGTCAATGCCCTGTTTAAAATGGTGCACTCTCGACTGGTCCGTGCGAGGCCCGGAAGATTGTCACTGGTCAAAGCCCATCCTCGAGGAACCATTTTGGTAGGTTCGCCCGTGTGAATTGGGCATCTAACCGAGTAATTTCCACCCGCTTTCGTAACGTTAAAACCCTTTGTCTGGATCTGTGGTGTCCACAAAACTTTATTGACTGGGGACCAACGTGCCATAATAAATGATACACCATATTTTTTTTCCTTCATTTTTCTCGTAAGGAACTCTATGATGTGACATTTTCGGATTTTCTTGTTTGTAAACTTATGGCGTAATTGACGGATTATTATGGTTGTTCAGTGCTAGTTCCTTTTCTAAGCAGTATGTTCATGGCTAGGTTTAGGGGAAGGGGGAAATTAAGGGATTAGAGCTCCTAGCAAAGAAACAAGTCAAAGCAACACTCGTTTCATTCTTGAAAACCCCGACAGATATACGTCGAGGGTTGTATCTTTGCTCTTCGAAATTGTTTGTCTCCCTATGTCCACGAAGCATTTTTCATTCTATGCGTGATTTGAGCACCACCCCTCGGCCTCACTACTGGGACAGGGGAGCCCACCGAGCACGCCATCGTCTAATAGTAAATTTTCTTTTTGCAACCAGAAAAATATTGTATTTTTTTTTCAATTAATACATTATATTTTTGAAAGAGGTTCGATACATGGAAACTACTTTTGTTTCGAGTGCAACACACATTTTTATAGTTTTGCCAAAAAAAAAAAAAAAAGCACGAGAAAAAGAATTTTATGATGGGATTTTTTTTTTTTTAAAATTTTATCAAACTCGCTTTAAGAGAGGGAAGCCTAGTATTGCATTACCAATAATGCATAAGGAAACAATTGGACAATAATCTTATTTATAAAGTTATGAAATGGTGAAAAGGGATCAATATAGTCTAACTCAATTAAATTTAAGATTAAGGCTATTGTTATTTTTGTAATTCAATCTTTTAACTATGCCACTTAAAAATAAAAAATAAAAAAACAAGGACTAGAATCTTTTAACTATTGAGAAAATTAGTCAAATCTTGCGTTTGAAATGTAGAGTAACTAGATTATGCTTTTAGTGCACCTGCTCTGCCTCAATTCCAATTAGTTGGGTTTCTCCATGTAGGGCAATTATTGGTAAGGCTGGTCAAATATTGGCACGTACGTGTCTGAATCCTTCACGAGTGATTATTTTGTTTGCCTCGAATCCATCGCCTATGCCAATTCAATGCCTCCTTGCATAACAAAGGAAACAGTGACTTTTTCATTTGTTTGTTCCAACGTCAGAGTGAATTTTTTTTGTTTTCCATTTGGTGGGGAATCAACAGTTTGCTGACTCGCCAGATGGAACTGTTGAACTCAAACCTTGTTTAGTGATAAAAGTTGATGATGACTGGTCTCTGTTATGTGCGGGGTCATCTTCAATCGCTCGTTGCAGTTTGCCTTCTCGGCATTTCTTCCCTTTTAAAATACTGATCTAAGCGTGTATTCCAGTTTAAGTATGAGTAATCTCACCCAACCGGCTCCTTAAATAGCATATTAAGATTTAATATCGACATAAATGAGGTAACCACCTCTTCTGATAGACCTGTGGCCACCAGAAAATTCACTCTCGGAGTTATAGGTGTGCTGACTATAATAAAGTCTTGCGACCACACAATGTGATTTAATGTGAAGTGTCGATGTCACGTGTAATAGTGTTTTTTTTTTGTTTTTGTTTTTTTTTTAGAATAAATGTTGTGATCGTTCATTATAAATAATTAAGTACAAGTTATAATGTGTAGGGAAAGAAAACAAGACACTTAAAAGACTTCTATACTTAATCAACAGACTGACCACTAACAAGAACACAAGTAATTTCTCAGAATCGACATAATACAGCATATTGGACGTCATCTAATTTCTTAGTTTAGAGAATCAATAGAGATTTTTTTTTTTTGTTTTTGTACTTGTTGATTTAGAGAAGAAAACACTTACAAGAGATAAGTTCCTCTGATCTCTTTTTTTTTTTTTTTTTCTTACGTAATGAGTTTTAGTCATAGTTCTAGGTAATAATTTACTTCATTCTCTTATACTTGATTATAGAAAAAAAAAAAGGTAACCATAGGATTTCCCCAATTATAGGTAACTAACATTTTGTAGTTTCGTTCATTTCAAAGTTGGAATCCACCAGCATCTCACAAAAACAAAAACAAAAACAAAAAAAAAAGGGTTGGAATCCACTAGCGAGGGTCATGCTCATACCTCATAAGTCAGCAAGCTTTTGATGGGGTCTCCTGTTTACGTGAGGTCAACATCACCCCAAGCCCGTACCTTTGTTAGGAGTAGAATAGGAGCTTTTGTTAAATTATTGCCCTCTCTTCGGAGGAAACGAAATTACTGTTTTAACCTGCGAGTACTAGTAAAATTTACCGAGTCTGTAAATATGCGGTGCCTCTGAATTCGGTTACTGAAAATGCAATCAACTGTTCGTGGAGGAAAAAATCCTATGGCGTTTTCGTTTAAAAAAAAATAAAAAAATAAAAAATTGACTTTTTTAAACACAGCAAAAATACGAAATATTTCAAAGAAAGCAAACCCCCAGATTTTATATTTGTGAACAATTTAAAAAGAGTAAGAAGTCACTTCATTCTCCCACTAAGTGGGGGTGACCATCTCAGCTTAAAAATTAAAAAAATAAAAAAGAAAAAGAAAAAGGGGTGCCCTTCGATTGGCTGCACAATCAGATGATGATCGACACAGTCTTTTTATTTTTTTATTTTTAAGAGGGATCTTATAATTTATTAAAAATATCCGAAGATTTGTTAAAATAAAGAAGAAACTCTGTCTACTGTTAAAAGTTGACTAAAGTAAAACGAACAAGTATAAAAATAATAATAATAATAATAATAATAGAAAAGACAGTTCAAATGTACTTACAAAATTTGAGTTCGTGATCCCATGTCCGGTTCCATAGGGGAGAATGCATGAATTTCGTGCTGCATTCCGTTTAAATAATAACCCCCATAGCATTAACTTAATATCTTTCTTGGTATTTTCCAATCTATAGACAAAAAACAACAAGAGTTCATAGCTTCATTATCATTCGTGTGCACCTTGGATCAACCAGTTTTTTTTTTTTTGTTTAATTCATTACATTGTTTGTAATTAAAAAAAAAAACAAGTATACCCACTTTTTTTTTTTTTAAAATTTTATAACTCATGATTCCAACTGATATTGAATTCAAGACTTTTTGTCCTGAAGATGGATTTAATGCTACTAGGTTAAAAATGCATTAGTGGGAATTAACTTGATTTTAATCAATCATTGAATGCATAATTAAGAACTCGTTTGCAGGCATCAATTTGTGTGCGCATTGTCAGATGGGGTTGGCCTCCATTACGAGGAAACCGAAAAGTTAGAAAATTGAAAATTAAAAAAAAAAAAAATCATAATTCCTATTTGAGGGAGTTTGAACAGTCGGTGCACTAGGGAGTGATGCTATCAAATACTCCCTTGCCATGGGGCCCACAAAACAAAGCCTGACAGAGAAAAGTTACAGGTAATGTAAACGGAGTCTGCCTCCTTCAAGCGGGGCCCAAGCCGATCATCCTGTCGACGCGATTCCCAACGCGTGGTTTGACGCGACTGATAATTTATTATTAATTATCAGCAGGAAAATAAAGAGATATTCTCTGTGTATATTATCCATTCCTTTTTTTTTTCTCTGTTCGAACGAGTGTTTGTTCTTTTCTGAGACTCTCTCTGTTACTCTCTCTCTCTCTCCGGGGCTCTAAACCCAGCAAAGTTCAGAGGGTATCGTTATCACTCGCCCATTGTTGTAATTGTAGAGCCCTTTGAAAGAGAAACAGCAAATAGAGAAGGAAGATGGAGAAAAGAAGATAGGAGAAGACAGCTCGTATTGTTAATTTATATATTGTTGTTTACAGAGAGATATTTAGCAAGCAAGAATAAGAAAGGTCTACCTTAGAAATATGCATATCGATAAGGACTTGTGTCAATGACCTCTTTTGTAGTAAGTAATTACTCTCTCACTTTTTAAAGCTCTTATCTTTCTTTCTGTTCTCCTCTGGTTTTCCCCTTTTGATTCTTAGAGGAACTGTTAAGAGTTTCAATTTCTCTGTCTTCCTTGCCATGCTTTTTACCGGGCCTTTCAGTTTTGCTCTCCTTATCTTGTTAGGGGAAGTTTGTGTGTGAGAGAGTTGAAAAAATGTTCGATCTTTGACACTGTTCTTTTTATCTCTCCTCTCTCTCTCTCTCTCTCTCTCTCTCTCTCTCTCTCTTGCTTTGAAAGCTCTCAACTTTCAGAGGATCGGGGGCATTATATTTGCATTTTTCAAAGCTTGTTTGTGTTTTGAGAACTGGGTTTGGGCCATTTTATGGCATTGACTTGATATTTTTGTTTGTAGGTTTTTTTTATTTTTGGGTGTTGGTTTTTGGGAGTTTGGGGTCGGTTTACGAGATGCTTGGTGTTCAAGGTTTATGCCTATGAGTGATGGTTTGGTGCGCTTGTGGACCTATTTCCCTTCGAAACAAAGATTTTTTGCTGTTTCTTGTTTGGTAGGCTGTAAAAAAATAGCTTACATTCTTGTCTTTTCTTCAAGTTCTGGGCTTTTCAGATTTCCGTGTTGTGTTCTTGCTTTCCTGGTTTTCCTTCCTTGTTTTTCATGTAGTTTTTTTTTTTTTTTAATTTTACTTTTCTGAGTTAATGAGTTCACTTGTGCTTAATTTTTAAACGAGTCTTCGGGGCTTGGCTTTGGTTTGAATTGAAGCACATATTGATTTCGTAGTTACATATCTTCTCGTTTTCAAGATAAATATCCCGTAGAACACCAGGACTTTGGGGGCCTGACAGCGCTAACATCGTTCCAAAATTCTACATTTTGCTGGATTTTGTCTCTGCACTGAAAGTCACTGAAGATAGAAGAGTCCAAATTTGCAATCAATTGAAAATTAGGTGCAGATTCGTCTGAAAGGTCATTGTTTATGTGGTAAATGTATGGATCGACGAGATGTTATGGCGATGTCT
The DNA here is from genome assembly GCA_020883675.1 of Bruguiera gymnorhiza. Classification (NCBI taxonomy): domain Eukaryota; kingdom Viridiplantae; phylum Streptophyta; class Magnoliopsida; order Malpighiales; family Rhizophoraceae; genus Bruguiera; species Bruguiera gymnorhiza. The sequence continues at coordinate 2,725,485 of JAIRCJ010000136.1, read as the reverse complement.
GGCCCTGCTTCGCTCTATATGCAGACAGGGATGGCTGGCCCTGGTTCTGGGGCACAGCCTGGTTTAAACGTGTCATCAGGTGTCAATGCCCTACCTAGTACCACAATGCCATTTCAATCGAACATCGGAGCTAGTACCATTGGATCAACGTTACCAATGGAGCCTTCAACAGGGATGTCACCTCACGGTGTAAATGTGGGCACAGCCTCTGCCGTGCCAGCAGCTATTGAGCCTACTAGAAGGAAAAGGGGAAGGCCTCGGAAATATGGACCTGATGGGAGTGTTTCTTTAGCATTGTCGTCATCATTGTCTACTCATCCTGGTACCATAACTCCCACCCAGAAGCGGGGTAGAGGCCGCCCACCGGGGACTGGGAAAAAACAACAGTCGGCTTCCCTTGGTAAGAAATTTTGAATAAATTGCTTTATGATCCACATTTAGATGGAATTTTATAAAATGGTAAATAGTAGGTGAACTAGATTAAACCAGTCATAGTCGGGTGGAAATATTGCAACACAATGTAAGGGAGCTTCCCCAAAGAGCATGTTCTGATTAGATTTCTAGAGCATTATGATGCATTTTTTTGTGCTATGAGGTGATTCATGTTCTAGTATTAGGCAGGTTGATCCTTCCATTACATTTGGTTAGAAATTTTGACATACTTATAACTTATAAGCTGAACAACTATAATGAGGAACTTGCCAAGAACTTAGTTTGCAAACCATGGTAACAAGTTGCAATACCCACATGGCAAATATGTGTGTCTGTGCATATGTCTATATACTTGTATCTATGTACATAAGCATCAATGCCTGCTTGTGTAAATACCCACAAGCAAGTTAATTTGCAACTGTATTGCTTTTGCTGAATTCGTTATTTATTTTGGTCATAAGAATCTAACTTTTTCTTGTGAAAAATTTATTTTGTCGTACATTTTGTGCTTTCTAGTATTTCCTGGCAGTTTCAACATCCCTTTAGTTTTAGCTATAAAAACCAACATTTAATGGAATTATACGTTTCCTCTTTTTGAACTTTTCTTTCATGTTATGAATGTTGATGAGATTTTAATTGTTTTGCTAGGTGAAGGGCTGTCCGGTTCAGCTGGTATTGGCTTCACCCCTCATATCATTACAGTTGCTGTAGGAGAAGTATACATTTTCCCCCTACCTTATGATCTGTGTCATTCTGCATATCTTATGTCATTGTCAATTGCAATTAAAAAAAAAATTAATATTTTCATCCATTAATCATGCTGGTCATATGATGTATTCCACGATTGCTGGATGAATACCATACATTTTGTTAATGCATTCATCTGTATCTTGTGCATATTCCCATACTAAATATGCATATATTCTCTGATGATGTTATCATTTCCTAACCTTGGTTATTATTGAGGGGGATCTGAGAAGTATGGATTGAGGCTATTGGGTTGACTACTTGGGGTGTTTTTCAGAAAATAAACATAATCCAGAATAACATTCATACATAATTGAGTAAATTTAAACAAGGAGGCTTAGTTTGCCCATCTCACTTGCCCCAATGCGCATTATAGTATGCTTTCACATAAGTTACTTTCATATTGAAGATACTTTCCTGCAGGACATTGCAACCAAAATAATGTCATTCTCACAGCAGGGGCCAAGAGCTATATGCATCCTGTCAGCAAATGGTGCAGTCTCCACTGTGACACTTCGACAGCCGTTGACTTCAGGGGGCACTGTCACATATGAGGTTTCAGTACTTGTCTTTTTCCTTTGTTTTCATTAGGTGCCTTTGGCTACTGGATGCATTTCATCTTATTGGAGCATTGACATTTATTAAAAGCTTCAAATATTTCCCCACTGTTAGAAACAAAGCTTTGTTCTGGAGGCCATTGTCCTTAAATTACTGGGATCTTGTTGTTAGGGTCTTAGCCTACTCAGTGTTTCTCTTAGGTCTAAGGCATATGTACCCCTGGGCACTAAGGATCTAATGTCAGGATTTCAGGGTCTATTCAGTGTGAGAAAAGTGTGGTCTATTGAGTTTTGTTACTTCAGAAACATTTCATCTCACAGAAGTTCCACATGGAACCTTGTCTACTGTTCATTCATAGTGTTTAGGACATCTATGCTCGGTGTTATGTACATTGTCTTTTCCTTCCTTTTTATCCCTATGAACCCCTGGGATCATTCTAGCGCAAAGGAGTGCCTCGGTAATGCACTGCATTCTCCAACATAAAGCATCAGTGCATGCTTGTGCGCATAATTTGTATCTTTGCTTTTCTGCTCAAACATAATATTAAATATCCAACCACATGTCCAGAAGTGGCATCTTAATTTTCTGGCTTTGAAATTTCCAGATTCTCTATCTTCTTTATTATTTATTGGCCTACATCAGAGATTTATGTTGGTACGTGTTGTAGGGGCGCTTCGAGATTTTATGTTTGTCAGGCTCGTATTTGCTTACAAGCAGTGGTAGCTCGCGCAATCGATCTGGAGGACTGAGTGTCTCCCTTGCCAGTCCTGATGGTCGTGTCATTGGTGGAGGAGTTGGCGGAGTGCTTATTGCAGCAAGCCCTGTCCAGGTTTGTATTTGTACTTGCATCTATTGTGTCGTCCACACTTCATATTTATTATTGTGCTCTCTAATTGACTTGTAATGGAGTGAACTTCTGGATCTTAAGTGGCTATTAAATGCGTTTTAGTTATGTCGAGGCATTATCTCCATATAACGACCACCAGGATTTTTCCTCATGAATGCTTATTGCCAATGGCCAATCTTCCTATTTTTTTTATGCTGAAAAGCCTTGCCTGTAACTGGTAGAAAACTGAAAGAAGAATAATTTGTGATTAGCTAAATAAATAATATCTACAATTTTTGGAATGGTTCTTAGCATGTGATTTTGTGGCTTGATACAGTTGTGAACATGATTTGATCCTTTATAGTGCTTTACTTGCTTAAGCATGATTACAGGTGATAGTGGGAAGTTTTCAATGGGGTGGTTCAAAGACCAAGAACAAGCGTAGGGAAGCACCAGAAGGTGCCATAGAGGCAGACCACCAAACAGTGGAGAATCCGGTGACGCCAACTAGTGTTCCGCCTAGCCAGAGCCTTACTCCAGCATCATCAGTGGGATTATGGTCCGGTTCACAAACCGTGGATATGCATAACACCCATGTTGTCATTGACCTGATGCATGGTTGAGGACTTCTGTTGGTTATTCATCTGAGCAATGTATATATATTTTGCTGTTTCAGCACCACTGAAGTCTAATTTTCTAAAGTCAAATGACGAAGATTGAAATCAGCTGATATTGGGCTAGAGATGTCTCACTTCACTTACCCACGCACGGCTGTGGATTGTACTCATATTCTGTAGCTTACGAACGGTTTAGTCAAGTATTTTAGTACCCATTATTTCAGTCTCATGCTTTCAGCAGGAAGAGCACCTGACGCCTGCTCTGATCTAACGGAGATCTAACAAAAACGAAGTAAACTACCTCTGCGTTGCAGTGATGCCCCAGGCATCCAGGGGATCTCGGGACGGGCTGCTGTTACACTCAATGTGAGGCTCGCCAGACAGGCATATTTTCGGGATATGGCTGCTGTTTAAAACTAGATTTATCAGAGATTTAATTTTGGTTTATTGGGAGACATATTGAGTTGGGGTTAGTTTTCTTAATTTTTATAAATTTTGAAGTTTTTAATTATCGAAAAAAAAATTTTTTTTTTGAGGGACTATCGTAATGATTAATGTTGAAACAACCAAATTCTATCACATACGGCTTCCATAAGACTGTATGAGACACCGGAAGAGACTCACTGAGATAACCATCAGGCACTGGGCACATTATTTTTAAAATGACCTAATGCGATGCCAGACCCTGCCATTTTAAGAATACCCCTTTCACTGGGAGCTTCCCACACACCCGAGGTGAGGCAAAAAAAAAAAAAAAAAGAAAAACCTATTGTCTCATAAATGCCGAAAAACCTTCATAAAAGTGAAAGATTGTGTCAGAATTAATACAAAAGAAAAGGGTCATAATTTTTTGTGGTAATAAATTTGTTAAAAGATATTAAATAAAATTAAATTGATATTTAATTTGATGGATGAACAATTTTTTGTGGTGATTAATTTGTTAAAAGATATTAAATAAAATTAAATGGATATTTAATATTTAATTTGATGCATGAACATCATAATTAACATTTGCTTTTTAATTAACCGATTTTTGATTGAGTGGTACTAAAGGTTATCTTTTAGCACATGTAAAAATGAGTTTAATCATAATCTCAAATAAAAATTTAAAAAAAAAAATCTACTCTTTGATTGTAATCTAGGCCTTTAAAAGGGGCATGCAAAATTGTCAGCAGTTGTTTAAGGAACTTGTAACATCGCCTTTGTCTCCATTACACGCTTAAAAGTCCTTAGTTGTGGTATAACTATGGGTAAAAAATAACTGAAGATTCTGATTAACCAATAAAATTCAATCAAACTAAATAAAAATTAAAATTTTTGATTTGATTATAGTTCTTAATATTAAAAAAATTGTAATTAATTTAATTAAACTAAAATGTTATTTTATATTTTTTAATCTTTTATTTTAATAATTAGAAAAAAATAGTAATAATACAATTATTAATAAACAAATAAATATTAATAAAAAATAATTATATCTTAAATAATCACTTTTTATTTTATATATAATGATGTTACAAATTTCTTTTAAAAGAATAAATCAAAATATTTGTATACATTTAAACTAGAATTTTTAATTCTTTTATATTTAATTTGGTTAACCGGGACGAAATCAAAATTTTTGATTGATGAAATTTTCAATTCAAGAATGATATTCAATTTAAGATAATTGAAATTTTCGATCCAATTATAATTTTTATGAATTAGTTCTAGTTAAGTAAGCTTCCCGCCGAGCCAAGAAACTCAGTAAGAGCTAGTTATACATTCAAGTAAGTTTTCTTTAGGAAGACTCCATAAAAGAGGCAAAGGATTTATTATTATTATTTTAAATTGGGTACGCATAAAAGAGACTATTGGGGACACAGTGTTTCGATTTACACTTATTATAGCAACTAACATTACATAAATAACCAGGGACGGACGGACCTTAGGGGGCAATTGCCCCCGACCCACCCCTACCTAGAAATTTTCCCGGATCCTATAGAAGGGTGAAGAGCAATAAGTTGGCACTGTGACAGGCAATTTGAGTGTTCTTCTCAAAATCTAAGGTTTGATTTCTCGTGCATTTTTGCCAATTTTTTGCCCCTCAATTTTGAGTTATCCCTCTCAACTTTTTCTTGTCACTTCAAATTGCATTAGTTCCATAACCATGGTCCGATATGGCAGGTGCAATTTGAAGGCATCAGCCCACGAGAACACTAGAATCTTATTGAAGAATTACTTTGTTCTTGAATGATCAGATTGATCAATTGATTCCCCCTCCCCCACCCCCTTTTCCTCTAGCAACCTTAAGCATCGGTCCATGTGACTTTAAGTTTACCCCGTTTACCTGGGGGCACGCCCAAGGCTTTCCAGACAGCTGGTGAGGCATCGACAATGTTGTTGTTGCACGGTGGCTGAAAATCGTGCTCAGCATCGCAGCCAGCCTTTGAGTCACATTCATCGACCACCTCGGCCTTGACAGCGCGCCCGTTGCCCTGAATGATAATTTTCTTGAAGCACCTACCTCTTTTGTCAAACCATCCTGTGGAAAGTGCCACTATTAGCTGTTTATCAGAGTGGAATTTGTTGTCGCATTCCGCTGGTCCTCCGCCATCAGCTCCCTTCTCGAAGCCATTGAGAGTGAGAATTGCTTTGGTATGGTTGGTGACCATTGGCGAACAATGGAAGACTGGATAAGCCTTGCCATCCTTGCAGCAGTCGGAGAAGTTTTGTCTGTTGCATTTGTTTGGTGGGGGCTTGCGGCCTTTAATTTTGCCACTAGGCTTGCAAACTTGAGCTTTAGCTTCAACTGAATGAGCAACAAATAGAAGTAGTAACATGAGATTAGACAGTTTCAAGCTCAAGTTCTTCATTTTTTTTTCCCTTCTAACTCTGCTAATTATCTATTTTCTGATGCTTGATGCAGGTATTGAGTTGGGGGTGGCCAATGTTTATATAATGTCTCAAGTTCAGCAAGGCAACAACTTTGCTTAGTTAGAATGGCTGGATATTGATGTTGACATTTCTTTTTGTCACAATGCGATAGAACCGTGTTTACCCGGTGACGGCAGAGAATCTTGTATACGCACAGCTGTGATAGGCTTCAATCCCCTGTCAATTGGAATCTAGCCGCTTCATGAATTTCCTTTTTTTTTTTTTAATTTTAAATTTGCGTTTCCTTGGAAGGAACAGAATTAATGTTGTTTTCTATTTCGGTTTCTTGTTCACAGTTTTTAACCAATCTCAAGCATGGCGTGATTTGCCAACATAGCAGGATTTATCAGTTGCTCGCATGTGTCTCTTTTTTGGGTACTGCCGAGGGATTCTGTCGAGCAGTTTCTGCATAAACTTTGTGATTTCAGAAACAAGAAATATATCCCTTGTGATTGTAACGTTTTTACGGAAAGAAGCCAAGAACTGACTCTGCATTGTCCTGTGTCAGAATTATAGACTACTGCTACTTGTTCAAAGAGAATACTGATTAAGTTTTCGATTGATCAAGTTTCGAAGTGAATAATCTGGTCCTGTCCAGTTTCACGATCAAATAGGTGAGGAATCCCCTGAACCTTGGATATGATGGGTCAAATGGTTTGGTACTTATGGTGAATGGATGCCCATCCGAATGTAATGAAAGATGCGAGAAAGTGATTCTAGGTAGATTATGTACCTTGGTAGGTACATACTATGGAACATATATATATATATATATTTCTCCTTAACATTCATATGGCGCCACTAATACATTTTTCAGGGTCCAATCGCATGCATTCTTATCATGCGATTGATCGTCCGGAGTTTGCCTTATTACGGGATTTTATTGCTTTCTTTTCTTGAGGTCTTGATCTTTATATTTCCGGTATGTCTACTGAAAATTTTGCCAATTGGTTTGTTGCAGGCGCCACTAAAAAGATGATCGTAATGCCTTGCAGCTCAGGAGAAATAATAATAGATGCTATTGGCATATTAATTCAGGCATCAGAAATATGCACATGGAAAAACATTGGTCTTTTGCCCGAGAAAGTTTTTTTCTTTAATTCTTCTATCATTTGTAGGAATTCCGCGAGATGTATTACTGTTTTTCATCGCAAGGGTGGATTGAAATGATCACAGCGGAGATTTATCTGAAACAAGCCAAAGAACGATAAAAGGAATCATCAACATAAATGAAGCTTGGAAAACACCATTTAGTTCAAACTTATCATATATATTACGTATATAGCTACAAAGCGTACAATGATATGCTGAAATGACAGAGTTGAATCCACAAACAATGATATGGTGACGCCATTTCGATACGTATATGTTACATGATATAGATTTTTAACGTTCTAGGCATCGGACCAAGTAATATCCAGACCACCCCAATCATTTGCAGGGACACCCAAGGCTTTCCAAACGGCTTTGGAGGCGTCGACAATGTTGTTATGACACGGAGGTTGATAGTCATGCTCGGCATCGCAACCCATGGTTGAGTCGCACTCGTCTACTACCATGGCCACCACGCTGCGCCCGTTTGCACTTATCGTAATATTGTTGAAGCACCTGTCCATGTGGCTGAACCAACCAGTGGATAGTGCGACGATCGGTGTGTCATCGGAGTGATATTGATTGTCACACTCAGACGGGCCGCCCCCATCTCCGCTTTTCTGAAAGCTATTGATGGTGAGGTGGGCTTTGGTACGGCTAGTCACTGGTGGTGAACATGTGTAAGTGGGGTAGTACTTGCCTGCCTTGCAACAATCAGAGTCGTTCTCTGGGTTGCATTTTCCTGGAGGAGGATTCTTCCCCTTGATTCTGCCACTGGGACGACATTGCCCGGCTTCAATATTGAAGCAGCAAGCTAAAAGGAGAATGACTAGCAGTGGAATGCAAGTTTTCTTGCTGAAGGTGCTCATTTTCTCCGCGATTGGTTTGATGCAGGATAGGCTTTCCAAGTCGGTATTTATGGCACTGGCCTTAGGAAATTGCCATTGACGTTCTTAAAATTGCAGATGGAGACTTTCTTATGATTGCTTGGGAAAAGCATTCAGTCGCTTTGTCAGAGACTCTATCAGCGTAGATGCTACGGGCCAATATTTTCCTGCGTTGCAAATTCCTGTTTTCCCTGGAGGCAAATTCAAAAATCCATTGACTTGATTTATTCGTTGGATTGCTAAAATTGGGATAACAATTCAAAAAGATTAGGTTAATACTATTTACTCAATGAGTATAATATTTTAATATTATTTTTATTTATTTATTTATTAAAAATAAAATTAAAATATTTATATTTTTAATTACAAGTCAATCAAATTTATTCAAATTTTTTTAGTGTATAAATAAATAAAAATATCTAATAAAAATAACAAAATAAATTTCGCTAATAAGTTCAAAATTATGGCTCCTAAATGTCTTCAAGATGATCTATCAACGTTGAGTATACGTTTTTAACTTCTGAGCTGTATTGGATCGCTTGTGATTGTAAGTTTGTCAACACTCTGATAATCTGGTGGACCGATGCGATACCTAGAGCCAGAGACGTAGTTCGTGAACAAAAGACCACAGAACCGTCCTATTATTTTGCATTCATTTTCTCTGTCAGCAAAAGATCCAGATCAATTGAAGAAAAAAAAAAAAAGAAAAATAATGAAGGACTCGCTTGTTCAAGTGTTGTTCTTCTCGTTGGCATTTTTCTCTTTCGTTTACGAAGTCTTTCATTTGTTGAGGCTAGTTATAAGACCTACTACAATCCTAGCGGCCGGAAAAGGGGACAGAAGGATGCAACCTAGAGAATGACACCGATCGCTGTGACCAAGGCAAGCTTTTGCACCACTCTCAAATGCTCGCCACGGGTATCTAGGCTTTCAAAGGCAACTCTTACTCTCAACGGCTGTAGGTGGGCTGGAGATGGTGGCACTTCCATCTTAACTTTATTTTCGTTCACAGTTTAAAATTTTCAATTAAATAATTCATGAAGACAATATCAAAATTTTTATAGTTACGTCTTGAATTTACTTCAAATAAGTATTATTGATGGGTGGTACTTCCAAATTAAGATGTGAAGTGGAAAATTTAATAAGATTATAAGAAACTTTTAAAATTAAAAATGTCAGGATAGTTAAAAGTCAAATTTATAAATAAATCTCTCATTATTTAAAAATTTATATTATATTTATACTTTTATTTATTATTTATAAACGAACCTTCCATTATTTAAAAATTTATATTGTATTTATACTTCAAAAGATATTTAGATAATTAAAAATTTAAATTTTTATTTTTAAAATTTTTGATAGATTTTTTTTAAAAAAATACACTATATTTATAACTTATATAGAAGTATAAAATTACAATTTTTTTTTGTTAACAAAGTTACAACTATCTCGCTTAACTCTAATTATAAAATATTATAGTTCAATTAAAATAATTGATAAGGATACTTTTATTTTTTTTTCTTTTCATAATGGTTAATTGGCTCTGATCGTAACTTAAGATTTTCATTTAATTTTAGAGAAAACTTATAATTCATTTGTAGGGATAAGAAATATAGTCTTGCATTTTTATTTTTTTATTTTAAACCTAATTATTTGTATTTTATCTCAATTTAGAATAATTTTGGATAAAAATTAGTCAAACAAGTAACTATATTAAGAAAATTTTCAAAAATTGATGTCTTAATTTAAAAATATCTAAAAATTTGTAATTAATATGAAAATTAAATATTATATATATATATATATATATATATATATATATTTGAAATTTAGACACATGTTTCAATCACTTCTGATTAAAGTGTCTAAAACATATAAAACTAATTTCAAAAATTAGACATGTCATACACATAATAATCTATTCTTATGTCTTTTAATTTTTTTTTTGTATAGAAATAATATAATTAATGAGTAACTTTTATTCTTGTAATTATATTGAACATCTAATCTCAAAAAAAAAAAAATTGGACATCTAGTTATAATTTGTTAAATATCATGTTATATATAAAATATTATTTTTAAATTTTTAATAAAATAATAAATTACAATATAAAATACTATAGTAAGGTTTCTAAATTATATATTGAAAATTGCTAAATTTATTTAAAATATTTAAATTGAAAAAAATATAACTATAGATAATATTATATCGAACATGTGAACATCCATGTTATATACGTGTCATAATTTTGTAAGAATTAGATCTGTCATGTTTGTGTTTATCGTGTATATGCCACTGCATATATACGATTGATTGCTAAAATTAGGATACCAGTCCAGCAGTCCAAAAGGCTATAAGAGTACTGCCATTGTCTCTCTGTAACTGCTGCAGAAAAAACAAAAAATCCATTTCTATAATATTTTAATCACAGGCCACGGTCATATTATTGAGAATATTCATCTTTTCTTTTTATTTTTTAAGCACGTATATATATATATATATATATATATATGTAAAAGGAATATCTAACAAAGGTAACAAAACAAAAGTCGTTAATGAGCTCAAAACTATGGCTCCTACATGTCTGCGAGATGGACTATCAACGTTGAGTATACGTTTTAAGTTCTATTTGGGAGCTTGTGATAGCGAGTTTGTCAACATTAATGGACTGGTAAGATACCGAGAGCCAGAGAAGTACGTAGTTCTTGAACACATGACCGCAGAACCGTCCTATTATTAAGCATCTCTATATGGAGACATGTTCCAATTCATTTTCTCTGCACTGGCAGTGTTAAAATAATAAGGGAGAATTTCTTTTTTTAAAATTCTCAATTATATAATGCAGGATCTTTTCTTTATGTGAATACTAATATGCAGATTATAACAGAATTTACATACCTCTGTCCATGATGTCGAGTTCCTATTGTGAAGATGAGAATCCTCTTCTAATTTTACCTTTTGATGAATTTCTCCTACTCTTCCCCTTTCCCTTTCTCTTTTCTCGGTTTTTCTCTAATGGTTGAGAAGAGGAAAAGAGTTAAAACTTTATTATGGAAAAAATCACGTTTTTTTATTTTTTTGTAATGGTTGTCTTTAATGGAGAGAGTGATTCCCTTTTTTCTTAATGGTCTTTAATGGGGAGAGTGATTCCCTCTTCTCTTAATGGTCTTTAATGGGGAGAGTGATTCCCTCTTAATGGTCTTATAACCGTTATCTTTAATAGGGAAAGTCATTTCCTCTTTTCCTGTAACCGTTATCTTTAATAGGAAGAGTGATTCCCTCTTTTCCTGTAACCGTTATCTTTAATGGGGAGAGTGGAGGGATTTTAAACCCAATGACCCAAATTACCATTATGTCTAACCGACCATCATATTAGACCTTTTATATTTGGTCATACTTTAAATAACAAAGGCCACTTATGTCAATTAATTTAACAATCTCCCACTTGACCTATGTTATGACTTGATGAATCAATAATGAATAAGTGTGCACCATACTTAAAGATCATCAAACCATAATACTTGATTGAATTAAGATGATTGGATCATGACGGTCACATATCTTTTAGCGATATGATTCCTTCCATGTATCACATAATCATCATAATTCATAATAACTTTACCGAGGAACATTGAGACTTTAAATTGTCATTTCCAAATACGCTATTAGTTATCTCACAAACTATAATTGTATACAACTTAATGTAGATAACAAAAGTGCAAACAAAACCATGACCTTAATTGAATTCATAAGTGTCATAATGATATGAGCAGTACAAAATATTAACTTTCAAGAGAATGAGGACCCGTCCAAAATGCTCATTCATTCAACATGTCCAGTAAATGTTTTCGGTGGCAAACTTTTAGTTAATGGGTCCGCAATCATCAATTCAGTACCAATATGCTCAATAGATACTTTTTGGTTTTGTACTTCTTCCTTAACAGATAAATATTTCAAATTCATATGTTTCGCACCTTTAGATTACCCATCATTCTTAGAGAAGAAAACAACTGCAGAATTATCACAATAAATTCTTAACGGCTTTTCTATATTGTCGACCAAACCAAGCCTTAAGATAAAATTCCGCAACCATAATGCATGAATAGTAGCCTCAAAGCATGCTACAAATTCAGCCTCCATAATGGAAGTAGCAATGACAGACTACTTCCCACTTTTCCATGAAACTGCTCCTCCGGCCAACAGAAACATGTAACCAAATGTAGATTTCCTTTAATCTACACATCCAGCATAATCTGAATTCGAGTAGCCTACTACTTCAAGATGACTTGATCTTTTATAAGTAAGCATGTAATCCTTAGTGCCTTGTAAGTACCTAAGTACTTTCTTTCCGGCTTTCCAATGATATATTCCAAGATTACTTTGATATCGGCCTAACATTCCGACAGCAAAACTAATGTCTGGCCGAGTACATGTTTGAACATACATCAAACTTCCAACCAGCGATGCATAGGGAATGGATTTCATTGATTTTCGCTCCAAATCATTCTTTGGACATTGCAATTCACTGAACTTGTCCCCTTTCTGAATTGGAACTATTCTTGTAGAGCAATTTTCCATTCTAAATTTCTCTAATACTTTATTGATATAGTCTTTCTGAGACAATCTTAACAATCCTTGTGATCTATTGCGAAATATTTCTATTCCTATCACATAGGATGTCTCATTCATATCTTTCCTTTCAAAAGTTTCAGAGAGAAATTTCTTAACATCATACAACAAACTCATGTCATTAGCAGCCAAAAGAATGTTATCGACATATCGGACTAATATAATGAACTTGCTCCCACTGACCTTCATATAGATACACTGATCAACGGTGTTCTCTACAAAACCATATGATGTAATGGTATTATTGAACTTAATATACCATTGTCGGGAGGCTTGTTTCAGTCCATATATTGATTTCTTTAATTTACACACGAAATTTTCTTTCCCTGTGGTTATGAAACCTTCAGGTTGGTCCATATACACTTCCTCTTTTAAGTCACCGTTCAAAAAGATGGTCTTTACATCCATTTGGTGGAGCTCTAGGTCATAGTGAGCCACCAAAGCCATAATGATTCTTAAGGAGTCTTTCTTAGAGACTGGAGAGAAAGTCTCCTTATAGTCAATACCATCATTTTGAGTGTAACCTTTGGCAAAAAGTCTGGCCTTATACTTTTCGATGTTGCCTTTTGAGTCTCGCTTGGTCTTGAAGACCCACTTACAGCCAACTCGTTTTGATCTTTCAGGCAACTCCACTAGTTCCCAGACTTGATTTACATCCATCGATTTTATCTCTTCTTTCATGGCATTGAACCGCTTTTCAGAATCATTACATTCCATGGCTTGTTTAAATGAGACTGGATCTTTATCAATGCTTAATTCAGATTCATGTTCAAGTGAGTAAACCACATAATCATTCGATATGGCTGATCTTTTCTGTCTTGTAGACCTCCATAATGCCATTTCTTGTGGTATCACTTGCTCATTTGTGACTTGCATATTGTCACTTGGTTCATCACTTATGTGTTCACCTTGTGTGTTTCGAATATCAATTTGTTGTCTTTGCATGTCGCGTAACTGTGATGCAACAAAAGGAACAACAACTTGAGTAGAAACACTTGGTGTGGGGATAACAACTTGAGTAAAAGTGCTCACTGTGGATCTTTCATTTTGTAATTCTTTAATATCCACCTTTCATGATTCCCCACTCCCACTGAACTGACCATTTTCAATGAACCGAGTATTGCCAGACTCAACTATTCTAGTACTATGGTTAGGATAATAGAACCTATATCCTTTAGACTTTTCAGGATAGCCAATGAAGTAACCACTAATGGTTCTTGCATCAAGCTTTCTTTCATGTGGATTATATATCCTTACTTCTGCTGAACAACTCCAAACATGAAGGTGTTTTAAACTAGGTTTCCTACCTGTCCATAACTCATAAGGAGTCTTAGGAATAGCCTTACTAGGAACCCTGTTCAGCAGATATGCAGCAGTTTTTAATGCATGCATCCACAAGGATAAAGGTACAGTATTGCAACTTAACATGCTCCTAACCATATTCATAAGTGTGCGATTCCGCCTTTCTGCTACACCATTCTGTTGTGGTGTACCAGGCATTGTATACTGTGCACATATGCCTCGACTTTCAAGAAGTTTTGCAAATGGACCGGGACATTGTCCACTTTCATTGAATTTTCCATAATATTCACCACCTTTATCTGACTTAATCACTTTCACTTTATTATCTAACTGCTTTTCCACCTCATTTATAAACACCTCCAGGGCATTTACTGACTGAGACTTTTCATGCAGTATTTCATGTAGTAGATATAAATAGCAATATCGTGAGTAGTCATCTATAAACGTGATGAAATATTTCTCACCACCCCATGATGAAATATCAAAGGGGCCACAAATATCAGTGTGTATTAATTCTAAAGGCTCATTACTTCTCATGGCTGGGTTCTTTGATGTGTGTCTTGTCTGTTTCCCTTTTATACAGTCAGCACATATCTCTCAATTAGTAAAATCCAATTGAGGCAGGATATCACCTTTCACCAACCTCAATATCCTTTCTTTGGATATATGACCTAATCTTTGATGCCATAAGAAAGCAGAACTGTCATCATGTGCATTACGTTTGTTACCTATGTTATGCTCAAGAAATAGAGAATCAGCATACGTAGCATCAAGATTAAAACGGTACAAATTATCAACCAAAGTACCAGATCCATAATAGTACGAATATCTATACAATGAAAATGTACTATTTCCAATCTTAAGGTTAAATCCTACTTCATCCAACTTTGCAACAGAAACTAAATTTCTAGCACATTCAGGAACATAGAGACACTTTTCCAGATCTAGGTGACACTTAGTATCCAAAATTAATCTGTACGTCCCAATTCCTTCTATTCGTGCCTTCATTCTGTTTCCCATATAAAGGAATTTCTCAATTCCTATTATGGGCTGGATTGAAAGGAATCCCTGCATGATATGTGACATATGAATAGTAGCTCCAGAGTCTAACTACCAAGTATTATTAGGTACTTCAATTACATTTGATTCAAAACATACTGATATACAGTACGTACCTTTCTTTTCAAACCAATCCTTTCTTTTTGGACAATCTTTCTTGAAGTGACCAATCCTTCTACAGAAGAAGCATTTATGATCCTTGTGAATTTGACCTCTAGTGACTTTCATAGAGGCTTTGTCCTTCTTCTTATCCTTTCTATATGGTCTAGACTTGCTACTGCTAGCATCATTATGAACAGTAAGATGAATAGAGTGATCCTTCATCTTCTTTAATCTCCCTTCCTCCTGAACTAACATGGCCTTAATTTCTTGAAGGTTCCATTTCTCTTTGATAGTGTTATAATTCACTTGGAACTGACCAAATTCAGGAGGCAGTGAGTTGATGATGAATTGTACCAAAAAGGATTCACTCACATCCATGTCCATTGTTTTCAACTTTGCTGCTAGATTAGCCATACTAGTCACATGATCATGAATAAGCTGTGACCAATCAAATTTCTTGGTCGTCAGCTCACTCATTAGACTTCCTACAATGGATTTATTAGCTATATCTGATTGAGAGTATTCCTTAATTCTCATCATAAATTCCCTTGCATTTTCCGTCTTAGGCATCGATGGCTTGACATTTTCAGCTATCATCATTCGCATCAAATTCAAACTCAGCCTATTAGACCGTTCCCAAGCCTCATGCAGAGACTTGTGAGATTCTGTACTGGTCTCAGTAATGACTGCAGGCTTTTCATCTGAGATGACTGTTAAGTCCAAACCCAAAACGTCTAAGTGAAACTGAATATGCTCAAACCATTCCGCATAATTCAGTTCATTGAATTTGATCATCGCATTGCCTAAGGCGAACATATTATTGGAAGCTAAAAAGATAATCCAAATTTACACTTTAATACTTTGAATAAACTTAAATGGATTCAGATCAACTTTGATTATGTATTTAAGTTCACCTTTGGGTGATCCTCAAATACATAAATTTAATTAATGATGATACTAATTTAGATATACTTTGATAGATCAATCAATCATACTAGAATTAACATGAATGTTATTTTTGGATATACAATCATGTTTACCCAGTATATCAATGAATCTCTTTTAGTATTATTAATTATAGGCAATGATCCATTTTTGGATGATCTCCTAGCTTTATAATTAATAATCACAATTGTTCATTTCAAATCTGTACAACATTTCATTAGCATCTAAAGAAATGAATAATTAAAATTTACAATCAAATATTTGAATCCTTTCAAGTTAGACTACTTTGGTAACCAACAAACTTTTAATATTTGATTGGTGTCAATATGATCTCAATAAATTTCAAAATTTTTAATTATTGAGATCATTCAATTTGACAAAATATTAATAAACAATCAATAATGTAGAAAATAAATTCATTTTCGGGTCAACATCGGTCAATATGCCGAGTACTATTCTAGTAGCTGGTTAATTCTGCATGCCAGCAAATGTTAGTAGGGTACCACTTTAATAGTCGGATCTCATCATTCATTAATTTCTTTCTTTCTATTGACCATGTTGACTAAAATGGCGTGAAAAATCAAAGTCGGAAAGGAAAAAGGCCGACGGTGGACATTCGGGAAAAGAACAATAATTTTTCTTTTTTTGGCAAACGGCAAAAGTCGCCGGCTTTTCTTTTCTTTTCAACGCCGGCGGTTTCTTTTCCTTTCAATGCCGGCCGTTTTCCTTTTCTTTTCAACGCAGGACAATTTTTCTTTTATAGCAAAATATAGTATTCACAAATCAGCCTCTTATACCAATTGTTAAAACAATAAGGGAGAATTTCTTTTTCTAAAATTCTCAATTCTATAATGCAGGATCTTTTCTTTATGTGAATATTAATATGCAGATTATAACAAAATTTACATACCTCTGTTCATGATGTCGAGTTTTTGTTGTGAAGATGAGAATCTTCTTCTAATTTTGCCTTTTGATGAATTTCTCCTACTTTTTCTCTTTCACTTTCTCTTTTCTCGGTTTTTTCTCTAATGATTGAGAAGAGGAAAAGAGCTAAAATTCTATTATGGAAAAAATCACGTCCTTTTTATTTTTTTATAACGGTTGTCTTTAATGGAGAGAGTGATTCCATTTTCTATTAACGGTTTTTAATGGAGAGAGTGATTACCTCTTCTCTTAATGATCTTTAATGAGAAGAGTGATTCCCTCTTCTTTTAATGATCTTTAATGGGAAGAGTGATTCCCTCTTAATGGTCTTATAACTGTTATCTTTAATAAGAAGAGTCATTCTCTCTTTTCCTGTAACCGTTATTTTTAATAGGGAGAGTGATTTTTTTTTATTTTATAACCGTTATTTTTAATGGGAAGAGTGGAGGGATTTTAAACCTAATGACCCAAATTACCGTTATATCTAACTGACCATCATATTAGAACTTTTATATTTGTTCATACTTTAAATAATAAAGGTCACTTATATCAATTAATTTAGCAGGCAGCACACAGCAAAAGATCCAGATCAATAAAAGAAAACAAAAAAAAAAAAAAAGAAGACTCCAGCTTGTTCGAGTGTTGATTTTCTCATTGGCCTTCTCTTTCTTGTTCGAGCTTGTTCGAGTGTTGATTTTCTCATTGGCCTTCTCTTTCTTGTTCGAAGTCTTCTATTTGTTGAGGCTAATAATTATAAGACCTGCAATCCTAGTGGCAAAATAAGGGGCAAAAAGCTTCCTCCGGGAAAATGCAACCCTGAGAATGACTCTGATTGCTGCCTCCAAGGCAAGCTTTACACCACTCACAAATGCTCCCCACCAGTATCTGTTCATACAAAGGCAACCCTCACCCTTAACAGCTTTCAGAAAGGTGGAGATGTGGCGCCCCATCCGAATGTGATAATCAAAACCACACAGATAATGAACCTGTGGTAGCACTTTCCACTGGATGGTTCAACAACAAGAGTAGATGCTTAAATTATATTACTATACACGGTAATGGAAAGAGCGTCAAGGCCAACGTAGTCGACGAGTGTGACTCTACTGCGGGTTGTGACTCTGACCATGATTACCAGCCTCCTTGCGATAACAATGTTGTAGATGCCTCCGAAGCTGTTTGGAAGGCATTGGGCCTGCCAGAAAGTGATTGGGGCAGCATTGATTGTTCTGATGCCTAACATATTTTCACCATTCTAGTCATCTTCAAAATATAAGGGTAAAGGGTGTGTATTGATTTCTGTTTTTTTATTCCCCGTCAATTGTGGTTATATTGTTAAATTTTTTAATAGATTTATTATTATAAATATTAATTTTTAAGATTTTAAAATTATTATTTTTAATAATATAATAATATATAAACTTATTATTAATTTAAAATATCTTAATATTTTCTTATTTAAATTAATTTAATTTGATTATATTTTTTATTCATATTAATATATGAAAATAAGTTTGATTGGATTAATATTAATCTATTTTATTTTATTTATTCTAAAATAAGAATTCAACAATCATTTAAACAAAATCAAAGAATTATTAGTAAGTTATTGGATAGAAATAAAGATAAGAAATATCGATTTTTGATAATTTTGTCATCATCTAATTATTTTCGAATGAATATATTAATATTAAACTTAACTTTATTTATGCAAAATATTATACATATATATATATTATAATACTTATAATTTATTGTATAAACATATATATAATTTTATAAATATCTACAATAATATCTCATACAAACTTTTCTGTTTAAAAATATTAATATACAAGTATGGCTCTCTACCACTCATACTATATTATGTAGAACAAGGTGAGATTCTTAGAAACAGGAAGGCCAACAAGATCGTCGGAATCTCGTAGCTCGTCAATGTATAAAGGCTCTCACACTATCAATTCAAACTCATTCAGGAGTACATCGTACATCACTACAATTTACAGAGTAGAATAGAGAGAAGTGGAGAAGAAGGTTTATTCAAGTGTTGTTCTTGTCCTCGGCATCCTCGTTCTTGTTCTTAGTTTTTCATGTCTCAGTTCCAGGAGTACTAATTTCAGGAAGCCTGGAGTTGGTTGGCTCTTGCAAGCCGAGTGTTGTGATAAGAGGCAAAAAGGCCCCTTCAGGACAATGCAACCGAGAGAATGACTCTGATTGCTGCGTCCAAGGCAAGCCTTACACCACTTTCAAATGTTCCCCTCCAGTGACTGGTCGCACCAAGGCAACTCTGAGCCTCAAAAGCTCCGAGAAGGGCGGAGACGGCGGCGGGCCATCTGAGTGTGATAATCAGTACCATTCGGATGATAAACCTGTAGTGGCACTTTCAACAGGATGGTTCGGCGAGAGAAGGGGATGTATCAAAAATTAACTTTAAATTTTTATGAATCTTTATGACTAAATTTTAAAATTTTTTAAGTTTTTATTTAAATTTTATATATTTTAAATTTATGTTTTGACATAAAATAATTAAAAATTATATATTAATCAAATAAAAATTATTAATAATTGATTATTTTTTATTTTAAAAAAATTAATTTAAATTGAATTTAAAAAATATAAAATTTAGATAAAAATAAAAAAATAATTCAATTGTAAAAATTTTTCCCTCGGTAGAATCACACTCGTCAACTACCATTGCTTCTACACTTTTCCCATTGCCTTGAATAGTAATATAATTCAAGCACCTCCTTCCCTGGTTACTAGCCTCCTTGCTACAATAACATCGTTGATGCATCTAAAGCAGTTTGGAAGGCCTTGGGAGTGCCCGAAAGTGACTGGGGCGACATGGATGCATATTGGTAAGATGCATGACTTATTTCCACTGTTGCTGATCCTCATGTGCTGTGGGACATCGCACTGCTTGATTAAAGTTATTTCGTCTGTTGATTGTGTCAATGTAGTGCGTTAACATGTGATCGTTTTTAGAGCTGTGAACTTGTATTGTTTGTGCAATCCAATTAAATGCAATAATTTGAACGTTTATTTTTTCGCCAGAACTGTAGCTTTATGTTTTGATCTCCAACTCCGTATTAAAAATTATTAGATTTATCAAACTAATTTGAGTTTAGTTAAAAAAAATACTTTTATATTTATATTATTATTATTTATTATGAATTTTATTGGAGTTTTAATTGTCTTAATTATTCCTTTGTTTTCGAGTATAGAAAAAATATATTATTTTACTTTTACACTAAAATAGACTATATATATATACCTTGGAATAGCACAAAACATGTACCTCCAAGAAAAAGGATTTAGCTTATAAAAAATTAGAGCTAATTAAAGATGGAATCAATTCAATTTTGTACAGAATTTGATAGGTTGCCAACTTAAATTTCTCAATAGCTATTTAAATTGATAACTTTACAAGTGACAAAACCGAATATAGTGATATTGCTACAAGTACAAGAATGTTCAGAGGATACCCACCGAACCAAAAAAAAAAAAAAAGCCCTAAATGGCATCAAGGTCGACATCATAGGTATTAGAACATTGACGTTAAGCTTGACAATATGGACTTTGAGATAGTTGGGTACAGTTTTTGGCTTAATTAAGTTAAATTTTTTCCTCAAATTAAAACAATAAAAACATTAATTCCCTAGAAAAAGTTATAAGTTTACTTCTAATATACATTTATTCAACCTTAAAGGATACCTTTAAAGCCTAGATTTGGAATTTGGAATTTGTAATTAAGGGTAGGGTACGATATATATATATATATATATATATATATAAAACTAAAGAGTGTCCTCTTGTGCAACTCTCGGCTTGACAACTAAGAGATTGTTCTAACAGCCCAACTTGACAGCAAGTTATGCGGAGTTTTATGACAAAATCAGCTCAACCCTAACTCATTATGAAATGCGGCCTACAAGTTTCGGACCGAGCGTGTTTGGCATTGGGTCGGCCTAATCCAAATGATGTTCCCATCTATCCAAAATTCCAACTTCCAAACACATGGTTTCCAATCGGCAAAGCTGCCTACACAAAGCCGGTCGACGCCGATCTCTTCAAGTTCCTAAATAAATGAGACGCTCTCATCAGAACAGCTCAGGCGTAAAAATCAAATATACAGATGATTTGAGGTAATTTAGTACTGTTTTTTGTTGTTTTTGTATTTGCTTGAATTTAAATTTTTGAATTGATGTTCTGTACTGATAAATTTATAATTCCGTGTTAAGTTTTGGTGTTTTAAAACCGAGAATGGATATATAAAAAGTCTATCGCCCCTAATAATTTTAAATGATGCTTTTTTTTTTTTCCGGAGAGAAGTTGGATAAAAATAATGAGCGATTTTTAATTTTAACTTATAAATATAATAATTAACTTTGTATTTGCCTTTTCTCACTGATATTTATCTTGATAAATTCAAAATTTAATGTCAAAATTTAGTATTGTAATATTAAAAATAAGTATAAAAAAATTTATTCAAATTTAATAATATTAAATAATAATATTTTATAAAAAATTAAATAATAAATAATTTAAATTTAAATTTATAAATATAATAATGCATATACTCTCAATGTACCTTTTTGTCTTAAAAAAAAAAAAAAATCAGGGACGACAGAATATTCAGGTTCAACCCATTAAAAGGTGAGGAAATAAGGCAGCCAGGAGCTGCCTTTAACAAGATAGAACCCCGCCACACACGAACGCCCAACTAGAAATTTTGACTAACTGAGACTGTTTTGATTTTTAATGCATGTGAGCCGTAGCTTCACACCCATAATTTTATTCTTGCATCACTTTATACATTTAGGATCTGATTGATATTTTACTGCAGGATAGACCAAGTTTGCAAAAATTTACCATATTTATAAGCTGACATTTAAACTACCGAGTATTGGCAGAAGTTATACCAAGTTCCACAACATTTACAAGAAGGAAAAAGTTTTAAGAAGGAAAAAACAGCCAAGCCTTACAAGCAGCACCGAACAGAACAACCCAACACAACAGCAAAACAGACATCAGCAGAAAATCCATCAAGGCACAGAATCACAACATACTATCTGTCCTGGCTGGGAGTCGCCTGAAGAAATTGATAGGTGCAGATGGTGTCCTATGCCGGAACCTGGGATGCCTCATTACGTAAAAGCCAGCCAGAAGAGCCAGCACCTGAAAAGGTGATGCATACAACACAATGGCAGCCACTAGACAGGATGTCAGGAATATGGTTGTGGCACGCGGATCCCGCCAACTTAGTAATGCCTGAATCCGTTCTCCCTGAGTAGCCACATCACCTACCACAGTCTGGATCCTCCCTGCCACACTCCTCAGCCTGTCATATCTCATACGAACTATATCCGCTCCCCGTGTCGTTGGAAATGTGTCAAACTCCTCGTCAAGCTCATCTTGATGCACTGCCTCTGCATAAGATATTCTTGTGTTCATATGAGGAGGGTATCTCGGGCGAAAACGATAGTTCCAAACTCCAATTACAAACATGTACAAGAACACAGTTGGCAAAATCAGCTCAGGAAAACCCACGAGCATTACAAAGAGAAGGTGTACTAGTATGGTAGTGACATGATTTTTCCACATGCAAACTTCACCAAACCATCTGCTGACGGCAAACAAGCCAGAGAAGACAGACATCAGCCTGAAGAAGTTTGCCTTGCTGCGCCTCATACTCCAGAGGTGAGAGCGGGCATCTGACATATACTCAACGACTTCTTTTCTAAGAGGAGGTTCTGCCCGATTGAGCCGAGCTGCAACCATATTGACTGCCTGGTTACGCAGCATGTCCTGCTGCATCACAGTCAATGGCCTTACGTAGTGCATCTTTGGCAAAAGAGGCTTCGAGTATTGAAACATCATGTTTGCAAATGAGGTGTACGAAAACCGTATGGCCAAGTGTAATTCGCCCATCTTCTTAACACCAGAAGGGTGAAGGACTAGCAAAGGATAGGAGTGTGTATAAACACGACCTGTTTCGAGAGTAGATAGTCGTATCCGTACCTTGCCAATTTGGGCATCCTTATCACCATCCGAACCGTCTATCTGGCTGTTATCAAAAACACCTACAGTGAGTACGGTTGCAGGATCATAAACCTCCCAAGTATATTGCTCATTATACTTTGGACTTAGACTGTTGATTATGGTTCGAGTCCGAACCCATTTGTAGCCGTACTTTGCTACGCAGTATGTGTCTGAAGTACCATGCCCATTTCTTGTTTTCATCGGGTGGAACCCATCAGCATTTAAAATGCCAAGCTCCAACACTCCAACAGATGGCTTCCATAGCTGCTTTGCTGTTGGTCGAAAATCACTGCTGTAGTGAGTTGGCTCATCAAGCACATGATAACCCCCGTCAAGTACGACACGGAGATGGAGCCTGCTAGCAAACTTATCTTTCTTTGCCTGATGCTCATCCAAGGCAGCTGAAACAGACTTTTCAAGGTTGAACCACCGGCTAGGTACGATTCGATCATCAGCACGCCTAGGAACAGAGTTCAATGGTATAACAACCTTTCCAATGACCTCATCTTTGTTGGGCCCCACACGATCTTCAACTGAGAGGATCAAATGATCATCAAAGGGTTCAGCAGCAACGAACATTAACTCCTCATTCCAAAATACATTCATTGTCCGACTCTGAACCGCTCTTGTCTTCAGAAGCTGATTAGCAATTTGTACCCTGACACGAGCATCTGGGAACCGATTCTTGTCAGGTGTAACTAGGTCTTGTGCCTCAATCACATTAACACGGACATACCATAATCTCGGGGAGTGATAAACTTTCGAACGCAAATGCGCAGAGATGGTGGAAGAACCATCAGGACTGAATGCATCCGAATGCCAGGCATTAGAGAATGCCTCATCAGCTTGTGTTCCATACCAGACAGCGAGCATCAGTTCTCCCTTGGTTTTCTCCCCTTTCTTATCTTCAAGCCGATACCATTCCGGAGCCAATGGACTGTCAGGTGGAAGACGTGTGGGAATCTCATTCATGTCAAATCTTATAAGACCAACGAAATCATCCTTTATCATATCCTTATCCTTGACAACGACTTCAAGCACTGATGACTGAAGCCTGTCCCTTGCAAAGGCAAACACCTCATCCCAGTGGGGATTTTTCTGCTTCTCAAAGTGTTTTGTGATTCCTTTATAGTTGCCAACCCTTACCTCCACGTATGGATCAAGGCTTCCCGTCACATCCTTGCTAGGAAGATCTTGGGCTTTCACGACTCGTACAAAAAGGTATTTCATCTGCTCAACTAGATCATAAGTACTGACAGGTCTATCTCCACGTACAATTCGGCCTCCAACAACTTGCCCCCCTCCAAGGAAAGGATTTGTTTCTTTAATTGCATAATCAGCAGGTTGTGAAGACAAACCTGAGAACATGCGAACAGTTCGCGGATCCTGAGGTTCAGACCTCATCTCTCTTGTTCCATAATTCATTGTTTGCGGAGTCACTACTGCAGGAGTAGGCTGCTGTTGCTGCGACTGACTGGGAAGATGATGAAATGTGCGTCTTGACTCAGCCTTCTCATCAGAGAAGGGACTTGGGACGACGTCCGGTACCTGCCGTTCTGCTGCTTGAGTTTGGATTGGGCGTGAATTGGGAAACAACGTGGATTCCATGGCTGGAAGAGGGTTTGATGATCTAATGGATGGATCATCGGTAACAAATACTTTCAAGCCAAGCTCCCCTTTGACACGAGAGAAAATGCCTCGTTTTTCCAGAGGGTAGTGCAAAACAACAGCATCAGAATAAGGGACAAATGATGTCCCAGTGAGACGAACCTTTCCTAGGAATGTTTTGGAGTTGTTTTCTTTGTTAAGGTTGTAGACATAGGCATCGAGAGTGAGGTTGGATAGGTTGTTTGGATCGGAGATGTTGAAATAGAAACTTTCATTCCAATAGGGATTCAGATCTTTGTCTTTGGTGGTGGTACGAAATTTCTGATGATCAAAATGGAGTTCTACAAAAGCACTGGCTGAGCCCTGCCCATCTTTGGGCATGAGATCATGGGCACCCACAACCTCCACACCTAGCTTGAAATTACTCATCAGATTTCCTTTTTTTTTTTCTCCTGGGATTAATGAAAGCTTGCAAGAATTGGCAGAAACCAAGTAAATACCTGAGATGGAGGAAACAAACAATTCAACGATGAATACAGCATGGATTAACAAATCTGGGCCCCAGAAAGAGAAAGAGAAGAGTAGAGGGCCTTGTATTTTTGAATGACAAAAACAAGTAACCAGAACTGAAATTTTTACAGTATAACAGAACAATTCATAGGCACAAAAGGCAGATTCTCTTTACAAATCTCCAAGCCTGCTAGGTTTCGAGTTTCTCACCAAGAAGTAGCAATGGTCTCCAAATAACAAAAAAATAATAATAATAATAAATTAAATTAAAAAGTTGTCTCTCTAGATTGCAGAGATGGTGGGCATAAACATTTTAAAAGCGTCAAAGAATATCAAGGAACCTTATCCATCTAAAAGCTTAAAAGCCAATAGGAGGCGTTGACCACAAAGTATCGTATAAGTCAAGGTTTAACAAAAAGATTCATTCGTGGGATAGCTCATCTGTTCTTGAGTTCGTAGACTAGTTCTCGCTTTACGTCAGCCTTTAAGAAGCTATTCTTTATAAAACCTGGTTGTTTACAAGCTCTTAACACACACACACACACACACACACACAAAAACAAAAGAAAAAGGAAAAGACCACCCAGAAACGTAGCAGCAACGTTTAATCCGATGCAATGATCAAAGAAGGAAAAGCGTGCTAAAATCCTTCTTCTGGGAAACAAATCACGAAAGATTCAGAAAATAATTTGACCAATTACCACAAAATTTCTTAAAAAAAAAACACTAAAAAGAAAGACCAAGCTTACCTCTCCGTACGCTTGAGAAGCCGAGTCAGAAGAAGCAGGGAAGCAAATAACAAGCTTTGGTGTTGATTTAACTCCCAATAAATTCACCGAGAACGAGGACTTCAAAACAGAGGAGAGAGAAGCTGAGAGGAAAGATAGAAGAAATGAGACCTCAGAGAGTTGGTGATTGGTGTTGGCTTCCTGGCATGCTTCGCAAGGAGATTAAAAAAACAAAGAGGAAGGAAACACGAAGTCGTTGAAAACGAGTGAACATTTTTGTTTTTTTTTTTTTTTTGTTTTCTCTTCCCGTTGACGACGAAAAGTCGGGTCCACTCCCCTTGTCGTGTCCTTCTCCACTTCGGTTTCCTGTGAAATACTCGTTTTGGTTTTTCAGTACACTCGCCTTTTCTGTTTCACACGTGTGCCCGCGTAATGTTCCGCTGTTAAATTAATGTTTTGTGCAAGTTGAAAGTGTTTAAGTAGGTGAATTTTTGGAGTTACCAATGGTAAATTGTGAGCTGTGCGGCGGAGATGAGTCATCAATCCACCAGAATTCTTCCTAGAGTTTTATTTATTTATTTTAATGTTAAAAGTTTGTATTGGGTTGAGCTTCGTAAGAATTTTTCATGGATTGTTTCATTTGTTTTATTCATTTCTTCGCATGAGAATTATCTACAAAGTGTTTTCAAGACCACTAATTCCATCACTATACATTATTGTTTAGTAGTAATAAAGATCGTTTTTGTTGATTAATATACATATATAATTTTAATGTCCAAAAAAAGTTAATTAATTCATAAGTCACACAATGAAAAGTATAACTCTCTTTTCTAGTAATATTCACACACTCTCCACTTTATGTAGATATAGATAATTAGAATTTCAATTATTAAAATGTCTCTTGAAAATAACAGGGAATTTTATTTTAATTATTTTATTAAAATTATAGATCTTGATTAGGCAGTATTTGGGAGAAAGACCTGTGATTTTTTTTTTTATAATCTTTTTAACGACCCCACATTAAATTTAAGAGAAAAAAAAACAAAAAAAGAGTTTACGGAATGGCTTGGAGATGGGGTATTCGCATTTAAGTTCGATTAAAATTGAATGATCAAATAAAAGGCATGCTCTCTTTAAAACCACATCAGATGAGCTTTGATTTCGCTTATTAAAACTGACATGCGGCGATTGCAAATTAAAGCACAAGATGATTTACGATGTTTTTTTTTTTTCTTTTTCTTTTTTTTAATTCTCAAAATTATTTAAAAAGAAAAAGAAGCAAATTAAGGCACGGCATTCTGGCCCCAAGAGGAGGGTGGTGCCTAAGTTGGCAATGACCACTGACCTTTTGGTAAAAGTCATAAAATAAGCAGGAAATTATCCAACAAGCGAACGAGCCCACGCCACGCAATCCATCGGTCTTGATCCAATCTGGATATTCTGTTCATTCGTTGTCTTTTTGACCACCTGGCCATATATCCTCCACACAATGGAAAGGCTGTCGGCTATGATTGTGTAAGAACACCAGACCAGAAAGATTTAAACAAAGTAAATAATCTCTTGCGTCAATAAAGAATCAGATGTCCTAATCTTCTAGCTTAATAAAGGTTCAACCGCGGAGCGGATTCAGTTTCTCCTTATCTTTTAGTTGAAATCCTATTAACAATGAGATTAACTTCAAGACCATGAGATCTTGCTTCTTCTTCTTTTTTATTTTTATTTTTTTTTCTTTTGTTGTTGTTGTTGTTGTTTTTTTTTTTTTAATGTGATGATGAGGAAGAAGAACAAATAGTAGGATAGTTAACATGACTGCAAATCTCACTCATTATAGGTGATAAGTATCTTTTTGGGGTCAATAATTTTAAAATTAAAAAAAAGTCATGTCATTAATTTTATAAAATGGTGTATAATTGGGTTATATCCATCGATTAAGTTGTTTAGTGTTTGCGTGACATTTGAGGTATAGAAATTTCTTTTATAATCAGGAAAAGTAATTAATGAGGACACGCTGAGAAGCTCACCGTACCTAATTATCTTGGTCCCACCTTCCCTCTTTACCAAACTCTTTTTATCTTGTAACTGTTGCCATTAATGCATAATTGAGCTACAAAGTATTGATTTAATGCACAAGTCCCATCACTTTTGCTAAAAAGTTTAAAGACAGAACTTTAACTTACATAAAAATTACCCCGTCAATGCCAAATCCCTTTTACCTTGATTTAAGCCATAGTCTTTATTCCTAATAAGTGTAGCCCTTAGTGATCTCTTTCTTTTTTTTTTTTCTTTTTCTTTTTTTTTTTATAAAAGTAGGTTATATTTAAATTAAAAATAGTTAAAATTATTCGATTTTTCTTATAATGGAAGCGACAGAATGCATGTGATTTTTTTTTTTGAATGAATTAATTCCTCAATTTATACAAAAGCAAGAAAAATTATACTTCAATTGTTAAGGCAGGCTACTCATGTGGAAAACACAACAAAAAAAGAAAAAACGGAAAAAAAGAGGAAAGCAAGAAACTTCCTAATTTTCCTTATTTTTACATGAACTTTGTTGATTATACTTGTAATTGCAAAGCATGGAAACAATGGCGGAGATAAAATTGGACGAGGAACTAGGGATATGTGTGTAATTCAGAATAAACAGCAAATGTAAGCAAAATGCTTACTTTTTTTTTTCTTCTTCTTATTCTTAGTTTGACGATTTCACAACTCCCTTTTCTTTGTTTCTTTTGTCTATATATATAGTTATTTTTTTCTTGTGATTTTGACAATCAAATCTAAGTTGGATTAAAGTTTTGTCGTTAAAAATCTTAACAAGAGCAATAATGACCAAATAGTGTACTAAATCAATAATTTGTAACTTGATTGAGTAGCCATAATAATAGTTACTGACTTATTCTCGTAGAAAGTAAAAAGAATTTGGGAATTTGGTCAGAAAAGAGAATAGAGCCAGCAAAATGGACTAATATAGGATATCCGTGATAATAACTCTTGTTGGTTTATGAGTAAGGTTTGTACATTTTAAATGTCACGCAGGTACTTAGGGGTCTAAGTAATAAATATAAATTAAATGTGCACTATTTATAACAATACTAACTTGATCATTTTTTTTTTAATTTTAAAATTATTAACTCATGTCACAAAAATTGAAAAATTATTGAGGTAAAATAATACTTAATCTCGTTACTCTAATCTGATGTTTCGGAAAAACTGAACCCGTGAAGGCGGGGCGGGGTGGTGTGTCTTCACTTACTTTAATGCGTTCACCCCGTCAACATTTCCCCTGTACGTACCAGCATTGGATTTTTGATTTTTAGTTGATGAGAAGCGAAACGTGTTTCGCACTTTCCACACCAAGAACAAAATGGCCCCTAGAAAACACGTTGCCCCACGAGAGCTGCTAGGCAGAGTTGTCCCTGGCTTCATTGCAGGTGCGATTCGTTCTAGTCTTCTGATGACATTTTCTTTTGAGTGTCCTCGCCTTCAAAGCATATCCGCGGAATAATTTAAATTTTATTTATTAAAAATTATTTCTCTTGTAACGTCCTCTGATGTTGATCGAGATCGGAAAAAGAAACTTTAAGCTGACAGCAATATAACAAATATAATTGGAATTTATTGGAGAAATAATTGGGCTGCCAAAAATTAAGATACAATAAATTTTGTCAGCAACCATATAGCTTTTTAAAAGTTTCGCCTAAATTATGAAATAAGATTCCACCCTTGTCCCACCCTGAAGCCATTGGACTATTATTATTATTATTATTATTAGGATGCCTTACAAATGGGCATTCCTAAGACCTAAACGAAAACGATGCTCTACCGTAATTATGCACGAATAAGAATATACTAAACCAAAGGAAAATTCATTTCAAACTCTACTAATTTCTAGCACATTGTAGCACAATGAATCACCAAAAAAAAAGAAGTTTAAGGTAGCTAAAAGAATTATATATTTATTTTAATTAATTTTTTTAATCAATTTTAAATTGTAAACAAAATTATTATTATTATTATTATTATTATTATTATTATTATTTATCACATGACATATAATTAGTACAATTTAAATTTAACATGACATATTTTACGTAATTTAATTTAATTTATTTTTTAGTGTCTCTAAGCTTTTTTATTTTGTCCAAAAAAAAAGTTGACATATTAATTATTTATAATTGACTCAAAAATAAAAATAAATTAAATTACGTAAAATATTTCCTATTAAATTTAAATTTTACTAATTATATTTTATGTAATAAGTAAAAAAATAATAATAATAATTCTGTTTATAATTTAAAATTGATTGAAAAGAAATTTTTAATTAAAATAAATATATAATTGTTTTAGCTACCTTAAACTTCTTTTTTTTGTGTGCTAGAAATTAGTAGAGTTTGAAATGAATATTCTTTTGGTTTAGTATATTCTCATTCGTGCATAATTACGGCAGAGCATCGTTTTCGTTTAGGTCTTAGGAATGCACATTTGTAAGGCATAATAATAATAATAATAATAATAATAATAATAATAATAATAATAGTGCAATGGCTTCAGGGTGGGACAAGGGTGGGCACCAAACGTCGTGATAGCGTAGAGAACTCCAAAACCTGTCAAGTCTTCAAGCTCACGGTGAAATTAGCTTAGTGGTTAGCACCGACCAAATTAAAGAACTTTGATTATTATCTGATTGCGCAATAATATCCAAGAGAAACCAACCAAAGTGAGCAAGTAACAAATCTCCAAACCAAGTCAACAAGCCTCAATTACTTACAACTTTAAACATAAGTTTGTGCAAGAAACCATCCAGCGGTGCCATGTTGTACACGTGCTGTCCAATTTCCATGGTAAAAGATTAATAT
This sequence comes from Bruguiera gymnorhiza, assembly GCA_020883675.1. NCBI lineage: Eukaryota > Viridiplantae > Streptophyta > Magnoliopsida > Malpighiales > Rhizophoraceae > Bruguiera > Bruguiera gymnorhiza. The sequence goes on along the minus strand of JAIRCJ010000136.1, from coordinate 2,694,707 downwards.
TATTAATAAATTACGTGTAGAATAAGTTAACACAATTTATTTCAAATTTGACTCAATTATATTTATATTAATTGAAATAATCAATAAAAAATAAAAATAACTTAAATTATGAATAACTCTAACTTAAAATACCTCAAAATTAAACTAATTTGAACTTAAAATTTGAAAAAAAAAATTAAAATTTAATGTATTTAAATTTTAAATAACTCAAAATCTGCAACAAACCGTCCCGTCAACAGGGCTCCTTCCACCTCATTTGCCAATCTTGATGAACCATTCAAAAGATTTAACTTGAAACCCATCTTGTGAAAGTTCCGAAAGAAAAAAAAAAAAAAAAAACTTATCTTGTGCAACAAGTGGTACGATTTTCTTTGCTACAAATGATATATTGCTCATCGAAACGACAATTGGCGGAGCCCATTTCCTCAGTTGATATGACCATTCGTGCGTGTTTGAGCTCGATAAATTTAAAATCAAAATAATCTGAAATTCACAATAAATCGACATCAACGGGGCTCTGTCCAACCCACTTGCCGATCTAGATGAACCATTCCAAAGACTTAGCTTGAAACCCATCTGGCGCAAGACGTGGTGTGCTTTTATTTTCTGCAAATGATATATTGCTCATCGAAACGACAATTGGCGGAGCCCATTTCCTCAGTTGATATGACCATTCGTGTACTACCAGATTTATGATACACATCATCAGAAGCATGTGACATTGATATTGGTAAGAAGCCTGGCCTGCTTCCGAGTTTCACCTCTGGCTTAAAAAATGATCAGGGTCTCGTGGCCAATCACTACTTTACGTACCACTCATCTGTATTCAATGTCAAGGAAAACTAATTTGAATGCAACTACCAAATTTTTAAAATTGCGGACCAAATGGACCATGAAATAGCAAGATGGCAACTGATTTTTTTTTTTTTTTCTTTTGTAGGAGCACAAATCTTATTTTCAAACTTTAAGCTTTGAGGTCACTGTACAATATCTAGTGGTTTCGAGATAAACATTCTGAAAATTGAGTTAGTATACTCAATCTTGATGTGGCATCTGAAAGTAGAAGACTGGATCATTCGCAAAGGCAAGCGTGGCATTTCTATAAATTTGAGGCCCCTGCACAGTACTGCATTTCGCAATTATCACATTAAATCCCTAAATTGGTGACATATTACCACGCGAATACAATAATTGGCTTCTACTGATCCTTATTTGGACTCTGCCAATACTCATTTTCCCAGGCTTCCACTTGCTCAATTGATTTAGCTTTGTTATCCAGAAATTCTCGAAGGGCCTCAGGATCGTAGGGAGGCGGCATTGTGCAGGGAGCTGCATCAGTGGGAGACATCACCAGGGACTCCACCATGAACTTCTTGTGGGTGCCATTTCTGGGGCATGCCATTGTTTCTGAGCATAGCTCAACTGCTCCCGGAGGCACAGTTGGCTTGAATTTCAAGAGTTTTGCGTACGCATTTAGTAGATTAAACATGTAATCGTACACATAGTCCATGTTCATATCTTCTATTATGAATTTGCTTGCTGCCTTCCCTATGTCCTCTGCCTGTCGCGGCAAAACAAATTGTGATACAAAACAAATAATACGTGTTACAATCCCACCCATCATTGCACTGAGGTCAAATAAATATTCGAACAGAACCGAGTGGAGTTGAATGGAAATTGGTTCACATAGATAATAAGATAATTGCTGCTAATTTGTTATGTATGGACCAAAAAAAGAGAGAGAGAGAGAGAAGGGTGGGGGTTTAGAGAAAGGTATTTTTTTAACTAACCTCTTTTGTGTGATTGTTGGCCCACTCCACGGCAAATTTAAGAGAAGTGCACTTGGTATTTTCTCTGATCGGCCAATAGTGCTGCAATGGCACCATGCCTCTTATGTAGAAATCATAGAAATGAGGACTCACATACAAGGTCATGGAATCGCATGCCAGAATGTATTTCTCGCTCACTGACCATGCCCATCCTTCTACATAGATCTTATATCTGTAAATTGTTGAGAAGTGCACTTGTTATTCATTTTTGCAAACTGGAATAGAAATCAAATCTGTTTTGTGTTTTACTCTAGTTAGCAGAGTTAGCACGCCCCGCAAAATCCTGTAAAAGCATGAATTCTCCTTCCATTCTCATCCTACCTGTGGGTACATTGATCTCGAATATTTGATTGTTTGTACCCTTGTTTGGACTCTTCATCCCAGTCCTGAAATAAAATCAAATCGTAAAATTAAAGCTATCTCGGGACTAATGCGGCGATCCAAATCAGATATTTGACTGGATAAGACGACTTTGATATATCTTCACACCCCCAAAAGGCCAGCTTTTTGTGCATATATAATTTAATCGCACGTATGAAGACTCGCCCATCTCAATGTTTCTTCAGTAAAACTAGACCACCTTTGTGGTGATTCAGTGGTTTAGGAAATGCATTCGAATCATGACAACGTGTGCTCAAATTCTTGTTGGAATGGTTTGTAAGATTAAATATATGTGATTTTACATAATTTTAAAGATAACTAGTAGTTGTTAACAAATATTATAATATTTATTTTTTAAAAATAAATTTACATAACTTTAAAGATAATTAATAATTATTAATAAATATTATAATATTTATTTTTTTATAAGTTTAATCTAGTAATTCACTTTTTTTTAATGGGATTATGAAATATTATTTTTTTCTAATTATTGTAAAAAAAATAAAAAAGATATTGATTTATCAGATAAATTATATATTAGATAAACAAAAAAACAATAAAAAATTAATAATCCTTATGAAAAATAAAAAAAGTTCATTTTAGAAATATTTTTAAACCTCGTGATCTCAAACTTTTAAAATATAAATACAGTAAATATCATTTTTTAGTGGTAAAATTTAGATAAAAATATATTAATTTTTTTAACTTTTTAATTTATTCAATATATTTCATTTTTTATTGTGTATTTTAATTATATTTTGATTTATATACTTATATTTCAAAAATATCTGTAATTGATATTTAAATTGTTTAAAAAAATATAATAGAATATGTATTAATTTATTTAAAAAATATAATAAAGGAGTGATTAATTATAATTATTAAGTTAGTAAACAACTTAATTTTATATAAGTTAATATATATATATATATATATATATACACTTAAATAGTAATTATTTTTATATTTTAACTGTAAAATAAAAAATTTAAGCGAATAAAAACTTTATTTTTAATATAAGTCAATATTATTTTTCACTTAGTAAATACTTGTTAATAAAATATAAAAATATAAGAATATCATAATAAATAAATAAATAAACACTTTGTGAATCATCACACCTTTAATATATAGTATAGATATTTACAGAAATATTACCTGAATGTATAGACGAGTGTTCCAGTCATCCTTGTCAGTGACATTGCACTTGAGAAGGTCTTGCCTTATGGGAGACACGTTTGGGTTGCCCCTCCAGTAAGCAAAGGGCACCCTGTCCTTCCATTCGGTCCTCTTGTTTCCTTCCTTTACGTCCTCCAACACATTTTTCCATGGCCTCATATTGATCTCTGCCCTACCACATCAGAGTCAAACACGTTGGTTGGTCCATTTAATTCTTCATTTCAAGTACCAATTACATTTTTTTTTTGTTTATTTGGTTCATGAATTTTATCATCTCTATTTTGTATCGAGCATGAACTTGATTTTCTGATACCAATGAATTTCGATTTAATAATATAGAATTGCCTTAAGAACTGAAATTCTCAAGTTCTTGGAACTAATAGATACAAAAAAAAAAAAAAGGTTATATGAGAAAGAAATTATATCATAAATCTATGAAATTCCTAAGCTAAGAGAACCTTTCATGTGGATAAGCTAGAAATAAACGATAATCATTTTACCACAAAATTATAATGGAAAATTTAAAAAAAAATAAAAAAAGAAAAAAAAAAAACAAGTAAAAGTAAAATAGTTAAAATAAAGTCACTACCAGCCCCAGAACGACCAGTCGGGGAACACGATATCCAAGCTCCAGGGATCCGAGCAGTACCGAAACAACGGTGGTGGGCCCGAATTTGGGCCCCGAAAGTCCTCCGATCGGATGACTGGCCTATCATCACAGTCAAACATCAGATCCAAATCAGGCAACCTCCCTGGGTGCCACCTTAGAAGCTGGACTATACCCCACAAAGTGAACTCCGCTCGAGTTTGTATGGACGGCCTGTAATTCTCCACATAGGCCTTCCCGTCCACGATCACAAGCCTAAAGTGGGCCGTCCTGCGAGCCCGTTCGATCATTTCGCTGGTGATTCCCGTCTCCCTCCAGTGCCGTAGATCTTCGTGGATCCATCTGAAGTACGACGGACATGTCACATTTGATGGGTGCCCAGTAGTGCCAGGTTCTTGAGGGTTCTCTTTTCTTGGGTCAATCGTAGGACATGTTTGTGTCATGTTTTCTGCGGTGCACTGGAGTGGGAATTGTGGTCTCGTTATGGGCTTTTTTGTGGTTCTTGAAGAAACACCTCTGTATGCAGACTGCAGAAAATGCACGCAATAGAACCATTAGCTCCTATGCACTTACAATATAAATATAAGTAAGGGTTTTGCAGGACTTACAGCGTCAAACTCGCGCACAAAAAGTAAGGCGCCAACGAAGAGGAAGGAAAAGAAGACGATCAAAGGAGTTGTTACATCCTTCTTTTTTAATGGCCGAGTAGGAATCCTGGAGAAAGGTCTGTGAAGCCTTGAGATAGAGATAGTCTGAGGATATTTCTCTTCGTCTTCCTTCATGGTTTATACACGCACAGCCCTTCCTTTTTTCCTTGGAAATCTCTGTACTTACCATTCAACTTCAGCTCACTTCTGTGATAAATATTCTCTCTGCTGGTCAAGCTACATAATTTGGAATTTCTTTAACGATACGCTTGTGGGATAAATAGATTAACATATGTCAGTGGACTTTCTAGCCCTTAACACCAGGCGAGTCGCCTGAATTCACATATAAAACGAAGAAATGAAGTGCATATCTACGCGACTCATTATTTCATATATATATATATATATATATATATATCAGTGTAAAACAGGCGCGTTCCTTAAGGACAATTTACGTTTCAACCCCGCGGATTGATCCTTGCGCTTGAAGATACCATCCCTAATGGGGTTCCGTTAGGATGGTCAAGAACCTATAATGGTACAATGTCAACTACCAGATGGTGGGGTAGGTTTAAGTTGTAGAGCTGGAATGGAGGATTTCATTCCATAAAGGTCGAGGATAATCTTATTCCAATTAATTTTATTTAGATAAAAGAAGTCAGGCCTAACCATACAATTAAATGGCAGTTGTGTTATATTATGCTAGGCCGTATACTACTACTACATGCTAAGTACTAGATGCGCCGAAACTGGAATTGAATTCTTATCTACCTTCTTTTTTTTTTCCGGCTTTCCCAATTTATTTTCGCCGCAGAGTATATAGAGTTAAAATTTTGCATTCCACATTCGATATAGTAAATGTAAGCATTTTTCGTGATAAGGATAATTCTTATAAACCTCCAATGAAACCCCAGGTTAGTTCATTAATACTAGGCACACTTCTCCTCGATATTAAATTGCACCTCTCTAGAACAGACACATTACTCTCTAAACTCCACATATGTATCTTATCTAAACAAATTTTTTTGACTATGTGATAATATTTAAACCTTGCCATAACATTTTAAAAGTAGACATTAATTATTTACTTATTCCTTAACTACAATTCCATCATATCCTCGCTAACTTGCCCATCAAAATGCTAACACCGAATCCTTGCATGACACCCCTCAGCCTCCTCTTGTCTTGTAAGTCACATATTTGTTTTGGTTTCAATATTAGTACTAAGGTCCTCCTCAACCCAGCTCCAACTAGATCTTTGCACGATCAATTCGAATGGCCAACATGTTGGGGGGGACCTTGGGGTTGGGACTTGGGGGTTGGTATTATCCATGAAATTAATCAACCAATTTAAACAGTCCATCGTTCCGCAATTTTCTTGTTTTTCCGAATTTGATCGTCCTTACTGTGGTCATGCTATAAGTAGCTTCCGAGCCGCGCTTTGCCCAGTCAATAATTCTGCTTTCTGTTTGGTCTACTAGGCATGAGAGTACTGGGAAGAAATTCAGGTTCAGATATCCAATATAAAACATGGCTAACACTGCCTTCAACAAACAACAAAGATAAAGAAAAAAGTCTAGTTTGTTGCAGATTCACGTGGTAAACCCCCAGCAAGTAACGTCCTCCGCTTACAGAAGCCGCAATCACTAGAGACCAGGAAAGTTCAGTGTTGTTCTCAAATAATTTTTAAAATACGAATAAAGCTAGAGTTGGGCCACAATAGTTGCGTCGTGAAGCTTAAAAGTTTTGATAGCCGGAGATTAAAACGCTTCAAAGAGATACTTACATAGGGTGAGATAATCTCGTGGGTGTTTTGCTCTCTGACGCACATATGAAGCATCGCTGTGGTTGACATCGGTTTCTGGACAGGAGCTTTCTTTCATTTTATTGGTAACAATCATACGAAGCAATTTTCTAGAAGTGAAAACAAAAGAAGAAACGTAAGTACGCCGCGGTAACCAACGCAGGGCCAAGGCCTTCTTAAACAGCGCAATTCATCCCATTGTTTATGGTGGATTTCGACATAACCCAATGCAGAAAATTTCCCAATTTGTACTAATGGATGTGGATATGGAACGAATCCGCCCAGTACTACAATTTCATAAACGCTCCTGTTACAAGAGGGGCTCACACTTTGAAAGCATTACAGTTTCATAATTTATTTCAACTAATTGGTCAAATAATCAAAACCATGTCGCGTTGGAATCATCCCACTAGTCATGTGAGTCAAAATACATTACGAGACGAGGGGTCCACCTCGTAGTCCCTTCCAATTTCAATGCAACCAGAATTGCTAAACGACGGGACAACGCAATGCAGCTGACAAGCTTGCATTGTTCTTTTGGGTTCGTGGACTGGAAAAGTCAATGCGTTCTAGCTTGCTTTTGGGCCAACGATATTGGGCCAGCCCCGACAAACACTAAGTAGAGCCCAGGACACCCACGAATCAGCTCCTGAAACTTCTAATGATAGGACTTGCTCAGAAAACAATGAGCAAAGAAGAGAAAGGGAGACTGATCACAAGGGAAGTGCACTGAAAGTTTAACGGCATGTACTTACCTCAAGGAGAAGGCCTCCAAGTCCAATGGCTTCGACGGCCAATTGTTAAAAGGTTGTCTTCCTTTAAAAATTTTTGAAGCTAAGTTGTATGCCTTGGCGTTATCCTACAAAGAAAGTCAAGACGGATAAATGCTAATAACAAGTGCTTGTAGCACCTGCAAAGCAACCTTTTCATTCAACTTGCGACAGAATGTAACAAAAGTCAATGCCAGGAAATTTACCTTGAGCTCTCGATAAGGAATATGCTGAATCATACTTTCATCATGCACATTACACCTTAGTCTCAAGAAAATATCCAGCATTCGCTTCCTAGAAGGAAAATTGACCAAAAAATACAAAAAAAAAAGTTTCATTTGACCATAATAATAGAGTTAATTACAACAGGAAAGACGCCTCCCTAGAGGTGAAATTTCCTTGAGCAAACTTGTCACCTTACTTGCATAGAAATGATTCGGTAGACGGAGAGAGTGCCCTTTTAGAAGAGGTGCCTTGCTTTCTTCCTGTGGTCCCAAGGACAACTTCGTGCAACCCAGACTTATTCCAACAAATGGAATACCTATTGGATAAAATCAAAGGGCATCAGTGTTACAAGCAAACAATAATAAGATAATTTGCACAATAAACAGAAAAGTTTCAAGGAAAATACCCGCATGTTAAAGTGGCAAGCGGAGTATCAGCTAGTTGAAACTCCCTAGGTGGAAGAGGGGCTGCATAAAACAGTGGCTACAAGTGGCATAACAATGACTCAATGAGTGTCACAAGCCTCCTTACCATCTGTAATTACTTAAGATACCATGCATTCACAGACCTTATTTACTTCAAAGGGACCCATTAGTTCATACGACAATGGTGATATCCGGTCATACAAAGATCTTTTTAAGCAATCCTTGAAGGGAAAACTTTCAGCAGTTCCAATAGATTGTCCAACAGTAATAGAAGAGATGTATACAGGTAAAAGAAAGTAGGAAAGCAAAGCTCCTGGATGAAGAGAAACAGAGAACTTGTCACTTTCCAAATCCTAGCCATTCATACTAAATTAACAACTATAAACAGGAATTTGATGAACACAATGAAAATGGGAAATCATAATTGATGTAAACATTTGACATGATAATAGAAGTGCAATCAAAATAGTAAGTGGGCACATGAAGTTCAAAACCCAGACCATAAACATTACAGATTGAGCAAAAGTATAAAGGTAATAATGAATGCATTATGGCCTTCGTTGAGAGCAGGGACTCATGTTCAGAAACTAGTTTGCCTATTAGCATGCGTGGGCTTGGAAAAAGGAAGATCAGTGAACCTTGAACTCCGAGAACATTCCAACGAGCTATCTTGTCTGAGCAGCTGACTGATAATGTTGTATCACCACGACCAGGCTTCCTCTGAACTGTGCCACTGGATTTTATGCCATTGGCTGAAAATAGAACCACGTACAAATTAATTGCTTGATTTAAGCAACACTTGTGTCTAAGCAATGAGACTTCTTTTTTGTTCAAATAGAATACAGATGAAAAAATTGGCTATAAAGAATTTGCATTACTAGAATGAAGGAAGAGCTTCATAATGAATATATCTAACCCGGACAAAGTGATGATTAGACCATCAAAATTATAGGAAATAGCTGCCAGATGGATCGAGATCACAGTGAAATTGAACAGATAATATGAGCAGACAACAGCAATTTGAGAGAAGAAATAATATTGTTACACAACAGAATTGGTACACTTCTTCGCATAATGAAAGAAAGATGCACCAGATGCCTCGTGAGGCATAGTGTTTGATGTAGACCTTACTAGTTACAACTATAATTACTCCAAAGAAACATATTTGAATCATGATGGCAAAAAATGTATTAAAACTTCAAATGTCCAAGGAACACAATTTGTAAGAAGCAGTATGCAAGAATCACATAAAAAAAAAAATACAAGTAAACTAACAACAAGAGAAAGAGGAAGCAACGTTATTAATAGAGTCGAGAAAAAGGTGAAGTCAAAACCCATTTAACATCTTGAGTCCCTTGAATTTCTTTTGAAACATCCACAAACTCAACAACAGAAGTTGAACCAATAAGCTTGCCTGTAGTTGATGGTGCTTCTTCTTCCCTGATGAAGATGTTTCTTATAGGAATCAATGGTGAACTGACAGAAGCATCCCCACCTACAGGAAGTAAACCAAGTCAACAAACACGTTTGGGCCTGAAGAAACCTTATAAAACTCTAATAAGTGCAGAAAACCGAGGATTCTTTGAACAGAGGAAAATAGCAGGACCAAGAATTACACGGCAACTGAGATATGTAGAAGTGCAACTGCCAGCCCTCCCTTAGTTTGAATTTCCCTTGGCAAGAACTATCTGTGTTCAAACGAAAAGGACATTCTGCGGCATCATCACCATCACTTCGCAACCGTTTGCTTACACTTAAAGTAGCATTTCTGCACTGCTCGAGATCTCCGGTAAGCCTATGAATCTCTGTATAGAAGAACCTAGTTTGATTTCAAACACAAGCATACAGGCAAATAAAAGCTCATTCAACTTCAAGACTAACTAAATTATTGAGAAAACAGTATCGCAGGAACAACTTGAAACAAACTGAGTATCAATTAAGCACACCTCATCAACGCTCTTCGCGCTATAATCTCCGCGTGCGAATCATTAACAACGTCGCCGCGCGCGCTCAGCAGCGAACGTCCAATGCATTTCGTTCCCGTCCCCAACGCCACAACTTCCAAATCTATATTCATTCAAATTACGTATTTAAAACATTTCACATTCAACAAACTCCGGCAACTAAAATAATTTTAAAAAAGAAAAGAATATTATAAAAATTAGGGTTTTAGGAAAGGAAAAGGAAACACAGGGCAGAGGTGGACCTTGAGAAGGGGAGGAGATGAGGAATGCGGCCAAGACGGTGACCTCACGGCCCTGAGGCTTTCCTTTCTTAGGGAGGGAATTGTAGAGAGATATCACCTTCTCCGATGCCTTCTCTCCCCATCCTGCCTCCGATGAACTCGTAACGCGAGATTCCATTCTACTCGGTTTCCTTCGACGTTAGAGAGTGAACTTTTGTCAGCTTAAACCCTTGAGAAGCGTAATACTAACTCCGCGATTTTTGGAATCCTGATGATGGCCGTTGGGTGGCAGAGTATCAACCGCTCACCGGCATATCGGGAAGTAAATATGCGGCGGCGGTGGCGGCGTCGACGCCTGGGTTTAATCAAAATCATTTCCTTAAAAACAGACAAAATTGATAAACACGGAACGGCAACGTTTTAGGCCTCGACGGCTGATTCTCAATGTGCTTATTACCGCGTATGCATTTTCTTTTTTCTTTTTTTTTTTGGCAATAAAGCAAAAAATCAATCAACTTAGCGACGGGAAAGCTTCTTGACGACTTTTAATTGATTTATCTTATTTAATATGTTAGATGCCTTCTCTATGTTTCTAAATAATATTAAATTTTCATTATGTAGTAATTACGATTTTGAAAGTGCAACATGGGAACTAGAATTTATTTTATTTGCACTTATATAGCATAAATAAAAGCATTAGATAATTAGATTTGTAGAGGCTCCTTGTCATGTATTAAAAAAAAGTTAAAAATAAAAATTTCCACAAAATGCATATATCTTAAATTATATACTCAATTCTAATAATTCAAATTATTGTTAGTTTTCTAATAAATAACTATAATAAAATCGTTATTCACCGCAACTCAAAAAAGAAATAATAATAATAATAATAATTTCACAAAGATTCGCCGGGTGGTAATTAAAAACAGTGTTTAGGTGGTGGGACCGTGACAAAGTTCCTCGCCGCGTTTCTTGATATGTGTGGGCCCAGCCGAAACGGAAAACCCAACCGAGAACAGTTCGAATTATTCATATGTCCTACGTCGTCGTTTCAGACATGCCGACATGCGTCCCCCCTCCCCCCCGGGGTACGTGGCTCTCTCTTTATCCGCGTTACCTGGTCAATCTGTCGGCAACGAGACAATTACAGCGTGCAACGGTACGCGGTCTATACTCACCGTTCGATCGTCCGCAGTAATTAAAGATGACAAATTATTGGCTAGCTATTTAAAAGGGGCGGGACCACAGGGAACAAAACGTCATTTACTACCGAGCTGGAGGCCAAGTCGAAGAAGTGTAAATTCCCTCTGGATTCGAGAAGACAGAGTGTGAGTATGGCAGAGGAGCCAGTGAAGAAGGTGGAAGCTGAAGCCCCCGTGGCGCCTCCTCCGAAAACGGCGGTGGAATCTAAGAAGAGTGTAGGAAAGGAGAAAGTGGTGGTTCCACCAACTCCAGAGGAATCCAAAGCTCTTGCTGTAGTGGAGAGTAAAGCTCTTTCTTTCTCCTCTAAAATTTTGCTGCTGTTTTCTTTTATTATTATTATTATTTTATTTTATTTTATTATTATTTAATTTTTTTGTGTTGTGTTACATGTAAGAAATTCACCGAACCGTTGAATTTTCATTGGATTTGGTGGATGGATGGCATTTTCGGCCAAGAATCTCTGTGTTCCTCTGTTTTTCTCATGAACAAAAGAGCAGAGGATGAGATGAACTGTTTCTAATATATTTCTCTTTTTAGTAACGTTTTTGCCCATCTCTTCTTCTTCTTCTTCATTAGATTCAAGGGGGGCTATTGTTATCTTAGTTTCTGTGTAGTGGTTGTGCTGGCTACTATTGTTTATTTATTTGCATATATGTATATATTTAGAGTTTGTCCCCATACAGCATAATGCGGTTACAGTGGAATTTATTTCTTTATTGTCCCCAACCAATTCAATCAAACTTGAAAGCATACAGGGATGGCTACTTTAGCGACACCAAAGTCACCACCTATCACGCAATTCAAAATTCCGCATTTCCCGTCTGTTCCTTTTCTGTTTCGGTATGCCTAGAAACAGGCAAAAGCAAAAGTAATAATGTGACAGTTCTTGGTAAAGAAATGATCCCGTCCCATTGCTTTGCAGTTTTCCTCCGTGCACTGTAAAGGGGTTGTGTATTCTATTACTGTACTGGTGGACAGAACTAAAGGAATCTCATTGTAAACTAAAATTGAGCCCTGCCGAGTATCCAAATAAAATAAGGCCTTCAAGTTCAAACTGAAGCTTCTTCTAATTTTCCCACTTGAATCACCTCCTTGACAAGGTGATCGGATGATTATTTTGATTTATTTTTGGGCTGCTTCATGAGTTTGTCGCCTTTCACAGAGGCACCCGAACCTGCTCCGAAGAAGATTTCAGGGGGATCACTTGACAGAGGTAAGTATTTTACGCTTTTTGTCAGGTCTCATTTCCCACTTTCAATTGGGTGGTAGCTAAGCTGGGGAAAAAGATACGAAAGAATTGAATCCGCTTATTCTTCTTTTATTTGAGATGGTTGGCCTAAATCAGTCCATTTGCAATTTTCATTCTGCTGACAAATTATTCTGAGTTTGAAAATCTACGAACGTTACATTAATTGCACAATCCTCAAATCAACAAGTTTATTTATGTTGCGGACAAAATGAGATATCTGTGATTCAGTCATTACCTCCATCCCAAGTTCCCACAGAGTTAATAATGGGGAAATTCATTTGACCTATGTTTTCCTCAAAAGGAATAACCTATGGCTCCATTTTATGATTTCCAGATATTGCTCTGGCAGAGGTTGAAAAGGAGAAGAAAAATTCCTTCATCAAGGCATGGGAAGAAAGCGAGAAATCCAAAGCAGAAAACAAGTAAGGCACTCTCTGGTACTGCAAAATATACTTGCACCTGACTATTATAAAGATACCAACTTGTTATTGAGCAAGTATTGAGGAATTTGTCAGTATGGTGATACCTGGAGGGACAGTGTAACTTCATTGCTCTCACAGTTGATCCTTGAGGAATTTGATTGTGGAGATCTCAGCTACCATGCTCAAACTGTTTGACAGGGCTCAGAAAAAGCTCTCTGCTGTTGCTGCATGGGAGAATAGCAAGAAGGCGGCTTTGGAAGCCAAACTGAGAAGTCTTGAGGTGCAAACCCATGGGGCTGTTGATTCTTCTTGCACTTTTTAAATTGTTTCGGATTTATTCATGATTTTCCACCTCTTCAGTACTCTCTTACTATTTATACTCCCTAGAATTCAGGGAATTTTCGTTACTAATAGAATAAAAAATCGGCAGGAAAAAATAGAGCAGACTAAGGCTGAATATGCAGAGAAGACAAAAAACGAGAAGGCATCGATCCACAAATTAGCTGAAGAAAAGAGGGCAATTGTTGAAGCTGGACGCCGAGAAGAAATCCTGAAGACAGAGGAGACGGCTGCAAACTTCCGTGCTACCGGTCACACTCCAAAGAAGTACATTGGCTGCTTCTAGGATTGCAGTCCCGGTATGAGAGCAGTAAATGGATCACTAGTTTTTCTCTCCGTGGTTTCATTGTATGCATCCCCTTGTTTCCACCACCTGTATCCTTTTTGAATTTTGTATTTTCTCAGTGGAGAGGCGATTCTCAATATGTTTGTGTTTCCTAGTGTGGATGTATGGTAACGAGATATTTGACATATGAAGAATAAGTATGCTTTTGACGATTTACAAAATTGTTTTCTGTTGCTTACATGCTACTTTTATTTTCTTAGCAAGCTGAAATACTAATTATGAAAAGCAATTGATCAGATATTGTCAAGACTAATAACTGGTTAGCAGCCCAATTAATGCCTTCTGTTTGTGGTTTGGATTGCCCAAAATGAAAGAGACGAGGCATTAGAATGAACAAATGGCATTGTCCCATGGAAGCAATCTGAGTACCATACCATATTCGCAAATTTAATTGGAAATATTAGGTTGAAAAGAATGCATTATATCCTATACACATAATTAGCAATGTTTCCGTGGCTACAACACTACGAAATAGGGACGCTGATGCCACTAACCGTGCTAAGCATTGAAACACTAGCCAAAATAATTATCTTCGTAGTTCCAGCGTTCCTTAAGCCTCTCTTCTATATTAGCTTAACTGCTTATAACACCTAAAAGAGCAGGTCAGAAATTCAAGCAAAAGAAGCCGCAAAATACAATATGCTTTCCTGAAAGATTCACAGGGGGCAGATAAGCGAGGCTTTAGTTGACATGGTAGAAGGGGCATAATCATCTGTGTTTTCTTCCAAGAAGCTCATGTCATTGTTGATGGGGAAATCCAGCAGTAGTTGTAGTGCATTGTCTGATGAATCCTCTAACCCAGTAGAGCTTGATGAATCAGATCCCGCCATCACATCTTCAGCATACGATTTGCAGCTTTTGCACTCCTCGTCTGTTTGATCGCTTGCTGCAGCAAAGGATCCTGCTAAGTTATGGCCAATTTCTGCAATGAGAGCTGAAACTGATCCACCTTTGGCGGATGAAGATGCCTGAGAGACTGGACTTTGGCATGATACTTTAGTGTCCTGATTAAACCCACGAAACGCTTCTCCAATTTCCGAGTTCCACATGCGCAGAAAATAATCAGAGTCGGTTTTTCCAGGAGATGATGGATGGAAAAGAGAGGTCTCTCTTGAAAGTCTTGCTTCAGCTTCAAGCCTGGCACTCTCCCATTGCGCCATGTGACGAGTAGTGGGGGATGCAGGTGATTTCATGGCTGTTCCACAAGAGACCAAGGCCTTATGAGTTTGCGGGTCAAGTCGCATGCAGAGAAGGCGCTTTTTCAGATGGGTGTTCCACAAGTTTTTGATCTCATTATCCGTTCTCCCTGGTAGTTGTGCAGCAATGGCTGCCCACCTGAAAATCATGGATGCAACTTCGTCAGATACTATCAAGCTGGCACCATCACACAACTTTAAACAATCTTCCGCAATGTCTATTCAAAAATAAATTAAATGTCTGATAGACATCCTCAGATTTCAGAGAAACAAAGGCGATAAGCCAATAATTACCTGTTTCCGAGAATGCCGTGGAGTTGAATGACAAGTCTCTCTTCCTCAACGGTAAAAGGACCCCGTTTGATATCTGGCCTAAGATAGTTCGTCCACCTGAGCCTGCAACTCTTTCCACAGCGAAGAAGGCCTGTGAAAAAGAAAATTAGATAACATTACTATTACAGCTGACTTGTTATACGCTAATGGATAAGTTTCTGACAGCAGCACATAAGCAGCACTTCTCCAGGTCGCCCACAAAAACCACAGCAAAATATATGCCCCTTTCACAGGCCATTCCAACAATTTAAGAATCTTAAAAGCGATTGTCTCCTTTTAGAAAGTGCAAATTTCCATACTAAACAGGGGCTAATTTTTGCTAGAACGAATTGTAAACTTATAATGGAGACAGCTATACCATGTTGATGTTACCACATATGAACAAAAAGTTTCAAACGTGAATCTTAACTATCAGAAAATCACAAAATCAGCAATTTTTGCACATATTTAGATGCCAGCCATCCTAGAACCCGCAACACATTATAAATCTGGCTTTTGAGGCACACAAATAAACCAAGAGACGCATACATTACAGGCTAGATAGGATTCGAGCTTAAACGAGTTTAAGCACTCAAATCACAATTCAAGTCCAACCAATCCAACTCTTGGTCTCGGTCCTCAAGTTCCAGCACCCGCAATTGGCTCTATACCCACGAAGCCAAGCCATTGTTACACAGAAAGAACGAAAAAAATATATTGAACACGCTGTCAGCAATTTTATCTCCATAATGAAAGCAAGTGCTGTTTTGTCTCTTTTAGCTTATATTTCCACAAACAATAGCACCCGCCCAGACAGGTTAACATAAATGGACCTGCGAGCTTAGGGAGAGAGCGCCAGCTTCCATGACCATGCTCGTTGATGTAAGCCACAAGAACCTCGTCCTCTTCAGGTGTCCACGGCCCTTTCTTCAATCCCTTCTTATCACAACACGGCGTCCTTCCCATCTCTCTCTCTCTTTTTTTCGTTGTTTTTGCAACTTCTTACACAACGTATATTGAAACAACTGCTAAAAACACAACCACCCAAGCACACCTCTTTACCATGAAAAAAGAGTCACATTAAAAAGCAGGAGTCTTTCAAGAAGCACAGACACTTGTTCAAAGAGAAGCCTTTAAAGAAGCGTGTGTGACACCGTGACAAGACCATGTAACCATGAAGGAGGGGAGAGACTTAAATGCCGGTAATATCTTTTCTGGGGAAATCGAAAGTGGGGCAATCTGATTTATAACGTCTTATAGGGGAAAGAATAAAAAAAGAAAAAGGACGATCAGCGAGTTTCAAGCTGGCATGGCAATAAATATGCGTATAAACAAGTGTAAACATCTAAGCAAGTATAATTCAGGCATTGAGAAGTTAAACAATCATCGTCATTGAGAGCGAAAAGCTTCGTACAAACAGTGAGAATAGTTAATGGCGTTTTCCTGTTTTGACGTTTCTCGTTTCAAAGAAGTAATAAGAGAGAGACAATGCAGCGAAGATGAAAGTGAAAGCATTAATGGCGGATTCCATTACACTCGACAGATTACAAAAATTAGAGAAATTTTTGGGACAAAGAGATAGTAAATACAAAAAAACCTAGGAACACACACTGTATGTAGATTATTTATGGAAAAACAAAATGAAAATAAAATAGCTATTAATTTATTATAAATACTAGTTATAATTAATTATCATGTACAAAAATATATTAATTAGAATAAATTTATATTTATTTTGTACCAATGTTGAATATCTCTTTAATAGAATTCTAGTAAATAATGCTTGACAATGACCTACACTGTATGGAGACCCCATGAAATAATTCACCTTCTTTAATGCAACTGGGCAAAAACCCACTTGCTTTCCTAGCAAGTTAGCTCACTCCTGTTCTCAGTTTCTCATTACCCGGTCTCTGCCTGGGTAAACGAGACAAGGAAATGGAAAAGGGATCGGATAACAGAGAAGAGCAGGGTTCCAATCTGTGCATGAGATTGTGGTCAACGAGGGCTCTAGTTAATATGTTTGGTTGTTGTTAAAGAGCAGAGGCAGGCAAGGGTCAAAGAAATCCCAGACATGAATAATGGCAAACCAAGTCCGGTCAAATCCCATAAACGCAATCAACAAAATAGTCCCGATAAAATACAAAGATAGATATGCCCTGTGCGGTTGATGACTCGCTGATTTCAAAAAGGCAAGTATTTATAGCCATCTTCTACAATTTGCGTACAGACACACAGACTCGCATGTGAAAGTTGATTTGCTTGTCGATTTGACGTGCCTTTGTCCTTTTCTGATCCCACGTCAAATTCTTTGTTGATGGTGTTGGAGACTACACAATTAATGTTTCTAAATCCATATCTTGACGATGGTTCTTAGTTCCCACGACCATCTCTGAGAGGATTACTCTCCTAAGAATTGCAAGTTACCTCCTTACAACTTGAAAATAATAAAGATCAGTCAGTTACGCAGATCATTATCCAATTGGTTTGGTCGGCCTTAAAATCTGGCACAATATTCAAACACGGGCACGAGGGTTGCAAGAGGGTTCAGGGTTATATAAACCCAAACTCATAATCTTCCCGTAATGCCCTTGTTTTTTATTTTTTTTCGTAGGTACCTGTACCCTGCAGAATACGAAAGTCTTTTGGTCTCAAGTATCGCTGATTCATTTAAGATGCCGCCGACTTTTGTGTACTATGAGAGTAGTTGTGGCTGCATTTAATAGACTGTACACCAGGCCAGCTGCGCCAACACACCATTGCCCACAAAACTCCCACCACAAGAAAGCTAACAAATAAGTTACCACAGCCAATCTACTCTAAGTATGTACGAACAGACCCGCCTGACAGTAGTAGCATATCTCAAACTGTTGAACACGGGGGGACCACGCAGTAATTTATTTCGAACGCTTCCCGCTTCTACTTATGGTTTTTCAGGCCGACACTCCACCCCTTAAGACGCCTAATAACAATGCCGAGATTACGCAGCCCTGTTTCACTGCACTCCCGTGAGCCAATGCGTGTTAATAAACATGACAACCCTCGCGAGAGTTCAGGAATAAATAGAGGCTCCCGGATAAAGACTTGTGCAGTACCGCCCTTTGGTTACGCCATGAAGAGCGAGTCAGAAAATACTTACCTTTGCTTTTTAGAGTCCAGCAGTAGTTACCCTTCCCAATGTAAAAATTTGAGACTGGCACAACTCGAAAGAACCAGTGAGCTAAAATCCTAGTGAAATCAATCGGCGGGAAATTTTGAGGACGTAAACTTAGCTGGAGGACGATGCCATTTTCTTTTGAGGGCGTTGGAGGAATGTGTAGAAGCGCCAGATTTGGACACACGACAATTATGAAGTGGGATGCGAGAAAAAAAAAAAAAAACCACGAAAGCATTCCCTAACACACAAGAACAATGCAATTTTTGACAAAAAATAAGAAAAAATCAACAAATAAGGATAAGAGAATCAGAAGAGAAAGAGTCAAAGCTGACGACGATGCCTTTATTGTTGCCACAGAAGACGACGTACAGAGAGGAGACAAGCGAGTTTGAGGGGAGGGAGTTTGGCAATCTCCCTCTCTATCCGTGAAAGGACAGAGCCTTCAATCCAACGGCGATAAAACTAAGCGACGACATGTCAGTTAAGAAAATCCAAACGCAACAAGGAACTGACCCAGAAACTATCTGGGACTTATCTTCAAGGCCTACGCCTATAAATTTGTTTGTTAATGTCTAAGGCTGCGAAGACCTGGAAACCAACAAAAAGCATATGCCATGGTTAAACGCATACACAGCAAATCATAGACAGTCTTCCACAAACAATACTTAGTTCTTAGACTCCGGAGATGGAGAGTGAATGGTGCCATCTTTCTTCAATCCCTATTCAACCAAAGAACAAAAATATTATTATTATTATTATTATTATTATTATTATTATTATTATTATTATTATTACATCTTTAAGATTTTGCCTGTGTGTTATAAAAGGGAAGAAAATAAAAATTACACACACACACACACACACACACACACACACACACATAGAGATAAAGAGTAGGGAAACTAAGGTTTTTCACAGGCACGAAAACAAATAATGGGAGTTCAAAACTTCAGATGGCGTGAAATTTAATTAACTGGAAATTTAATCTTTTAATTATTGGTAGAACGGCTAGAACCAGAGACTATAGAGCATTCCATACACAGCTTTTACAAAAATGGAATAGCAAGCCTTTGTCATTTTTCTGCTTTTAACCATCAATTCACTCCATACTTGATGATCAGCTGATCTAGCTGTGGTACCGATAGTGTATTATCAGAACAAAGTAAAGTCGTCAATAGTTTCTGTTTTCCTTTGGTCATAATCTCTCTTAATAGCTCTCCAATTTCAATGGCTTTTTTTAAATCCTAAATCCTAAGACCTAAAATGAACACAAGAGAAAGATTGTAACAGGAGTCTAATTTCAACGTGATTCCAAATTTTCTGAATAGAAAATGTTAGCACTTCTTCTCAACACTGGAAAAAAATTCTTAAGAAAAGCATTAGAGATGAAACCATACTGGTGCTTATTCAAACAAAGATATAATGACATGCAGGGTCCATTTTAAACCCAATTCAATTGTTTGTCCCCAGCTATCTTAAGCACACAACCATGAAACATAGACATTTAATAAAATCCTGCAGGCCTAAAGATACGTTACTAATCTCCCATATCCACAATGGAGCAACTTAGATGTCCATTTCTGAAATGTAGATCGCACAAAAAGTAATATTCAGTAGACACAAAGATAATGTATAAAGTATCTTAGGAGCCATATAAACAAAGAAAATATGCAAAGCAGGCATTCCACAAAAACTACTCACCAGAGCTACCTGGTTTTGCCACTCACTATTCTCATGTGCAGGGCAAATATACTATGAGTTACCGGCAATATATTGCCTGATCAATATGCGGAGGAATTTGCTTAATTTCAGTTCCAAGTTCTTGCTCTATCCTATACCTGGAAGATTAGGATTATATAAATTAAGAGCATTGAATGCTGTAAAGCTGAAAAAGAAAGCAAGGGAATGAAAAATCTCACAAATTAAAGCGGTCCTCATAGGTGATCAAATTAACAGCTAGACCAAGATGACCAAATCTTCCTGATCGACCAACCTACAGAAAAACAAAAAACCATAAGGATGGAATGCATAGATGACACCAAAAAGCTATCCAATTGGACATACCCTGTGAAGATATGTTTCAGAGTTCTTTGGGAAGTCAAAGTTAATTACAACATTCACTGCTTGGATGTCTATACCCCTCGTAAACAGATCTGCACAAGCATTTTTCAGCAGTAAGCATTATATGGCATATATAACAACCATTCCCAAAAAGAGGGGAAAAATCCTCACACCATTACAAAAAATATATGGCACTAAAACAAACATGGTTAACCAGAAATGTAAACCACATCCAAATAACATGCATTTTTATAGCAACTACAGGTAAAGTTTTGAAATCCAGCATCCTCCAAATGCCCTTCAAAAAGAAACACATCCCTTTAAAAAGTAAAAAAAATAAATAAAATAAAAAAAGAAAGAAAGCGACATATCCAATTGTCTTCATCATTATAAGCCTCCTCCCCACCCCAGAGACAAAAGCGGAAAAACCAATAATTACAGTTGGAGATACAACAGCTTGGGTAGTTATTACAAAAAGTGTGTTTCACTACCATGTTGTGGAGTTTAGGGAAAGATCAAATGTATGCAATTTTGTTTTTACAAAGAGGCTCTTTCTGTGATTCAACCTTTGATCTCTAAGTCAACATGAAGTCACATTAGACAACTCCTTGAAAAACTAACCATACAGAATACTAAAAAATATTTTGACCAAGTAATAACTACAAAAACTATCAATATAGAAACTTGGAGAGAACCATAACATGAATAGCAATGCCAAACTCCATAGGTAACATACCCGTGCAAACAAGATTTCTGCATGCACCATTGCGAAAGTCATGAAACACTCTGTTGCGATGGTCTTGCAGCATCTTTGCATGGATATAAAAACAAGAATAGCCGAGTTCTGTAATCTTCTTTGCCAACAATTCTACTCGATTCACAGAGTTGCAGAAAATGATTGATTGGTTTATTTGAAGCTACGTGTTAACCATCATCACATCAGATCCACAGGTAAAACTCGAGGGAAAAACAAGCACTAAAAATTTATGTCACCAAACCTTAGAGAAAAGAGTGTTTAGACAGTGGACTTTCTGACGTTCTTCCACAAAAGCATAATATTGAGTTATACCCTTGAGGGTAAGTTCATCCATGAGATTGATAATATAAGGCTTCTGTAAGTATCTGTCTTTGAAGTCCTTAACAGTGACGGGGAATGTAGCAGAATACATTAGAATCTGACGGTTTGAAGGGAGAAAACGAATCAGCTGTTCTACTGAAGGTTGAAACTCTGGGGACAAAAGCTTATCAGCCTGCAAGACAAAATGAATATAGCATCAGATCCTTGCAACTCACACAGTTAAGAAATACAAATCATCTATGATAGTTAGATCACTGTAGTCCAAAGAACCTACAAATTAGCAAGAATAAACAAGATAAAAAGAAGTTAAAGTGAACATATAGTCATGTGACCAGCTTCTTTCATCCGGCAACTGAATGCCCTCTATTAAAAATGCACAGCTAAATCAAAATCAATGACAAACAATTACAAACCCACAATATTTGCTTCAGTTGCAGCCTACTACAGACAAACAGTTGTGGTAAACCTCTACTTTTCGTGTAATTTTTGATACATGCTACTAAAGTCAAAAATATTGCAAAGAATGCCCTTTAAAGATCATCAATTTTTGTCGCTGGAATGGAAAACCTAGACCATTCTTTCCTCTTGTTCTTAAGATATAAGCTTCCATTTTCATTACATACACCAAAACTATCTGCTTAAATTATATTAGCATATACATAATACAACGGAATCAATGTTTACCTCATCCATAACAAGCATTGTGCAATCTTTCAAAATGCACACACCCTTTTTTGCAAGATCTAGTATTCTTCCAGGGGTTCCAACAAGTAAATGAACAGGTTGATATAAACGCATGATATCATCCTTTAGACTTGTACCACCTGTTGTGACCATCACTTGAATTTTCAAATGCTTTCCAAGCTCCTTACAAACTTGAGATGTTTGAAGAGCCAACTCACGCGTTGGCACGAGTATAATGACTGCAGGCAAAGATGCACATTAGATTACAAATTGCAAAAACAAACCATACTAGAGGACAGATTAGTGACTATAGTGGAAGGAGAAGAATGATAATCTGTTGGCTTCATGCACAAGGCAATATGGGTAAATTGACAGGACAAACTACTCAAAAACATCAAATTTGTGTTAAGGTTGTGTGAACAATTACCAAACAAGGCCTGCACAAATATATCTGCCAAGCTCACTCAAGGAGTAGTCCCAGCACAGCAGTACTCATTTATTCATTCCTATGTTGCATTCTAATATCACTGACATGACACCAGCACAAAAAATGTTCCAAATTGCAGCAACAATTAAGCTTGCATATTTATCTCCCCATAACCATGGCAGCTAAAATATAAGGACACTAAATACCCAATCAACCAAAAAAGTCAAGTAACCCAATTTACAAGAATAGTAAGTAATTGGAACTAACACAAGAAGCTATATCAGTCAGTTACACAACTGAAGCATCATGATATCTATGATTCCATAAAAGCAAAAGCAGATATTCAAAAGGCGAAAGTTCAAATGGTGAGGAATAAGGTCAAACCTTGGATGACATTGTTATCTTGGTCAATTTTTTCCAATGCAGGAATGCAAAATGCAGCAGTTTTTCCAGTTCCATTTTTAGCTCTGGCAAGAATATCACTACCCGTAAGGGCAATTGGTATGCTTTCTTCTTGAATTGGGGATGGTCTTTCAAACCCTTTCTCATATATTCCCATAAGCAACTCACGTTTCAGAAAATAGTCTTCGAATTCATTTCCTTTTGTGGCCGTCACATCCTGAAAAACGGATATTTAGAAAGCAGAAAGGTATCTGTAAAAACTTTCAAAAATGTAAGGACACTCATACACATGATTACAGTTTGCCAGCCCTCTAATTGTACAGGAAGAAAGCACATGCCAACAGCCCCAGATAGATGGTTAGTTTAGAATACATCTCTATGGACATTCCACTGTTGATCATATTTAAATAAATATTTCATGAAGATTTCTGTATCTAATTGGAAAAGGTTTTTTTTTTTTTTAAATAAAAAAAGGGGTGGTAGAGTCAGGATACTTCACCAAAAACTTGCAGCTACAATTGAATCTCACATGACTTGCACGTGTCACCAAGTTAAGTAACTGACCAAACTTCTCATTCTCAGGAAATGTAAATCAAAAACTGATGATAAGAGGTGGCATACAAAGCCAACTCCTCCAGGAAAATAACTTTCTATTGACTACAGCACTACCTCTTTCCCTCCTCCAGGAAAAAAAAAGAAAGAGAAAAAAAAAAGTAGTGTACAAGAAGAGGTCTTAAAAGTGAAAAAATCAGGGCTTGACATACTAAATGAAAGAAAGAAAGAAAGAATCTCTATTAATGAATTTCATAAAGAACCACGTGATACGTGAACATAACTATGCCCAGCAGATATAAGGCCAAGATTACAAACGTGTAAATGTGAGGTGATCTTACCTCTGTTTTGTACCGCGTATCTGGTGGTGGTGCCTTCAGTCTTGCCTTCCAATCTTGTGAACTAAAGAGAAATAATCAAAAGAATAAGGCCCGATTCTATTTGAGAAACTGAGCAAAGAAACATAAAAATTAGCAGAATAAGGGAGAAACTAATGAGCTATGTTAGCTATGAATATACAAACAAATAAAAAAAGGAAAAATCTTGAACAACATACCAAAATATACACATACTACTTGCAAAAAGTTGTGAAGAAAAAATTTGATATGTAGGACAATTGAAAACTCTCTTAAAAATTAAATTGAAGATCCCTAACCACCATCCCACCATAGAACAAGCTCACATACATCACCAATTATCCTCTTAAGTCAAAAACTTCCACCAAATTTGTATTCCCTAAACTCCCATTTTACAATCACCCGAACGTCCATCGGTAAACACAACGGCAACCCCATTCATTCTAAGCATTCCAATATGTGCAGCACTTGGCCACCGGAATCCAAATAACTCACCCACAGTCACACCAACACGTATAAATGTAAATAAACAAGTTTAAAAAACCAATGACGTACAAGCAGAAAGTTAATGCACACAGACCTTGAGTCGATGGCCTCAGATTGAACGGTCTTCTCGACCTCATCGATAGTGGAATCGGCAGGGGACAACTGGCTCCTCCTCAACCACTGCTGCTGCTGCTGTTGATGTTGTTGTTGTTGCTGCTGTTGATGTTGATGATGCTGAAACTGCTGGTGATTCTGAAGATAATTCCTCTGCACATACTGCAGCTGCTGCTGCGGAGCCCTCGACTGAAAACTAGGGTTCACGTTCACGCCCCCGCCTCTCCCTGCGCCGATCCCTGGCGGATACCTCCCTCTATTGTTGTTGTACATCGCCACCGAAAAAAGAACAAGAAAACCCTAACTCCAACCCCAGCCTCAACTACCTATCCTCTATACAAAACCAAGATTTTTACAGAAACTGCGAGAAAGGAACCCAACCGAGGAGTTTTCCCCAAAAATACCACGGAAAATAGCTACAAAACTAATGAGACTGAAAACGACCGAGTTTTCAAAGAGACTGAACACGCCAGTGCCGCGCGAATCAGTTATCAATCGAAACTGGGTTTAAAAAATGGAGACTTCGTACAGAACAAGAAAGTTCAAGAAAGAAATCTAGGGTTTTCCGTCTGACGAGAACGGTAAATAAGAAGAAAACCGGGCGGTCTATAGTTTCTGAACGGCGGCAGGCCGTCGGAGGCGAAGGGAGGGTGAGATCGTAAATTTGGAGAAAAATCGGGGATGAAAAGGTAGCGGATCCGAGATTACAGTTTGATTCGAAGCGAAATCAAAAGATTTGGAACTTAATTTCGTGGAGTGGCTTACGAGAAATATAGAAGAGGATTCATGGGCATGGCGTTTTTTCGGTGGCGGTGGCGGTGGCGGTGGCGCTGAAGGTCTGCACTTTTTGTTGCGGAAACGCCGAAAATGACCAAGAAAGCCGTCTAGGGCATCAAAAGAGTTTTTAGAATTTGCGTTTTCTGCCCACCTGTTTCTTTATATTGCAAAAAGGCCGCCCCACCTTATCCACTTTCTTTCTTCTTTTTTTTCCCCGAAAATTTTACATTTTTCATTTTCCGTAGAAACGTAACATTTTAGAGTTTATGGTTTGAGTACGGTACACCAAAAATACTCCATTAGAAAAAATTTGAGATAATTGTGACTTCTTTTTTTTTTTTTTAATAAATGACATGACTAGGCCAAATTGAAAAAAATTGAGATAGGTGCAAGCAATAGATAATTTCTTTTATTGCTCCTCTCATTTTGATAGGATAATGTTCGAATTTTTGATTTTTTTCTTTTTTTGAAGTTTTTACTGCAAAGAAACCACACCAGTAGATTATTTTTCTGAATTGATATAAAATTAGAATATAGAAAAATAAGGAGTGTAAATTGTGTTATAAACGTGATGAGCCTCTGTTGAAGTCCTCGAATTATTAGTCCTGCGTGTTGGCGAACAATTAGCTGCATTCTGTACCTCAGCAACTTGCGAATTGTTTATTCATAAGCCAAGGTTAAATTCACAATCTGCCATTTTCAGAACCACCAACTTTGCCATCTTCAATTTCTTCAGGGAAAGATGCTAGTTTCGTCCTTGGATTCTCAAACCTTTCCTTCAATGTTGTGCTAGAATTCTCTCCTTGATCTCAGTGTTCATTTTTTCCACTTTTCCTGGACTAGAGCCTTTTGCCACCTCTGACTTTAGTTCCTCAACTTTGCGACCAAGGCCTGATGCATTTATCACTCTTTCAATCTCCGCATTAGATCTGTTTATTGACCTCCATTATTTTCTCCTGCAGATCAGGAGTTGTAGTTACTGCATTTCTCTTAGTTATGCCGATTATCTCCAGGCCAGCTGACTTATGACCATCAAACAGCTCTTTCCAAGCTTTCTCCACTTTCTCTGCCAAATCCTTGTCATGTGGATCCCCTTTGGATAACCTTTCTTTAGCATCCCTCAAAAGTTCCATCTTTGCTTTTGCATCAACCTTCTGATTGATTTCTGCCTTGAGTTTCTCGCTTTTCTCTTTTAGCCCAACAAGCCTGCGAACCATGTTTAACTTTTCAAGTTTCTGCTTTAACCCCATATAGGCTCCTGGTCATGACTTATTATGTTTAAATTCTTGCATGATTTTGTCTACCTTCTCTTTCAGGTTACGATTAAGGGGCTTATTAGGAGATTTAGATAATTCCAGCTTTACTGATTCAAGCTTCTCCTGCAAGCCCATGGAAATGAATTCATTGGTAATCTCCTGGTCTACATCTTGCTTGAGCTTTTTGATTGCTTGCTTCAAAATTGGATCAGACAGTCTTTTGAATTCTAGAACAGTCTTCCTTAAATTTTCAAGCTCTATCTCTAAATCGTCCATCTTTGACTCATTAACCTCTGATGCCTTCGTATTGCATTTCCTCTGTGGTTCTGCTGGTATGCCCTCTTGGAAACCACCAATGTGTCGTACTTGAGCATCTGGTGGTGCAGCAACTCTTGTCCACCTAGTTAATTTTAGCCGTGCATAAGAGGTTGATGACTAAAAAACCAAAAAATTTACAAACAAATAAAAATAAAAATGTTGAGGAGTGTTGAAAAACATCGCAAAAGAAAACTGACAAAAATAGAAGTAAATATCTTATGTATTTAGTTGGCATGAAAGAAACTTAAACAGTTTTAAGTTTTTAAAACAAATTAACTATATATGAATATTCCTATGTGGGGCACCACTTGATGCAAAAGGAGGAAAACTCAAAAAAGAATAATACAAAAAAAAAAAAAAGAAAATGCTGCGAGAGGAAAATATCTAGACAGAAAATATAAACAGCAAAATTGAGGCAAACAAATATTTCTCCAATAAATAGACATGGAAACAGCTTTTCTAAATGTTTCTTAATCAAAATAGTTGGTAATTATAATGTTTAAACCTTTTGATTTCCCCTGTGTGTGTGTGTGTGTGTGTGTGTGTGCCTCCATGGCTTGGATGATAGCAACCTTGATTTGCTCAGAAGTCCACAAAGGATCTGTACGTGCACCTCTTAGAGGTTCCTGTGCGCAGTAGAAACAACATTACTAATGACAATATAACCAAAGAAAGTTGCTGTGTGTCCTTTTGTTGATGTGGAACATCTCAAAGGAAAAAATTATAAAGGATAAGATTGCATACAGGAATTATGCCATCAGCAATTTTGAACTTGTAATGTTTAATGTTCTTGAGCTGTTATCCTTACTTTCTCAACTGCCTACATGAGTTAGAACCAAACTTTGAATCATAAAAGCTGGCACAGAATGGCATAATCATTGTCATCAGGAAGTTCAACTACTTGGGAAGATTTCCACAATATTGCAGCACATGCTTCAGGACTGATCAAACAAACAATGGCCAGAAAGATATGAAGTACAAAGATTAAGCAGTCAATCAAAAGTAGGAGCCCCCAAACTGCAAGGATTCAGGAGTAATGAATAAAACAAGAGGAGCCAATTGTGACAAAAAAAAAAAAATGAAGATCTAATATATGATATTACAACATTCAACTATGGTTTATGGTTAATATAGCTGAGAAACCTTTCTCATTACAGACAGCTACCTGAACTGCTTGTTCAAGAGAACTATCAGGTAAGATTCACCCACAGAAGCACTAGCTTTTGAGTAGAGAAGCCACGTCATTGACTCAAACAAGGGAAAAACATAGGAAAATATGATTGGTGGAGGAATCACAAGTAGATTTAAACTTCAAAATAGGACATAGAAACACTTTCATGAATGTTAAAGACTAATGCTCAACGAATAAAAACATTTAACATAAAGAAGAAAAAGAGAGTAATACTATCACCTTGCAACATAGAAAGCAGAGTTCTCCAGCATAAGCAGTTTATTGGTGCAAGCAGTAGCAAGAGCTCCACCTGACCCACCTTCAACAGTTACAATGGTAACAATTGGAACTTTCAAACCAAACATGGTCCTTAGATTTTGTGCTATTGCTTCACCCCACGCAAAGAAAAGCATAGTAATGCACCTGAATAGGACAATGCATCAAGAAAATGAATGAAGGTTGAAAAAAAAAAAAAAAAACTGCTTGGACACTTGACCAAGTTCCTCAGATTTGAGATCAGCAAAGGCCCCAAGGGTGTCAACAAAAGTAACAATAGGAAAACCATGATGATCAGCATATTTCATCATGCGCAAAGCCTTTCAATACCTGTTCTCATACAGTATTTCAGAATAGCTCACAATTTCATAAAGACAGGCAAACAAGATGCACAGATTCAGTACGCCTTTAGTTGTTCTCTCATCAATTCAACTTAGAAGTCTTGAACGTACTCGCGGGGAGTAGGCATTGCAAAGTTGCGAGCAATATTCTCCTTTGTGTTCCTGCCCTTTGGATGTCCTATAAACATATAGTTTTTACCATTCCTAGTCCCAATACCGGTTACAATAGCTGGATCATCATAACCCACCCGATCTCCGTGGAGTTCTACCCACTAGAGGATGATGATACAGAAATAAAAGCTTTTACGGAAACAATTCGGTGCAAAACACAGAGTACCTTCTCGGTGATATTGAATATGCGATTGAGCACGGTTGGCCTGTTAGGATGTCTGGCAATAGTTAGGCGCTGAATGGGCGTCAAATGGGTGTACAAATCCCTCGGCGCCTAACAAGATCGAGACGATTAAACAGCAAAGACTAAGCAAGCATTACAAATTCTACCTGCTGATACTTGCTTTCTAAAGCTCTAATTTGGTCACTAAAATCTACCTCACTTATTCTCTTCTCAAGATCAATTGATGGCTTCTCAAAAGGAAGCGTGACCGGCTTCGGTTTCTCGGTTAGGAAATTGAAGTGAGAGAGAGACAACCCAAATGCTCACTGGTTCTGTTCGGGTCAATATCGTCGGGCCACGGGTACTCGTGCTTACTCCATTTCTTAGCCTTAGCAACTAGAAGTCACCTACTACTACTACTACTACTACTACTACTACTACTACTACTACTACTACTACTACTAGCATCCCCTGTTCCAGCTCCAGAGCCTCCGAGAGCCTTCGCCGGACGATGTTTACATATCTTCAGTTCATCTTCCTCTTCCGCGATTCCCTGCCACTAATGATTTGGTAGCCATTTCACCTACTCAACATGTTGAACTTCTTATCTTCTTATCTTTAAGATAAGAAGTTCAATTGTTTTTTTTTTCTTCTTCTTCTTCTTCTTCTTCTTCTACTACCATTTCTACTTTCTATTTTTATGGTTGCTTTCAGTGTAATTAATCTGCTGGGCAATAGTCCTCCGGACTTTGGGCCAGGGTGACGGGGACGTCGCCCAGGCCCATATCAAAAGAGCATTAGAAATCGAACACTGGGCCTGGCCCTGGGCCAGCCACTAAAGTCCAAACATTCAGTTTTGGCGTCAATTCCATTTTTACCTTTTTTTTTTTTTTTAATGTGCCCCGTCTCCAAAGTCCAAACACACAGAACGAGGCTCCGGCAATCGGTCACCGGACGATCTTTCTCAGGCGTGAATGGAACATCATGCAGGAAATGACATCCACAATTGCGTGATCAGACTGGTCAGCTTCGGTCTTCTTTTTTTTTTTTTTCCCTGCTTTCTCTTTATTATTATTCTTTTTTTTTTTTTAAGTATGAAATGTGCAAGCAAATGTGTAGAGAGAGAATCCCGAAAGAAGGAGAGAGAAGGTGTACGTAGGCTGCGGGGCTGGGTTCGGAGGCGACAGACCAACGGCGGCGCTTAAGTTGCTGCAGAGAGTGAAAGACCTCAACTATCTGGTTCTTGAATGCTTAGCGGAACGGACCCTCGCCGATCGTTATCAGGCCATGATGTCCGGTGGCGACGGTTACGATCCTCGTGGTATGTGCACTGCATTTGTATCCTATTCTTTCTTTTATTTAATCTAATTTCGTGCCTTTCTGCAATTTTCTGAAGTCGTGGACTGGATGCGTTTGCTTCTACCTTTGGCGGTGAATAAAGGAACTTGCATAATAACCAACATGGGAGCGAGTAAGAAACCATTTGATAGACCTTTTTTTCTTTTGTGTAATTAATTTTACTTTTCTTTTTTTTTTAACCAATGTTTTGAATCTTTTGTCATTGTCTTGTGGTTAGTGGACCCGATTAGTGCTCAGGAAAAGGTGTTAGAAATAGCTGGCAGTTTGGGAATTGAGGTCTCTGTTGCTGTGGCTCAAGAAGTTAAACCTCCTGAAGTATCCGGTATGGTCCCCAAGATATCGATGATATTTCAGTATTTGTGTATATGAACACAAAAGTCATAAAATTGAACTAGACATGTGCTTGTTCTTCTTGTATTTAGGTTCGGGTTCCTCCTCGTCACAAAATTCGTGTAGCATGGATGGGGTAAGAATTTGGTACTCTTGCTCATACTTTTTGTTTTTTGGTCAAATTTCCTGTCTGAAATAGTTTTGTACCTCTTATTTATTTATTATCTTTTTTTCTTAATTGTAATCACTTCCCGGTACCAATGGAATTTGTATGACCTTTTGCAGCACATGCATAAATTCTTATTGCAAGCAAAAGTTGTATTTGATGACAAGCATTTGATTTCTTCTCTTTACCTTTTTCCTTTCTTACTTGTTTGTGGCCTGATGTTCTGATCTCTGAAGGGTATGAGCACATATCTGGGAGCAGCTCCAATTGTTGAGTGTCTGGAAAAGTATCAACCAAATGTTGTAATCACTTCTCGGTTCGCTGATGCTGCTTTATTCTTAGCACCAATGGTATGGCATCTTGTTGTTTTTTTGTTTTTTTTCCTTTTCCTGTTCCCCTCATATCCCTTCTTTCATTCTCTAAGAAGTTTGTTATCTTGTGAGTGTTTGTGATTTAGTTAATCAAATCTGCTTTCTGGCCTTGTATTCTTTCTTTCATGTTGGTTCTAAATATCAAAATTTCATCGAGCATATGGAATTGTAGAACCTAAAACATAGTAATTGATAGTGCGCCAAATGACTCAGAGACTATAAAGGTTGAACTTCTTTTAATCAAAATTACAGATTGAAATTTATACACTGAAAGAATATTGATTATTAATAAAATTAAAAGGGATTCTTGTGACTAGAGGTGCAGACCTCTTTTCCTTCCAGAGGTCATGTAAATAAGATTTATCCAGACAGTCATTGAGGCAATATCTTTGATGCAGGCAATAGATTTGCTACTGATCTTGAGTCGATGATTACAATGTGACCAGGATCTGAGTGGTCCTGTATTGTCAAGTATAATATAGTTTAACCCCCACTGAAAGCTCTGGTTGATTGTGCTGGTATGTTAGGTTTATGAGCTAGGCTGGAACTGGGATGACTTGATGCAGCTTGCGCAAGGATGTCTTGCTGGCCACTTATTAGAGTGTGGTTGTCAACTTACTGGTGGATACTTCATGCATCCTGGTAATCTTTGTTTAAGAATGTTTTTATCACCATTTTTCTGATAAAGAGTCATAAATATATAGCTGTGGTTACGGTTCAATTTTTTTAATGTTGTAACATTGTCCATTTTCTCTAGTGCAGGTGACAAATACCGAGATATTTCTTTCCCTTCTCTCCTGGATCTGTCGCTTCCTCTTGCAGAAGTAAGTTTTGATGGAAAATTTTGTGTTGCAAAAGCAGAGGGTAGTGGTGGGGTATTAAATTTCAGCAGTTGTGCCCAACAACTTCTTTACGAGATTGGAGATCCATGTGCTTATGTTACCCCTGATTTGGTGAGGGACATATCACATATGCATACACAAAATCTTACAACATTTGAGTGCACCAAGGCTAAAAGCTGAATTTGGTCTTGGAATGTAGGTAATTGATATTCAGGATGTTACATTTCACTCATTGTCAAGCTCTAGAGTCCTCTGTGGCGGGGCAAAACCATCGAATAGATCAATACCTGATAAACTCTTGCGCTTGTCACCGAAGGTAGCTTTCTGTATGTCTAATTTAGGTTGATCTTATAAATTGCACTAATCCTAACAGAGTGGCAACTCTCATGTGCTGCTTCATTCTATGGCTTGCAAGTTCTGCTGTATTTTCTTTTCTTCCTTTTGTTGAAAATATTTGTTCTTTGGTTTGCTTTTGAGATATTTTGATAACATGTCCTCATTCTATTTTTGCTTTTTTAGTGGCAAGATATTGCTTGCTTGGAAACAAGCACAAAACAAATGCATTTTTTTGAATTGATTAGAGTATAAGCTGTGAAGAGCGAGACTTAGTATAACGAAAAGGTTACTCCATTGTGACCTGGATATCACGGGTTCGAGTCTTGGAAATAACCTCTTTTCTAAAAACAAGGGTAAGGTAGCGTACATCTAAACTTTCTTCAAACCCCATAGATGTGGGAGCCTCGTGCATTGGAAATGCCCTTTTAGAGTATAAGCTGTGGGAGCAGGGGTCATTTTCCTGGTAGTTGTCATATTTGCCTTTCGTTTTAAAATGTATTATAACTAACCACCATATTTGCCTTTTGTTTTAAAATGTATTATAACTTCTCTGTCAAGTACTTATTTCCAGGACTGTGGATGGAAAAGTTGGGGAGAGATATCCTATGGAGGACATGAGTGCGTGAAACGTGCTAAAGCTGCTGAATATTTGGTAAAGTCACCATATACAAGTGTGCTTTTAATTAAATGGTTGCAAACAAAGCCAAAGTTAGTCATAAGTTATTTATATCTGTTTTCTCTGCAAGTCTTTCTTCTGAAGAATGACTCTCTGTGAAGCATTTTTAACCTGTCATATTTTATTAGGTCAGGTCATGGTTTGAAGAAGTTTGCCCTGGTGTTGATAGTAAGGTAGTTTCATATATTATTGGACTTGATAGCCTGAAGGCAACAAGCATGGATGCCAAAACTCCATCACTGGCTACTATAGAAGATATAAGGCTACGCATGGATGGATTGTTTGAGTTAAAGGAGCATGCAGTCCTATTTACCAGAGAGTTTACAGCTTTATATACAAATGGACCAGCTGGTGGTGGTGGAATCAGGTTAAGTTGTAGCTTTTTCTTCCTGTTGTCTAGCTTAAATTCCCTTTTGTTCTCTTGACTTTTATTGGTTCTTTCATTCTTAATCTTTGTGGCTGGGCATCCCTTTCAGCCAATATGATTTTTCTGCTTATTTACACATGCAGCACTGGATACAAGAAGGAGATAATATTGGAAAAGCAATTGGTAACCTCTCTCTCTCTCTCTCTCTCTCTCCCTCTCTCTCTCTCTTCTGAGTTCTCTCTGCAACTAAGGTGGTCGTTTGGGAATGATTAGGTAAAAGAATGTGTCATTTAATTCAGTTCAGTTCAATTGTGAAAAGGCATACAGACGTTCGACAAGAAATAAGTTTCTCACCTCGATTTTTCATATTTACTGTGGCACATTCTTTCTCCTCCTATTGTCTCTCAATCCATGTTATTTTTTCGCTGGATAGAAATGACTTGAGTCCACATCACATTTGTTGAAACTTGTTTTTGTCATATCACAGAGTGTGAATGGGTTTTCAAACATTTCTGTCCATTAGATGGCTAACATCGATTGGTGCAATGAGAAAAGGTGTTAAAGATATTCAATTGGTCTTTAGGTTGGTCGTGAGCATGTTTTCTGGCAGGCTGGAGTGAAGTGCACGGAAGGAATCACTTATAATAGTATTGTTGGCACCAGAGAGTCAGTAAAAACCTGCGTTTCCGATGAACACCTGTTAGTTGCACTTGGAAAAGCTAACATAGAAGACTCATTCACAGAATGCTCTTCACAGACAGCACTTACATCACCTGCACCATCTGGCCAGAAGATTCCACTTTATAATGTAGCACATTGCAGGGCTGGGGACAAAGGAAATGACTTGAACTTTTCAATCATACCTCATTATCCTCCAGACATCAAGAGGTTGAAGTCAATTGTAACCTGCCAGTGGGTAACGGAAGTTGTGTCAGTACTTTTAAATCCCTCCTCATTCACGGACTTGGATGTCATATTTATGAAAGACAAAAGGATTAGTGATCATGTTAATGTGGAAATTTATGAGGTCAAGGGAATCCATTCTCTAAATGTTGTTGTCCGGAACATTCTAGATGGTGGTGTCAACTGTTCTCGGAGGATTGATCGTCATGGAAAGACAATCTCGGACCTTATATTGTCTCGGCAAGTTGTGTTGCCTCCATGATATTTCCAGTCACCCCTGTGCGTTACCTCCCTGCACGGGATATGTAAATTGTCCTCATGTGTTCCATTGATGTCTGTTACAAAGAACCGTATTCGAACTTCAAAACCAAGTGATGTGAAGAGGTACCAAAGAAGGTCACTTATACTCGTGATCTCATTACTCGATGTGAAATCTGAGCTTCTTTTTGACACTCACCATGCTGAGTGTTTCTGTTGCATGTTTTAAATTTTTTCCTCCTTTCTGGATTTTGTGTTGGAGCAGGTGGATTTTGGGTTGCTGACCTGTGGTTCTTTTTAACGTTCAATAGGTGTATGTATGATTCCAATAGATTTAATTGGGGGGCAGATATACTCATCGGTCATAGGCGACCATTTGAACTCTGCATAGCAGCATTATCCCATGGTTTTTTTTTTTTTTTTATGGAATAAGCGTATAAAATAAAATAAAATTCTGAACCCAAGTGAAAATGTGTTGGATTTAAGCTAGGGTTCCAATAATTGTGGTGGCCTGGGGCCGCTAAAAAGACTTGATAAGGTTTCGTGGATTGCAAGCTAACTATTACTACACGGACGCCCATATCAAAATATTTGTGCTTCTCTTCTAAATCAGACTATTTGACGACGAGTTTTCATGTTCCAAAATCAACCGTAATGGAAATCGTGTTCTTTATAGATTGCGGTAATTAATAACGTGAAAAAAGATTCTGATTGGTTAGGCTTCTAATCAACTCTTAATTTTTGTCATTTAATATCATTTCGAATGCCAAAAAAATTAAAAACTAAAATTAGGATCTTATAGAAGTACATGAAAAGAGTTTTTATTTGATAGATTAAGTGCACATTTTTACTGAGAATTGAAATTGAAGCAAAAAAATAAAAAATAATTATCGTTTATGTAAATATACGTTGACATTTATACAAAATGGTTGCATGGATTGCGTCCACCCAAGTCCACATTGATGAATGATATTCCTTTTCATTTAAACTTATTTGTCATTTCCCATTTCTCAGCCACCAAATTTTCTCTCTAGAGAACGAGTCAGAGCACCAACCTTCATTTACTCCAATCCAGTCGGATTATACCCACATTTAGAACGTTAACATTCCAACTTTGCCTCATAATATTGGGGTCTCCAATCACATGTCCAGGGTGTACTCCAGCAGGTACAATGCAATCTACACCATTGCAAGAAAAGGCAAAAATCTGTTATAATCCAAATATAAATTAGTTTTTGTTTCCACAGAACAAAGACCTCTGTTTAATTTCCATGTGTTTGTGGTAACCAAACAACAACAACAACATCCCTGGGTGCTTGTTGTTTGTAGCTTCTCCTGATTCCTCAGACAACCTGAAATACATATACATTTATATATTTCTCTCT
The DNA here is from genome assembly GCA_020883675.1 of Bruguiera gymnorhiza. NCBI lineage: Eukaryota > Viridiplantae > Streptophyta > Magnoliopsida > Malpighiales > Rhizophoraceae > Bruguiera > Bruguiera gymnorhiza. The sequence goes on along the minus strand of JAIRCJ010000136.1, from coordinate 2,658,805 downwards.
TTTTTTTCTTCACATCTTCCAAAGTTTCTTGGGTTCATCAGAATCTTCTGGCAGGAAGGAAATATTCTAACACAATGTCGTTCACTGGAACCCTGGATAAGTGCAAGGCCTGCAATAAGACCGTTTATTTTATTGACTTGTTGTCTCTTGAAGGTGTGTCTTATCATAAATCTTGTTTCAAGTGCAGCCATTGCAAAGGGACACTTGTGGTCAGTTTTCTTCCTTCATCTGTTTAATCCCCTCTTTCCTTCTTAAAGGGCCTTTCTATATATGCAATTGAGACACAAACTAGTTTTCCTTAAAGCACCTGCATTACATTTAATTTTCTTAGTATAAAATGTTGATAAGGAAAATGGGTGCCATTAGTTCAAATTATGTCGTGTGGCAAATGTGTTATTAGTAAGCAATGCTTATGTCTGCCAGTTTTCTCCACATTTTGATAATCTAAAAACTTGAACATGACAGATTAGCAACTACTCCTCCATGGATGGAGTCCTCTACTGCAAGACTCATTTTGAACAACTTTTCAAAGAATCTGGCAATTTCAGCAAGAATTTTCAGACAGGCAAGACCTTTTCTTTTCCATCCTTTTCCTATATTTATTTTTTTAAAAATTACGTACCAAAAAAGGGGTGCCACTGTTTACCCTAGCACTGACGATCTACTGTTCTACGATGTTTTATTTTCTTCTCTTTTCCAGGAAAATCAGAGAGGATTAATGAGCTGGTATGTTCGTAGTCCTCCAATTTCGTCCGCGAAGGGTGTGTTTTGGATGTCCCTAGAAAGTGGAAGTAATCTGATCTGCTTTGTGGCAGCATTTCCAAACATATCTGATGGATTCGTCTATTACCCTTTTCCAGGACATCCAAAACTGCACAGTATTATTTGTTTCAGGATTAATTGCTTTCCTGATTATTAACACTAGAACTTGGTATATTTGTTTTACAGTCGAGGACACCCAGCAAAGTCTCTTCCATGTTCTCTGGAACCCAGGAAAAATGTTCAGCTTGTGGCAAAACACTTTACCCGCTGGAAAAGGTCGGTCTGCAAAACTTCTCAAAGTGTCTCTGATGAAATCTTTAAAAAGAAGGGAAAAAAAATTATTAATCAATTGGTTATGTAGGTGACAATGGAGGGAGAATGTTACCACAAGACATGCTTTAGATGTGCTCATGGAGGGTGCAATCTCACACACTCATCTTATGCTGCTCTTAATGGAGTCCTCTACTGCAAGCACCACTTTGCCCAACTCTTCATGGAAAAAGGCAACTACAACCATGTCCTCCAGGCTGCCTCTCACAAAAGAACTGCCTCCAGGCCCTCCACGCCACCTCCTGAACCGGCTGAGGCAAATTAACACGGGAACAAGCGCCTGCTGAAGACAAATCACAAGAGGAATCTCAAGAAAAAATATATAAACAATGCACACCCATATGGTCTTTTTGTTTTGCATTGTCATCATTTCAGGTTGTCTGAGAGAATTTAACGTTTTGGATGGCAAAAAAATCATGTTATCATGTTGGAAATTGTTGTTCTGATTGCTGAATTCTTGTTTTTAGTTTTGTTTGTGCAAGTTGTCGATACAAATGGGGGTTGCTACAAAGACATTCAGTTGCACTGGTTTTGCCAACTCCTCTTTGTACCATCTAAATTCGATACGTTAATTCTATGACTCGATGGTAGGTGGGAACCATTAGAAAGGACTGTATACTTACATGTAAGGCTCCTGGGCATTTTGATCGATCGTACGGTGAGAAGAACCCTTGGTACAAATTCCAAAAATCCAAAATTGAATATAAAAAAGAAAAGAAATTCAATATTATACGGAGATTTCTAAACCGAATTTTGAGTACTCTCTGTCGATTCTTCTCTTTCTCACATCCATCTAAACACCGCCCCCCCAAAAACCTCAAAAAAAACAAAGGGGTTTGCCGTTGGGATACAACGAAAGGAATTTGCTCGCATATGGCTCATTTTTTTGTGGCCAACATATCTTGCTTGCTGAAAAAATGACAGACATTTTCATTTAGTTGGCAAGCATATTTCATCTTCATAAAGATGATAATTTAATGTTTTTTGATCATGTCCTAAGGAAAGATGGTCGGAGGTGGAGACGATCAGCGCGATGTCTGTCTCCCTCTCAGTCTTCAACAGGATGAAATATAAAAGAACTATTCTATTCTCGTCAGGATTGGCATTGCAATCTTACTATGTTCCTTAATAAGAAAGAAAAATAAAAATAAAAATAACCAAATAACCAAAAAAAAAAAAATAATAATAATAATAAGGACAACCGTGACCAAGACAAGGTTACATTTTCCTGCACATTATTATCGAAGCCATGACTCTCTGTCTGGTTCGATACAGTTTGTTACAAGTGGACTATTATGCTAGAATGCAATTTCATCATTTTACACATAGCGATAAAAGGACGAATATATGTTATTAAATTAATAAAATAAAATAAAAATGATCGTATAAACGCGCATCAAACGGTGAATTTAAGAAATAAGAGCATGTTCGTTCCTAAATGCTTGCAAGATGCAGGAAGCTCCGGAGGCAGCAGAAGACCAAGTTCCTGCCCATATCATTTGCTGTACGAATCAGAAATTTATGATTTTTTTTCCCAATTAATTATGTATTTTCAAAAGATCAATTTAATTTCGTATCGAAAGAATCATATTTTCTAATTACAATTTTTAAAAGAAAATTTGTGTGTGTGTGTGTGTGTGTTTTGGGCCTTTTGGGCAATAAAAAATAGAGAGAATTATAAAGAGCAGTTCACCGCTCCAGCTTTTGCTTCTATATCTTCTCTTAATAAATTCGGGCAAAAAAAAAAGGGAAAATCCATAGAATGGCTTCGCCGTTTTTCGCGGATTGCTCCTCCTCTTCCACAATTGCTCGGCTTCTTCCCTTCAGTCCCAACGTCGTCCGCCGAAACGGCGTCGTATTTCCTCGCAGGCTGGTGGAGCCTCTCCATTCGGCACCCACGATCACCATCCCTCTCAGAACCCTCTCTGTCAAATCCTCGACTACTCCATCGCCTGTCATCCATGGTACGCAACTCCTCCGTCCCGCGTTTACTCTCTGTTCGTTTTCAATTCTGTTCTCTGTCGCATTTTATCGAACGCTTGCGTTATTATCATCGAGTAATTTGTCAATTTCTCGTGCAGCTGCAACGACAGCTGAGGGGACTGCTAAGGTGATTGATGGGAAGCTGGTGGCAAAGCAAATAAGGGAGGAAGTAGCTGCTGAAGTGTCAAGAATGAAAGATGCAACCGGTGCTGTTCCTGGGTTAGCAGTTATTCTTGTTGGTGACAGGAAGGACTCTGCAACTTATGTCCGCAACAAAAAGAAAGCTTGTGAGTTGGTGGGTATCAATTCTTTTGAAGTAAAATTGCCTGAGGATGCACCTGAACAGGAAGTGCTCAAGTTTATTTCTGGTTTTAATGACGACCCTTCGGTTCACGGCATCCTTGTGCAACTGCCACTACCTCCGGTATGTTTCTAAATTTCAAATCTTGCTTCTTTTTTTTTTTAGGTAATAATGACAAATGAAGATTTTCTTTGTTTTTTTGTAAGAAGTTGAGGATAAGTTTAGTAAAGAGAAGAATAAACGTATCTTGAATCCTAACTGAAGTTGAATTGGGATGGTGTTTGTTTGTCTATGCCAGCATATGAATGAGCAGAATGTGTTAAATGCTGTCGGCATTGAGAAAGATGTGGATGGTTTCCACCCTGTAAACATTGGGCGTCTTGCCATGCGGGGTAGAGAATCGCTCTTTGTTCCATGTACACCTAAGGGGTGTATAGAGTTGTTACACAGATATGGCATTGAAATCAAGGGGAAGAGAGCAGTTGTTATCGGTAGGAGCAATATTGTTGGAATGCCAGCTGCGTTATTGCTTCAAGTAAATCTTATTTTCCAGCAAGATATATTCTTAATTTCTTTATATTATTACTTCCATTCTCTGCTTTCTTTTTTCTGCTACTCGTTAAAGCAAATGTCTTGTTTTTGTTGATATTGGTAGAGGGAAGATGCTACTGTAAGTGTTGTCCATTCTAGAACCAAGAACCCTGAGGAGATCACTAAACAAGCGGATATTGTAATTGCTGCAGTAGGACAACCAAACATGGTGAAGGGAAGCTGGATAAAGCCCGGTGCAGTTGTAATTGATGTTGGCATTAATCCCGTTGAGGTGAGCTAACTCTTTTACCAGTCTTTGTCTTCGTGGTTACTTGATATGAAGTTTGTTCTTTTTTATAATCTTTTTTTTTATTTTTTCTTTTTATAAATGTTACAATAACCTGGTTTTTTTATCTCTTTGTGGAACTGTTCCATGAAATATTTATTTGGTCACTGATGTTGTTTTGTGTTAATGTTGTCCTTGCATCTTCCAAAGGATGCAAACAACCCTAGAGGTTATCGGTTGGTTGGCGATGTTTGCTATGAGGAGGCTTGCAAGGTTGCTTTAGCTATTACCCCTGTTCCTGGTGGAGTTGGTCCAATGACCATAGCCATGCTTCTCTCCAATACACTCAGCTCTGCAAAGAGGGCAAACAACTTTCAGTGAGCACTGTTGGATTTCAACATTACTGGCCGGGGACGAGGTAGATTTATCTTCGGGTTCCAGTTTGGTCCCAGTTCTCTCAGGGAATTTTCCCAAGCTCCTCCCTGGCAACAATTTTAAGGCATTTTCGTTTAGTGTTTTCCATATATGAAAGCCAAAGCACAACTTTTTGGCCCGAAGACCAAAGGCTTTTTTACCTTGCCTGGAATTGTATAAAATTTGAGCCAACGATTATCCCATAGACTGTTTGATGCTACATGCAGATGTATAACAACTTCTTGGAATTTTTTTAATGAAGTTGTACAACTAACATGAGTTCAGCTATATTGGTCAAAAGAAATCGCCATTGATAGTCAGGGTCGCCACATGCAACTCCTGTGTCAAAATTTCTCAACGTGTAACATGAGAAAGTAAATGAATGTGCATTTGAAGTGCAGGAAGATGGCGGAATAAAACAAGTGGGGCTTATGTACAGGAGAAAAATGTAATCAAACTGGAAAGCAAACTTGCTATTAAACTTCAAACTGCCAAAAATTTCACCAAGCTGGCGTTCTGAATTTCAATTTGAGCATGTTTTCACTCCATCCAATATTTTATCTATTACAGGTTCATCCGATGTCTACAACAATGGTCAACAACTCACATCCATAATAAAAGCTACCAACGTTGTCCATTTCATCAACTCTCGAGTGGGTTTAAAAATCGGGAAGTGCTTTAGAAAAATTCCAGTCATCAAATATTTTCGGCAGATAGATTGATCCGTGCTTCAAAATGGTCTATTCCTGTTTTGCTTTGCTGTTTTGTACCTCGAAGAACTGATACCTGGGATACATCACGAAGAAAGAAAATAATTGGAAGTTTAATTTTTAACATTAGAAACAATAAAAGGTTAATAACAATAAGAAACTGATGCAGCTTAAAATAACAAGTACCAGATCCATTTGCACATATTCGTGATTGAATGTATTTGATTGACATGGAAATATCAATGGATTGCTCAATATTAGAAAAAATGCCTACATTCCAAGCTATTCCACAAAAGCGGATTAAAGCTTTCAAATGCAAGCCAAAATTTTCATTTACACATCGTTCAAGTTTTCATATTGCTCCACACAGTCAGCTTAGCCTCTCCAAATCCAATCTCAACATACAAACATCAGAAATTGTCCCTTTTTACGGATTTAGTATTTCATATGCCCATTTTTGGGATAAACAAAGTTATACTGTTTTAGGTTCACTTAGAGAGATTAAAACCCATCAATTCTTATGTTGTTCCTTCGTTGGGATTAATAGTCATACACAAATATAAGGCTTAAAAAGATTGTCATACCTTTGGCCGCTCCATGGAGCTTCCAAGGTATCCAATCCCAAAGGATAAAGATGAGTAGGCAGCTGCAATCTCTATAGCTTGTAGCCTTCGTGAATTTCCAGGAGCCTAAAGCACATAAAATCAGGTAAATAAGCAATGACTTTGAGTGGAGTATAAACCAAAGATTTAGTTAGGCACACACCACTGCAGGAGCATCAGCTTGTACAAGTAATATCCCAGCACTTCTGTCAGTGTTATCTAGACCGCAGCCTAAACTCACAGAACGTAAAACTTTCATGCTAGCAGAGGCAGGGCCTGCCTGAGAACTGGGCAAAATTTCAGCCAATTAGATCATACTAGGCAATATCTGGACATAAAACATGTGATCTTGTTATATTATTAGATATACAGCTTGAGAAAATTAGGGAAAAGTAAAATAAAGTATTGTTAGAAAGAAACAAATGTATATCTACTAAAGAGTTTTCCTCCTGTGCAAATGATTGACCACTAAGTCAAACTATTTGCTGCTCCCACAAGTGCAAATTCACTTTGGCCAAATGGAAAATTGTATACACCAAAGCAAATCATACATGGATAATGAAACACAGCATTCCCGAGCAGCAAATCCTTTCATTAGGTACTCCCCTGCACCAGATACACAACAGCCTACTATGAATGGAGCCCCAAAGGGGCCTTTTGAAGAAGCCCAACAACCTGAACCATACATCGCTGCTAATCCCACACGCCCACCAACCTATTTTTATTTTTATAAAAAACACAAGTTAAAGTTCATCAATGGCTCTAAGAAATCAAAATAAGACTGCATCTTGTTGCAACAATATTCTACCTTCAGTGCTATTCCACCACTGGAGGTTCCACAAGCTACGTGCCCCTCTGTGTCGATACAAATAACTCCAACAGTATCCATGACACTGTCTTCTCCCAATGCACTTGGCATGGGTGCTTGACCACCACCAATATTGTTTGAAGCATTACAAGATTGAGCATCTAATTCTGAAATGTGAGTGTAATTTTCCATTAACATCAATGTCAAGAATAATCATAAATTCACGATGATGCTAAAAAAAAAATCATAAATTCACAAGAAGAGCAGAACAAGAATATAGTCCAGAAGTAGAAGGGGTAAATGAGCAATCAAAGCAGAAAAAGCTTTCAATGAATTAATAGGATATTAAGTGACATGAATATACCACTTGCCAGTTTCCACAAAAAGAAAAATTTGAGGTTTAACAAGATGAACAATCTTAGACTTCCACACATAATTTACTTGTTCGGTCTGGCAAGTACATAAACCTGACTTTTATGATATGATGGGCTGTGTCATCAAATGCACATATGTCTGTGTGTGTGTGTGTGTGTGTGTGTGTGTGTGTGTGTGTGTGTGTGTGTGTAGGGGGAGAGACAGAGAGAGAGTGGGAGGCTAGTGGTTCAAACACCTGGATAAAGGACATAATCAAGTGCTTACTTTTGAATTTAGTACAAGTTACGTGTGCCCTAGTAAAGATTAGTGGCATACCTGATGCTTTTGTCGTCTCTTGAGTGTTTAAGGATAGTCTCTCATCACTGCTATCACACTTAGCATTGGCATTAAAAAGCATTGTTTTGTACTTTTTCCATTGTGCTCTTGCCCTTTCTGTCACTAGCCACTGTTTCAAATGATGCACCACTCAAATTGACCCATCCCATGAATGTTGAAGAATTAATTGATAAATATGTCATCACCATATGGAGTTCATTCAATAAATTGAATAAAAACACAAAAAGTAAATTTTATTTTCAATCATGTTAAAGAAAGAAAGTTTACAACACCTTGTCAGCCTTTGCAATAGTGGCTGGCAAAACAATGCCTTTAGACCTTGCCCATTCACGGGCACCTTCACTAACCAAGAACCTTCAAACAGCACATAAAACAATCCATGTGAAAACCATGAGCACAACATAAACTTTCAGAATAGAAACAGGAGAATATGGCAGTCCTCATACAAGAAGAATGTAATTGAAGTACATGTGTATATTTCCACTTTCCATTGTCATAATTTATTGAAAAGGGCTATTGCAGTGAATTAATTGTTTCACATTTTTACCCACACTAGCAGTGCTCGAATAAGTGATTGGAAGCCTCACACTGGACAAAGCCCACCATAAAAGAACAAGTACCATTCACAAAGCCAACATGTTTACAAAAAGGGGAAAAAAGCATGGGGGAAAATATTTTGGCCCACCAAATTGTTGACTTATCACTAGAAGGTTCAGAAAACATCCATATAAAAGCTTAAATCACTTCTTTATGTGAATAAAATTTCAAATATAAGATGTCAAGTTCAACCTAGAGAGAGCGAAATATAATCATTTTCCCCTTGTTTCTGTGAGCAGTTCCTAAAACTTCATATCTACTAAAAAAAAAAAAATTTTCCATCTTATTTTTGTATTTCCCTGCCAGTGTTACTTTACTGTCATTCTCTCCCATATACTGGACCCCATCATCATACTCTGACTCTGCCCCCAATGTTCAAGTATCAAGATGCCATTATCTAAAGATGCAATTTTGACCAATAAGAACAGACTATAATTATAATCAGTGGGACTTAAATAAAATAACAACAAAAATCAACAAGCTGAATATGGTTTAGCTATGACACATCTGACAGCTTTCAAAGAGGGAAAAAGAGAAGACAACAGAAAAGAAATTACATGGGAGGTATTCGACCCAGCAATGCAGACCCCATCATTTGCTCCTTGGCCAACAAGGCAGCAATCTGGATGGCACTCCGAACACCTGGTCTACAACTAACAAAGTATATACTCAGTCATTTTATGGAAGCTGATGTGCACAAATAAACGAAATTAAGGACGCAGAATGAATTCCTTGCAAGTACCTGGCACAGCTCCCACAGCTCCAAATGCTCCAGAATCACCATCCATAATGCTAGCATCACATTCCACATGACCATCTTGAGTCAGATTAGAGCCTCGGCCAGCATTGGTACTTGGATCATCCTTCAATCAGATGCTTCTAATGTCAACATCTCATCCTCCTCAATGAATTGTATACAAGCATTATGAAAGACTGATTGGTGAACTATAACAGATAATAACCATAAAACTAGGGCAGTTCCATTAATTAAAACATCTAAAGCCAATAGCAATGGCCTGGGTGAAATTGAGCCCTAGCATCCAACCCGTCAGCCCGAAACCAATGCATAGGCATAGCATCGGCCCATTTTCTCTTAGAATCAAAGATAAAAATAGGACACAGACGATCAAGATTCAAGCATGAAATAATCTACAGCCATTGAACTTGAAAATATCCAAGAATCAGCTGAACACGTATGCAATAACTCTATTAACTACAAACGTAGCAAAATACTGGAACTATGGGATTCCAGTGTGAGACTTATATGGACTCGGGGCTCTTCCACCTCAATAGCTTTGGGGCGTGGTTCTCCTAAGGCTCGTATCAAATACGCACCTCCAACACTTGAACGGCAGCCGTGACGGCATCTAGGCATCCACCGGGACCCTAAGAATTGGCAACAAGAAAGAAAAAAAAAAAAAACGTTTAGAGAAAATATTTCTTTGCGGGATGCGAAAATATGTTAAAAGAAGAAGAGAATAAAACGTGCGTGTGAAGGTGAGAAGAAAGAGGACCTTGCGAAGAATGGAAGCAGCGGCGAGGCAAGCACGCTTCATGGCGGATCTTAGGGCCTTCTCGTTCGACGGAGAGTGATATCCGGCGCCGACGTGAACGGCGACGAAGAATCTAGGGTTTTGGTCCTCCGGCTCTCCGGCCATTGAGTCTCGACTCACTCTTGAGATTGGGCTGATTTTGGCCTGGACTGAGAAGCCAACTCGACGGGAAGAAACGTCAACGGCCGAACGGCGCCGTTTTTCATTTGAACTGTGGACTGCCACGTGGAAACGCCGTCAAGTAAATGTCTTATTTTTACAACGTGCACTCCAAAATCATTTTCTTTATTATATATATATATATATATATATATATATATATATATATATAATTTTTTTTTAATTTTTTAATTATATTATGCGAGGTTGCTTATAAAACATGTTATTATGGGGGTCGGCATGTCAATAGTCGATAATTAATTTTTTTCCAAGACATTTACAAATTAAAGGAAAGACCAACCATTAGTTATTTGATATGAAGACCAAAAATATAAATATTTCCCTATTGCTTTTTTCTTTATTGTTTTTCTTAGTGCTGACACTCCAAACCTGACAAATTTACCACACCTCATGCGGTGGGCATATTTTACTAATTTCCAATTAATATAAATAAAGGAGGCTTCTGAAATTTGAAACTTACGCCTTAGACGACGGATAACTCTGTACATCTGCTCTGCAATTACCCAATAAATAGCTCTAATATTAGGTATCTGGACCATAGATGCCTAAATTTTCAGAATTTATTTATTTAAGATAAAAAGGAATTTTATGAAATTACCCCTTAAACATAGGAGTATCGTGCGTTAAGACGCTCATTTTTATGAAATACCCCACAAAGACTATGAAAGGATTTGATGTTTCTATTGAAATTGAAGGGTTACAGGGATTTGCTATGCCATGTTTCGTAGCCAAACTTCGGAATAATGAAAAAAAAAATGTATACAACTAAGCTAGAATGCGCGTAACACACCAAAGCAAGCAAGCTAACAATAATTGCCAATCCGTTAACAATGCCCACCAAAAGAATGAGAAACTGTGATTCGGGTAAACATTACATGTAATCTCCATGCGGGGCATCTCCTATTACAAATTCAATTGGCCATGGAAAAACTAACATACATAAGCAGCCATTTCTATTTTGGCATTCATTCTTAAATAATGTAAGCTGCAATTAGTAGACAACATTCAAATGAGGGGGTGGTGATATCAAGGGTTTGCCAGGAAGAGAGCTCTGCACTGGTCCATTGTGTCCTCTGGGCTGGTAACTGTAGGATGAGAATAAGCTAGAGTTGAAATCATTTCATTTACAGTACAGGAAACTGGAAGCACTAATGCGCTGTAGATAATTGTTTGAGGCAACTTTAAGAGCATATGAAGTTTTTAGCCTTCACTCAATAATTGCAACAGAAAATTGAATAAGATATGTGGAATGAACAATCATATAGTTTCTATTTCAGATTTCCTAAAATTTCCTCTTGGTGGTAGCATTTGTATCCATCTGAAAATGCGCATGATTGGGAAGAAGGATTAGTCAAGTCTCTTAGCAACTGAAACCACAGAAGCGTTTATGACATTAGTTGTCCTCCCTACCTTTTCTTTCCTTGTATTCTTGGTTTGGAGTGAATTGGGTTGAATTTAAAATGAAGGGGGATATTCTATGCCCTATTCATTTTCGAAGCTAGAAAACTGATTGAAAGTAAGATCTAGCTGACCTGTGTGACCCAGTGTACGTTCTGATTCAAAAATTTCATGATCATTTCCTCCCTGCTCAAACAAAATTACCGGTAGATGTAAAATTATTAATGACAAGATCATTAATATTCCAGAGAAGATGCCAGCCGAAAAAATCACAAAGTAATGTCAGGGATGAGAGTTAAATCTAATAATCCAAACTATGCAAAGGCCAGAAAGACATAGATGAGAAAGAAATTTAAACAGTCAGTGTAGCAAATGGATGATCCAAGGAAAACCCAAAACTACAGAATAGACAAAACAGAAAACCGTTGAGTTAAAGATAACCTTATATGTTTTGTCACCGAAAAAGTGGATTTCATTAAACCCATTAAGATAACTCAAGCAGTATGTCTTGTCCCAGCCACGCGGGAAGACCTGTTACAAGTATCAAGCACAGTAATTAAGCAGGTCCAACCGAAATTCTGCAAAATCAGCAGTGAGAATTATTAAAAAGGTGATATCCCCACATCAAAACTTATCTGTCCGCCGATTGAAAATGTCAAGTCAAGGTGAGCGAACTTTTCACGCATCACAGACACCATTTTCAGCCTTATGTTATGAACCTGAAACCTCAATTTGTTCAGCATATACACTAACCAAAACCAAGATTTTGAAAGCAATATTTTCCATCGTCATCTTTTGGTTAGTTGAAGCCACTCTTTTCCTACCTTGTCATATCTTTCAAATTCATCCCTTTCTTCTTGGCTGCAGTTTCGACCAATTGGTGATACATTAATCATCCCACTCCGGAATTCTATGAATGTTCCCCTACAGCAGAAAGTAAGAGGTCCAATCAAGCTCTTTTTAATTTTTTTTCCCTGACTTAACTAGATAGGCACAAAAAATGAAGAGACTTTCAGTGTCCACCTTTTTATTGGAATGTCCAAGTCAGCAATATAATGAAGTGTAAAATTTATCAATTCCTGCAGAAGATTACAATCCATCAAGTCACATACAATTAGAGTAGCACATTTCTGTATCATTGTATGCTCTGTCCATCTAGGGATTGAGCTACTATGTATAACCAAGTTAAAAGTTATCCCTTCCCAACTGTGATCCAAAGACAAATTTGATCCACAGTTTTAAAAGAGAAAACTTGGAGGTGAAGCAGATGCCTCCAAGAAATTATTGATCATAATCATTGACAAATAGCATATATGGCCTCTGCAAGAAGTGAGCAAGCAACAAAACAGCTCTGCACAACATTGTTCCTCAATTTATTCTACTCATTTGAGTTTATCAATTCCTTTTGTTTCTTTGTTGTTTTATCCTTTCCCATACTTTTACTGTATAGCCAAGCAATCTGAGTGTGTATACTGAGAAAGGACCTTACCTTAAGCTTTTCTTCTCCAAGAAATGACTTCAAGCTCTGAGAAGAGGAAGTTATGTGTTACATCAAAGAAATAAACAGGGGCATTAAGGGGCAAGCCTAATTGACAAAATTAGTTGTACGACAAGAAATTTGTGAAGAAATTTTTTCCTGGGTTTAAGTTTTTCGGTTTTCTTATGGGAGACAAATACCTGGGTGCCAATAAGTTTTCCATCCTTGTGAGCCACCAGTCCATTCTCAGAAAATACATAGTCATAGTCATGAATAACTGCATAGCCAAAAACTCTAATTTAGCATATTTCTGTTGCCTGCTCTCGCAATCATAAACTTGTTAGCTAGTTGGATCAAACCTGTCTTTCCAAGCTGCTCTGTTATCTTAGAGAGGTCAGATCCACCCACAACTCCAACAGTTACAACCTGTGATTGAACAAAGCTACTATCATCATACCTCTAAGCATATGATGCATTTCATAGGGTGAACACAAAAATTAGAAGGCCAGTAAGTATTAAGTAAAAACTCCCAAATCAATAGGGTACCTTCCGGAGTTCTTGCATGAACTCTAACACTTTTGAGGTGGCCACCTGGAATTTAAGTTGGGGCCATCCAATAATAGGAAGTGTTAGTTCCACTTATATGTCAACAACACGAGGAAAAAACGATAACCTTTTCCTGGTGACCTGTGCAATGGTATGCTCCGAGAAAAAAAGAGAATATGGAATCCAAACGAACAAAAGCATTCAGACAGGAGCGTCAATACCTTTCTCGGGGCTGTAAGAGTACCATCGACATCAAATAATGCGAGTAAACCAGGCTTTCTCATTGCAATTGAAGTCGATATATATACTTCCTGTCAAGAAGTTCAAACAATCTAATTATTCTGCCAGGGAAAATAAAAAGAAGAGAAAAGAAAAGGCACAACTAAAACCCATTTGAGAGATCACATCAAAAAAGGGGGTGCAGTGCAAGTGACGACCCTTTCCAATGCTCATTGTGTGTAACCCAGTGATCAGATCAAGCCTAAATTACTTACTCTTCCAAATCAAAAGAATGAAGTCACTTCACAAATGCAACACTGCCTGCCAGGATTGCCTCGGTCCTATCTATCCAACAATTAGAGGATTTTAGCGAAAAGAAGAACAGACACTTAACCAAGAACTTTACAGACGGCCGACAAAACTCTAAAATCCAATGCTCAAGTTTCTTTTTTTTTTCCTTTCTTCATCGTCCTTCTTGATCCATGAACTTGATGATAAAAGAGACAATGGGGACCTCCGATTGGTAAGAGAATTTACATGCTTTCGGTGAATCGGATTTAATTGGCAATTTCGAAAGGAAAATGCATTCAGAATAAGAAAGCATACGTACCCAAATCTGGAAAAAGAATGCGGAGCCTTGACGCGTGCGTGCGTGCGTGCGTGCGTGCGTATAATGAATATATTGAAGATTGGATCTTGGACACTGAATTTCTAGTCGGATCTGAAAGGGCGCTGCCGAGTGGGGTGGCGGTGGTTGGCGGGGTGGGGCGTCCTCTGGCTCTGGGGAATACTTAAATAAATTGTTGAGGACGCAGCCCGAGGGCTTGAGACAGTGAAAATAGTACTACGGTCGCTTGTTGAGCGGGGCTCTGCAGTGCGTGTTCTTCGTGTAGAAGAGAGGCAGTAGATTTTGTTCCGGTGCTTCGTTGTACCTACCCTTTTTCACACGATATTGCCATATATCGTCCACGTGTATGAATTGGGCGGCCCAGATTTTTTCATAACCCTGCGCTTTTTAATCCAGCCAACGTAAAAATAGAAAGCTCAACAACTGCAGCACCTCACATCCTTTAGACCAGAACTGTATGGCAAGGACTCAACTTTTTTTTTTTTTCCTTTTTTGGTGGTATTGTTAGGTAGGTGAAGAAAGGTATTTTTTGCCGTCTTAGTTTTCATCTCGAATTTTATTTTTAAAATTTAAATTTAATAGTCATTAAATTATAAATAAAAAATCTGTTTATTTTTAATAATTTGTTTATATTTTTCTATATTTGATAAATTAAAATATATAATAAAAATAATTATAAAATTAACGATAAAATAACTATCATTTTATGGAAAATGATCCCGTTTAAAACAAGTGAGAGTAATTTTTCGTGTAACGTTGCAATGGGTGAGAGAGAAAGAGAGACCGAGTGTGAGTGTTTAGAAAGAAGCAAAAAAAAAAAAAAAAAAACTCTCAAATCATCATTAATTTTATTGATTGATTTTATCATTACTCTTTTTAGTATCTTACAAGTTAATTTTATCAATTTTTTAATTATTCAACGTTAAATTTTATTTTATTTTATAGAAAAATTAATAAAATTTTGTTTATATTTGTATTCATAATAATAATTTATTTATTTAGATTAGAATTTACAATTTTAGTATTCTACTTTGTAATAATTAACATTAAAAAATATTTTTAATAATAATAAAATTAATTTTTTTTATAAATATTTTCCTAACAAATAAGTATCTCGCTGTTTGATTTGTAAGGAAAGTGGAAACTTCTTCGCTTCTCACCTGGGGCCCGAAAGATTGTTTTTTTCATGTGGAAGCTTCGTTGTATGAGAGGCTGTGCCGAAAGGGAAACTTCAGCACAAATACTCCACTACTCAAACGGGTCCCGGGCAGGCCCATTTCAATGCATTGAATGCCCAAGTTAGTACACAGCGTAAATGGTCGGGCCAGTCTGGACGTGCATTTTCACTGTATTTTTGGAAATCCCTGAAAGAACGGTAACAACAAGTTTGAGTATTATTAATGTTCAAATCAACTCTTAATCGAATCAAATCATAAAATTTGATTAAAAATATCTTAAATTGTTTGAAATTTTAATTTGATTATTTGTCGCTAAAATTAATATCCCAATTTCTTTACAAATTTTTTCTTTGATACATAAATTTTCTACAATCAGCTCATGAAATCAATAGTTCGATTCACCCATTAGTACTCTTATTAATAACCTCACTTTCATTCACGACCCCTTGCACCCCTAAGCCTCTTAGTCATCAAACCGAAAAATCTTATGAATACTCATGATTTAAGCAAGAGAATTTTCAATCTAAGATTTTGCGTTTTAATAATGTCAAAAGTCTAAGACAAGTTAATGAATTTGAGAAATTCTTACAATAAACAAACTAAAAAATTCGAAATTTGAAATTAAAATGAGTGAAATTTGAAGTTGTTTAATTTATATTTATTTTGTTTAATAACATACAAAAGTTTTTTTTTTAAAAAAATATTTTAGTAATTGAAAATTTAAAATTTTATTTTCAAAATTTTAAATCTTAATTTAAAAAATATAAAATTTATAAAAAGGAGTAAAAATTAACTTATAGATTAATAAATTTTTTAATTAAAAAAAAAAAGGAGAAGTGAAAAAGGAAAGTCGGTGGAGGAGAACTGAAAAATAAAAAGAAAAATACAAAACGGTTCGTTTCTTTCTTTTTCTTCGCCTCCTTCTCACATCTTTTCATTTGCTGCCTCTTGGTGCGGCTTGGTTTCTTCTGTGCAAGGCTCGGCCGGGCAATATGTCGAACAGTAAACTGGCATTCTCTGATAGGAGGCATTTTCCTGAGGATGTAATCATAAAAATCCTCTTTAAGATGCCCATCAAATCCATAGTGAAATGCACCATTGTCTGCAAGGATTGGTACTCTCTCATCAAAAGCCAATTCTTCATTTCCACTCACCTCAACAACAACAAGAAGGACAAGGATTGCTTACTCGTGTATTGGCATTCTCCCGATGCGGAAGAGCGATACTCTCTGCACTGTGACAACCAAGATTTCAATGATTATCTCCCGCTGCCTCTCCTTCCCAACGTCTCCTGCGACGAGAGTTGGCACTGGAACTCCGTGGCGGGTTCTTGCAATGGCCTACTTCTCATGGTCCACTCGCATGATTCCCTTTATGACAGTACTTTCTGCTTTTTGTGGAACCCTTTGATTAGAAAATCGCTATTTTTGCCAAAACCCATTACTTTGTTAGGGACTGAAGAGAAAAAATTGCAGCGTGAGGAGTTATTTGGTTTGGGGTTCGATTCTGCGAGAGATGACTATAAAGTTTTACGCATTGTGCAATTGTCGGATGAGGTTACTTCGGAGATACACTTGGTTAGCTTTCAGCTTTACTCGCTTAATGCTGGGTATTGGAAATTTGTCAATCTTTATTACTCAGACTATGGAGTCGTTGTTGGTTGCTATAATTCCCACATTGCTTTCGTTAATGGGTTTTTCCATTATGTTGTTTTTCAAGTAGTTGAGAATAGCAGTAGTGATTCTGATAGTAGTGACAGTGATGTTGAGTATTACACCTTTGTTGAGGCGATTCACATTGGTTTTGAGAACGTTCGCAGGATTATGCTGCCTGAGAGTATACAAGGTACTGCTGCATCTGAGTTATCTGTGTGGGCTTACAGAGATTCCTCCATTGCAGTTTTTGAACACAATTCATCAACTTATCAATGTAGTTTGTGGGTGATGAGAGAGTATGGAGAGAATGATTCATGGACTAAACTGTTGACAGTGAATGAATATCCTCATCCAATACTGAAAGTTCATGCTTGTGCAGCATTTAGGAAGAATGGAGAGTTAGTACTGAAAGTTGCTCAACCTGGAGATGAAGATGGTGGAGCAGAGATAGTCATGTATGACCCAGAGGCACAGCAATTCAGAGAACTATGTCCTTGGCTAAATGACAATGGTGTGAGATTCTATCCTTATGTGCAGACCTTAGTTTTGCTCAACTTGGGTAACAATGCAAATGCTGAAAACCAGTGCAATCAGTGGAGTTGCTCAATAGAAAGCTTGGGAAAAAGGCATTATATGTGAAGGCAAGTGAACTTGGCAAATGTCTCCACTGGATCATATTTCAAGCTTGTGTCAGAATTTCGATTCTTGAATGTTGGTTTGCTTCCTTTGTGTGCTTCAGATTACTGCTTCTTTGATGTCAGTTTTATGTTTCATATTAGCTATTACTGAGAAAATGGTAAAATCAAGCAGGTTTTTTTTAAGAAAGCAGTTGATTACTCGGATTTGTTTCTGTTGCAGTAACTTGCATTGTCACTTAAAAGAGAGTTTTAATATGCTATTGATGTTCTTTGAGGCTTTATTTTCTTTGCAGTGTTTGGGATTGTGTTGTTTTATATATGTAAGAATCTTTTCTTTCTGGATGTTAGTCTCTGAATATCTATTGATGTCTATGGCTGCATGAGACCCAACCAAGAACATATTATGAACCTTGGAAGAAACAAGACACTGCATTCATTGGTTTTATGTGGAAAGCATATTATTGCTCAACTGAGGAAATAAAGGAACAGAGTGTGAATTTGTGCTCTAGAAACTCTTTTCACTATATTTACTGTCTTCCTAAGTTTGTAACTTTTTTTCTTCTCTGTACATGTGTTTTATGTTGAAGGTTTCATCAGAGTTACCATATAAGCCTATCCCAAATCATCTGATAATAATAATAATGATAATAAAAATAAAAACAGCATTCCAATGCTTCTGACACCGTGGTGTTTGGGGAAAGGTCTTCAAGCACAATGAAGACCTGATCAAAATTATGAGCAGAGATATTGAATAAAAATTAGAAACATAGAAGATTATAGAAATTAGTTATCAATGGTACCAAGATATCAAGCTTTTACAATTGGGTTTTGATGAAACCTGCTAGACAAACAATACTGGCAAAGTCAGTAACGTCAAGCTGATGGAAAACTACATGATCAGAAAGACCAACTCTTTGAGCTTTTGAACAGCTTCAAGGCCTCTCTTCTCATCTCTGGCCGTTACGATCACCAAAATCCCATTACAGGCCAATTGCCGGCAAATTTCAAACCCAATCCCCTTTTTGGCTCCCGTAACAACTGCGTATATGAAAAAGAGCAGAAGAAGAACAAACTATCAGGCCTTTTATCGCAATTTACATAATGGTCCATTACACTTATCGTATACCTTGGCTTTTGTCGAAATTTGTTCTTGAAGTATAGCTTCAGAGCTTGAAAAGTTTTTGCCAGTGGGGTGGTGAAAGATCAGACTTGAGGCTGTTGTTCTGGTGTTCTTTTTCCTTTAACACCAACTTGGAACTATGCTATTACTAAAGATTGCCCATTAAATTTCATTAATTCACTGTGGGCCATAATGAGTTCCCAATTCCTGGATTAGAAGCTCTCATGATTTTCTTATTAAATTTTAAGTATTTTCCCCGTTTGTTGGCGTCTCATTTGCTGCAATGGGAAGAAAAATAAAATAAGGAAAACAATTGCGTAAGAGATGCCATGTTGCCCAGCTTTGGGCATCGGGCACATGTAAATCCTTGTAGTAGCCACAAAATCAACAGGCTCCTATGAATTCGGCATGCCCGCCTGCAACTCCAAAGGTATTCGTGTAGTAGTAGAGCTCCACATGCTGCAATGACTGCCCTGTATGAGTAGTAGCTCTATCGCCATGCAAAAGATCTCTTGGCATCCCAGCATAGAATCTAGTGCCCATTTTACTCTGCAACTCATTTGGAACTGTCCAGGCTTCATGCATTTCCTTTGTGAGTTTTCTCATGGTCCCGGAGATGATGCGGGCAACAGGATGACTGAAGGGGCAAAGGAGACGAGGAAAAAGAAGACAAATGAAGTATGGCCTGGTTAATGCCATTGACTTGCATCTTTTATTTTCTTGGATAATTTGTGTCTTCTTCACTTTTCTGTTTGTAGAGTGATAGTCATGATGGTTCAACAAAATTCTATCCAAATATAGGTTTTCTTTACGCAAAGCTGAAAGGTTTAAACTCAGAAATTCGAAAAAGTTCAAAATTTAAAATAAGAGAATCCCATTTGCGACGATCATCCCAATTAAATAGAAACATGTCTGACAAGCATAAGAATTTCGACATTGATACTATATAGTTCAGCTCGAAGCAAAAGCACAGGAATTTCAGTACCAACATTACTGGTATGTAGTCGGATATTACAAAGTAGAATCATCTTCTCCAAGACTATAGATACAAAGGTACAATCACAAATGCATTGATCCAATCAAAAAGGTGTCTTTTCCTTGCGAATGAAATAGCAACCAGTAGGACCACCATTAGGCATCAAAGCCAACCACACTGGACTCTCAGCGCCCTCTTCAACTGACAATACGCCCTGATGGAAGTTTATATCTGTTTTGACGTAGCCAGGGCAGATGCAGTTGATGCCGAAAGTTGGGTACTTCTTGGCTAAAATTCGTGTATAAGCATTCATGGCTGCTTTCGAGAGTATATAAGCAGACAAGCCAGGCCAGCCTTTGCCTTCTAAAGAGCCGTCTTTGACATCTTTTAAGTATTGGTTCAACACTTCTTCCACTCTGTCTTCTGTAAGATTTTCTGCGTCCCCTAGTATCTCCAAAGCCCACTTATTTGATACATTCTGACAAAGGACACAAAGAACCAGTGCTCGGCTTTAGTTCTTGTTTCGCGTTAGCTATCTTCTCGTGCTAAATTGACTCTCTTAATCATCCTAATAAAATTTGATTCAACTTACAGAAAAGAAAGGGAGAGAGAGAAAGAACCAATATATGGCAATATTGATTATTAATCTCCGAAAACCTTTTCATATATTCAACGGTAGACCTAAGATGTAATATCATTTCAAATATAGTTTACTTTCTATTGAATTAGGCTGAACTTTGTGCCCAGTCGACTGCTTTCAATCAAACTTGAAGCAATTTTACCTTCAACTGCCCGACAGCGGAAGAAACATTGACTATCCTTGCTGAATCAGATAATTGGAGTAGAGGAATAAGCGCATTGGCCATCTTTTTGGCACCATAATAGTTGATTTTCAGACATTCTTCAGCTAATTCATAGGTCTCGGTTGTCATCTCCTTCCAGTTAACCGGTCCTCCCTGCATCAATCAAAAGAAGACCATTGTGATCATTTTGATGAATCACTTCCGAGTTTATATTAGTAAGAAAATTAAAAAAAGAAAAGGGTTAACTGATAATTTGGCTTTGTAAGCAAGTCTTATCCCTCCAAACCCAGTTTACAGGCAAAGAAAGGCGTGTATCAATACATTATAGTTAAAATAGCACACCAAAATGTTGCTAACATTTAATCCTACCGACTCCATACACTCTGAATCGGCAATGACTTTAAGCAATTTTCAAATGGCAGTTTTTTTTTTTTTTTTTACAATCAAAACAGACGCTAGCATGACTCCTTTTGGCCATGCTGCTATTATAACAGTGGGGAATGTGGTGTCAAATGAATTAACTGAGAACTTCTGCAGCGGATTCATCACCAAAAGGCCAACAGCAATTCATCATTTTTTTTTTCTTTTTTAAAAGGCCAATATAAAGGTGGTTATGAAGCCTTTCATAGATTAATCAACACGGATCCCCGGTCAAAAGCAAGAGTTATAATTTTAAGGAAATTCCTTATTCTTCCTGTATGTCTCGACTCATCACGTAATAGCATTTTGACTCTATTTTAGTATTTACTTACCTTAAGAGCACCAGCAGCTCTGAAAGCATCAACGTCTACTTCGGCTCCAAGGATTCCTGCATTGTTCACCTGCGTGGTTTTTCAAATTCTAAAGATTAAAATGAAAAAACAAAAAACACATATAGAGAAAAAAGAAACATATCTCTTAAAGAATGAAATATCAAGCCCAACCGAAAAATAGGTCAACACAACAAGGTGGAGAAGGACAAAAAGGGAAGAAGGTTTCAAGAAACTAGATGTATCCAGTCTTTACCAGGATATCAAGCTTTCCAAATTGGGTTTTGATGAAATCTGCTAGAGAATTAACACTGGCATCGTCAGCCACATCAAGTTGATGAAAAACCACATAATCAGAGAGACCAGATTCTTTCAGTTTTTGAACAGCTTCGAGGCCTCTCTTCTCGTCTCTGGCTGTTAGGATCACCACAATCTTATTGGAAGCCAACTGCCTGCAAATTTCGAGCCCAATCCCCTTGTTTGCTCCTGTAACTACCGCATACCTATAAACAAGAACAACTATAGCTCAACTTTGCATGCGTTGAATTGAAAGTATCCGTTTCTTTTAATCAGGCAACCGAATTCCCCCACAATTTCATTTTCCTTCTCGATTCCTCTTTTTTTTTCTTTTTCCAAAATGAAAAAGAAACAGGACAGCTGACACAAACCACTGGCAAGGAAAATAAACGAAGCAATGGAAAGTATGCGAGAATTGATACCTTTTGGTTGCTTCTGCCATGTGATGATAAGAACTTGTGGGAGCTAATTGTAAGAATCTGACAACCCAACTGGCTTCACTTGTCTTATGACAGAAACGTTGCTTATAGGAGTGTCTGAGGCGCACTATATATGGTCATTATGAGCACCAGAATTATCTTCTGTACAATTTTAAGTTTATCACTCTCTCTCTCTCTCTCTCTCTCTATATATATATATATATATAATTTAATAAATATATTTTTAAAATTTTTTTAATTTATACATTTTTTATAAATTAATATAATCTTTTATAATTTAATACATCCAAAAAATTATTCTTATTTCCTTAATTCTCTCTTACTTTTATCTCGGTGTCAAGGCTCTATTCTTAAATTACAAATTGAGATAACTACTTTATTATTTGATTCTATTTATCTTATTATTCAACTTTCTATCATTGCTAGTCTTCGGTTGTCAAAATCTTTTCATTCAGTTCCTAACAATCTCAACAGTCTTTTTGATCACTACGAGTCTGTCTAATTCGACTTTTATTTTTGTTACCATTTTTCGGTCGTCCTTTCGTGAGTGAGTTTTGATCATGTTTTCAACAGATTTTGCTCAAATGAATTGTAGAAATCCACACAAGACCTTCTGATTTCAGAGCCGCAAAAATCAACTTCATCTGAGCTCCCACGGCCACCCCCCCTATGTACCACTCAAAGACTGGTGGTCGCTGGTAGAACTTGTCCACGTGCCGACCACCGTCAACAGGTTGAAGACGATCACGTGTCATGCCTGTTAGCCACACGTGTCGTTCAGGTCACTCCATGTGTGTGTCACGTCATCCCCACGTGTCTCACATGCTAGCAGAATCTTTCGGCCGTTGACCGCTATGTCAACACGTTGATGGCCACGTCAGCACCTGTTGACAAACCACGACAACCCCTTTAGAAGCCAGCTGCCTACAAGTTTCTAACCCAATCCCCTTGTTTGCTCCCGTAACAACTGCATATCTGCCAAAAATACAGAATCGTGCATTGAAAGAGGGGAATGGCAGAGACTATAGAAAAGCATATAATAGTTAAACTGCCGAACCTGCATCGAAAACAGGAAAGCTGGAAAAATCGAACAATGCTGAAACAAAAGAAACTAAATGGAAAATTGTATGAAAGCATTACTTTCTGGTTGCTTCTGCCATTGATGACGACATTCCGGACTTTGTAAAAGGAAGTAAAACCCGAAAAAGAGCAAGGGAAAGGAGCTTCAAACGTTATTCTTCAAGGGTTCTCAATCTTGCTTCATCCGCTGGGAGGGGAGGTGGTAGTTCTTATAGGCTTGGCAATCCTAGAAGCATTGGACTGTTGCGTTAAGTTTGACATGACATTGTGGAAATCAACAGAACCTTGGTGGTTGCAGAAGAAACAGTAATACGATGGTTTCCAAGAAACTTGGAAGTGCATATCGGAAAACACAAGAAAACAAGAGAAGGGAAAGAAACAAAGACACTTGTGAAGAGGGATGGACATTGATGCTGCAGTAGACAAAAAGGACTGGGAATCCCATAACCACCATAGGAGGAAACGTGAAATGGACGTGTTTTGTAGGGGCGCAATTGTTTGGTGTCCTGGCCAGCCGCCAAAAATTTCGATCCCAAAATTTAATTTCTAATGTATTATTTATAATTATATATTATTTTTTATTTGAATTTAATTTTAGTTTATATATATATATATATAAAAGTTAATTTGACTCTTTTTTTTTAACGAATCAAATTAAAAATTTACAGTAGAACATCAATTGTTTCTTTCCTTTCTCTTCCTACTTACAAGCCCTTCGAGTGCTATTTACCTTATACGCATTCAAATTAGTTATATTTTTCAATTCAAAATATTCAATTTGGTTGGAATAAAAAGTCAGAAGTCAAAACGATGAGGTTTTGTTGCACGAAGTTAGTGAACTTAACGAAAACATAACAAATGGATTTGATTTGTAGCAATTAGAAATCGCAGGGTCGTCAAGTTCAAAATTATAAACTTTCAGGTCGATGTGTAATGACGTTGAACTAAGGGAAGGTAAAATATTATTAATCATATTTTAAAAAAAAAATTAAAGAAAAAAATATAATTAAAAGGACTAAAATCCTACCGAAACTTGATCCGATCTGCCATAATTTTATGTGTGTGTGTGTGGTGACTTGCAAGCCTTGCTGCTGTTGTTCCCCATCAACAACAGCAGCAAGGCTTGCAAGTCACCAAATAACAAATTAGTATAGGATCATTTGCATCCTGCAACGCTATTTGCAGAAAACAACACTTCTCGTGTTGGCGGAGGAAAAAAAAAAAGAAGACAGCACTTCGCGCAAGCAAACCATGGCCCCTTTCTACAGCATCTTAACTTAGATATGAAGCTAACACACATCTTTTGGTGGGATTCCATGCATAATATTTCCAATCAACTAGTAGAAAATTGTGGAGAAGAAGGAACATCATGCAAACAATTTAATGTCGAGGGTAAAGCTATTAATTGTCAGTGCGTCGGGTTCGTGATTCTATATGTCTCAAAACGTTGTTAAACCGTCCGCAATCGCCGTGTCATGTGGGATGATTTGGAGCAGTTGATATGGTGGTTGCAGTTTGAGTTTTAAAGAAACTTCTGTTGACAATTTGGATATAAAATATTCTTTGAAACTGTCCAATTGGATCCTTGAATACCCCTAGCCATAGTTTTCTATATTACTAGGATTGAATAACAATATGAGTACTAATTATAAATATCCGCCATCCTTATTAAGAGTATTTTATATGTGTATCCAATTTGGAAAATGAAGGTAGGGAAAGTGGGTCGGGGTCTTACTAAAATATCGAGCTTCCCGCACTGGCGTTTGATGAATTCTGCTAGAGATGCAATGGTAGCAGGTTCTGCCACATCAAGTTGATGGAAAACCACATGATCAGAAAGTCCGGACACTGTCCGTTTTCCAACTGCTTCAAGACCTCTCTTTTCATTTCTAGCTGCCAGAAACACGGTGACCCCTTTGATGCCAACAGTTTAACCATTTCCCATCCAAGCCCTTTGTTTCCCCGCGTAACAACTGCATACTTGACGAAACAATTGTCTCAGCCAAAAAGAAAAGGAATGGAAGAAAATGCATAGCAAAGAGAGTACGCAAATGAAAAACTCCAAAAATCTGCAGAAATCCCCTTTTGTTGCTTCTCCCATACATGATGAGGTATTGAGATATCGGCATTGGGACTAGAACTTCATTGTGAAAATTGACTCCGATTCTTCAGTTCACACCATAAATTCATCAATCTATGGTTCACACAACTGTCCAAAGATTTTTGCAGTGTGAACTTGATGTAGCCGCCGCAACCTACCGTTCACACAACCGTCCAAAGAGGAGTTTTGCAGTGTGAACCTGATGTAGCTGCCGCAACCTACCGTTCACACAACCGTCCAAAGACTTTTGCAGTGTGAACTTGATGTAGCCGCCGCAACCTACCGTTCACACAACCATCCAAAGACTTTGCAGGTCATTTGTCTCCTCCTCTTATAGTATAAATACCTGTAAGTTATGTAACAAAAAAAAAAAAAGAGAGAGTAGGGTGATGTAGTGTGATTCTGTGTAAGAAAACTTGTAGAGGTTAAAACCTCTGAATATAAAGATTCGTTCCTCCCGTGGATGTAGGCAAATTGCCGAACTACGTTAAATCTTTGTGTTCCCGTGTGTGTATTGTGTGTATGTTCATTAGATCCTAACAAATTGGTATCAGAGCCAAGTTAGAAACATACATACCAAATCCGTCCGTTTCAGGGTCGTCGTGTGCTGCTGTGCCAGCCCATTTCGTCCGACCATCGTGCACCATATCATCACAGATCAACTACAAGTTCTCGCTACTGCAAACCAGGCCACTGCCCCAAGGTCGCACGAAGCGGCTCAAATACAGCCGGCCTTCCGCGCAGCAGCTTTAACTCACCTGAACCTTCCCCATGCCATCAGACCGCTGTACTCCCAGCAGTTATTGCAGTCGCTAGACTCCACAAGCCGTTGTCGAGATAAGTCCCTGCGTCAAAGAATTTTTTTTTTTTTTGTGTGCCATTCACCAACCTTGTTTTAGTATGATTTTTTTTTAAATAAAAAAAGGGATGTATGTGATTTAAATTATAAAAAAAAGAGTGTTTTGTGGTGAATAAAAAAAAAGTGTATTAAAAAAAAAGGGCTTGGGAATTTGAGTAAAAGAGGGTGGACGTGAAGAAGAAAAAACAAGGACGAAAGAGATATATTAAAAAAAAGGAGATAAATTAATTGGTGGGTTTTTGAATTTAGATTTGATTAACGGAGCTATTTATTGACCTATTTTGGACGAAGTGTTACTGGTTTCTAAGGTTTTCAGCCGTTCCGGACGCAACCGTGCTATCTGTTTCTGCAAATTCTGTTCCAAAAATATTTATTTATTTTCGTGGAGCTCTGAAGTATGATGGCTGATCCAAAAGGAGCTGACACGCAACCTTCGACGTCTACCACCAGTTCGTGGCAAAGAAGTTCAATGTCAAATGCAAAATTTGATATTGAGAAATTTGACGGTACAAACAACTTCGGCATGTGGCAATATGAAGTCCTGGATTTGTTGTTCTGCGAAGGATCAGATATTGCACTGGGGCCCAAACCGGTGAATATTTCTGATGAAGATTGGAGCTATGTGAACCGTCAAGCCTGTGACACTATCTAGTTGTGTCTTGCCAAAGATCAGAAGTATTTTGTCATGAAAGAAATGATGGCCTCAAGCCTCTGGAAGAAGCTGAAAGATAAATACATGACGAAGAGTGTAGAGAATCAGCTCTACCTGAACAAAAAACTCTTTCGATTCCAGTATAAGAGAGCTATGCCTATGATTGAGCATCTCAATAATTTCAACAAAATTTTGGCTGATCTGCAAAATTTAGATGTTGATATTATTGATGAGGATAAGGCATTGTTATTATTAAATTCTTTTCCTGAAAATTATGATCATTTAACCACTACCCTGCTGTATAGAAAGGATGAAGTTAAATTCATAGATGTTTCTAATGCTTTGGTGAATAATGAGTACTGGAAGAAGGATCAGAAGGACTCCAGAGAGTTGACACTAGAAGCATTGACCGTGACCCAAGGAAGAGAAGACAAAAGGAGATATGACAGATCTAGTGGGTGAAATAAATCTCGCTCAAAATCCAGAGGAAAATCAAGAAGAAGCCTGGCAAAAGATGAATGTGCCTACTGTCACCAGAAAGGGCACTGGAAGAAAGACTGTCCAAACAGGGATAAATCTACTGCAAATGTTGCAAAGGAAGCTGACAATAAAGAAGATTCAGCTTTCTCAGTTTTGCCAACAGATATCCAGGTAGACAAATGGATTCTTGATTCTGGCTGTTCTTATCATATGTGTCCAAACAGGAACTGGTTCACAAGCTTTCAAGAGCTTGATGGAGAAGTCGTGATGATGGGTAACAACAACACATGCCAGACAAAAGGAGTAGGCACTATCCGCCTAAAGATGCATGACGGTACAACCAAACGACTGATAGATGTCAGATATGTTCCAGATTTGAAGAAGAACTTCATTTCACTAGGGGTCTTAGACAACAGCGGATACAAGGTGACCATAGAAGGTGGAGCCTTGAAAGTTGTACGAGGTGCATTCTTGGCAATGAAAGGTACTCGACAGGGAAACCTATATTTCCTAGATGGACATACAGTTACAGGAAGAGCAACTGTTGCCAAAGCTTCTGACAATGAAGCACCTGATTCTTCCCAACTCTGGCACATGCGCTTGGGACATGTCGGAGAGAAGGCCTTGCAGAATTTGGTGAAACAAGGCCTACTGAAGGGAGCCAAAAGTGGAAAACTTGACTTCTGTGAGCACTGTGTCTTGGGAAAATAGACACGAGTCAAGTTCGGCAC
The DNA here is from genome assembly GCA_020883675.1 of Bruguiera gymnorhiza. Classification (NCBI taxonomy): domain Eukaryota; kingdom Viridiplantae; phylum Streptophyta; class Magnoliopsida; order Malpighiales; family Rhizophoraceae; genus Bruguiera; species Bruguiera gymnorhiza. The sequence continues at coordinate 2,631,010 of JAIRCJ010000136.1, read as the reverse complement.
CGCCATTCATTCTACCAAAGGAATATTGGATTATATTCACACTGATGTATGGGGACCGTCAAAGAATTCATCTTTGGGAGGTAAAAATTATTTTGTTACCTTTATTGATGATTTCTCACGTTATGTTTGGGTGTATATGATGAAACACAAGGATGAAGTTCTAGACATATTTCTTCGGTGGAAAAAGATGATTGAAACCCAGACCGGCAGGAAGATCAAGAGACTTTGCTCAGATAATGGTGGAGAGTACAAATCAGATCCCTTCAAGCAAATCTGTCATGAAGAAGGGATAATCAGACATTTTACAGTTCCTGGAACCCCACAACAAAACGGTGTAGCAGAAAGGATAAACCGTACTCTAGTGGAGAAAGTGCGATGTATACTTTCTCAATCTGGCCTGAACAAGGCATTATGGGCAGAGGTTTTGATGTATGCCTCTTATATTGTCAACCGGTTACCTACTTCTGCACTTGATGGGAAATGTCCCAAAGAGGTATGGTCTGGACAACCTGTTTCAGATTATGATCAGATACATATATTTGGATGTCTTGTGTATTTCCATGTTACAGAATCCAAACTGGATCCTAGAGCCAAGAAAGCTATCTTCTTAGGCTTTAGTGAAGGAGTTAAGGGATCATCAAAGGTTACGTCTCGGCGATGCTGCAAAGGACTACCACAAAAATGGAGAAAGAGAATCAAAACTCTTTCCAACAGATGGAGTTTGAGACTCCAAAGGAGCCAGAGGAGTATCTTGTTAACCAGGAGGATACCTCAGTTGAGGTGGAGGTTCCATCACCAGCACCAGACCAATAATCAGAGTCCATTGCCACTCACAGACAAAGGAGGGAGATCCGGAAACCTGCTAAATATACTGACATGGTGGCATATGCGCTGCCAGTGACAGAGGATGATATTCTCAACACCTTCAAAGAAGCTGTTCAGAGTATGGAGAGTGATAAATGAAAGCTGGCTATGGATGATGAGATGCAGTCACTTCACTAAAATCAGATGTGGAAATTAGTACCACTTCCACATGGAAAGAAAGCTATTGGATGCAAATGGCTCTATGTTAAGAAGGAATGTGCCTCTGAAAAAGGAAGCACCAGATATAAAGCCATACTAGTAACAAAAGGCTATGCTCAGAAGGAAGGAATAGACTATAATGAAGTGTTCTCGCCAGTGGTCAAACACTCGTCTATTCGGATCCTGTTGGCCCTAGTAGCTTAATTTGACTTGGAGTTAGCTCAACTTGATGTGAAGACAGCATTCTTGCATGGCAACTTGGAAGAAGAAATCTATATGTCCCAGCTTGAAGGTTTCAAAGTCACCGGGAAGGAGAATTGGGCTTGCAAGCTAAACAAGTCACTGTATGGCTTGAAGCAGTCACCTAGACAGTGGTACAAACGGTTTGATAGCTTTATCCAGAAGCAGAAGTACACACGCAGTCAGTTTGATCATTGTGTTTATCTGAAGAAACTCCAAGATGGTACGTTTGTATATTTGCTCCTATATGTTGATGATATGTTAATTGCATCTATGAGCAAGGTGGAGATCGACAGGCTAAAGGCTCAATTGAGCTCAGAGTTCGAGATGAAGGATCTTGGAGAAGCCAAAAAGATTCTTGGTATGGAGATCAAACGTGACAGAGAAAGGGGCACAGTTTGGTTAACTCAGACTCAGTATCTGAAGAAAGTACTCCAGCGGTTTGGCGTAGATGGCAAGACTAAACCCGTTAGTACTCAATTGGCCTCACATTTCAAACAAAGTGCATTAATGTCTCCAAATACAGATGATAATCGAAGACAAATGGATAATATTCCATATGCTAATGCTATTGGAGCCCTGATGTATGCAATGGTGTGTACACGACTTGATATTTCACAAGTTGTCAGCATGGTAAGTCGATACATGCACAATCCCGGTAAAGGACACTGACAAGCAGTTAAGTGGATTCTACGGTATATTCAAGGTACTGTGGATATTGGCCTAAAGTTCCAGAAATATAAGACGATGATCAATCGTCTAGTTGGGTACGTCGATTCTGATTATGCCGGTGATCTCGACAAGCGTCGATCAACTACAGGTTATATGTTTACTATGTCAGGAGGACCAGTAAGCTGGAGATCAACGCTTCAGTCAACTGTTACTTTGTCTACTACAGAGGCAGAGTATATGACAATCACGGAGGCTTTCAAAGAAGCAATTTGGCTTCATGGGTTGATTGAAGACTTGGGACTTATTCAGGAGCACGTTGAAGTCCACTGTGACAGTCAGAGTGTCATTTGCTTAGCAAAGAACCAAGTTCATCACTCCCGCACAAAGTATATTGATGTCCGGTTTCATTTTATTCGAGAAATTATAAATGAAAGAAATATTCTGCTACAGAAGATTGGTACAGAAGATAATCCTACATATATGCTCACAAAGATTGTTTCAGGAATCAAGTTCCAACACTGTTTGGACTTGGTCAACATTTCTCGGAGTTGTGCACCTTCGGGTACTTGACGCCTTCGGGCGTATTGGAGGAACGGTGATCATGTTTGGATGAAGAATCATCGTCAAGGTGGAGATTTGTGAAAATTGACTCCGATTCTTCAGTTCACACCATAGATTCGTCAATCTATGGTTCACACAACCGTCCAAAAACTTTTACAGTGTGAACTTGATATAGTCGTCGCAACCTACCGTTCACACAACCGTCCAAAGACTTTTGCAGTGTGAACCTGATGTAGCCGCCGCAACCTACCGTTCACACAACCGTCTAAAGACTTTTGCAGTGTGAACTCGATGTAGCCGCCGCAACCTACCGTTCACACAACCGTCCAAAGACTTTTGCAGCGTGAACTTGATGTAGCCGCCGCAACCTACCGTTCACACAACCGTCCAAAGACTTTGCAGGCCATTTGTCTCCTCCTCTTGTAGTATAAATACCTGCAAGTTATGTAACAAAAAAAAAGAGAGAGAGAGAGTAGGGTGGTGTAGTGTAATTTTATTTAAGAAAACTTGTAAAGGTTAAAACCTCCGAATATAAAAATCCGTTCCTCCCGTGGATGTAGGTAAATTGCCGAACCACGTTAAATTTTTGTGTTTCTGTGTGTGTATTGTGTGTATGTTACTTAGATCCTAACATTCACCCCATTTTATAGTTCCTACCGGGGAGTGCAGCTGTATATGGTACATACCTCGCCGCAATAGTTGGGGGAGAAAGGATCAACTTCTTCTTTGGTTTCTCGTTGAGTCGTGGCAAATCATTCTTTGGGTTTAACAGTATAAATTTTCAGAAAAGTACGGTCGCCAGTAAATGGCAACAAACAGTGCCATCCACGACAAAGAAACCACCTGAAAATTTTAACCCAACGCGTTCATTGCCCGTGGCAGCTGCCACTCAGTAGGCGAAGCATCCAAGAAAACCCAGCGTTGATTATGCTGTTGTTTCATTAGAAAAACTGTCTTGCGATTTAAGGTTCAACTAATGCATAGTCCCATTCAGTAGTGAAATTCATATCTACCGTGCAGATAACTATAAAATTTGAAATTTTTCTTTCTTTCATCGGGGCTAAACAAATTGAGACCATTCCTAGATGATGCAGATCAAATTGCGTCGGTCCTTGGCCTCTGACGACTAGCTATGTGCCATGTTTAAGTCTAGTGAATAAACTAATTAGCACGAGGACAGTCGGGCATCGTTTTTATACGCATGATGAAATTGAGAAAAACCAGTGTTTGAACTGCAGCTCCTTCACTTCGTACTCAAGCTGCTAAGCTTGCAGCTTGACGAACCATTCAACCCGGGGAAATTTGGTTTGATACAGCCGTCCGATTCAAATCAAGATCAGACTCCGGAATGACTCCAACATTAAACTCTAAAACCTAAAGGACCCGACCACTCGAATCACCGAGCCCGAGTAATCAATGACTCGCGAAATCCGTAGTGATGAATGACTCAAACCCACTCGACCCAACTGTTTCCCACCTCTCTTTTTGCAACAATTCGGGCCCTCTCTCATTCTGATTGTCGTATAAACACTGTTTTTGCCAGCTCTGACAGCAGCACCAACAATTCCCAAAGACAACGGGATTCTACACAGTTAGGCTGCTACACGTCAATGACAGTATTGTGGCCCAGCGTTATTTGCAGTTGAAAAAAACATATAGGTTGCAGAAGAATTTACACAGAATTACTACTTTATGAGTTATGACCCGGCCCAAACCAACCTTAGCCTGTTTGTAATATTTTACGCCTTGGGGGGGGGCGCGAACCATTGAATCATTGATCATATCGAATGCTTTATGGGATTTGTCGAAACCTAAGAGTTAGGTCCATCCATAAATCTATCGTGTTGAGCTTTTACATTTCAATGCGAGATAATTTATCTTTTTGGTCTTTCTTTCTCTCTTTTTTTTTGATTTTTTTCTGTTTGCCTCTTTCTCGTCATGCAGTGTGGATGCTCTTCTCTGGATTCCTCGTTTCTACGTTGCTCATTGTCTGTGTTTTGCTGTATGCTTGGTTTTGCTGCGCCTCTGTGCTTTCCAGTAAATTATCAGGTACGAGTTGAAGAAAAAGCGTATCGAGTAGGGATATTATTTATCTGAATTCGAGATTCAGCTTAAAATTGTTGGCTTCACTAGTTGTACAAACAAGACAAAAGGAATTCACTTCCACACACATTCCCAAGCTCTGATCACTCGTCCGTGACCATATTGTTCATTCTGATTCAGAAACATGACGATCCTATCTCGGAAAAGAAAACGCCGGAAGGGCCACCGTTAGGCAGCAGCGCCAACGTCACAGGCTTTTCAGCACCTTGAGCAGGAGTGTAAACGCCGGCATTGGCCACTATGTCAGTCTTGCAAAAGCCAGGGCAGACACAATTGACGCAAAACATTGGGTACCTTTTAGCTACAATCCTTGTGTAGGCATTCAAGGCGGCTTTTGAAACCGTATAGGCAGACAAATGAGGAGGCCAACCATTGGTTTCCAGTAACCCCTCCTGGAAATCCTTCAAATACTTGTTCACTACCTCGTCCACTCTCTCTTCGGTGAGATTCTCCAAATCGTTCAGCCATTGTTTGGCCCATTCACTGGGTATACACTATATCACATGACAAGGTGAAAAGAAATTTCAGACAAATTGTTTGCAAATTTATCTGTAAGTAAATCATGACTATAGATCCAATAAATGAAACTGAGGATAAAAAATTATATTAAATTCTACAAAGTCACTGCATAATCAATTTCTCAATGAAAACGAGACAGTTTCATATATCAGGTTATGAATGAATTGTCTTTTCAGATATTTTGGACCAGCTCATGATCTGTTCCATGAATTGAATAGAGCAGCAGGCAGGAGAAGAAGTCTGCACCTGCAAAAGTCCCAAAGAAGAAGAAATATTTACAATCCTTGCAGAATCAGACAACTCAAGGAGAGGAACAAGTGCTTCAGTCATTCTTCTTGCACCATGGTAGTTCGTTTGTATGCATTGTTGTGTCATGTCGAAGTTTTGTGTTAACATTTCGTTCCAAGTAATCTGCTTTCCATTCGGCTGCAATAAAGGAAAATAATTTGATACCTCATTTGCCTATTTATTGCCAATTATTTAAGTCTCACAATATATATCTTCAGTTTCTTTCCATAGAATAATAACTTTCCCGAGTTACCATTACTTCGCTGCTCTTGTTATTAATTATTTTGCTGACAGGGCTCCCATACAAAATTATATTGGCAATTACACAAAAAAATTTCTTGAGTAATATGACAGAGCTATAACAATCCAACAAAATGATCTATCACATTCACCACATTATGTCCAATGATGAAAAAAATAAAAAATAAAAAATCTTGCCTTGTTAAATTTCACCGAGAGAGAGCTAAAAATTGAAAGATCAGACATAGAAAAATTTTACCCAGCCACCAGAAAGTTCAGTCGCCCTTCGGAAAACGTCTGCGTTTAGTTTCTCTCCAGCAATCCCTGCATTGTTCACCTGCACAGTATTCAAATTTTGCTGTTATTCACCTTTAAAAGCCATAAACGAGGAAAGACAGAGATGGGTATGTCCAGATACACGGAAAAGATTAATACAAGGCAAGCCAGAAGTGAACTGTAATTACCAGGATGTCAAGTTTCCCAAAGCGGGTTCGGATAAAGTCTACCAGAGATGAAATGCTATCAGGATTGACCACATCAAGTTGATGGAAAATCACTTGATCGTCAGAAAAGCCAGAGTCTTTGAGTTTTTGAACAGCTTCAAGACCCTTTTTCTCGTCTCTGGATGTCAAAACCACCCCAATCCCATTAGAAGCCAACTTCTTACATATCTCAAACCCGATCCCTTTATTTGCACCTGTAACCACAGCGTACCTGAAAAACAGCAGAAGGTTAGATTCCATGGGGCTGAGTAGAATATCAGTTTTAAGGAAAGTTGAACAGTATAGTGTACAACCTCTTTGCTGCAAGAACGGCAGAGCTCTGTGCCATGGCTTTAGTAGGTGTAGCGGATGGCCAACGCTGCAAATCGCAAATAGACTTCTATGGAATATAAATGCGGGTTTCGATGAGCCCTCGACCATTGCTTTGTAGCGGCACTTATCGATATGTGAACTAAAGGCATAAGTCAAACAATGACAATTCTTTGTTTTTGACAAAATCCAGCCAACAAAAATATATATTAAAAAAAAAGAAAAGAAAAGGTTGAAGTGGGGCTTTTTATATATATAAAAAAAAAAACGGTCATTAAAGAACTATTATTTGCCACTGCGACGTAAAGAATCCCATACTCGGTTTAATTTTACGGTGTGTCGTTTTCGGAAAAAGAAAATGGAGTAATGTCAAGGTACTAGCATTTTTAATTTGAGTGATGCGGTAGGAAAATGGGGTAATTGTCAAGGTCCTGACATTTTTAATTTCAGTAATGCGGTTGGTAAATGAAGAAATGTCAAGGTACTGGCAGTTTTAATTTGATTAATGCGGTAGGTAAATGGAGTAATGTCGAGGCACTGGCATTTTTAATTTGAGTGATGCCGTAGGCAACTTTTCTTTGAGCTTTTGTGCCGAGCCTTAATGTAATCAATGTATTTTTTCGTACAGGTTCCTTTCTGGTTCTATTTAACATTTTTTTTAAAATTGATTTTAATTAAAATATAACTTCGAGATCTTTAATCTTACAAATAATTCTAATATTAGTAAACTAAAGCGTTTTTTTTTTTTAAAATTTTTTTATTATACGTTGCAATTCCAAAATTAATGAACTAGAACTCACATTTTTTCATTTTCCTATTATAAGCCACAAATTAGCATGTGGGCTGAACTTGGTAGGCGAGTCACGTGACTCCCTCCACCCACACCACATCCTGGAGACGAAATCCATACATGGGCGCTTGAAGGCCCAACCTCACTGGACTTCACCTTCTGGGAGGGCTCTAATTTGTAATCTAGCAGCTACATATAAATCACAAAGGTATCCGTATCGCCATGGACCCAACACACGAATGTAAATGTTCTGCGTGTCAACCGTCAGCCTCTCTCGCCTTCGCTTTCAAAAACTAGGGTGGAAAACAGGGATCACATTGAACCAGAAAAAGAGAAAAAGAACAGATGTAAAATAAGTATTACAAGACAACTCACAACACCAATTTCAGTATTTTCTTTAAGCCACTAAGAAGGATCGAGAGCAGATTATTATCAATGCAGTCAAGATCACATTCCTTAAGTAACGAGCCCAAATCTTATTTTAAACTGCCAAACAAGTCCTTAGTTGCTCAAATCCACAGTCGAGATAGAAGGCATAAAATGCTTCTCCACGGCAAGACGCAGCAGTTCAGTCTCTCTGGTTACTTTATTTCATTGTAATCCTTAGAGCCAAAGTTTTTGCACCAAAGCTGTGAAGGGATTGGGCGGACGGGATGGTGTGGCCGTTGCTGCAAGAAAGGAATTTTGTTTCTTTTATCTATTTATCGTGATGATCTCCAAGTACAATGGCTACTTTGCAAAGATAAAATTTAGCAAAGTTAATTCAAATTATCTAAACAATTGCAACTCAAAATGCTTAGTAAAACATACAGGAGTATTTCTCAAAGCAACTAGGATCTACCTTGCAACATATCTATACACATGCGCATGCACACACCTATAGCCAACATAAGAATGTGGGTGCCTTTTCCTCCTAATTTCCTCTACTCTAAGGGACTTAAATATCTAAGAGAACAAGAAGATTTCATGTTGGAGTAAGGGATAGATTCCTACTCCACTACCAAGCAAGCATTGGAGAAAGAACAATCACCAAGACAGAAATCAAATATATGCATTACTTCCCAAAATATAGAAAAGGTCTGATTTTGATTAAAAGGAAATATTCAAAGTTTGATTTCAGGAAGATGCTTACTAGTTGAGACACACTCTCTACCGGATTACTACTCTGTTGGTAGCTCGTAAACAAAAAGTAACCATGTGCATGGAAAACGATAAACCTTGCTATTAAGCGCATCAATCAGGGTAAAGCAGCATTGAGAACATGATAACAATAACAGATCTAACCAGGCACACTGTCATATATAGAGTACTCATTGATCAACCTACAGTGAATAATCAAAACATATTTTACAGCAAAATGACAAACCTATATCCTTATGTCACAGGAGAATAAAATACAAGATTAAAAAGAACTGTAGGACAGGACCATTACTCCGAAGATGTCCACAACGATTCTCTTATCCATCGTTCTAAGAGTTAAGGCATAATCTTTAAGAAGAATTAATATAAGGCCAGGTCATTCAGGGGCCTTAAAACTATTAAATAGGCTAAAGTGGCTCAATTCAGATCTAATCATACAACCAGCTCCAATGGACTCAACTGTGGAGTTACAATTACATACACGGCAATACATTCCTTTGCATTGCAACTTTTTAGTTTAAATCTTTTAATCAAATAAAACAAGTCCTGCATAATTCTCAAAGTCAGACATTTTCGATCTGAGTAATCCAAATGCCTTTTATCGAGATCGACAGCATAGTTTAAAATTAAAAAAAAAAAAAGAGTGTTCGTTAACTTCTTCAGTCCTAATCTCCAATATCCGATATCCAAGGATTTGTTGTTACAATTTATTTGCAATGATTTCAAAGCAGCAGACATTAGAAAATAAATAAATAAAATAAAATAAAAAAGCAAAATTGCATGTGTGTGTGCGTGAGTGAGAGAGAGAGAGAGAGAGAGAAGACCTCAAGCTCGGCGGACTTGATGGCGATGGGTATGCAGATGAGGAAAACGCCGGCCATGGCGATGGCGGTGTTGCGGCGCCAGTGCTTGGGCCTGCAGTACGGGCCTCCGGTCATGCTCCACACCTTCTGCCTGAAGTCCCCGTGGGCCCCACCTGCTCCGTGCCCATGTTCCGCTCCTCCTCCTCCTCCTCCCCCCATACTCGATCGATTTGCGGCACAACCTTTTCCTTCCTCAACTGCGGCCGTATAAAATGGATTTGCAAAATTCGTTAATAAAAAAATAAAATAAAATAAAAAGCCCTAATTCACCCGATAAATTAGAAACGCAGTGCAGACGTTTACCCAAATAGAATCGTCTGTGTGTACTTGGCGAGGGACTGCCAAGTCTCTGATCCCAATTCGTGTGAAGGGTACTTTTGTCTTTCCAATCAGCAGGTCAGTCTCTTAAAAAAAAAAAAAAAAAAGAAAACCATAGTTAGTCACATGAATTTTGACAGAAGGATGTTGTAAATTAAAAAATAAAAAAATTATTAAATTATCTTTTTCCATGTCATGTCTTTTCTGTGTATTTTTATAATTAATGAGAATTAAAGGCCGAATTTTATACTTGAAGTTAATTAGTTATATAGATTTATTATTAAATTTTATGATTAGTGACTCTTTTTCATGTATTTTATGTCTTATCATATAACTTTTTAAGGGTTTTATGTAGTGATACATTTTTTATTTTTATTTTTATTTTTTAATTTTTGTTCCAGCTTCGGTTGCTTATTGTTATTGGCAGAACGTCGGGTCAGCTACATAATTAAATTCTAAATAAAAATGAGGTTAACAAAGAGGACAAAAAAAAAAAAAACCGGCCGTTTTCCTAGTATGTTTAATCAAAATATAGAGGGACCTCAGCCGTCGATTTGAAAAATACTTAGGACAATACAACGATGCCGGTTGAGCACGAGTGCATCGTACGGCAGCAAAGCGTGCTGATGATATTAATTTAAATTAAAAGATTATTAAAATTATAATATAAATTAATTTAGTCGAATTTTTTAAAAATTTTATTATTTAAATGACTATTAATATATACTATTTATCAAGTTAATAAAATAAAAAATTATGATATAGTTACTTAACAAAAATTTTTCCAAGACTTTCTCCCAACTATATAAAGCTAAATAAGTAAAAAACTCAATACGGTCACACCCGTTTCCTCAGCATTCTTTGCATTTGTTTCGCCGCCAATCGCCATAGTCTCTTCTTCTGTCTCTTTCTTTGTTCTTCTCTCAGGGTTCTTCGATCTTGAAATAGGCCTGTAAGGTAGATGAATTGTCATTCCTGTGAATTTCCCACGTCGATCTCTTGATTACTTTGTATTTAAGTCTCCGACGATTCCTTCTCGTCCCCTCCATCCATCGTTCAATCTTGACAATTCTGTCTTCTTTCCCCAAATAAGTATTGACATACGATGAGAAAAATTATGTAAACATCATCTACCCATGTGACCATTGTATTTGTAAACATCTGGAAGTATGAAATACAAGCCCTCTGGTATTCCACACTGATTTTCAGGTGGGGTTCAAACGCAATACACAACCATCCCTTCGAATTGCCCGAAATTTTTTTTTTTTTTTAAAGTTCTTCGATGAGTACTAAAAGACAGAAATATAATCACACTCACTGCATGTTGTCATACACAGCTGGTACATGCAATAAGAATTCGCATTTGGTCCTGGAAAAGGGACATTGACATGAAGTAACCACCGGAGCTTTCGCGGGAAACAAACAGAGAATAACGATAAAGGGAACTGCCGTTACAGGTGAGTTGGCTCTTTGTTTTTTGTTTTATTTTATTTTATTTATTTTTTTTGACTCCGTGGGACCCCTGTCTATCGACCTACGTGGACCGCAAGAAAAAACTGACAATGGCGGAGAATGGTCGGAATTTGGATGGGGCCGCATTCCAGTGACACAGAGGATCCGAGCTAACGGAGAAAACAACATATGTGACACCGTTTCGCCGAATCTTATCCCCGCAAACAACGGCACGGGCAAGCTCGTATTCGACGTTTCAATTTCTGGTTGGGGAGTACGTCAAAAAACAACAACCCAAAAAAAAAAAAAAAAAGAAAAAACAGAACAAAAGGGCCGAACGAGACAGGGAAGCTGAGGGCCGCGGGAGACAGAGAGCACATTCTCCACACTTCTACGCAATCAATCCTGCAACGAGTCACGCTTTCGCCTTCCCATCCTAACAGCTATTCTCGTTTTATTCTCTCTCTCTCTCTCAATCTATCTAGCTTTCCGAATCCATAGAAATTCCCGAGGCCAGGCCGTCTCTTCATCTCCTCTGTTGCTGCCTGTTATTCTCTGTAATTTTGTTTCTTCCTCTGCTTCGACCTTTTTCTTTTCTTCTAATTATTTTTTTTTTTTTTGTGTTTCTGTTTTTCTACGTTGAATTTTCGGTGGCTTTTAATTGGTTTACTGTTTAATTGTAACATAAATGCAATTAGAATTTCTATAGATTCTTAGATCCAAAATTAACTTGTGCATCAATTCCTCCGGTTGGTTTGAACGAAAACCATTGATCATGCATTTATTTTGGTTTGCAATTTTCTAATGCAAGCCGAAGATCTCGTTCTCGCGACCTCGAAGCTTCTTGGATTGCAAGTCTTTTAAGGCTTCAACCTAATGACCGACTGTATGGATAGAAGACAGCATATTGCAATTTTCACCACCGCAAGCCTTCCGTGGATGACTGGAACCGCAGTCAACCCTCTGTTTCGTGCAGCTTACCTCGCAAAGGATGGGCATAGGAAGGTCACTTTGGTGATTCCTTGGTTGTCTTTAAAGCATCAGAAGCTAGTGTATCCCAATAACATCACTTTCGCTTCCCCTTCGGAGCAGAAGGAATATGTCCATCGGTGGCTGAATGAGAGGATTCCATTGTCGCCAGATTTCAGTATATGCTTTTATCCAGCTAAGGTGATTACGTGCAGATATAATTAGATTGGATAGGATAGTAATTGTTTGATGGTCATTCTTGACTTTTTCATTTTTTTTTTTCGTGCTGCAGTTTGATGTAGATAAAAGAAGCATTCTTGCTGCAGGAGATATCTCTGAAGTCATTGCTGATGAAGATGCAGACATTGCTGTCCTCGAGGAGCCCGAACACCTTACATGGTTTCATCATGGGAAGAGGTGGAAGTCTAAATTCCGCCTCGTAATAGGAATTATACACACCAATTACTTGGAATATGTTAAGAGAGAGAAGAATGGACGGCTTAAAGCACTTTTTCTGAAGTATATGAATACTTGGGTTGTTGGCATCTATTGCCACAAGGTACGTTTCTCCGCTAGCCTACGTTTTTTGAGATGATATAACAGGATTGAACAGTAGTTATCTGTTGCTGTGTTTCGTCGTACTTTAACCTAGCAAATCTTGCTCTCTTTTTTCATGGGGAACTAATTATATACGACTTGCTATTATGCAAGTCTTGAAATTCAGTGAAAGACTAATATGGACTTATGTGGGCATCAATATTACAGATTATCCACGTAACTTTTAAGAGAGCCACAGTGGTGCAGACAATTCTTATATGTAAATGAAGGGGGATTAATTGATAATAGTCATGTGTCCAATATCTGAATTTGCTCCCAAGAGAGCTTGCATGTCTGCAGTTCTTCTCATATTGTATGTGGAATTGACCTCACAAAAGAAAGGGCAAGGAACAAGTGTCTGCTAAGCATGGTTCAGTCAATATTCACTCTGTAAGCAATTATGTTTGGTATAAATTTCACATATGCAAGATGGAGCACGTGGCATGGTAACAATGAAATGATAGCAGATTAACAGATGAAAGGTAACAGGATACCAGTAATCTGCTCAGTCTCGTAAGATATGTCATTTTTTAAGGTATATATGATCGTGAAGGCCACTTTGTTAGTAACCACTATATTAGTATGCATGCAATGGCTTCAGCTAGTGGGTCAGATTCGACGAGAAATTAGTCTTCAAGATCATGAGACTGCTAGGCAGCTGTGATTTCAAAAGGTGTTCTGTATGATAAAAGAGAATTTTTCCTCATAGGAAAGTTAAAATTTCACATTTTCATGACTTTAATGTTGCAATCTTGAAAGCATTTCTTGCTGATGAGACTATCCCCATGGTGTAAGTTCAGGTAATTAGACTATCTGCTGCCACCCAAGATTATCCAAAATCCATCATCTGCAATGTTCATGGGGTGAATCCTAAGTTCCTGGAGAATGGCAAGAAAAAATTGGAGCTACAGAAGAGTGGGGATCAGGCCTTCCCTAAAGGTGTTTACTACATAGGAAAGATGGTGTGGAGCAAAGGCTACAAGGAGCTCCTTAAACTTCTTCATAGTCACCAAAAAGAGCTAGCTGGGCTGGAGGTAGACTTATATGGCAGTGGAGAAGACTCTGATCAAGTACAGGAAGCTGCTAAAAAGTTGGAACTAGTTGTCAGAGTATTTCCTGGGGTTGATCATGCTGATCCTGTGTTCCATGAGTAAGCTCCTGCCATGTGTCCTACTTCTTTCGTGTTCTTAATTGTTCTTTTCTTCCTCTTTTCCTCACACATCATGAGCAAGTAGCTTTGGTCTTATAGATTGTCAGCATCAGCCTATGGACTTGCTTGATGGCAGTGTTGGCTTTGGGCTGGTAGCACTTCATCCTACAAAGCAGAAAATCTGTCCATTTACCTGACCAATAATACGGTTAAGACCGTTGATAGCAATTGTTGCTTAACGAGGGTATTTGGCCCATATTGTTTCTAAGGTCCGCTCCTTTTGAAGAAAAAGCTGCTGCTCCTTCTGTTGTCCCATCCCCTTCACTCTAATTGTCATAATGAGTAGATTCAATCCTACTACACAAGAAGGAACAGATTGGTTTGTTTCTCATACATCGTGAGAGTGTGGCCCATCTTTAATTATAGAGTATATATTTGACGTGCCTTACTGTTATCCTGCTTCAAGGCAGTTGAGTTACTCAAGGCAGGCAGATAGCAGTTGAATTACACTCATTTTCATTAGCAAACTGCAAGTGGGAGAAGTAGGCATGCTCATTCCTGTTGTTGTTAATGTATAATTGAGCGCTTTTATGACATTGCCCTTTCTTGTTGGTTTAACAGCTACAAAGTGTTCCTGAATCCAAGCACCACAGATGTGGCTTGCACAACCACAGCAGAAGCATTGGCAATGGGAAAAATTGTTGTGTGCGCCAACCATCCTTCAAACGATTTCTTCAAGCAGTTCCCGAACTGTCGAACTTATGATAACAGCAAAGGATTCGTTGAGGCCACATGCAAGGCTTTGATCGAAGATCCTGCCGAGCTGACTGACGCACAAAGGCATGAACTGTCGTGGGAGTCTGCAACAGAGCGATTGTTGAAGGTTGCTGAGCTGGATCAAACGCTGGCAACGAAACCATCAAAAAGTCCTCCAAGGCAACTTGCTTCCATGTCTTTTAACATGCAGAAGCAAATGGATGATGCCTCAGCATATCTGCATCAGGTGGCTTCAGGGTTTGAAGCATCAAGGCGAGCTTTTGGCGCAATTCCAGGGAGCCTTCGACCAGATGAAGAGCAATGCAAGGAGCTAGGGCTGACAATTCCTGCAGGGACTCATGTCGCGAGCACATGATCTTATATAGAATATTCGTAAAAATAGGAATGCTTTGTATCTCCAGACTTGAAGCTCAAATAAAACAATATTTCTTTAGCATCTTATGCTGTGGCTTGGAGAATATGGGTAAAGTTTATTGCAGTTGCGTACAAAATGGTACGAGGTATTGTTCAGGCGTGTGGGGCAGAAGAGTTGCAACTGAGTTCCTCACTCCTTCCAAGAGACTTGGGACCCACGTCACGCCCTTTAATAAAGCGCTCTCCTCAAGATAAGTAAAACAAAAAAATCGATTTATTTATTTATAGAGGATAATTTCATGTACACAAAATTATTAAGTGAAGATTAGATTTAAATTCACATAATTATATATTAAAAGATACATTAATTACTGTTAATAGTTAAATTTTAATAATATAAATTTTCATCTGATTCTTATATTTATGTATTTTTTTTGAATTAAATGTATTTAAATTCTTTGTAGTTTTATTTTTTTGCATTTTACTTTCTTATAATTTTAATTTACACCCTTATAGTTTTTACTTTGGACAACTAAGGCTCTCCTTTATAATTCATTAAAACTCTCTTTTAATTGTAAAAAATTTCATAAAACTCAAATATTATGGAATTTAATTTTTGTAGGGTTATTATGATTATTTTCCTTTTTGTGAAAATTTTTAGAATTTATAATTTTTGTTTTAATTTTAATAATTTTAATTTTTGTAAATCTAACAAATTTAAAAAAAAATTAAAAGGTTGGAGAAAGAGAAAAATATTGATGATTTAAAAAAATTAAATTTCATACTATTTAAATTTTTTAACATTAAATAAAAATTAATAAAATTATGATAAAAAATCTTAAGTATTTAAATTAAAAATAATAAAAAACTTATAATATAAATTAAAATCACAAAAAAATAAAAGAACAAAAAAATAAATATATTTAATCTTTATGTTTTAATACTAATAAATTTTTTTTGGCATCTTGTTTTTAGTAATGACATAATTTAAACATCACGAATTCAATAATGTCTCCATGTGCGACATGCCAATAAATTAAAAAAAAAAAAGATTCATTAATCTTTTGTTTTGCTGGTATGTGATGTTATCTTTTTCAATAATATGCCGTTTTTTTCTTTGTCGGTCTAAATAATGTTTTTTTTAATTATTATTATAATTTTTATATTTTTATTAAATTAAAAATTTAAGATGTTAAAAATCAAAATTTAAATTGTTAATTAGTACAGTAAGATCACATTTCCTACTAATTTGGACCGCGACCCGGACTGAAAACCGGCAAAGCAGAGATGGGGAAGCCATACTCCTCCTCCTCCTCCTCCTCCGTCGCCATCACCACCAGTAACACCGCCGCAACCACCAGTCCGGTACCAAAAGAAACAACATCCAAAGAATTGCCTCCAGAACACGTGGCTGCGGTCAAAAGTTACTTCCTCGGCGTGGGAACCTCGGGCTCAGTGCTCGATGAGTACCGCTCAAAGGACTTCTATTCCGAAATTCTTCGCGATCTTCTCACGGCCGATCTCGTCCGACGTGGCCGCGTCTCCTGTTCCCTCTCCGTCCTGCCCGCCGTCACCGTGATCATCCTCCTTTTCTTTTATTTGTTCAATCAATAACTCATCAACTAACCCGTCTTCCTTCTATTAATTTCATTTATGTATTTGATAATTCTAAGGCAATCGAGTTTGATTTCTATTTTTCTTTTGCTTTTCACCGTACCTTTTTTTGTTCCGTTGGTAGAATTACTACAACGGACTGCACGGAGCTGCAGTTGCGGCTATAGCAGAGAGAGTGGCGATTGCTTGTGCAAGAAGCGTCGTGGCGGAGGATAAGCAACTCTTTCTGGGTGAATTGGGCATCTCTTATCTTTCTGCCGCACGTCTACATGTCGGCTGTTCTTCTTTTTAATTTTATCTACTGTTTCTTTTTTTTTTTTATAGAAAAATTTGGTTGTAATACAGAAAAAGTTGTGGTTAGCTTGGTAATTAACGTGACGTAATTTAATAAATTCGAGAACACAAAAAAGTATATGAGTTAGTGCGTGTCTCTTATTATGTTGTTTTTTGGTTTTTTTTTTTTGGTATTTACGGGCAATTGATTTGATCTGCGTAATTCTTTTCTCAGGAGGCGTTGGTAGTTGATGGGTCAGTTGTGAGGAGTGGAAGGAACTTGAGCGTTGTCGCAATTGATTTCAAAATCAAGGAAACCAGAAAACTGGTTTACACTGCTCGTGCTACCTTCTACCACATGCCCGCCTCCAAGTTATGAAAGAAGTTGTGTAAGAGCTCCATTTACGCTCTTTGTTTTGCGAATTTGCGTCCGGGGTTGGTTTATTCTACAGATATTTATGACTATCATCATTAGTTTAATAAAATTAAAAAAAAAATATATATATATATATAGCCCATCGGTAGGAGAGATTGTGATGTTTTGTGCACGTTAAGGTTCTTGATGTGGTGCATTTGCCTTATGTTACGCCTTAAGCGCAACTGTGACACTGGTGTTTTATGCGGCAGCTAATTGGGATCATTGAGGCCATGTATTTCATCCTTGGCTTGTGAAATATTTTTAACGGATTTGCATGGTGGGGCATTGTGACAGAACCATGGTGGCCGGGGCCTGGGGGATAGAGGACCCTGTCTGCGTGAATTACATCTAATCTTTCAGCCAGGATGCAATATACGAGTCTGTCTTTTCATCGCATATTATTTAACCAAGCAATATCGGTCGGATGCAATCAAATTGTTTTGCGGACTCGCTCAAGTGACATAAGTGGGGCAGGAAAAGGAATAT
Organism: Bruguiera gymnorhiza; assembly: GCA_020883675.1. Lineage (NCBI taxonomy): Eukaryota > Viridiplantae > Streptophyta > Magnoliopsida > Malpighiales > Rhizophoraceae > Bruguiera > Bruguiera gymnorhiza. Next base: position 2,613,351 of record JAIRCJ010000136.1, on the reverse strand, counting down.
GAGGACGGAAAACTGTTGTGGAATGAATGGGACGCCAAATATAATAGCACATGGGACACAAAAAGAATCCTTTAACCCGACTATCATTCCCACAAACCATGTTTCATGCCTCACGAAAATATGGCATTGACAAAAGCCTCAGCTTCAAACGGTTGAAGGTCTTCCAAGCCTTCTCCAACACCCACGAACTTCACAGGGATGCCAAGTTCATCAACGACACTGACCTGCAAAAGGAAATCAAGACTATTTAATCTACAAAATCATGAAATGATTAAATGGAAATTGAAATTGGAACATACCACACAGCCACCTCTGGCAGAACCATCAAGTTTTGTCAGAATTAATCCGGTTATCCCAATTACCTGTTACAATATTTAAAAGTCGAACTATTTAGAGAGATCCTTTGCACTTGCAGAAGATTAGATCCAAGCGCCAAGGTAAGTAGCTCTGGTTGTCTATGCATGAGCGTGATAGAAGATAAGATGAACTGGAATACAAAGGATGTGTAAAATTGTTTTGCTGGTAAGGAATTAAGCACACTATCTATTCCATACATGGTGGCTTGGTCTAATTTTTTGTTTGACGTGTTAAGTTTATGGAAACTCCTTCCTTTCCTCTTTTCAAACATAGCAAGAAAAACTGGGAGACAAAGACAAGTTAAACAGACATCAAGCAATAGATGCAGATGCTTCTATTAATACCCTTATGCTTCTCTCTCATATTTGGGCCACTGTAGTACTGTACAATTTTTTTCAGGGAATCATACAACCTTCAGCCGGGTGGAAATGAATGGTGTTGCAGAATGTTTCTATGCAAAATTCATTGACCCGCTAGCCACAGCCCCAACCCAACCGCACCCATCTCATCACTCGCAAAATGAACGATGACAGAAACAAAATCATGCCAAGCCATTGATGATAAAGAAACAAAGGTAAGAGAGTTTACTTCATTGAACTCTCTGGCTTGCGGTAGCATATTCAAACCAGTGGTCCCATCCAACACCAGTAAGATCTCCTGCAAATCTTATGAAATGAATCACATCGATCTACAAAATCTGGTCTTCCTAGATCAAATTCTACATTTGAAAATAGATAACTGAGAATCTTCAGTCATTTTTTCTCCATAGACTAGAACTAGAACCGTATTTCTTACCTCAAGTCAAGATAAAAATGGAGTTACTAAATGCCAGTAAGGTGATGTGATGAAGAAATTTTGAACTAACCTATTATCATATTAGATATTCAATGTAAAAAAAAAAAGTGGCAGAGAAAAATTCAATGTAATAATTCAGTGTTTCCACAGCTGGCAGACTGAATAGCAGACATCCAAAATCTTCAATAACAATAACAATACACTGCCAATGATGTGGAGCTTACATTAGGTGCACCAGGAATGACTTTGCCTACAGCTTTCTTACATGCTACCAACTCTTCCATAAGGCTGTAATTTGTGTGAAGACCTGACAGCAGTTAAAACTCTTCTCAAACAACAGCAGTGACAGCTACATAAATGTTAATGACAGCTAACAGCAGAAGCTCCGTATACTCACGTCCAGATGTGTCACACAAGACAATGTCAAAGCCTTGTTCTTTCCCTTTTTTTACAGCCTGTGAAAGAACTATTCAGAGAGCACTTTACTTTTATGAATTTTCAAAGCTAAGGAAGCACACCATTAGTCAGCTATCATGACTGACTACCTGATGATGCTTTGACCTTCTCTCCTTCAGCCACAACAATCTCACATCCAGTCCTTTCAGCCCATATCTCTAACTGATCACTAGCAGCAGCCCTAAATGTATCACCTGCTGCCATCAATATCTGGAACAATATCAAAACCACAAGCCAGTGTTGGTTGAGCACAGGGTGCAATTCATCTAGGAAGAACTAGGAAAGAGAATTTCTTAATAATATTACTATGGAACCTCCAAGAAGAACATAGGATTGCCACACAAACACACACGTTGTTTCAATTATGGAATTCAGACCAACAACAATCATAACAATTGCTATCAAACTCTAAAAATGGCATCAAATTCCAGTTTCATGGTCCTTTCATGGCAGTGCACGCATTGAATTGCAGCAAAAGAAAAAGACATATCACCTTGGCCCCTTCATTCTTCAGCCTATATGCTAACTTTCCTGCAAGAATTAGATAAGAATATTATGACCTATTTTTTATCAGAAAAATGTCATGAACAGCATGGTCTTGAAATTACATCTCCATCAGAGTGCATCCAGTTTTACCCAGATTACCTATGCAAGTACACATAAAACTTGTCCAATCTAATGCCTACAACTCAAATCCTAAAATTTAAAGTTGCAGCCATATTATTTAGTAGCCCGTTTGAGGACAGAAGGCGGTAAGACAGGGGACTTCCCTATCATGGTTGGTCCGACCAGGAGTCTGCTCTAAGCATGTTTCAATTCATCCTGATGAATATGAATTGACAAGACATTCAGTACGATCTCTCGTGGTGTATTTTACTTGCAAATTCATATCAGTCTTAATAGATGATATTATGGAGGGGTTAGATCATGAATTAAACTTATGGAGAGATGCCCTACAATCTAAGGCTTTTAGGTTAAGTCACACAAAAACATAATATATGCATAATAATTTTAGCAAGCTAGGAGTGAATCAGCGCATAATAGTAGACTAAACATTACAGAGGCCCCTCAGTGTGACCAATTCCTTTATTTATTGTCTATTATTCAGAGGGATGAAAATATAGAAGAGTGTTTTCCATAGGACAAGAGCTGGATGGCTAACATGTGTGAAGAAGGGTAAATTCTATTGAATATCAATTAGGCCAGTGATTCTAAGTGGAAATGTGTGTTAGGTTATCAAGATAAAACATGTCTTAAAAAGTCAGTATGGCAGAAATGAAAATACTTGAAAGGGTTTGTGGCCACAGTAAGAAAGACTAAAAAAGAAATGAGCATATTTGTAGAAATATCAGTGTAGATCCGATTGGAGACAAGCGAAAGGAGTAGCATTTGCATTGGTTTGGATATACCGAATGTAGATCTAGTCACCCAGAAATACTAAAATTAAGAGGGGGACCAAATCTAGATGGATGGCAAAGAGGAAAGGGAGAGAGAGACATAAATTGACTGGAGAATTTTTTGTTAATAAGGATTTAGAACAATTAAACCTCACATCATACTCGGTTCATAATAAAACCGAATGATAAAATAAAAGAAAAAGATAAAAAATCATACAACTGATCCTGATTAAATTTGGGATTCAAATTCTGCTGATGTTAAAGCTACAGTCAGGCCCTAGGTCCCCACGAGGCTGCACTTAATCTCAACAGTATATAATATGACTAACTGGATATCATTTAACACAATCCTAAAATCTCATCAAAATTTCATAACAACATTCCCCCATGTACCTGATTGCAGTTCATTTCCTTACCAAGAGATGTCGTTTTGCCACCTCCGTTAACGCCAACTGTCATAACAACAGCAGGTTTCCTGATAGCATAAACACAACACGTACAAATCGCAACAACAAAGGGAAAATAGGGAAAAAAAAAAAAAAAAGCCACCATTTGTCAGGAACAGAGCCAAGATACAAGAGAATATAAATAATAATAATAACAGGAATACAATTGAAAAAAAAAGAAGAAGAAGAAGAAGAAGAAGAAAAGAAAAGGGGAAAGAAAGGAAAGGGAGGAACATGCAGAACCTGAATCCGAGTTGAAGCTCGGTCTTATTCCCTTTATTGCTTAACAAGTCCAGTACGCTCTTCTTCAAAGCATCCTATAATGTGCAAACATTCCAGTTCAATGTGCATAATCTATTTTTGCATTTTGCCTCCAATGATACAGAAAATAACCTTTATTTCACTTCCTGATTTCAGCCTCCCTGACAGTATATCCTCCCGCAAGCTCTCCACTATCTTAATTGTGATTCTTGGCCCAAAATCAGACACCAACAACGCCTTTTGAAAAAACCAAAAAAAAAAAAATTAGGAATTATCGAGCGTTTTAATTTAGTTTAGGACCAGATTGTAAAAACCTCTTCTAGTTCGTCGAGGACTCGGTCGCTGTCGGCGAGGTTCCAGTAGAGGAGCAGTTCGTCGATAACGGCGAGGTTGTTTCTGGTTTTGGAGAATCCGGAGAAGATTTTGTCCACGTCGCTCTTGGCCTTCTCCTTTATCAATCGGCCTAGTCGCGTGAAGAACCCGGTTTGGCTCGCTGAACAGGTGAACCGGGTGGTTTTGGGTGAAGCCAACCGTACTAGAGGGAAGGCGAAGATGAGGCGCGACGGTGACGGTGACGGTCTTGGGATGAGCGAGACATGATGGATTGGTGTGGCCATTTCACCCAGCTCTGATGTGCCGTGTGCCTGTGACTGAGCCCCTCTTTAAGCTCTTGATTATGAAATGAAAAGTTAAAAACAAACGTTATCTACGGTGCCGTTTTAGTTTCTTTTCGTTTTCCTTCCTCGTTTCTCAATCCAGTCCATTCTTCTGTGTTTTACGTGATCCGTTTTGGGTGCATTTTTTGGTGGGGCTAACACATTGAGGGGTAGGAAACAATTTCAACACTTCCACAATCAGTTCTCGTAGGCTATGTACACTGCCTGAAAAGCCAATTACAATTGACTAGTGTCCTAAAAGTCCTCGAATTATATGAAGGAAAAGGTAGGAGGAAAAAAAAACAAATGAATCAAATAGATCAACAGGCGGCGACAGTTCAACACAAGTTCGCCTAAGATTTGCAAATGTCAGACTTGTATAGTTGACTTTGTATATGTTTTCGGAAGAATAAATCCAGCTCTTATTTCCTCAAATGAATATTCGATCTCCTCAGGAATCCCTTCAACAGGATTAGTACCATACAGGGCTGGAGGTGCTGGGGTCATAGCTGTCTGCATTGGAATGGAGAGTGTTGATGGTGTTGTGGGTACAGGTATTGGCATTGCTATAGGAGTCCTGTTCTCTTCATCTGCGGCAGAAGTTGTCTTTGAAGGGGTATTGAAGGACAGATCATTTGCTGGAATTGTATTCTTGAGCGTGTCACGACTTGTTGTGATCACTTCTTCCAACATATTGGCTTTCGATGATGCTGTGGAAGATATGGGTGAGAAGGGTGTTCGCAGCATTGATGAATCTGGATCACGAGCAGTTGCAGAATTCAAAGAGTGTTTTTTAACAGCAAGACCAGCGATATCCAGCCTCCTTCTACCTGCAGAATGTCATGAAAAAAAATTGCAGATGGTGAATTGGCCAAAGGACTAAACTTTCCAAATAAAATACAACATTCCAGCTGGTTTCAAGCCCCACACTTAGCAAATAATTATAGAACATTCGAGCTGCTTTCATACCGTCCCCTACCAAACAAATGTCCAAATCCTATGCACTATTGCCCTAAAAATCATACAGAGAGTTGCATTCCAGTTGAGCTTGTGCTCAGTTTTAATGGTATATTTGGCATATTAATCATATAGCATGTCTTTGTACAAACATTATCTGTAGAACCAACAAAAAGAACTCAAAGAAACAGAACCCACATCTTCAACAATTAATATATTGTGAAGAACGTCACTCAAAGGAAACTCTAGTGGTTAAGAATTTAGACTCCTATCTTTGAGGTATCGGGTTCTAATCTTGGGAAGGGGCATAAGATTTATAGAAATGGGAAGAGCTACCCCTATTATGTAGCTCACAGCCAATACACCTCCTAATGAACCAAAAAAATTAAATTGTGAAGAACCAGTTGATGTTCTTCCCATACCCTAGAGAGACTGGCAAGCCCTTTGTTGGTCAGTTTCAAATATATCATCTTCAACCAAAAGAAAGGAAAATGGTAAGTGTTTAGCTAAGGTACTCTTGATGGACTCCTTTGTAATCTGCAACTTTACACCTTCAGAGGACTTACCAGCTGTTAAAGTGGAAAAGTTATCATCTTGGCGGTGACTTAAACGGTCACTTTGGTTCATGTGGTCAACCTTCTTGCCAGGACGGAAAAGGGGTGTAGCTTTGCTGGAGTGATTGGCATCAGCTTTAGGAGTTTGAAGCATTGATCCTCCAAGGGAGAGTCTTCTACTGTTAGAACCCCCAGTTGAAAATCTGGAAGCTTTTTTCACACCTTGAGACTTGGACGGGCTTGGTTTTGAACCGTAAAGTGCCTCTTGCTCTGTTATGAGCTGTTCCTGCAGTTTCTTCTGATCCTATATTGAAGAAACAAGAGTAACAAGCTCAGTTAGCAGACTGTCAATCAATTTGAAAAACATCCATGAGGGATAAGCAGCCAGTGATGCAATAAATTCATACTATTTAGCTGAACAAAGATTATGACCAAGTAAAATGAGAGGTTCATACTCGCTGCCTCCGCCTTTCTTCTTCTTTCTCCTGCCTTAGTATTGTATGCTCTTCAAGCATGGAAAGGAGACGAATCTGGAAAATGGTGGTTGAAAGGAATTTGTTCGGCCAAATTTCGGGTTAAAAGGAAGAAGAAAATGAAGCATTACAGAAATGGGTTGAACTAGACACCTTAAGAAGGGAAAACTGAACTTACACCATCATAAAAGAACCCAGTGCCTCTCTCCTTTTCCCATGCAATGGTTTTTGAGGCCAATGCCTCAACCATACCTAGGAAGATAAAAATAAATAAATAAATAAAAATAGAAAGAAAGAAAAAAAGACAAATTTATCACAGGACAATAAGCAGATTTTTATCGAGACCACTGTGAACAGAATGTTGCAGAAAGTCTGGTCAGACAATAAAAACCACCACAATCAAGAATACTACTTTTCCTCAGAGGACAAACTATAGAAAGCCACCCAATACAGAACCAATAGCATGAAACATTCAAGAATGAAGCAGCAGATGTAGCCCATTAGACAAGAATCCAGTTGATTCTTTCACATGATCGCCACCTTAAAGGCTGTCAACCACAAGAAGCAACATGCACCTGGAAGTTTGGTAACCAATGAGCGCGCTTTCTCAGCACGCTTCAGAGTGAGATGAGCTCCTCTTCCAGCATTATATCTGTTTTCATCCTGTACAACCACTACAAGTAACAATTAGGCAAGAAACAGTAGATTTGATGCAAAGAAATTATGTAGAGACTTAACCCTGTTATACTCCTCTAGCCAACATTCTTCCTCACAAGCACCTAACCATTTATCAACCTTCTCCAGTATATCTTTCCTGCTAAAAGCTTCTTCTTTAACGTTAGCAATTTGGAGTTCTATCTGCTCGAGGACACTAGTAGGGTCCAAATTCCCTGAGCCAACAGGAATAGCACAAACATCTTATCAAACTGATACAGAAATGACCAGCACTTGCCAATATTATCATTTATGCATTAGAAATGATACCAGACTCTATAGCTTCAATGGCATATTCTATTGCAGTATCTGCTTCTGGAACCAAATGTGTCTTTCTACAGATCTCCTCCAGTTCTGTCCTCTTTTTAAGGACAAGATCTTTCATCTTGCTTGATTTCAGCTCCTCTAACCGAGACACTTCTTCCTCAGCCTGCATATTAAATGTATTATTCTGAGATGGATACATGCAACGTATATGGAAAACTACAAACCAATAGACTGAACAGGAAATTAAGAACATGATTCCAAATTGTAACTCACATGTTTAATAAATTCCAAAGAGAGAGTGTTTGGTTCAGTTATTTCATCTTCTGAGGCAGCTATGTTACAGGTAACATTCTGAAACCTTTTCTGTTCTTCAATAGGAGTATCCATCAAATTCCAGAGCTCTAACATTGTAGTTGCAAGGTCTTGGAGCTGCCAGCAATGCAAGGACACGACATGGTGAAATGAAAAAATATATTGCAAACCAGAGACTGGGACTAAAACTGCACCTAATATTACCTTCAGCATTCTCTGTACTTTAACCTCTCTCAATTTGTGTATTGCAGCAGCCAAATGCTGAATTGTATCAGTGCTTATGCTCCTTGGCCCCTCACCATTACCAATACATGGATCAATCTCATGGATGGTGAGCTTGACATCCATACCAAGAACCGAGCAAAGAGAGTTCAAAGTATCCAGATGTTCTTGGACCTGGTTGAGCCGATGGCTCTGTAAAAAGAAAGACATCGGTCGATAAAGAACACCTATAGGAAAGAAGTAGAACACAAATATGGGTGACAAAGAGAATAAATCATAGTTCATACCTTCTCCTTTTGAAGTGCATTCAGCTGTCTTTGTAACTCTTCAAGATTTTTCAAGGACAGATCAGTTTCATCCACACACAAGTGATTTGCAAACCCATATATTTCGTTTGAGATCTTCTGTATAGCCTCTAAAACTTCAACAAACTGATTTCTTCTGTCTGATTTCCTCTTCCGCATCTCCTCAAGTTGAGGAATAATCCTTCCGAGCTCTTCTTTCAAGCTTCCAGCATTTTGATCAGCCTGCTATTATCATTACCATTTTTTTAAATAAAAAAAAAGATAAAAACAAGAATTGAAGAAAAGATTCATGATTTCCCCGTGTCAAACTGATCCAGATGAAAACCAAGTTAATTATTTATTGCAATCTTTCATTTCAAGTAACTCATATGCCAATTATTGCAAACAATCCTTCTGACAACCTTTACAACAATGCATTCTCAAAAAAAGAAAAACAAAATCACTGAAATGAGCACAGGTACACCGTTAGCCACAAACAAAGAGAAAAAATCACGATTTCTACACACCCACCTGCCTAATATGGACGGGTCGTTCCCCCATAGCAGAACAGATTGCTGCAAGTTCTGCTTCAGAATCAGCAATAGCCTGTCTTAGCTGAGCTCTATTCCGATTTGCCTGATCTACCTTTCTTCTATACACTTCTAGGCACTCTTGTTCAAGCTCCAGCAGCATTTTGTCTCTATCACCGTCTGACTCTCCAACTTCATCCCAAATTATCTAAAATTTTGCAGTCAGAAACCGCATAAATTAGTGAAATTTGGGGTATTAATTTTGCAAAAAAAAAATCTTGAAGGAATCGTGTGTGTGTGTGTGTGTATATATATACCTGAAGCTCATATAGAAGAGTTCCACAAGTGGTTTCCACTTGCAGAAGCGGATCATTTGGGAGACGACTGGACATGTTCTTGTGAACCTTGGAAACCACAAGAACCAGATTCTGTGAAATTAAGGGCTTGCCCAGTCGAACTAAAACGCGAGTCTAGGAGCCTCGCCGGCCGGCCGGCAGGTGTAGATCGTGAATTTGAGCTAGCGTTCGCCGGAGAAGGTGGACGGACTTGGCGCGGAGGAATTGGATCTATTTGAGAATTTGCGAGATGTGTTTGAGAAGACGGCTTTTTCTTTGAAATTTGAATTTTGAAAACCTGAGTTGTGGGATTTGGTACTTTTGGGGCCCACTTTTATAACGGAAAAGTTAGAATTCTCTCTTTTTATTATGTCTTGCACATACGTTTTATTTATTATAAATTTACCCCCACAGCATTTTACATTTATATACTAGTCCATTCAAATTTCAATTTCTCAATTGGACCACGGTACCATTCAAATCGTAAATTTTGAGCTGTTCAGGTTGGCTGCCGAGTCTCAATAGTTATAAAATTAGTTAGAAAAGTCATAATTATGCCAGAAGAAAACAAAAGCTAATATTTTTCTGATGTTCTTAATGATTTTTATAAAAATTAAACTAAACCCTTGAATACTTTAATATCTCTTTCTTGGAAAATTTGTGAATTGACTACTCCCATAAACAATCTTCAATATCAAAAATTTGATAAAATATATGTCAATATCATTCTGAAAAAAAAATGAAATGAGAAAACTTAAATCCAATTTAACCAAAAAATAATTATATTGATAGATGCAATAGATCTTTGTTGTTCAATATAAATAAAAACATGCACTATTAGCTTTCTAGATTAAAAAATAAATAAATATTTAGACGTACCTAACGACAAAATATATAACAATATTTCAATTTTGTACAAAATATTTATCAATGAAATAAAAAATAAAAGTCACAAGAACGAGCATTGTAAACTTTTAATAAACAAAAACATTGCAGAACCTGGTTAGCAATTGTTTGGTCCGTGCTTAGGAAATGAACGTGCTTTCCACACACACGTTGAAATTTTGAATGGAATTGAAAGAAACAAAACGTGAAGAAATAAAATGCCTTCAAATTATCAAAATTCATTGTGTGGATATCAAAGGGTAAAAAGCCTTATACTTGTTCAAATTGTTATCAATTAGAGGTTGTACTAAAAACAATAAAACCAAAACATTATTTATATATATATTAAGTTATAGTCTTATACTTCTCAGTTTTTACATAATATTTTGTATGAATTATACTTAAATCGATAATTTGATAATTTCAATTTTTTTCTAATTTCAATTTGTTATACCATTTTCAAATATTTTCCCTCCATTTTCTTTGTTCTTATTTAAACTCTGTCCAAACAAAAATAAAAAATTGCTTTCTTTTCCTTCAACTTCGTTTCCTCTTGTTTGCTTCTTCGCATTTTCCTCCCACGTCCTTATAGCCAACGGCTAGAAAAAACCAAACACTTAAGATCAAGGAAGTCAACGAATGAGTCAAACGGGACTGCGTAACGTGTAATGTTGCCCTGGCCGCGGCGGTGCCTAGGAACCAACGTAAGTTGACGGAGAAGAAACGGCAGAAAGAACGTTTCTTTTTCCGCCTTCTTTCCCACGAACTTGCTCTGTTTTGCCCACTCCACGAACTCTCCGCGCCCCCCCCCCCCCAGCACAGCCTATAAAATCCCACACAAAACCCTTTTCCCTCTCAGCTCAAACATTAACTTTACAACTCAACTTCAAACTTGCCAGCATGAATCACCCTGCCCCTTCACGCACTGTAGAAATCACGGTATTGTCGGCAGAAAACCTGCGTCTCGACAGGAAACCCGTGAAAAAGGACACTTTTGTGGTCGTCAGCTTTGACCCTTCTAATCACCGTTCGACGAAGGCCGATTATGAAGGAGGAAGCCATCCCTCTTGGAACGAGAAACTTGTAATGGACATGCCAATTCACGCCCGCTCCCTAACCCTCGAAGTTGGATGCAAGATTGGCTCTGCGAACAGAGTCATTGGCACGGCGGGCATTCCCGTTTCTGACTTCTTGGGAGGTTACACGCCGGAGAATTACTTGCACTTCTTGAGTTACCGGCTGAGGGATCCGAGGGGTGAAAGGAACGGCATTGTTAATGTGTCGGTGATGGTAAAGTCGTCGTCGCCCTCAGCCAAGGCGGCTCGTCCGACACCGGCGAGAAAGGATGGGAAGGAATACGCGTCCAATTCATCGTCATCATCGTCATTAAAGCCGCCGTTCGGAGTGCCTGTGGGCCTGGCCGTGGGTGAGAAGAATGGCTACTGTCGCGGTGGAATCGTTACTGGGGTTCCCGTTTGGTGTGCTTCTCGTGCCTGATCCGCGCCGTCTCGCAGTCGTTTGAATTTGGCATAATTCTTTGACCGGTCCACACAAATTCTACTATGTAAACCTGTAAATGTATGCCATATACTATTTACAATTCAAGGACAATTTAGGTATATTTATAAGTGGTAGATTTAAATTGGTATAATTAATTTTAGTATTATATATACAAATAAGTTATATATATAATATATAAATTAATTATAATTATTACTTTTAAATATATGTAACTGACTCCTTAAATAAAAGTTTAAGATTTTACTTTGACTTTGAATGATAAGGGTCGAATGGTTCAAATGATTTTAATTTTTTTTTTTTTAAATTTGTATTGTATTCATGCAATCAAAATTCGCCTGCCTGATGTGATGTAGTACAACACCCTCTGCGGGACAAGGCTTTCGCCCATATCGTGTCGAGCCTGTAGCAATTTTATTTCTTTCACATTTTTTACGTCTATATTTTGACTATGACTTTTTCTACGGAAAAATTCTTATAAGAAATGTGCTTGCTTTGATCATCGTTCTTATCTGCCACGTGGTATTTAGAAGAATTAAGTTGACTTCTCCTGAAATTAGACGGAGCGTCCGACTTTTTTTTTTTCCCGCATAAAAAAGGCCTGTTTCTCATCTCTGCATTGGTGTGATGTTTTCGTGTTCCACGTTCTTTTCACAAATTATTTATTTTATCCACTTATATTTTATTCGGAGATTGGCGATTCCAGATATAATCTTATATAGCAAACTAGTTGCCCCAATCCATGGCCTCGGCAAGTGGCTAATGATGTCCAGGTTCGATTGCTCCCGTATTGCATCTCGTTTCAATAATTACTAATTTTTATTAGCAATTTCTTTCTCATTCTTCAAGTCCCATATTCAAAATTCATTAACTTTTGGACGATCAAATGCAAATTCAACGTATATATGTAATTTATTTTATATTATATTTGTACTTATAATACTAAAATTAATTATAATGATGAAAAAATTTTTCGAAGAGACGTAATTTAGAATATCAAAATACATACAAAATTAAAAAATAGTCAAAAAAATTAAATTAAATTTTAATAAAATAAATCTAGGCCCAACATTCAAAAATATCTCTTAATAAATTCGTTAATTCTTGAACCATTCAATCCTTATTATTCAAAGTCAAACTAAAATCTTAAATTTTTATTCAAGGAATCGGTTAGATATATTTAAAAGTAATAAATATAACTTATTTTATATTATATTTGTATATATAATACTAAAATTAATTATACCAATTTAAATCTACCACTTATAAATATACCTAAATTGTCCTTGAATTGTAAATATTATATGGCATACATTTACAGGTTTACATAGTAGAATTTGTGTGGACCGGTCAAAGAATTATGCCAAATTCAAACGACTGCGAGACGGCGCGGATCAGGCACGAGAAGCACACCAAACGGGAACCCCAGTAACGATTCCACCGCGACAGTAGCCATTCTTCTCACCCACGGCCAGGCCCACAGGCACTCCGAACGGCGGCTTTAATGACGATGATGACGATGAATTGGACGCGTATTCCTTCCCATCCTTTCTCGCCGGTGTCGGACGAGCCGCCTTGGCTGAGGGCGACGACGACTTTACCATCACCGACACATTAACAATGCCGTTCCTTTCACCCCTCGGATCCCTCAGCCGGTAACTCAAGAAGTGCAAGTAATTCTCCGGCGTGTAACCTCCCAAGAAGTCAGAAACGGGAACGCCCGCCGTGCCAATGACTCTGTTCGCAGAGCCAATCTTGCATCCAACTTCGAGGGTTAGGGAGCGGGCGTGAATTGGCATGTCCATTATAAGTTTCTCGTTCCAAGAGGGATGGCTTCCTCCTTCATAATCGGCCTTCGTCGAACGGTGATTAGAAGGGTCAAAGCTGACGACCACAAAAGTGTCCTTTTTCACGGGTTTCCTGTCAAGACGCAGGTTTTCTGCCGACAATACTGTGATTTCTACAGTGCGTGAAGCGGCCGGGTGATTCATGCTGGCAAGTAAAAGGGAAGCTGTTTGAAGTTGAGTTGTAAAGTTAATGTTTGAGCTGAGAGGGAAAGGGTTTTGTGTGGGATTTTATAGGCTGTGCTGGGGTGGGGGCGCGGAGAGTTCGTGGAATGGGCAAAACAGAGCAAGTTCGTGGGAAAGAAGGCGGAAAAAGAAACGTTCTTTCTGCCGTTTCTTCTCCGTCAACTTACGTTGGTTCCTAGGCACCGCCGCGGCCAGGGCAACATTACACGTTACGCAGTCCTGTTTGACTCATTCGTTGACTTCCTTGATCGTAAGTGTTTGGTTTTTTCTAGCCGTTAGCTATAAGGACGTGGGAGGAAAATGCGAAGAAGGAAATAAGAGGAAACGAAGTTGAAGGAAAAGAAGGTAATTTTTTATTTTTGTCTGGACAGAGTTTAAATAGGAACAAAGAAAATGGAGGGAAAATATTTGAAAATGGTATAACAAATTGAAATTAGAAAAGAAATGAAATTATCAAATTATCGATTTAAGTATAATTCATACAAAATATTACGTAAGAGCTAAGGGTTAGGCTATAACTTTAAAAATGCTTAATTCATACGAGGCTTTTTACACCTTGATATCCACACAATGAATTTTGATAAATTTAAGGCATTTTATTTCTTCACATTTTGTTTGTGTCAATTTCATTCAAAATTTCAAAATGGGTGTGGAAAGCACTTTCACTTCCTAAGCACGGAACAAACAATTGCTCATCCGGTTCTGCAATGTTTCTATTTATTACAAGTCCACAATGCATGTTCTCGTGACTTTCATTTTTTATTTTATTGATAAATAAATACTCTATGCGGTATCAAAATATCATTACATACTTGGTTATTAGGTAAATCTAAATATCTGATTTTTCTTGTAATCTAAAAAGCTAATAGTACATGTTTTTATTAATATAATTTTTATGCATATTTTTATTGTAATTAAATGTATTATTATATTTTATTAATTCAAACTATTATTATTATAAATATCATTATTATTAAAAATATTATTTAATATAAATTATATTTATATTTTTATGATAATTAAATATATTTTATTTATATTATATATTTATTATTATTATTATAATTTTTATTCTGATTTTAATTTCGTATTTAATTAAAAAATTACAAAAAGAAATTAATTTTAATTTTTAAATAAATCAAACATATTATAAAATTCTTAATATGTGAGCTTTCTTGGCAATAAATGATAATTTACTTCAAAAGAAACGTCAATGATTATATTTTTCCTCCGTTAGTGGTTTGGAATTGCCACTTACTAACCCTTTCTTTTATTGAGTTCCAGCAAGCAATTCCAGATTTGGCAACAATCAACTACCCCAGAAAGAATCTCTCTCCTTCTCTCCGCTTTCCCCGTCGCTTCCTAGTTCCCCTTACGCCTTACGTTTCACACCTTACGTTACGTCTACAAAGACCTTAGAAATCCTGCGGACGCAATCCCAGCAGCAGTCATTATTGACAGCAACCTTGGGACGCTGGAAACGCTGGAAATCACAGTCATATCCTGCGAAGGCCTGCGAATTGACCGTAGGTCCGTAAAAATCAACACCTTCGTCGCCGTTAGAACGGACCCCACAAACGCTTTTGCCACAAAGATCGATGCCGAAGGATGGAGCTATCCTTTCTGGGACGAGAAGCTAGTAGTAATCAACATACCGTCGCGGGAAAGGTTCATAACGCTGGCCGTTTAGCGCAGGAAGAATGGCGCCGCTGCTTCGGAAAATAATAGGCTTATTGCGTCGGCGAGAATGCCGGCAACGGATTTTATGGGAGGATCCTCGCCGGAGGATTACCTGAGCTTTATGAGTTACAGGTTGATTGGACCGAAAGGGGATCGAAACGGGGTTATTAATGTTTGTTGGTGCTTTTCAAAATAAAAGGGAAAAGAAATGTGTATGAAAGATGAAAAATTGAAGTAACGAAAAAATAAAATTAATAACTTAAATTTATGGTAAAATTAGAAAAAGAAAAGAAGGTGTGAAAATGTTGTAAAATTGGTTAGGGGATTAATTCTATAAGCTGGTCAGTGAACTTGTTAGACATTGAACGCACAATATTATAAAATTAATCTAACTTGTGCTGACTAAAGTTAAAAATTATGATAATTAAATTAAAAGGTAATTATTTAATAATTAATAATTAACTATTTAATATAAAAAATGAATAATCAAATTATAATAAAAGTGTTTATTGACTAAAAGTTATTATTATTTTAGAAGTGTTGAAAATTAAATATTTGTTTAATATCATCAAAATTTTGTTTCTCTTAGTATTTTTATAATTATAATAATAATTTTTTATTTATAATATTATTATAGAAATATTTTAAATATTTCAAACATCAATTTTAAAAATGTATTAATTTTTTAAAAATTTAATTTTAATAGTACAATATATAATTAAATATATTTTATTTTATTTTATAAGAGAATTCACTATAATTTAATTATATCTCTATATTAAGCAGAATAATATTAGATATTTAATTTAAAATAATTCTTCTAATTCTATTATAACTATATTTTCAGTCTAATAATATTTTGGTGAGAGCAAAATTGCTGGAAAATTATACAAGTTCGAAGAAGAAGAAGATGATGATGATGAAGGAGGCGGCAGCAGATGAAAGCATTTACGAGAAGCCGAAGCCGGCATTGGCTAGGGCGGAGGCTGAGAAGGATTTTGGTGGAGTTGTTGCTGGTGTTCCTGTTGGGAGAACGAGTCCTGGTCAATTCGCTTGCTAGTGCCTAGTATTTATTAAAAGTTAAAATAAACAATTATCTAGGGGTGGGTGGGGGGGGACCCTTTGATTTTCCTTCCTAATGCAAACAATTATTCACACGATCACATGATTTTATGCATATTTAGTTTTTTTTTTTTTGGGGGGGGGGTTTATTTATTTATTTATTTTGTCGTAATTAATTTGGTTTTATTTGTTTTGGCCATAGTCGCTTGCTTCTTGTTTACAATCAGAAATTCAGAACAATGAATGCCTAATTGTGAGGATGGAAAAGTAGTAGGATGACTAAGGAGCTCCCACAGTGACCCCCAATTCTTTAACTTATAGAAAATTATGCTATGCATGAAAAGCAAGACGAAACAGTATCTTGTGTTAAATCAGTGTATTCTTATCTGATTATAAGTACATTCAAAATAATATTTATAGGGTTACATTTTTGCAGCAACCTAAGGTTTTGATAAATATGATGTGATCGATCAAATATTTGCACACAAAAATAGACTTTCAATCGAAACAGCTCGTTTACACTTGTGCACTTGAAGGTATAAATTCTTTATCCTTATTTTTTAAGATATTTTTATAAGATTAAAATATAATATATATTGAAGTATTTTAATGCACTTTCCTTTTTTCTTTCTTTTTTTTTTTCAAAAGAAAAAGTTGGTTGCATGAAGTGTTTCTGTGTTGCATCAATTTTTTTTTTGTTTTTTTTATTTTTTGAGAAGAAATAGAATTTTCACTTAACCGACTAAGTCGCATACATCTTGATTAATTAAAGGATAAAACAGAAGCTAAGCTATCCTTATGCCAAACATCGTCTCTCAAATTCAATAATGCAAGCTTTTCTAAAGCACGTGCTACCCCATTTAGAATTCCGGGGAACAGGTTGAATGGAAAAATGGAGGAAAACAGGAGGATAGATTCTTGAAAACGTTTGTCTCTCAAATTTCACCCGTGTTGGCTTTAACAATGTGTTACATCAAATTATGAAAGTTATGTAGTTTAGCTGTGTAATCATCATACGCAATCCTAGAGACGTCATAAAGAATTGATCAGCTCACGTACTGAATCTTTCCTTGGACTTGTCCTAACGGAGCGAGAGGATTGAGACCTTCCAACCACCAATAAGGAGAGAATTAGGCTTCTGTTGGAAATCCGAGCCTGGCTTGAGTAATTATCCTAGCCAACCAACCTCCTCGTTCTTTATTATTATTTGACTTGAGGCGGAATTGTAACTTTATAGTCTATGGTACAGTCTTTCCGAAATCAGCACCCATGTCGGTCCACTCTATACGGTCATCTTGTTAAGTGAGTTGCCAGAAATATCCCAGATATATTAATATCACCGTCCCATCTTCTAGCTTGCTGGTTGGTTTAGCTCTAACAACCTAAAGGTTGGGAGTTCTGGGGACGGTCGCTAGCTCCAACGATATCATTGTAATGTCGTCGTGGACAGATATATCAGCTAACCACACATGTATACATTAACCACTCGTATCTCGTAACCATACCAAAACAAAAGTATTAGTTGACTGCTTGGGAAGTTTCAAAAGTTAAATCGATCCCTTTCCTTCATTAATCAAACGAAGAACCTGTTTAATTTCTTTCCTTCACTACAAAAATGTTAATAGCGTTATTATTGCTACCAAATAATAATTTTCCCCTTCCACGCAGTTGGTTGACAAGTATGTTCCTTCGCCATTAATTGGCTTACCATTTGTAGCCAATTAACTACGATCTCTACACAGAGTGGACCAGGATTGAATTGAATGATTCAAATAAAGTGAACGAGGACGCTTGCATGCCTTCTCAGAAAGTGCCGATATGCAAGAGGACTGCACTGGATGCATCTCAATATACCAAACTTATAGAAACTTATATTTTCTTCTTTTTCTATCTGATATGACATATAAAAATTAGGTTATACATAATCTATTCATATATGACATATAATCCATATGTGACAAAGAGCCCTAGACATTCAGCATATATGTCCTATTTTCATGATAATACAAGTTATTAATTTAATTACAAATTTAGTTCAGATTTGAAAAATTAAAAGATATTTTAAAAATGAAATGAAAAGTTTTGTTTTTTTTCTTCCAACATTTAAAAAGTTGTTAAGATAGTTGTAATTTCAAGTTTTTGGAATTAGATTGATTCTATTAATTACTTTTTGTAATATAATTTGTATTTGAATGATTAAATTTATATTTTAAATAATTTTTTTTTAATATTTTGATTAATTATATATTAATTTAATAATTAATTTAAATTTAAATTTTAAATTATAAAAAATTATCAAAACAACAGTTAGTTGGTTAAACTTTGTAACTCTAAAACCTCTTAAATAACGAGGATGCAATGTTAATACAAAGCTAAGTAAGTCATTATTATAAGTAGTTCAGTTGTCTCCTCAAATAGCTCCACTCGGCATCATTTTCTTCTTGGTTGGCTTTGCTGTCAATACCTTTCTGGTTCCAGCAACCCATTTCTGCACACAAGTTTTCTGGACAGGAAGTATCACTTATTCAGAATCCTATAACCATTTCTTTTTACATATATGTGTTAATTTGTGTGACTTACTTACCACAATAGTGTGGCCATATGGGGTTTTCCTAGTAACATCTTAACTCATGTCAATAAAGTCCGATACTGCTGGGATAATAGAGACTAAAATGGGGATAGGAAAAAGGGAAACAAAGATGAAAGAAAAGGGAGGTTTCTTTGAAAGTTTCTTTGTTATTAAAACAGCTGAAGATCCCATACCAAACAGTAGCAATTGTTTCTGTTGCTTTGAATGATGCAACTGCAATGAAGTATGACTTGTTAAGGATGGTTTCCCGCCTCACAAACTTACAGAGAATCGGTCTCTTGCTCAAACTGTACAGAATTGGAAATTCGATGTGGGCAGAAAAAGGGAGGTTTTATATGCCTATTCTTTCACTGAACTTCTCCTTTTTCTGGGGTTGTAAGGACTAGGATTTGCACCCTAGGCCTATGATTAAGAGCCCAAGCAACTTTGCTAGTTGACCATGCGGTAGTTGATGACTGAACTTTGCTGTATAATCCAATTGATGAGAGTTTTTTCTTGCTTACTCGTTCAGAAACTTTCTGATAATATGTTAAAAGGAAATGATTGAAATGTGTCACTATCTGCAATTGGTGGGTGTTGATGAGAATTTGCACAGCTTGATGATGTGCGACAAAATTGCCCTATTTTCTTGAATGGTGCATCTGGCTGTTGTTAAATCTCGGATTCAAGTCAATAGATGTTTTAGATATCTTTTAACTCTTCCAGTGTAAATAAGGTTTACAACTTGACCGTGGCTGCATTAGTTGGCCGAGCACTTTTAACTCTTTGCTTTTTTTTCCTTTTCTTTCTTTTTTTTTTTTTACGTGAATATATAATTTAAATTCTTTTACTCTATTTTAATATTTTTAGGGTCATAATTTAAAATAATTAAAATAAATATAAATATTTTTTGATTCAAAAACTTAGTCAGCGAGTTGTGAGAAAAAAAAAACGAAAGAGAGAAAAAAGGAGACCATAAAAAAATGAGACAAAAAAGATAATATTTTTTGATTTTATATTTAACAAAATATTAATATATAATCAAATTAAAATATAGAAATTATATTTCGAATATAATAAATTTTATTTTTTTTAATTTTTATAAGTTTATATTTTAAATAATTTTTTACATATAATTTTGATTAATTATATAATTAAAAAATTATTTATAATCTGATTAAATTAATTTTTGTCAATAATTAAAATATACGTGTATTTTTTTATAATAATTGGATTATATTTTTGTAATTTATAACTTTAAGTTTTTTATTAAAATTAAAATTTTTTAATTTTAGTAATTTTTTACTTTTTAGTTTATGATAAATTTGATAAATTATGTAGATAAATATTAATTCTTAATTTGAATGAGCCAAAATTTAAATAACTCATAAGACCATATATGGATGGAAAATCTTTCCTGCCCTGTCAAAGGAACCCAACTACGGGAAGTAGTCCAGGGCCTAGCCTAGTCCTCTCACGTTGAAAGACTTTTTACAACTTTAATGAAAATTTTTGAGAAATTCGATGGAAACATGAAATGGGGCTACGAAACATTGTCATTGACGATGCTTTTAATTCTGAGTTCTGCAGTCTTGCGGATATAATCTTTTAGCCGTTTGTTGTTAGATTATAATAACATTTTTATTTAATATTAATTTCAGATTTCAAATTATATATAAGATTATAATTCTTAATAATATACATAATTATTTATAACAAATTAAATTTAAATTTTTAATAAAAATATTATTCAAAAAATATTTTAATATCCGGGACAATTTGCCGGGTCTTCATCAGTCCCGTCCAAGATGTTCATACCAATAGTTTCATTCTTGAGCTTTTGATTGTTTTTGATGGTAGCTCCATGGAGCACAAAGGCTCTAGAATTTACCTTTTTGTTTCTGAACAAAATGGAACGAATCAAACAGGTAACCAGTCAGTCACCAAGTGCACAAGAAGACAGGAATGCGATAAGAGCAGATTTCCAATTCGCGAGCCATACAACACTCAAACGCAAGAGATTATAAAATGAAAGTCACCAAATGCCCCTTCGGT
Source organism: Bruguiera gymnorhiza (assembly GCA_020883675.1). NCBI lineage: Eukaryota > Viridiplantae > Streptophyta > Magnoliopsida > Malpighiales > Rhizophoraceae > Bruguiera > Bruguiera gymnorhiza. The sequence continues at coordinate 2,592,536 of JAIRCJ010000136.1, read as the reverse complement.
ATGCTCTCTCTCTCCTCCTTAAAGCTAATATGGGTGCGGCCGTTGGCCTCCTAAGTTGTTTTGCAGCTTGGTTGCGTTTTAAAGACCTGTGATTGTGAAAAAGAAATGCTCCTTGGCTGCACCATCTGCAGGGTGCTCACGGCTACATTTGTATTCGTATAACATTTATTTTTTTTTTTTTTTTGATTTCAAATATAAATTATGCATTTAGACAATTTTATATATATCTATAAATTTAAAAATTTTGAATTGAAATATAAAATTTATTTTATTTTTTTTGTATTTCTTATATACTAAAGTCAAGGCAAGTAAAAAATTTTAGAAAAGCAACAATGAATTCCGATTTTATTAATTAAGCTAAAATTTAGAATACCAACAATGAAACACGTTTTGCTTTTTTAAATTAAAATTGATATTCAACGCAAACAAAAAAAAAAATCTATAAATGCGTGGATAAAAATAATAAATAATATTCATAGATATTATAAATTTAATTTTTTCATCTATCATAAAGATAAAATGGACAACTTGTCTTCTTCGGAAGAAAAGAGAGAGAGAGAGAGAGAAAGAGAGAGAGGAGGGAAAATCGAGAGCGTCGACCCCTCGGATACCAACTTTTATCTGAATATAAAGTCTGTGATCGATTTATGTTTCACCATCCCTCTCTTGCTGCATTTAGCACATAAGTTAGTTAGGTTTGTTTGAAGTAGTAGTTGGAGTAGTAGAGTAGGACTCTGCCGCCGCCGCTGCTGCCGCTGCCACCACCACCACATGGCGGAGATGGCCGAGGTCAGTTGCTTTCCCACCTTTATTTCTTCTTCTTCGCTTTCCATCCCTCTCTCGCTCTATCTCTGTATGGCCGAGTTCTTCTTGTTGTACTAATACTCGTCTCTTAGTCATCGATTCTGATCCCGCCTGTGTTTAAGACGATCAGATTACCTGACCCTTTAAAGTCTCGGAATACAAGCAACTAGCATGATTTTTCTCTTTTTTTTTTTAACTTAACTATCATAAGCTGTTTTTGTTTTTGTTTTTTTGTTTTTTTAGGTTTTTGGTTTCTCCTTTTAGAAGGAATTTAGGGAATTTCATTATTTCTGATCAGCAACCACATTACACAGAATTGTATTGAATGGATTCAGGTTTTGGGATTCACATAATAAGCTGCATAATTATAACAGTAAACAGATTACTTATCCACAGTGTTGTGCTGACAATTGTTTTTCAGTTGTGTGTTTCACTTACCGTGGATTATGGAGTATTAGCTTACTTTCATTAATAAAGTGGGAGTGCAGTAACCCACATCCCATAGAAAAAGAAAAACCTTTTTATTTTATGTTCTTTTTGTGTGTGTGTGTGGGTGTTGCTCACACGCATCAGCAGTTTGTAACAGCAGTTGCTGAGGATCGCGAGACAACATGCTGGGGTTGTGGATTGCGCCTTCTTCTTCCATCTTACTCACTTGTTTTCAAGTGTGGCTGGTGTGGGGCCATAACTAAGCCAAATGAGCAAAAATGTGACAAGTACTATTGGTGGAGACGCTTGCGTGACCGGTGCTTTGTATGCATTCTTCTTGTGTTCATTCTCTTTGTAATATGTATGTCACAAACTCTATCTGTGTCTCTTTCTATACATGTGTGTGTGCATGCACATAGTGGAGGCATGGAGTAACCAAGAGATAAATTCTTACCTTTTCATATGTTTGATTGTGATTCTGTTGTTCGTCCCTTCTTGATATACTCCCTAAAGTATTCTTATCACTAGTTTTTGCTGCCTTTTGTCTTATGTTCATGATTTTGCTTCTGGAAGCTCTCCTTTCATTTTTCTAGTTCTGTATGGGCTTCATTCATCCTTATTGTATTTAACAGCCATCTAACTCTGCAATTGCATTTTTATTTGTGAAGGCCAAGTTTCTCTTTGTCTAATCCTGTTGCTCACTTTCTCATTGCTTTTAACTATTACTTCCTAGAATTGGGCTTCTACTTCATCTATCCTTAGAAATGTTGCATTGAGCTGGTAGATTGTTTCTGTCTACTTACTGTTTTCAAAAGTCTTTACCATATCAGATTCTATTTCTGAAATTGCAGGTGGTGGCGTGTGGGCAGTATATCCTATTATGTTCTCTATCAGCTATTTTTGTGGAATTTTCCATTCAATTATAACAGTTATCTTATCTACAACCACTGTTTCAATGTTCATTCTTTCGGCATTCAGGTGTGCCGGAACACCACCCCTTATAGAGTGGGGCAGCTACCCAGTTGTGGGAAAAGGTCACTTAGAGAATTACACCTTCTGTCACTATTGTTCAAAGCCCAAGTCACCTAGGGCTCATCACTGCCGCACATGTGGAATGTGTGTACTGGACATGGACCATCACTGCCCTTTTGTAAGTAGTAATTAGCTTCTAAATTTTATGGACATTGTTATCTTTAAGTCCAGTTCATGGCTGGTGAAATGGAGGCTTGTCCTTCTTCAATTGTCTTGGATTTGTCAATATGACTTCTTTTCCACCTTCTGGTGCTAATTAAAATCAACCATTGAAATGATGCTTCCAATGTTATGTGAGTTGGTTGTTCTCTAAGGCATCTGTGTTCAGTGTCCCTTCCCATTTGGAAACTGACAGCCATTATACTCATTACAATTCAGAGAACAATATACATGTGTTATGAAATCTAATTTACGAACAAGGAGTTGTAAATTGCATAGTATTCAATTTGAACTGAATTTGTGCTGTAGAGATTGCTCGGCAGATTGATCACTTCAGTTTAGCTAATCTGAATTGTGTTGTTGTCCGTTAGGTTATCATCTTGGATCCCATATGTTGCTCAAATTAAGGGTGTGCTACTTCAATTACAAAATAACATGTGCTTTTGTGCATACAAATGGTCATTTTTGAAGAAATTGGTAGGGTGAAAATTCTAATAAATCTAACTAAATGGTATATTTCCCCTAATAAGCTTAGCTACACAGTATTAGCAACTAATGTTTGTTTAGAAGGATTTTTTTTTTTTTTAAGTCTAAGAAATTTCTTTATGCCAGCCATACCCCTGGTTCCTTCATTCTATTCTCTGTCAATGATGAATTTTTTATTGCCACCACCCCACCAGCTTAAGCAGGTTCAAGATTAAAATTCTCATTCGTTGAATATATATTTGTTAGGAGAGAACCTTATAAACTTGCCACATGTACCTGAAGCCCATGTTTGGCTGCTAACAATAGTAAACTTTGCCTTTATATTCTCCATGCAGATTGGGAACTGTGTTGGTGCAGCAAATCATCGACACTTTGTTGCCTTCCTTATTTCGGCTGTTATCAGCACATTCTATGTTTCTGTTGTGTCTGCATATGCAGCATTGCATATATGGCCACCATTGATGGACCAGTCTTTTGAACACTCTAGGGGGATTAACAGCTATCTGGCTTGGAGAACATTGAAGGAAATTATTCTCGCATTAGTAAACTCAGCAGTATTTCTTTCCTTGAGGGGGCTTATCCTTGTTTATCTCTTTTTTTCTACTGTTTCCGTAGAGATTGGGTTAAGTGTACTTCTGTGGCAGCAGCTGTACTATATTTATGAGGGGAATACTTACTTGAGCCATTTAAGTTCACAAGGAAGCGATGAGGTTGGAGAAAAAGATTGCAAAAATATTTTTCGGTTTTTTGGCTGCCCATATTCTGTTTCAAGATGCATGCCTATTCGGAGGTCTGCTAAAAAACATAAAAAATGAACGGATGGTTGAATAATTGGATGCGCCACACCTTGTCTGTCTTTGGATCTAGAGAAGCAGTCAGCCCTGCTCTTTTCTTTGAGATATTTATATACTTCTTTCTCATGTCTTTTGGTGTGTCGATATTCATGGACAGGGTGACTCAAATTGCTGGCTGCAGCGAATAGTTATAGAATGCAGCAGACTGGCAATGATAAGATAGCTACTCATGTTTTCTGTAGTGCTTGCCTGTTTAGTTGTCTCTGATCAGAAAATACAGAGAGGCAGGAAGGAACACTCTGCTTCATTTTCATGTTGAAACATGGCTGGGAGGAATTGCTGGAGTTTTGGACTTACCAAGACTGGTTGAGATCTGACTGCTTTCTTGCGACTTGAATTTTCCTTGTCTATACATAGACACGATACTACAAGTGGACTGAATTTAGGGGCAGCATGTCAGACAATTTTAGTTTTCAATTGCAGGCCAGAGATCATTCTGCCTTCATTAGCCCATCTGCAGAGTGACTGGATATTAGGTTAAAAGACACGAGGCACTTCTTACATCTACTGCATAAATGATGTATATCTACTGCATAAATGATATATATGCCTTAATTGTTGGCATCCAACATTTTGTAAGTTGCATTTGTATCAGTAACTTATGCTTATCTCTGTATCCCACGCCGGCATTTTTTGCCAGATGCATTTCGATGATCTTCCGTGTGGTTGATGTGCAAATGCAAATTTATATAAGATTTTCTACTTTGTAGGTATCATACAGTCGTACAATTTTGAGGTGATCTTTGTAGAAAATTCAAATTCTAAAATAACGAATTAACAAAAATTAGAATATTTTTTTCTAAGAATTAAAATATTTTATGTTATGATGAAAATTAAAATGCATTATATTTAAATAAAAATTATGATTAAAATATTTTATATTAAAATAAAATTTTGTTATTTATTTTATTATTTTACTTTTCTAATTTAATAATACAATTATAAAAATGTATTTTTTCAAATATTTGCGTACTATTATTAATAAATAAAATATGATTTTTTTTAAAATTGTTTTTATTTTGATAATATGTGAGGTACTATTTTTAGTGACAAACTTGCATCCATGAAAGAAGTGTCTTTTATTTTTTAAATCTTTGAATTGTAAGTAATGGTGAAAAACTTACTAACATCAACTATGATGAAACTATCCGTAAATAGTTTCTTTTTCATAAATATCCAATCAATTCTTGTTACTTCTTTCACCTTTGATAGCTACTCGCTGTAAATTATTCAATATAAATTGAATGAAACCAATTTTCGAGAATGGTTTCAATTGGTTTTACTAATAAACAAAGATAAAGGAAGACAAGATATCTCACAAGAGCAACTTTTATGTTGAAGCCAATGACAACAAACTTTGAGACTTGGGATGCTGAAAATTCAATTGTCATGACATAGTTTATTAACTCTATGGAGCTCGAGATTAGTAGAACATACCTATTATATAAAACTACTAAAGAAATTTGAGAGGCAATACAAGAACTTTATGCAAACATAGAGAACATAGCATAGTGTTTTGAAATCCAATCTACCATCTAGATAACACAACAGAGTAATAAGATCGTCATAGAGTACTACAATATTCTCATCAAGTTATAACAAGGGATGGATCTGTTCCATGAAATTAAATAAGACAACCTTGCCGATGGTGTAAAATCTATCAAGAAGATGGAAAAAGAACATGTATTTAATTTTCTTCGGGGACTTAATTTTGAGCTAGATGATGTATAAGGAAGATTACTAGGAACAAAGACTCCCCCTTCACTTAGAGAAGTTTATGCTAAGGAGGCAAGAGGAAAGATGTAAAAGGTAGTGCATAACCTCTTTTTAAACTCTAACATTGATCTTACCTCTTAAAACTCAGCACTTGTTATATATAAAAGCTAGAGATTATTGAACCTTCATCTAAAGATCATACCTCTAAGGACAAACAGTGGTGTGATCATTGTAACAAACCCTACCACACAAGGAAGAAATGTTGGAAAATATATGGAAAACTAGTAAATTAAAAGCCTAGAGGCCAAAAAGGTGGAAATTGGTTAGCTAACGTAGTAGAATTTGAAACCAAAAAGCCTAACCTCAACTTGTCAGTAAAATAGATTACTTGTCTTCGTCAAATTCTAAATTATACTAAAATCTCACAAGTAATCGACACACCAAATTTCTTCATAGGGATAATATTGATCACACAGAAAGATAGTATGAGGCACTCCTTAGCATTTCAAAAACTTACAAAAAATGTAATGGATTGTAGATACAGGTGCATCGAACCACATAATAGGATCAATAAATGCCTTTTCTACCTATAAGATGTGTGGTTGTGAGATCTATGTTATCGTTGCATATGGTATAGTGTCTCCAGTAATAAGACAATAAACATTTACCAAATTTAACATTAAAATTTGTTTTATATATTCTTAAATTGAAATATAATTTGTTGTTTGTTAGTAAGTTGACCAAAGACATGAATTGCATGGTGACGTTTTTTCCATCTCACTGTAAATTTTAGGACTTATTTTTTAGGAAGATGATTGACAGTACCGAGGATAAGAATGACCTTTACTACATTTCAGAAACTTCTCATTCCCCTAGGTTATTTAATTGTTTTTCTCTTTCAGTTATTTTTAATGTTGATATTATGTTGACATCTTAACTTTCATTATCTAAAAGTATTGTATCTTCATCTTTTTATAAATAAAGACATGAATTCATTTCAATGTAAGCATTGTATTCTAACCAACCAATTTCCAAATAACCACTTTATAAACTCATACAAACCTTTTAAATTATTCCATTTAATCCACAATAATATTTGGGGACCAATACAAACACCTGGTTTAATTGGTACTCAATAATTTATTACTTTTATTGATAATTATACAAAAGTTGGTTGGATTTATCTTATGAAAGAAAAATCAAAGGTCAATAAATTTTCAAACAATTTTATAAACTTATCCTTATTCTTTTTCAATCCTTTATCCATGTTCTTTGTACTAATAATGACAATAATGACAAAGAATATTTCTTCAACAACTTTAATTGTTATCTTTTTGAAAATAGTATTTTTCATCAAAGTTTTTATACTTATATATCTCAAAAGAAATTGAGTCATAAAAAGAAAAAATTGTCACATGTTAAAAAATGTTCATTCAATAATGTTTACAAACTCAATATTAGATTCTTATAAGAAGGAAGCAATCTTTACAACTTCTTACCTAATTAGTTGTTTATTATTTAAAGTACTTGATTTTTAGACCCCTTTAAATGTCTTACATGACTTTTTTCCTTTTACCAAAATTATAAACTCATTGTATCTAAAGATTTTTTACTACATTGATTCATTTATAATCACAATTCTAGTCATAGCAAATTTGAACCAACAGTCAAAAAATACATATTTATGGGGTACTTTCCAACATAAAAAGGTTATAAGTGTTATTTTTTCTCAAAACTTGTAAATTTTTTACTTTATGCGATGTATCATTTCTTAAAAATAAATTTTTATATTTCAACCCATTTATAAAGAGAGATCTTAAATGAAAAAAAGACATTGGTACCTTACCATCTCTCTCCTCATCTTTCTTCTTATATCATTATTGAGCTTTCATACTTCATGGAATTCATACTCCGAAACCAAAACCATTAAATCATTATAAAAAACTAAAACCAAAGTCATCAAACCAATTCAACTTGAAAAAACCTTTATGAAAAGCCATTTTTGGTTTATTCTCGAAGGCTTAAAATTTTTCAATGAGGCCAAAAATCATACTTGGAGCCAAGTCCAACAAATGAACTCATAAGAAAAGACTTAGGTATGATCAATGACTTAGACATTCTTATAACTCTTTAAAAATGAGTAAAATTATATACCAAGTACCCTATCTCTAATTACCTTTCATACTTAAAATTTATCTTCATAGTTTAAGGCCTTTACTATAAACATTGATAAGGTGGAAGTTCCCAAAGATATACAAATTACTTTACAAGACCTAAAATGAAAAGTAATTATTTTAGAAGAGATGAAAGTCATATATGAAAATGAAACATGGAAAATTATAAAGATGCCTGAAAATAAAAAAGTAATTGGAAGCAAGCGAGTGTTTATGGTTAAATACAAAGTTGATGGAAGCATTCATAAGTATAAGATAAGGTTAGTAGTTTAAAGTTTCACTCAAACTTATGGAATAAATTATGAGAAGATTTTTGTTTCAATTTTCAAGTTAAATTCTATTAAAATTCTCTTGTCTTTTATTGTCAATTTAAATTAAGAATTTTATCAACCTGATGTGAAAAATACTTTTCTCAATTAAAAACCAAAGAAAAAGGTATATATGAAAATACTTATTAGATTTAAAACAAAGGAAAAGAAAGGAAAAGTATGCAAAATGAAAAAGTCACTTAACGAGCTCAAGCAATCTCCGAGGGTATGGTTCAAATGGTTTATTACCACTCTTAATTGGCTTGGATACGAACAAGGACAAGCTTATCACAACTTGTTAATAAGATATTTAGGGGATAAGAAGAAGACAATATTGATTATATAAGTAAACAATATTATAATCACAAGTGATGACAATTAAGAGATAAAAAAATTTCTAAAAAAAGTTTGAAATTAAGGATTTTGAGAAATTAAGATATTTTCTTAGAATGGAAATAACAAAAAGTTAAAAAGGTATTTTCATCTCCCAATGAAAACACACTCCGAAACTCTTAAAGGACATTGGTAATATTAAATGTAGGCCATTTGTAACATCTTTGGAAAAAGGTTAGAAAGGAGGAGAGTTTAAGAATGATCAACCTTTTAAGAAAACGAGGTATCATAGGTTATTTGGCAAAGTGTCTAATTGTCTCTTATTCACCTTAATATAACTTATATAGTAAATGTAATGAGTCAATATCTATATTCTCCTATTTAAAAATACTTTGAAATTGCAATTTACATTTTAAAATATCTGAAAGGGATACTAGGTAAAGGACTTTTTGTTTAGAAAAAAATGAAACAAAAGGAGTTGTTAAGTATATTAATACAAATTGGGTAGGCTTTTATAAATATTGTAAGTTTACCTTTGATTGTTGGGCAATTTAGTAACTTGTAGAAGTAAAAGTTAGTCAATAATTATTTACAATAATACTGAAGTAGAATATAAAACTATTATATAAAGAATTTGTGAAGTAATTTGGTTGAAAAAGTTCACAAAATGCATTTATTTATTTTAACAATATTATAAAATAACAAATCAATAATTAACACAATTAATAATTTATTTTAATGCGATCAAATAAAACACATAGAAATAAATTAATATTTTATTCAACATAAAGTTGAAAATAAAGACATTAACTTATTCTACATTATTACCAAATTATAAGAAATAAATATTCTCATTAAAATTTATATCAAAATTAAAATTAAAAAATAAATATTTATTTACTAACTTAATGAAAAATATATAAAATTTAATTTTTAAATTTATAAAAATTAAAATATTTTATTTTATAAAAATTAAAATATTTTATATTAAAATAAAATTTTATTTTCTTTTAATTTAATTATTTATATATATATATATGCGCGCGCTCGCGCGTTATTATTGATAGATAAAATATAAAAATTCTTTCTAAATTACCTCTATTCTCATTCTCTAATAGAAGCAAGAAATGAATAGAGAGAAACAATCACAGTGAACACACTGGGAGAGACCGAAATGGGCGTGAGACCCTTGGATTTTTTATTTCTTAGTAAGCACAGAGCGTAAGCAGGGAAGGTATACACCGAAACATCCTGAATCATCTAAATTATCCGCCCAGGATCTTCTTCATGCATACACATAAACTATAAATGAGAACATCAGAATGTAATTGTAACAACTCATTTTCACACAGGCATACACCACACCACTTTCTAGACAGACAAAACGTTGGAACCCCATTACCACCCGGGCCCTCGCTCTTCCACCGAACAATCCATCTTCAGCTCCATGAAATAGTCTGCCAAGAGCCCCATCCACCAGCCATTGATTGGTCTAGGGTACCCTTCTTAACTAACCACTAAAGGTCAGAAGATGGTGGGTCCCTGACTATTAGAACAGAAAGGATGGTAGGTGGTCAAGCACACAAAAATTGAGTTTGCATCGTCTACATATGTGACCATCTTGAATTCATCAATTTTCTTGTCTTGCATGCTCTGGAATGAGACGCTGACGCAGTTCAGCAGATGCGCCAGCCAACTCTGCAAGGCACTTGATGTTAGTGAAGTGCAAGGCGGCGAAAGAACAGCTAGGTGAAATGCAGTATGTACGAGGCATTTTGTCTCACCTTGAGCAGTAAAATTGAACAAAGGTGGTAATGCTCGTCCATTGGGCAAGCATGCCCCTGGGTCTCTCAAATCATCAAAGAAGGGGTGAGCACATGCCTCCAACTGTGATCGAGGGAATAAATTAGTTGACCAGACTCCTCCCCTAGGGCAAATTTCAAACTCGATGCACAATTGATAGAATGCGTAAACTCACGGGAGAAGATATAATGCACCTAATGGGCAAATTTCAAACTCAATGCATAATTGCTAAAATGCATTAACTCATGGGACAAGATATCATGCCCCCACAAGGACTGGATAGAAAAGAAAATTTACTAAAGAAAATAAGCGTCAAACAAACAGTCTTACAGCAGTGCAACGTAAATTGGGTGAATACTGGAGCAGCCTTGATACTAGATCCACTGCTTCAGGAGGCATTCGTTTGTGAAATATCTGGAATTCAAAAACTTGATTAGCAATCCACTGCCACAGAATCCATATAGCCCCTGTATATAAAAGTAAAAAGGAAAACCTGCTGGTAATTAACAGACCTTGTGCCATGGGTGAGCTTTAATCTGATGGAATTTGAATTCAGTGTAATTTGGATTCATGCACCTAATTTCTTCTCGCGTTGGCGTTCCCAAAACCTGGTTTAGGAATGCCCAGTGAGGGGTAAAAAGAGAAATTGGCCAAAAACAATATGAACGAAACCACAGGACAGTAGACCTTAATAATTTCGACCAGCTGATCAACGCCACTTTCCCCAGGAAACAATGGCTGCAAATATTGTGAAACCCAGCATGTGTTAGAGATAGCTTACATACATCATGTTCTCATATATTAAGAACAAATGAGTAGATCAGAAATGAAAGAAGCACATAAACCAACGAGTACTTCATCACAAGAGAATTCAAATAATATATCACTACATAACAAATAATAATAGACAGAATATTCGACTGCTAAATTTACAAACCATTCACTAAAAGCATGAAAAATGAACGAAAGTAAAGGTACAATTTTACCCTAAATTTACAATCAAACACCAGAGAATTTGCCCCTATATATACCCACCCGCCCAAGAAGAAGTTCAGCCAAGACGCAACCAACAGACCACATGTCAATAGCAGTTGTGTACTCCGTAGCCCCAAAGATTAGTTCTGGCGCCCGATAATACCGCGAGCAAATGTAAGATATGTTGGGTTCACCTGGCACCTAAAGATGGAAAAGTAAAGGCAGAATGAGTTCCCAAATATCATTAACATACTTCGAACTCCAACAGGGAACAAAAGGGAATCAAATATACCAGCATCTTTGCACTCCCAAAGTCGCATATCTTTAGCTGATGAGTGTGAGGATTGACCTGCAAAACACAGCACAGCCTCAAGCAATCTTGCATGTATGTTAAGACATCAAAAACAAAATAGGAAATCCATGGGTACTGAAATTTCTACAGCTAGCGTCCAAGTCATAGGGGGAAAGAGTGAAAAATCTCACCAGCAAATTCTGTGGCTTAATGTCACGATGACAAACACCAACCACATGATGCAAGTAATTGAGTGCACGACAAATCTAGAAAAACAGAGAAAAGAATGGCTTAGGCAAGCAGTACACATATTTGCTAAATAAAGACAAAGTAACTCATCATTACAAACTTTACCTGGTATGTATATAGTTGCACAAATATAATGGGCATGTGGTGGTTCATCCTGTTATAGTGCTTTGAAACTCGGTGTACAGTCTCAGAAATATACTCCAGAACAACATTGAGATAAAGTTCATCTTTTTCGGTAGTTGAAAAGAAAAAATGCTTCAGGTGAACCACATTAGGATGATTAAGTATGCGGGTGACCTGCAGTTCCCTATTCTTGTATCTTTTATCCTGCAACACCTTCTTTATTGCAACTGCTTCACCGGTTTCGAGGCACTTAGCCTACAACACAATGTAGAATGACAAAGAAAGATTATATCATTATCTCCACACATAAAGAAGAATCTAATGGATGTGAGGGCATACAGCATGTTGATTACTTCCATTTACCTGATAGACAACACCAAAAGAGCCCGTGCCAACCACACGCTCTGCCATATATGAGATTGTCTATGACCAAAGAAACTAACATATTTCAGTACTATCGTCAAAAACAGATCTAATAAAAAAATATAAGCTAATGTATAAAATTGTAAAATACACACTCGTGGACATTTAGGGAAACATGACAACCATTAACGTTTTTTTGAATGTTTCCACACTATGGCTTACTAGTTCTTGCTTGATATGTAAGTTTGTAACACCTAACCAAACCATACTTACAGAAGTATGTGTTGAGGTTACAAGTCAAACCATGGAAACAAACAAGAGACAGAGATGGACAGAGTAACAATTAAGCCCATTTAAGTCATGGATATAAAAGAGAAATTCCAGAATGAAGATGTGAAAATGGGATTTTGGCAGTTTTAAGAACGAATAAAGGAGTTTACAAATAAACCGAAGCCTATGAAAAGAGTAATAAAGTGACCTGTTTCGGTTGTCCATTATGACCTCCCACAGTAGTTGCAATTATCTGGCCAGTCTCAGTTCCATTACCACTCATAACTGGAGCTTCCATATCCTACAAAACACACTATAAGAAAGTCTAAACCATGAAAAGATCAGGAAACAATTTGCATCAATGATTCCGGCCATAAGACATGAGACAATGAAATGTTTCTGCAATCCCTAGTCTTGTTGGGAGAAGATTAAGTGTCTGGGGAAAATTAACCTTCTCATCATTACTGGTTTTTTCATCCCTGATCCTCATTTCATGCATTTCTTTCGGAAGCTGATCATAACCCGATTTTTCAGTTCTAGCCACTGAAGATTGGTTGGATGTCCTTGTGGCAGTTTCCATTGATGTAGAAGCCATGTGCTGTTCCAGGCTTGTGGAATTTCTCTCAACTATATGTGATTCCCCATCAGTTGCTTGTTCTGTTTCTAGATCAACCTTTGCCCTCTTTGTCCCAGAGTCTCCACCCTGCAAATAAATAGACATTAATCAATGAATTCTTAAGTATAAATTTTGCTAAAATTAGTATGTATCCCATTTAACCTCACAAGATTTAACTCGCTTAAATGCACATCACATTTTCATTACCACTGCAGAATCAAAGTAGAAAACAAAATCCACTCAGTGTCAGAAATCAGGAGGAATCCAAATGAAGCAACCATAAAAATCTATTTTATTATTAAGTATAGAAGATGCAGAACAATAAACATTCTGAAATATGAACATAAATGTCTAGCCTATCACTAGCTTGCAAAGTGCAGGCAATATCCATACACGAGAGATTACTGCTCCAAAACTCCTCTCAAGGTTGGGCCACAGAAAGTGCCGCTAAATCGAATGAAATGCCAATTAAAACAGCTCATACCTTCAAGAATCAATACGATCTTTGTTTACTTCAAGCTGGGCTCCTATTACACTTGCTTGAGGAAACACTTGAAGGGAAGAAGAGAAAAAAGTGGTACTCTTTTGATACTTGGTACGTGCAAACCCATCATAAGAATTCGCACAAGGACATGGCACCACAAAACTATTTCCTGCAATTTTCCCCATCCTAAAACTAGTGATACCCTTTACCACCTATCAATTTTGTTTTGAAAAGAAAAAAGGTAACCCTTTTACACTAGCCCTTCTAAGGAAAGAAACTGATAATTACAAGTTGACCAATCACCAACCTCGGAATCAAACTGTTCAAATGGACAACAACTACACAGACAGACCATTGACAACCCTCATAAACTAATAATGCAAAAAAGAAATTAAAAAGTTCATGCAACAATTAAAAAAACAATGGCGCATTGGGGCACATCACTTGCAACAAGAGAACTCCATCTTTCATCCTAACTATTACATTTTTTGTTCTTTTTGCTTGCAATCATCATAAAAAAGGTTGAAACTTCAACAAAACAAAAAACTGCAAAAAGCTATAGCAAATCTTTTCCCACAAGTCAAGAACCAAACTGAAGAAAAATTGCACCAAATATATATACAAAGAGAGAAGGTTCCCAAAATGGATCAAAACCCACAAAAAGCGGTTTAAATTGGAAAAAACAAAAGGCATACCTGCAGCAAACACAGGCAAAAAATATATACAGACCGACCCATTTGAGCCCCACAAAGCACCAATCTTGTAAATTCCATGCCCCAATGAAGCACAGAAAAGGGAACATCCAACACTCAAGTTTCCCTTTTTTTTTTTTTTAACTTTACCACATTTTCCATCATTTTCCAAACAATCAAACAAAAATCATAAGGACAAAAAAATAAAAATAAAAAAAAATCCAAGAAATAGAACAACTCACGGGATCAGAGGATACAGAAGTTCGACCAGAAGCAATGCTCTTTAACCGACGCATCACATTCATGGTTTCTGCCTCCACAAAAAACACCACCCAATCTTTCTTTCAAACCCCAAGCCACCCACACAAAAAAAAAAATTCAAAAATTCCGAAAAGATCAGCAAAAATGAAATGAGCTTCAACAAGAAGAGAGCAAGCTGCGAAAGAGAGAAAGGAAGAGACAGAGAGACTCAACCTTCTCTCTCTTCCCCGTTCAACAGAGCGAGAGAGAGAGAGGAGAGACAGAGAGATGGGAAATTCGGAAAAAAAAGAAAAGAAAAAACAAAAATTAAAATTAAAAAAAAAAATTCTCGGCCTAGAATTTCTCTCTCTCTCTCTCTCTCTCTTAATCCACGCCTGTCTCTTTCTTTCTGGTTTTGATTTTTCTTTCGGTCAAAGATTGGACCATTCATTCCAGCCCTCATTTTTCTATCATGCTTCAGTCAAACGGCTATTTCTAATCGTCGATTGGTCATCATGGTGGATCTAACGGCCAGTAGCTGACAATATTTTTTAAGTACTAAAGGTCCGCGTCGGTTTCTCCTTGTGACGGAATTACGTAAACGCCCTTGGTGTTGCTTGATATTTACGGGGAACACGGGATTTTAAGGCAGAGATAGCCAGCGGAATATTCGGCCGCTTTCACTATGGCGGAAAATTGCGGGTTTTACTTCGGGGACGCAACAACACCGCCACAATTCGGGATGGCAATGGTTGTCGTTCTCTCGCGGAGATTTACACTCCGCCTTAATTTGAAGGAACTAAGGTGAAAAGAAATTAATCAAGGATTAGAGATTTTGTGTTAATTTTTAATTAAAAGTAAAGACAAAATTAATGTTTATATTTTCTACTCTAACTCTTTCATCAACTTAAATTATTAGATTATAATTTTATTTTTTATATAATAATTTTTGTAAAAAATAATTAAATAAATTAGTATACTAATTATAATATTACTCATACACCTTTCATTTTTTTTAATGTTTTTTCTTATATTCTCTGTAAAAAAAAAAAAAAACAAACATTTCATCCTTTAAAAAAAAAAGACAATTTTTATTATTTTCAACCTTCATGTCTATCTTTTATTTTCTTATCAACACGTTAATCTTCATCATTGTCTTTTTTAGAAGTTCAAAGTTAAGCAATCATCTTTAAGGTAAATTAAAAATTTAAGAAATTATATATTTTTTTGGTTATTTTTCTTCTTTAATACAAAATTTAATTAGTATAATTTCTTTTATCTATTTTCTTCCCATTAATTTTTATAAAAATTCATTTAAAAATAAACATAAAAAAGACAATTTAGATTTTAAAATAATAATTGAATTTTTTATACTTAAATTAACAATTCGTTTGATATTTTGAAATTTGAAATTTTATTTTAAAAATTAATATTTTTATTAAGAAAAAAAGGAAATTGGGGTGAAAATGAGTACCCTTAATCTCTGATAAGGATATGATGAGACTCTGGAAAATGAAGTTAGAAATGGGACGTAAATTGAGACTAATTATAAGATATCTCTCTCTCTCCCTGTGTTCACTACCTTGCTATTCCTAACCACAATTAACGAAAAAATTGGATCCTGGGTCAATGTAACAAGTTTTAATTTTAATGATTTTAAGATTATACTCGATTGATGGTAAGTGTTGTGCAATTAAATACGAATTGAATTTTAAATTCAATTACGTAATGATGTTCTTTAAGATATAATGATTCGTGGTGAGCCGAAAAAGTTATTTTCCTACTAATTTAGATATAAAAAGTGAACAATAATAAGTGAAAGGAAATTTATTCTCGCACAAAAATTTTATAGACTCACATAAATATAACAAAATTTTATATTATATATCACATTGATAATATTTTATATTATGATAGATATTAATTTAATATTTTATATTGTATAAGATATTATCTTTATATCATAAAATATTTTACGTGTAATATACAAATTTATCGTATTTAAATAAATTTATTAAATTTTATATGTGTATAACCCAGTTCTAAGTTAAAAAAAAAAAAAGTGATTGAATAAAAATATGTAAAGAGATTAAAACATAAAATAAAAAAATAACTGACCGTGTACCAAATGACACCTTACTTACTATGATTGCAAATTTCCTATGCTACGGACTACTATTTGTGAAATCACTAAGAGCTACAACCGACAAAAGCCCCTTCTACCATGCCCGAGTTGATTTGAATTGAATTGGATTGACATGTATATTTAAATTAAGATATTAGTAATAATTTAAAATTTTTTAAAATTATAATTAATTTAATATAAAAATAATATCAATTAAACTATTAATTAGCAATTACAAAGTGATTAAGCCAATTTTTCTGTTGGAATAATATTCATAAAAAAATAAATTTTAAAAATTTTGATAACAACAAAAATTACATGAATAACATAGATAAAATTTTATTATAAATACATTATTAAAAAATTTTAACTATATTTAAATATAAATATAAATAGATTAAAAATTTAAATTTAGTATAGATAATTAGGTTTTTAGAGTAATTTGCATCTCTATAAAGTATAATTTTAAGTTTTAGTATTATTAGATTTGGTAATTTTAAAAATTTTGAAATTATAGCCAAATTATTAAATATAGTTTATTTAAATTCATTGTTGCATTTGCAATCTCTCAACACATTCAACACTGCAGAACAAAAGGGAGCTACCTTTACTATTTATGATCCACTTTTTGGAGATGTTTCCGAAGATCAAGACCTTTCGTTTAAATTAATTAATTTTTTATTTTTTCAGATCAAGTGTTAAAATTAATATATTATTTATTAAAATCCAAAACAAATGGGACCCAAAAAAATAATAATAATAATAACAAAGGGGGCCTAAGCCCATTAAAGGGCACCAAGCATCCTGGGGGCATAGAACTACTTAGATGCGCTGTTGGGTCGAACCATGAGCCTGTGTTGTCGTTATTTGTTTTTTTTTTTTTTTTGTTAATTTAATTTTTGTTTATGAATTTGGGCCTTCAGCCTCTTGTCCCGACACGAATTCGAATTAGGCCGACCAGAACATGAATTTGGGTTTACTTAGTGGGCCTAAAGGATTCCAATCTTGACTTTAAAAATAATAATTATTATTATATATATTGGTATAAAATACTATTGGTAACATGCCAGACTATTCATCGGTATAAAATACACAAGCAATAGAGACTCTCACTTTAGAATGCTTACATAATGAAAAATATTGTTTTAATAAACTGATAATTATGAGTATATACATTATGATACGAATAGGTATTATGTATAATACCACACAAATAATTAACACAGTAAGATAAATAGATTATATTATGTAGACATTGTTCTAATATACCACACTCATTTGTAAAGTAATAATAATAATAAAAAAATAATAATAAAGATGCTGTAAATTTGTGCTCATAAAATTTAAATATTTGAGTTACTTAATAATTTTAATGTGACCCCTTCAATTATGAAAATTTTATTTCTTCAAAAGCATTTCCTTCATTAAAATAATAGTGCATCCATATTTTAATCACATCTCATGTCTCATATTATGTAAAGATGTCCCACTTAACTTTCTATTAGTACTATCATTTCATACTTGATTATACTTTATATAATGTTTGTGATATGTTACAAGTATAATATTTTAATTCATAAATACTTAATTTATTTTCCTACCCTCGAATACTATTTAAAGGATACTATCATAATTTATTTTTGTACAAAATATATAATATTTATGCCAAAATATGTAACTTTTAAATTGATTATATTAGTTTTCAAACTAAATTTTGATTGACTAAGAATTTAATAAAAATTAATTAAAAAATTCAAGCCATCATTTCTAAAATTAACTTAGAGGAAAATTGTATCTTTAAAACCCATAATCTATCCTTTTATCCTTAGTTCATTCTTAAACGAAAGAAAACATGAGTTCCATCATTAAGAAAGTACACTGTTGTCTTATAAAGAAAACAAAAATCACCTCCTTTCTTTTTCCTTTTTTTTTTTTTGTGCAAATTCTTATGAATTACAAAGTTTCTTTTTTTTTTAATAGCAACTACAAAGTATCTTAAATTCGAAAACGAGATCTTGACATGAGTATGTTTAACACTGAGAAAAAGAAAATAAATTAAATGTAAAAATAGAACACAAAAGGAACAAAGAGAAGAAAAAACAAAGGTAAATAGGAGTCTGTTATCTCTTGAAAGTCAACCCGTCTTCTAGACTCCTAGTAATCCCCTCCAAGTAGTTGCAAAATTTTAACTTTTGTCTTTTTTACGTGTCAATAGATAATATATTCCAAAAATTAAAAAAAAAAACATAAAATGAAATATTATTTTATCTTTGGGTGAGTACTTGCTTTTTCGTCTCTCCAGTTAATTCCTTGGCAATTACCGCCAGGGGCACCTTCGACACGAATCAAACAATTGCTAAAGAATCTCTCGAGGTTACATCAGCGAAGTCCCGCGTCTGTTTCTTTGCAATTTAATTGATGAGCAAAGTCAGAGCTTTCGGCTGGAAAAATATCGAAGACGAAGAATACATATGTACAGTTCAAAGCCCATCTCAGCTTACACACACAAACACAAAAAAAAAAAAAAGGGAAAAAGCTGTCATTCTTGTCTAGACAAAGACTTTGTTGCACTGTGGTCCTACCCATATTTATCGCAACTAGTCTAAATATACTCCCCAGCTCCTCTTTTTCATTCCATCTATAATTCCTGCCTACCTAATTAACTTCTATTTGTTCTATTTTAAATAAAAATAAACACTGCTATTGCTTTATTACTCATATTAAAATCCATGCAATAAATGCTTCGGTAGTTTCAAGCGCGTCCAATTTGTTATGCTTTGGGTGATAAACGAGCCAAGTAGAACCCGAATCTTTCACATGTTCAAAGTTCACTATGCTCCTCGTTAGGTTGGCGTATTTATTAATAAATTTCCCCCTGTAGAATTTACACCAAGATGAATCAAATGACGGATTAATTCCAACCGCATAGATTGTATAGCTCCCGTCACTTTAGTTTTGACACTTTGAGTCTTCAATTAACTTCGCATGGCTCTGCATGCTACGTATTATATAGTAACTTGAAAGTTGAAAGCTACATGGAATGCGACATTGGATTAAATTTCTCGCAATTCAGACAACGTAGCGTGACGACTAGAAGGTTTTGAATTTGGGTGTACGTACTAACCCCCCCCCAGAAAGATTATCTTGACAATTTCTCATGGTTTGTGTCAGAACACGTTAAACTCTTTGAAAAAGATGTGGATGCACGAACGGACGAGAGAGAGAGAGAGAGAGAGAGAGAGACTCGGCAAGAAGACTTTTTCCATGGTTAGACTTGAGCCGTGCAATGGGACTAAAATTTCATAGTCTCCATATCTCCTTTTTTCTACTTTAAGCAACCACATTATACGTCTCCTGTCCAGATTCCTGAGTCCATGTAGTAATGCAACGGCCCCACACATGCATGTATAATGCAATGAACGGTGTGCAAAATTAACACATGTACATATATAGCCATAGCGTTGCAAATGAATTATCAACTCAGAGTTGATTTGATTTCGTTCAGAAGGGGGTGTTGAAGGTGGAACCCACATCCATGTGACGGGTGGGGACTGCTGGCGAGGGGGGATTTGGGCTTTGAGACTCGAGAGGATGTGTTCGCCGGAGCTGGCTCTCATGTGGACGAATGAGTAAGCTATTTATTAGCTTGTTAGAACCTTGTTAGGAGCGAGCTGGTTAGATCTTCAGGGAGTGAGGAATAGAATTTGAAGGGAGGGGCTAAGAACAATGTCCCGATTAAAAGTCTACGAAAGGGCCCAACGCACACCCATCGCTTCTTGTGGATAGCCTTTCATTGTCTTGACTTTATTGCCTTCGTCCATACCTACCAATTTAGATACGTCTTTGATTCTCGAATATTTTCAATTAATAATATTAAAATATGTATATATAATAATATTATTAAGAACTCCATAGTATAAAATATTATATATTTTTTATATTAATTTTTAATATAATTTAAATATTAATAAATATATTTAATTCAAATTATAAATTTGTATATATATACAATTCTCTCTTTTTTTTAATATACAAAAATTTTGAGTTAAAATATATATAATTATAATAAAAATAGAGAGAAAAAAATAATTATTTAATTAAGACTAATAGAATTATTTGTATAAAATTATTTAATTTTAAAATTTTAAAAATTAATATTTATAATGATAAATTTATTCCTACTTGTGATTATGAAGTTTCTTTCAAGTGACTATATATGAAAGTGAGTTACAAGTTTTAATATGAAGTGCTATCTATGTTGTAACCATATAATGTATGTGCATACACAATAAATACAGTATTTGGCCGAATAACATTATATTTTTCAAAAAAGGGTTATATTATGTATATGATGAATGAGCTACGAGTGTCAGTTTGTTAGACATGACCTTTTTTTTTTTTTAACTCGATCAACCTGTGCAATTTTATCAATAAGAAGAAAAAAGCACAAGCCTTCCACTTGAGGTTTTCGGGGGGGGGGGGAAATCCTGTTCATTTCCTTTTTCTTTCTGGTTGTTACCTCTTTCTATGCCTTTCTATCTTTCTCAGTAATGAAAACAGAGGAGTCCCATCTGCAGTTTTCGATTGGAAATTTGTATTGCTCAAAAGTAATTCTTAACCCCTCACAATCAATTGTGTCACATTTGATATCTTATACAGCAGTAAGAAAGTTATGGGTATGGGGACATGCTCCGAATTGAATGGCTACAAAATAAATGTTAGGTCGAGACAATTCTCCAAGCCATTTTGTTGCCTAGCTAGGAGCTGTTTCTATTATTCAACTCCGTTACTTTGACAACGCATCATGCCATAAAAACAAAAAAAACAAAAAAAAAAAGAAAAGAAAAAGGATTGAGGTTATTGAAGAATTGCCCCAATGTCACAACTATTTTTTACATTGTGGTACGTCAATGTAAAATCAGCGAAGATTAGTGAACTTTCCAAGTTATAATAAGAACAGAATCTTCCTAGAGTGATAATTGAAGTGCCTTTTGGCTAACCTAAAATATTATGTTATTTATGGAAAGAATAAATGTTTTTTAGATACGGGAAAGACTTGTTTACATCGAATAATTAACAATCAATCGACATGTCATCCAACCCCGAGAAGTTAAAAAAAAAAAATCCCTCTTCCAGCTCTTTCTCTATCACAAAGATTCAGCCCTTACCCGGAATCCCAGGAGCACTGACAAGTGACGAGTGACCCATCAACAAAGCAACCGCCGTTGCCATCCGAATCCTCCTCAGTTTGTCCGGCACACCCGCCGCCGGCCATAGCGCCCCCCGTACCCCCCAAAAAAAAAACAAACGTGTCATAATTACACTGGTTAATAAACGTAACACCACACGAGGCCAATCCGGCTTCTCTGCCAACATCTATTTCACATAGCATCACGCCTCAGTGACGCGTCGAATACAAACAAGACGTCCACAAACGCAACGAAATGAAAACGAGATGTACCAATGAAATGAAAAGGTCACATTTAGCATATAAAATATATTAGGTTAATACAAAAACCCAACAGAAAACACGGGTCTATTAATGATTTTGAAATTACTAAGAACTTCCCGCTCCCCTTCTTCTGAAGACTAATTGAGCCGATCATCCAGGCAAGAGAGTCAATGACAATAAAGGTACTGTTACGAAAATTATTATTATTTTTAAAAATAATTTATTAAAATATATAAAATTAACATTTATATAATCCAAAAAATTTTTTATTTAATTTTTATTTAAAAAATAATTTATTAAAATATATAAAATTAATATTTAAATAATTAAAAAAATCTTATTTAATTTTTATTTGATATAAAAATATACCTAACCCGTTTATTCTACCCATTTATTCAATATAAAAATATACTTAACTCGTTATTCTACCCATTTATTCAATATAAAAATATACTTAACTCGTTTATAACATATGACTTATTACCATTCATAATATATTTTATCTTTTATCTGTAATATTTTCATCCATCGAATTTATTTACATTTTTGTTAAAAAACTTTCCCTACCTCCTTCTTACATGTAAAATATTTAGCAAAATACACCAAAATCGAAATCGAACCACGGCAACGATTCGCCTTCTTACATAAACTCTAAGTTTGAATCTTCTCACCCATACTTCACTCTTAATAAATTAAAATTTATATCAAAAATATATCTGACAAAAAATATATCTAAATTTAATAATACTTAAATAATATATTTTTATTTAAAAATTTAATAAGAAAAAAAGTCAACAAGTAAACTTGAGTCTAAATTCATAATTAGGATAATCAATATTTTTACCATACATTTTTTTATTTAAAAAAACGAAAAAGACTAATCGAGCCAATTAATATAGGGTCGACCCGAGTCAATACCCGAACCACCACCCTTGCCTTATGCTAAGAACACACTCTGCTGCTTCATGAAACCTGAACCGTTGACCGAGTCTTATCCTTATCAGCATGCAAGGAGTCTCCACGCGCGGTTCGTTCTTGACTCAATCCCCACAAACCCACTTCCAACTCTCTCCATACATCTCCAAGTTCTCTCTTTCTTTTTGCCCTCTGCAGACCACCACAAAACAACACGCGAACACCTCAATGACCTACCTACCTAACACAAACACATGCACGGACAAAACGACAACAAGAAGAAGGACGACAACAACGATGTTAGAACCAGGAACGAAATGGAGCAATGGATCAGCCTTCGCATTGGAGAGCCGCCTGGATCTTTTGGACGGTGCAGGAGATGAGGTTGTTAACCGTCTCCACGGATTCCACCGTGAGCTTGGCCGTAGGGAGACTATTCACCAAGATTTGGAATGCCACCGTCAGGAGGGACCCGCCCACTCTGTGTGGGCAACCACAAGCAGCAGCAGCAGCTCCTCCTCCAGCGCTGTTGATATCGGTTGGACCAGTGGAGGTTGGGGAAACCCGTGAGTCAGCGCCGTCTGGCACGATTGCGAACCCCGAGGGAAGAAGCGCCACGTAAGCGGAGTCCCCGCCGTTCATCACAACGTGCATGGCTGGAATGTCAACAGGCGCGTACACAACGAGGGACCCCGCCGAGTCTGTGCATGTCTCCTGCAGTATCAGCATGCTACTCTGGTTGGCGTTCATGGCCTGCACCACAAAAATCCAATTCCAATCTAATCACATCCACATCCCCCCCACCCCCAAAAAAAGGACAAAAAGATGAAAAAGAACTACCCGGGAGTCTAAAACAATTTACAGGAGGTGCCATTCTCAGCCAACTTTTTCACCTCCCTCTCCCTGACTAGACCCTCGTCAATCATGAAAAGGTGAGAGATGTTTGCATTATTTTGACTTCGTAAAAGCTTACAAAACAGGAACTGATCCTAAAAAAAATCTGTTGCTATCAGTCCCCGCGTATACTTCCAAATTACAGGCTTGTCCTTTTCCAATCAAACTTCCTTTTGTTTTCTTTTTTAATCCACGAGCGACAAATCTTATTTGACCTCTACAGCCAGGAACACACGAGGCTCTTAAACCTAGAGATCGTGCTTCATGCCACCTTTCAATTGCCCAATTACAAAAATCGAAAAATGAGAAAAAAAAATGAGAAAAGAGAAACGAAAAAAAAAAAACGAAAATCCCATACGTGATAAATGTAAGACACGAGAGAGGGTGTGTGTGGGGGTGGGTGGAGAGTACGTACACTGGCGCGCAGGAGGGAGACGCAGTTGCCGTGGTCCTGGCCCTTGGCGATATGGGTCATTTCCTGCATGGGTCCACCATTGGATAGTATGTCCCACTCGCTCCTGAGCCGTTCGTCGCGCAGAAAATCGAAGAGCCTCTGGGCAGAAACCGGTAGCCACACTGAGGTGGCCGCACTCAAAACAATCCCCGGTGGCTCGCCAGGGTCGTCGACGCTCTTCCTGGTCATAACCCTCACGTCTGCGTCCACATTCGCTGCGTTAAGCTTGTTCCATATGTGCACCGTGGAGGCGCTGACTCCGGTGCAGAAATTGTCTGTCATTCTTTGAGCTAGCTTCAGCATGCTTCGTCTACCGCTTGCAGTTATAGCTACAATAATATTCAACATCCACCTTTTATTTACCAATCAACAAACATTCGTCTAATCGGAACTAATTGATATATTGAAAATTTTGTTAACAAACGAAACGGATTATGACAAGGAGTTGATGTTTGCGACCTGTGTGGTCTCTGTCGTATATGGCCGAGGACATGAGAATGGCTAGGCATTCACATTGGCGTTGAAGTGTGGCGACCCAACGTTGCGCGCCGAAACCCAGGCCGGAACTTATCAACGGGCGATACATCTGATGAATTTGACTCTCATCGTATTCTGCATGCTCGACCCAAGTAACCTGCATTTGAATGATAAATTAGTTAAAAGGGATTTTTCCTAATTAAGGTCTTGCGAAAATTTGCAAATCTCTATCTCACATCGAATTTACACTGGCAAACAGTTTTTTCCATAATTTCAGCCCAAATGGTTTTTCTTTTTTGCCGGGCTATGGCTAAGAACTAGTCAATATAAACAACACAGTAATGTATGATTATACTTCGGTCGTTCTACGGAAGGCGACTGCCGGTCAAACTAGGGACATGCAAACTTCCTATATTGGGTACTATTTTATAAATTATTTAAAGCGGTCCGGGTATCACGTTCTTCGTGAAAGAGACAAGTAGTTGTTCTTTCAGATGATTACAAATAGGAGGCAAATCTCGGAAATGGCACTGAGGGCTGGCCTCAGTGAAAGAAATGGCATCTGATAGACTTGGGACGCAATGTATTAAAATAGTGGCATAAAAGAAAAAAGGTTCCTGTACATTGAAAGAACGAAGCACAAGGAAGAGGGTGACGTCGAGATGTGTACTAGTGTAAATACAAAGCCCGGACACTCGTATGGCAACAAAATAGCCAGTATAGCTGTATAGGAGCTTGACTATAGAGTTTTTGATTGAATTAGAAAAGATCCATACCAGCCGGCTGGAGCCAGGTCATAGAAAGTTGCATTATTTAATTGATATTACTGGGATGAAACCAAGACAGCATCAAAGATCGGAATAGAAACATCAAATTTATTGTTTATTGAACCCAAGTTGAAGATAACTAGGCATTTACTCACCAAGTACATGAAACCAACAAGTTCTAAGCACCAAAATGGAGGCTTCCATTGATAAAAATAATGTAGCTATAATCTCTATTTGGAGATACAAGGCAATATTTTAAATGATTAAGCAACTCTAGTTATTGAAACTCGAACAATAAACAAAGTCTTACACCCAAGGAAGCATCCGTTCAAATAAAATAAGACTCTGGCAAGGTTCAGAATCATTGAAACACTAAATTAAGCAGTGTGACAGTGTGGGGGTCGGGGAGTAATTGCCAGACAAACAAAATTCTTCGATGCAAGAGCTCCCAAAATGGCTAGTGAATTGCAAAAGCTAGCGATTGTGATTTTAGGCCTGGTGTTTCCCCCACAAATTTATATTTTTCCGTCTAAAAGCTTAACTACTGCAGTTACTTCAACAAAACTCATTAAAGACTTAAAGGGCAAGAGCACCCACTTGGAGAAAATGCAGTAAATGTAATGGCTACGGCTACTGAAAAAAACAGGTGCAAACCGGGTGGTTGCAGACCAAAATTGAACACTAGTGAATCCTTAGCCCTTTCTTTCTTATTTTTCTTCACGAAGCTCCTTCCTTTATTTTCAAATTTCTTTAAAAAAACAAAAAAAGAAAAAGGACAATAGTGATCATTACCTTGGAGTATCCATTAGGCATATCTTGCACCACACAGCCAGAAGGAAGCCTCCTGCAGCTCAGAAATGTCGGCGGACCGGAAGTTCCCCAGATGGTGTCGATGGACACATCCACAACGGCCCAAACCCCCTCAGCGCGCTGCTTGCAGAAGCGAAGAAAATTGACCTCGCGAACCGGGACCAAAGGAGAGAGGACTTGCAGCTCAGCATGCATCTGACAAACAATTAATTTAGAAGGAATTTAGCAATAAAGAATGGATTGCTTGCTCATGTAAATATCAGAGACCGCAAAAAAGAAAAGAAATAATAAACCGCTGCTTACCAACTGTAGCGAACCATTTCTAGTTCCCGCCATTCCAGTGGATATCACATCAGTTGTTGAGGTCCTGGCGATCAGGCAGGGAAACATTTCTGCCCATCGGCTCTATTAAAGAGAGAAGCAAACCAGAAATTAGTTTAAAGTAAAAAATAACACAAAAACCCACTTCAACACAGGCCTCCGCAGCGCCAAAAGTCAAACCAGATTTTCAAGTTCCACAATAAAATAAAAATTATGCAATAAAATAACTGTCCAATAATGAGACAG
This sequence comes from Bruguiera gymnorhiza, assembly GCA_020883675.1. NCBI lineage: Eukaryota > Viridiplantae > Streptophyta > Magnoliopsida > Malpighiales > Rhizophoraceae > Bruguiera > Bruguiera gymnorhiza. The sequence continues at coordinate 2,565,673 of JAIRCJ010000136.1, read as the reverse complement.
AATTGACGAGAAAAGGAGAACTGAAGAGCTCACGGGGTCCATCATAGTCTCGACGAGGGCTAAACTGTTGATGATGACCATACCAGTCTCCCTAGAAGCTTCAGTGACAAAGCCATTTGGTTTCATGCCAATGCAGGGAGTAAAAGTTCTCAAATACTCCTCGTGGTTCAACACCTCCCTGCCACCCTCCAAGCTTCTGATCCAAAGAGGCTCATCAGTCTGTGCCATTCTAACCAACTCATCCATTGCAGTCAAAGCCAGTTCCAATAACATAGGTCTCTCTAGTGATCTATCCAGCCCCGTGACACCAGTTGTTGCTGGCCTACCTTGAGTCACAACAGGCAAAGCCCTCGAAATCTCGCCTCCGAAATCAGGAGCAAGGGGCAAAGTTGTGGCCACAGTGCTTAAACCTCCGAAGCCGTTGCCACCAACTCCGAGCTCCAAGCTTGAATTTGGCAACGAAGGGCCTATTGAAGGAGTTAGTGAAGATTCGGAGCGACCCAAGAACTTGCCAGCGAGAGTACAAACTCGTTCTAGCTCCTCTTTTAGTCGGACATTTTCAATCCTCAAATGCTGCTCTTCCAAAGAAATTTCACCAATAATTGCAGGACCACCGCAGTTGGAGCAAATTGGATTTCTCATAGCATCTCTAATGGACATGTTTTCTGCTCGAAGCTTGTCGTTCTCATGCCTGAGTAGTGTGTTTTCATGGCGTTCCAACTGGGTCTGGTGCAAACAATCAGATAGAAATATCAAGGTCACTCCATAAATCACGCTAGAAAAGAAAGCCCGGCAAGATGCTCATGGATTACAATTTACCTTCATTTGGGTTCGGCGATTTTGAAACCAGAACTTGACCTGCCTGGGTTCCAGGCAGAGCCTTCTGCTAAGCTCCAATCTTTGTTTCTCGTCAGGATGAGGACACTCCCTGAACATTCTGTTAGAGGATTAAACAAAAAAGCAAAAAAGAAAAAAAAAAGAAATCAACAAAAACACATAAGCTCAACTGGCGTCTGAAAATCTCGTTGAAAGATCAAAATCATCATACGCTTCGAGTTCTTGGATTTGTTGTGGAGTGTGCCGGTGGTATCTCTTCTTTCGGGGAGGATTGTCGGCCGCTTCTTGATCATCACCAGAAGCTCCATCAATGTTATCACTCCCAGATCTGCTCTCGTGCTCCTCCTCTCTACTTCTCCTTCCAGCACTCGGTTCGAAGTTCGCCCCCACTCTAGCTACATCGCCTTGCCCATCTATATTCGGCTGTTGCTGCAGCAAGTTCAGAAAAACATGGTTCGGGGACCAGACCGAGTCGCAAAAACAAACAAACAAACAAACAAACAATAGGAGAAGAAAGAAAGGGAGATTGAAAATTTGGGGCGGCCTACAAGAGCGAGAGAGAGGCCAGGAGAGGTTAACATAGACTTGGTGATAGAAGGAGAGACAAGGCGTGGCTGAGCGAGTGCACCAGTCGGCATATAGTGGCTGCTGTATGGTATATCTGCCACGATTCTTGCACCTCCGCCACCAGGACTGCCGTCATCAAAGAAGCTCCTAAAACTCATTAGCTTGAGCCCTCTTTCTCTATCTTCTCTTTCTATTATTCTCTACAAGCATTTGAATCGATCGATTCTGCCCCCACTCCCTCAATCACTTGGAACAAGACCTCATTATTAGTCAACCCAAAATTGCAAACACCCACCAAATACTAAACTTGGTCTCCTTTGGAACAACGGGTCTCAAACTCAAATAGCGTTTGGGAAGACCTAAGAACCCAAAACAAGAAAAAAAGAAAAAAGAAGAAAAAGAAATCAACTGAAACAGAAACAGACGAATTCGGAAAGATTGATTTTTATATCCAAAAGCCTCCAACTTCCTCTCTAATATGTGTGTTATAGATAGAGAGAGAGAGAGAGAGAGAGAGAGAGAAAGAAGGCTTTTCTACTCGTGCTTGCTTAGCGCTTTGTTCTCCACGCGCGTCTCTCTCTCTCTCTACCCCCTCAGTCTAAAACCTCTATTTTTCCCTCAAAAGTACTCAATTAAACTATATATTGTGGGTTTGTAATGAACATGAAAGTAGGGGCTGGCGGGCTAAAAGGGTGATCTGGTTTCCCTGCATGCTGGCTTTACACCGTACTATTTTACTCGCACTGAACGGATTCAAAAGAGTTCAATGAAAAAAACAAAGAGAGACAGAGAAAGAGGGAGAGAGACTGTTGAAAGAAGAAATCGAAAAGACTGAAGATTTGTACAGAGAAAGAAAACAAGACTAACAACATAGAAAAAGAAAAAGAAAAAGCCTTAGAGAGAGAGAGAGAGAGAGACAGACAGAGAGAAGGGCGAGGGCATATAAATAAAACGACGGGTGAAAGATAAAAGGACTCCTCCAAGCCTCGCAAACACATGAATCCAAAAAAAGGGGTCGGTTGACTCCTCTCTGTCTTCCACTCCTCCCGAGTTCCTTTCTCTGTCCCGAAGATTCAAAGCCTCTGAGAGTAGAGGCGCCATGTAAGCCATAAAAAAAAGTTTTAAATGCCTTTTTCGTTTTTTTTTTAAGAGGGCAGAGGGCAGTGAATCCAAGTTTACTTTTGTCCGGATCTTCCTCAGATCCCAACCCCCTTCTACTGTACATTGTCCCCTCACCCCCCCCCCGCCTCCCTCCATTTCTCACTCCCTGCAAAGCCTACGTTGAGTTGAGTTGCGATGTGTTGTCTGATTACGGCGACGGACAAGGTATACATAATCAAATTTAAATACAAAAAAATAAAAAAATTATAATTAATAATTTAAATTTCATTTTGTTTATGGTGCCTATCTTGCCTTCCCATTATTTTTGTTGAGTTAGCTACTCGCTACCTATGTCGAAAATAAGAGCAACGAGAATGAGAACGTCATTATAGGCCGCTGTGGTCCAATAGTAAAAAGGATTGTTTTAGACAGAGTTTTAGATTTAACTCTCTGTTCAAACATTTAATAGGTTAAATGTAGGTCTTGAGTATATATAATTCTGAAAATAATTATTATTATTATATAAATGTTTTCTTTTTTTTTTTTATTGGAAAGCCTTTTCTGACGAGATTATAGTCTCTCACAGTTAATTTCTAACGGTGATCGTCCGGCTTGTTTTTGGGGAGACTCAAACTCAATGACATTTTCTTCCTTCTCCGTTTTTCTAACTTTACTTATTTATTTATTCATGAGATTTATTTTTTTAGGGCGTATTGATAATATTCATTCATTTTCGGTTTTCAGAGATCACATTCTTTAATGGATTAAGGTTAAGGACGGTACGAGAGTAATTTTCCAGCCTTTTTTTTTTTTTCTTGGGAATATTGTGCATTCGGTGCAGGAGTCATTTAATTTTTCTGTATTATCTTAAATAATTTTTGTAATTGTATGAATAAATCTTTCCATGGATAACACAAGTGTACAATGCTATAATAAGAGAAAGCAATTAATTTAGATTTCATTGCACATTCGTTAGGCTTTTGTCGAATCTTATGAAGTATACTAATATTTCTGATGGATTTTTTTGTTTTTTTTTTGACAGAGAAATAAACTTATTTTTAAGTTCAATTCCCTTTTGTTTTCGGTCCCACAATTGTATATTTGAAAAATAAAAAAGTAATTTGGAAAATGTGATTGTTTGTTTTTTTTTTTTCTCAAAAAATACATTTTTATTTTAAACAAAAAAAAGTCAAAGCAAAAACTATTTGTCAAATATATATATACATAACTTTTTACATATAAAAAAAGCAACGTAATTAAATATATTCAAAATTAATTAAGAAAATTCATACATATAATATGATTTACAAAAGTTAACATAAAATTGATAAAATGGTATATTTACTATTTATTATATTTTAATAAAATTAAAATTTTAATATTTTAATTATAATTAAATATGTATTATAATTTATTTAATTTATATTAATAACACATAAGTTTAAAATAAAAACAATTGAAATATTTATAATTAAAAACTCGAAACAAAATAATACTTATAAATTTCTTTTTTATTTTCTTATAGAGAAAAAAAGTACTTTTAAGTTTTTTTTTCTTAAAAAAATACTCATAATTTAATAATTTTTTATTTTTCTCTTTTTATTTCTTAAAAAATATTTATAAATTATATTTCAATTTTTTAATACAAAAATACTTTGTAATTTGAATCTTATTTATTTTAAATAAATATAAATAAAAATTTAATTTTTAATAAATTCATACAATATGTAAGTTTTATAATAATTTATATGTATTTTAAGATTGTGGAAAAAAAAATCTCAATTATCATCTTTTTACCATATAAAATTTCTCTTTAATTCATAAATTAAGGTTACAAAAGAATTATTTCTCTTTAAAAGAAAAAAAAAATTCTCTCAAAATTTTTTTATTTTAAAAAAATACTTAAATTTTATTTTTAAATTTTTATTTTTTATTAAAAAATTATATCATTTAAATTTTATTTCAAAAAACTATTTATAATTTAAGTACATATTAGTTTTTACCTTTCTAATAATTACAATTTATTTAATTTTTTAATAATTTAAAATAATAAAAGAATTACTTACAAATTATTTTTAAAAAAATTTAAATAAAATTTTCTTTAATTTTTTAATTTATATCTCTATCATTATTTACCATATAATAAAAAATAATATAATATAAGTCTTTTGCCATATTTAAATTTAAGTTTTTACTATCTTTTGTGTTTGTAAGATTAAACTTCTTTCCTTATATTAATTTTATTATATTATTTAACATCTATTTAAATATGTAATTTATGTTTTTAATAGTATAATAATTAAAATTTATCTTAACATTCAACATAACTAATATTAATATTTTTTAAAAATTTTAATTTTTTATATTCTTTTCTTTTTATTCCTTAAAAAAATAAATTATCTCAAAATTTCTATTTATTATCTTAAAAAAATATTTCTTCATTTTTATTTTTATTTTAGAAAATATATTAAATTCACATATTTTTCTTTAAAAAAGTCTCAAAATTTTCTTTTTAGTTTCTTAAAAAAATTTAATTATAATTTAAGTTTTTTTTATTCATCTCTTTTAAATAAAATATAATTAAAACATAATTTTGAATTAATATTATAAATATTATGGGAATCCAACACTAATATCTTAATAATAATAGGTATGTAACTATTTAGATTTACCCGGACGACGCCAACACTTTAAATGATGGACTTTATTCCTTTTTGTGATGTTTTGGGACCTAGTCTTACTCTCATTTTTCTCTAATAATTGACAAATTAATAACTAATTATTTTTGGTCAAAAAACTATAATCGATCAGAAGAAAGTATACCAACGCACACGTAGGCAACACGTGGATGCATAATGTTGCGTATTCGATGCAGCATGCGGGAAGAAGAACAAAATTATCAGGGTTAACGAGATTCGATGCAGGAAAAGAGAAGTGTTGATACCGAGGCAGTTTGCCAGCAATAAGTTGTTTATACAGACTACTTCCCCCAAGAGCAACGTTTGCGGGAGAGGTTTGAGTTTTTTTACACTTCTATCTATCTTCACAAAATATAGAATTTAATTTTGATACACCAAAAGAAGAAAAAAAAAAAAAAAAGGTCATTGTTTCAATCGGGGTATTAATCAAGATGAAGAAACGATTTGGAGTTAAGGGGCCTAAGGCTAGTCGAGTTCATAAACCGAAATTCACTCGTGCATGCTCTTAATCCTCGCAGGAAACAAAAAAAAAAAAAAATCAACTAAATTTTGAATATGAAAAAATTTTGATAAATACATTTTGTTATATAATATTAAAAAAAAAGTTTTACTGTATTATAAATTATTTATATAGCAATTTATGTCCACAAATATTTGTGATTAGTGGTTATACAATAAAAAATATGTTTTTTAATTATATAATAATATAATAAAAAACAAGTAAAAATATATAATTAATTTTAAAAAAATTAATAGATCTTTTACTCAATTAAACTACAATCAATTTTATTTTATATAAAAAATGATTAAGAGGTTGATTATTAGTAAGCCTAGATGAGGGGGGGGGAGTCGATAAAATTGTTTTGCCCGAACATGTTTTCATTCATAATTTCAATTAATCATTTATGAAATAATAATAATAATAATACAACATAAATTCGCATTTTAAAAGCACTAAATGTATTGTATTTGTATAAATGTCCATATATGCTTAAATCATCAATAACACAAGTATTATTGCACTTGCGGCTTTCGGGTCATATCACTACCTATGGGCGTTCGCGCGGCATATTAAGAGCACGTTTGCTTACCAATCCAATAACTTGGTTGGTTTTGCTCGGGTTGGGTAATAAAGAGAAAAGTCAACTAAACTTTGAAATTTCCAACTGTTCCCTTATTTCACAAACTACGGTATTGACTAATAAGTGGCTGATTAGGCAATCTAATAACTAATTGCAAATGACTAATAGTTCATAACAGACATTTGAATATACTCGAAAACTGGTAAAATGAATAGTATGTGGCAAGAATAACTAAGAACAATTGAAAACAGCCAGCGAATGCATAATTCACCCAACGGACCAAGCATGCCACTGAGCATCCAGCTCGAGAATGTGTAAATGAAGGTGGACAGGGGGCCAATGGAGGTCGGTAAGACTTTATAGCTGCCATACACAGCCCACGCCCCACATGTCCTTTCACTCTCATTGCATTGTATTCTGAACCAGACCCCCCAAGTCTTCCTTTAATTCCATTGCAAGGACTTAAGTCCATGACTTCGTGTACAGATAGATTAAGGGAGAATGAGAGAACCTTATGGCTACCCCAAGTTAACAGGTCGATTTATGTGCACCATATTTCAACTGGTAGACCGAGGCCCACGACGACCAATTCGCTTCGGCGGTTGCATTAATGACTTTTGCAATTTTCCAGCCCATCAAACCCCCCCGCTCTCGTTCACATTAAAAGCTAGACCGTTAGCCGCCTCTCTGTATTTCTTACACTTGGAAAATTAAAAAAAAAAAAAACAACAATAAAAAAAAGGACTCCCTAAACTAAAGAGCCTCCCTCCTCTAGTGTTATGACAATTAATATCTAAAGACTCCCTGTAAGGACTGGCCTCTCAACCAAATTTACGTGACTCATACTTCGGACAGTCGCTTTCAATTATCTACCAATATTCAGTTCGAGATGGTAACGCTAGGAATTAGGAATATTATTTGTTTGTTTGTTTGTTTAAAAACTAATTGAGACTTGTTTGGAGACGTGAAACTAGACCTTCAATATTGAATATCTTCTCTGTGAAACTTTGTCAAAAAAGAAAGAAAAAAAAAAAGAAAAAACAGAGATGACTCTGTCTGGAATGCGGTAAAACCCGGGGCCGGGCTTTCTCAAATTAGACAAAACCCAAAACCCAGAACCCATTCGGGCTCGTAAGACCATACAACAATCTGTTTCCCTTTTTGTTTTTCCATCTTCCTTATACGCACGGATGATGTTGCATCATAGGCGAAGAAGTATAAAGCAGTGAGGTGGTGCCAGAGATCCTGTGGACTGATATGGCTGTAGTTTTTCCTGCAGCTATCTAACACTAGGTTGGGTTGTGGACTCTTGGGGGGGGGGTGGTGGTCCAAGGCTTTACCTTACCCTCTTTATTGCGTCATTGTCGTGTGGGATGGGAACATGAGGGAGGAATGAAAGTATGGACTAAGAAAAATGGATCACCACCACTGGTAGGGTCCCTTATTTTATTGTATGGACTTGCACACACGTGAAAGGTACCCACCCTACCTATTATATTGCCACATCGCCACGCTTATCTCTCTCGGCCCTGCGTCTAGGGGCTACACGTGGTGATGTTGGTTGGCGCAAGGAAACCAAACACCCCGAATGCCATTTGCTACAGGGTCGGAAGAAGTCATTTGCTCTGGGGGACAGGTGGGGTGGGGGGGGGCGCGCGGAAGCATGAAGTTGAGCCCACAAATAACTTCTTATTAATCCATAATTTTGCCCATATCCTGCACAGATTATAGTCAGAGTTTTTTTTTTCTTTTTATTTTTTGAACACCGAAAAATTAAATGTCATATCTGGCAGAAACATTGAAAGGGTCTTAAATGGGAAATGCTAGACTAGAAAGTAAAAGGGTTGAACAAAGTTTCCCTGTTTGTGAGCCCGGCAATTTTTCAAAGACCATGAATAAACCCCGAATATTTTCGTTTTTTCGGGTAATCAAACAGGTCTGCGTATCGGTTATATAGTCGCATCCCCTTGCGATCCGAGGCAGGCTTCAACAACCCTTTAAACAAACTTCGGTTAAGACCCAACAAAAATCAACTAAATTTCTAATACAATTAGTTGGACCGTCCTTATTACAAAGAAAAAGAAAAGCACCAGTGTTAGATGTAATTGCAGTATTTAGCGTTATGAGAAAAAGACAGTTGACTCATTTAGTAATAAAAAGATATTAGAGAGCCTTCTTTTTCCTCTTTTTCTCACCAAAATGGTGAGAACGTGAACAGTAGATAGTGTAAGAAAATTTTATGAGTTTTCCCAGACAGTTTCTTTCTCATGCATCTCTCCTAACATGTGAAAGTTTACCGTTTGGCCTTTTTTATTTTTTTCTCATCTTTTTCTTTCTCACTCCTTTCTCATAAAACAAACAGGGAGTTAAAGCGACATTCTTGCCCAGTTAACCTTGGCCACCCACTGATTCTAATTGCTAAATTTGACCTTCTAAAGTAATTATTGTTTATTGATTCACGTACCATTGTTCTTTTTCTGAATTCTGATGGAAGAGACCACAAGAAGAAGATCAATTACGATAAAACACCAAATGCATGAACTACGTAATTTATCAATTACGATAAAATCATAAATTGAATCATATTACATTCATAAATTAGCATGGCTGCAAATGTATCTATGGCAACATAACACTAGCATAGCTTTTCTCCTACCATATCTTGGACTTAAATTATCGATAAGGAAGACAAGAAACGGAACACACCCATCTGAATACATGCAGACGAGAGCTTGGCATTGGCATTTTGCACGTATGAGAATAATGGGAAAAGGACGGGAAAAAAAGCCTACATTACAAAAGCAAAAAGGCCGTGTCAATGAGATGCCGAAGAAAGCCGCCAAAAGTTTTTATTAGCAACCAGAATATTCTCCCTCCCATGTGACTCGGGTTCCTTCTCGTGTACGGTAACTATCCACCTTACAGCGTGAGCTACGCGGGCCACTTTCTCGACGACTTCAGGAGAGTCCCGGACCACAACCGTTCCTTCTGGGCGTAGTATCCGATCCATCTCCACAATTAAATCCACAAGGCTACACCTGTCATAATGGCAGGGACTACATCACTCAAGCCTTTTTTACCAAAACAAATATCTGGAACATATTGCCAAAGGAGACAATGGAATTGTGAACAAAGGATACCCGCTAGTAATGAATACCGCCCCACCAATATGACTGCAGCAGCACAGCTACTATAAACTGACACAGCATTGTTCTACAAATCAAATACCTTTGGACAAAGAGTTTTGAATACGAATCTGCTACTTTATTAATAATCAGTCCAGGCAGGATGCAGAGTTATGAGACTTCCCAAAAACTAGTTGCTGCCTTTGTTAGTATTTCTTTTTCTCTTATTATTATTATTATTATTATATTTTTAAAGTGTAATAGAAACATAATTTGATCTTAGCTTCTTTCTGAATTATCTGGGAAACTTTTCTCTAAAAAATAGTAAACACCATATAGTTCCCTTTTCAATAGTTGAGGGGGAGCATTAAATTTGGTGTATTTTACAATGAATTTCATGCATCCACCACTTTTCGATTTTTGTAATACATTTTTTATTTGTCACCCTCTTTGACTCCTATTTGATCTAAGTTTGATGCTTTTTATTTAAGCAAGTAACATGCCTGAATTAAAATAAAGATTTCAAAACAAACTAGAAACTTTCCCTTATCTCCATATTAGAAAGAATGAAAAAAAAAAAGACTGACATTGCCTGATTTCATCTTTATTAATCAACTAAAACAAACATGGACGATGCAAGTTAAATAAACAAGATAGACAATGATAACTCATGTTTCAAATAACCAGCTCGGTAAGTAGCTTCAATATCAGAGTAAATGTTGAGGAAATGAAACTAAGTATGAAACTGTAAGTACCTGTTCTTGCTTGAACCTGGGCTTTTTATTAGCAATTCAATCCCAGCTACGTGGATAAGATCGTAAGTACGTGGATATGTTGAGAAAGGCTCACACCTAGGACCACCAATTAAAGTTATCTCATCAATACATTTTTTCATGAAATTCAAGAAATGCAAGGAAAATGGAGATTGATTGAATTCTAATTTCATAAATACACTCTCTTTACAGATCCTAAAAGGAGATTTAAGCTAATGGCTCAGGATGTATTAGTGCATCAAAAACACTCAGGTACTGGTGAGCAGCTTGGATTCAGCCAACTAAACAATAGCAATTATAAACAATATATTGAGTGGTTGGTCCTGATAATTAGCCTTTCTAACCATCTTACTGTGTCAACCCACAATTCCTCCGCACACTGCTTCAAAAATAGGCCACACACATACATGCTTACTCTCTCAAATATGTCCGGAAGTTAATAAAAATAAAACCATTAATGGTATGAGTAACAAAAGTCACTTTTTGAAGCATTTCTGAGAGAAAAGATTGACTTACCAATCATGGTAAACTCCAATAAGGCCTCGGTCATAGATTACATCCAGAGTGAATGGCTTTTGAGCTGGAACAACATTCATCACCCATACAGGATCCGATATGATTGCAGCTGCAAAACCTCCAAAGAAAGCATTCATGTCCATGACATTGCGTATGGCTGAGGTTCCTAGCTTCACATTCAAGATGTTCTTATAGTAGGCCACCCTCCTTGTCCAACGCCTAGAATCAGCCTCAAACAATTCAATCCCATTTTTCATCACAATTGCCCTTAAAGGAGCTTTGGTCAACCTCTCTGGCCACTTGGGGATTACCCCAATAGCAGTGTCCCCATTGACAGAAGATGGGCTACTCACACATTTTTTCAGCTGGAAGTACCTGCAACATAATCAAGCACCACCCCCACTAAATAAGCCACTTCAGCATAATTAAGCTAAAGCTTAAGTTGGTCTGCAAATTAAAGGCTAATTTATTGAATATGAACATAAAGAAATGGCATTGTATGCAGGAATGATTGATAAAACGAAAAAATAACCATATTTTCCTTCATTTGACTTTCTCCATAACCTTTTTACAAATATTTCCCACGGTGAAGATGGATTGTTAGGAAATTACCACGCATAACTTAGATCATCTGATTTGTCACACGATTGAAGCCCAAATTCATTTTGGTTGGGAAGGCATGAATCTCCGGCTGGTTTTTTCCAGATGACAGTGTTTCCATCCACAGCAATCAGCTCATAACATAATGCTCTTGCCACAGCTTGGAGATCCGTCCATTCCTTGTCTTGCTTAGCCCACTGCACAGGAGGACCAGAGATGACTAAATATCCTCCTGGACGAAGTAATCGATCAACTTCCATGAAATAAGTTGCATCTGCAAGGTTGGATTTCTTCATTGTAAGAACTATTGTTGAGAGGCAAATATTCATATGACCACATAAACAAAAGCAGGTAAGAGAACTGACTATAGGCTGTAAACGGGATCAAGCAGCGGGAGCAGTGCACCAAGTCAAATGAAAATGCAGGAAATGGGAGTCGGCGAGTGCCAAGCATGGCAACAAAGGCAGGAATTCCTCTTTCCAAAGCAAACTGTATCTGTGCTTTGTGTGAGTCTCTCGGAGCAAAAGAGAGGGTTAAAATCCCTTCTTTCAGCAAATATCCTCCCCAACTAGCAACCTGCAAGATAACTAGGAGATAAAACCTCTAATATAAAGCCCCATTAGAAGCTAACAAAATGTTAAAGGGAAAATGTTCTTACCCCACATCCCATATCAAGTGCAGTCCTCAAAACTCCCTCATTTATACGAATGTACTGTCCAAGTTTTTCAATGTATTGTACGGCACCCTCGGGGAACATCGTGCCGCCACCAGGGAAAATGAAGTAATCCCCTTCCCTTTTCATCCATCCCTGGTGACCCTTCCTGTTTGCAATTTTGTTATATGGCATATTGGAATGCCATATCTGTGCATTAAATGATCAAAATATGAGCGATAATGAAACGAACACTCATAGAATGAACAATTATAATCGACTGTTTTGACAACCAGCAAACGAATACCTGCCGTTTTGAGATCAACCGAACAGAAAACCAACTGAAGCAATGAATATGATATTCCTCTCACCCTTTTCTCCAATTGGTAATGATAAATCACGGGTGGCCCGTTCTTATCCTATATTTCCGTCTACTTTTCCAAGCTACCAATCATCGAATTTGAATCAAAGAGAAAAACCGTACCTTGTGCAGACTCTCCGGCCAAGGGACCGGAATCTTATATCCATCGGGCGACGGGATCAAACAGAGCGGGGTATCGTCGGGGAGCGGGCAGTGACGCTCACGGTAGAAATTCATTTCTCGGCTGAGCTGGCTGTTGCGCCGGGGATCCTCACACGGCATGTGATCCACGGCGTTGGCGGGACAGGCCTCGATTGGCTGGAGATGTTGACCGGCCTCGATTAACTCGACTAGGCGGTGACGCTGCTGCGGATCCGACTTGGACAAGAGCAGAGCCTGCCGCCCTGAGGCGGCGAGGGAGTCGCCGAGACGAGTGAAGACTAGAACGAAGAAAAGGAGAACGAGACCGAAGAAAGCAGCGGAAACAAGGTCCAGAAGCTTCCATTTCCGAGGGCTTCGTTTCGATGCGGGAAGATTCAGGTGTCCCATCTTATGATCTTTAGATCTCATCAATTACTCATATTTTCCACATAAATAAATAAATTTCTTTACGCTCAGGAGTTTCCTATTTACAAAACTAGATTGAAGCAGCACAACTTGGATTCTTGCTTCTTTGATTATCTCTCCACCGACACATCAAGATTTGGGCGGCGGAGAGGTGAAGATTTGGATAACGAAGCAGCCGAGCTTCCTCCACCGGACCGTAGAGCAGAGACTAGTTGGGCACTGAGTGTTAAATGGGCGCCGTTGAAGAAGTGGCAGATGGTAAGCCTGGACCCGGACCCGATAATCTGAACTCGGCCGAATAAAAACACCGTGATATATTAATTTCAAACAAAATTAGGATATGAATATGAATATGAATATGGACACACACATGTAAAATTTAAAATTTTTTAATCTTACTAATATTTTTTAAATACATAATTTATAATAATTATAATATTATAACAAGTATTTTATTAAAAATTTCAAAAAATATATATTACTTATATATTTAATATAATATTTAATAAATCTTCATTTACAATAATAAATATAATTAATAGAATAAAAATATTTTATTTTTTATTATTATATTTATTAAAAAAGTATAATGTTTGTTATTTTTAAAAATTATAAAATTAATTATATATATATTTGACATAATAATATTTAAAATATATATTAAAAATATTTAATACATATATTAATAATATTTAATACACATTAAAAATATTAAAGAAAGATTAAAACTGGCAATAGAAAAATGGGGGATTTTGTACGGGTCGGTGACCGATGTGTCGTATGAATGAATGGGACTTCGGGGAGTTGAGTCACAGCTGTCATGCAATGAGACACACATCTTGTTTCGTTAATCCCACGTTCAAATCTCTAAAAATGTTTTGTCTACGGCTTAATTTTTTCCAGATCCTAACGGGAGAGACGGAGGCCTACTCATGCGCGGCAAGAATGAAAAAGTATAATCCTGCCCGACAGTCACAGGACTTTGTTAAAAGAGAAGCTCACTATAGAATTTCTTCATTTCAGCTCGCATCAAGATTATTTCAATAATTAAAAGGAGAAAATTGGTCGAAGAGACCCCAACCAAGCACATGGAACGAAACAGACAGGTCTCATCCTAAATTAACCCATGCATTTGCTGCAATAAGAATTCGATGCATCCTCCTAGAGGAACGTGACAAGCTTCCTGATCGTTATTTATTTTTTAGGTCTTGCAACGAAGTGGCCTAACATTGTAAGCAAAACAGCATTAAATTCTTACTTCTGGGTCAGTTAAAGGCAGGCTTGTACATCTTTTGCCAACGAAATCAACTGTTTGGATTATAAACCACCAGTAAGCAATTCCAGGGACATCACTCTATCCTTGAGCATTCAAGAAAAGGGTATATATCGTCTGGAAGAAACAAAACACCAGAAACTAATCCATCCGTGCAAATGGCCGTGAAAAATGTTCCGAAGGGGGCCTTTAAATTGGCTCACTAATCTTGACCGAAGTAGCTAGAGTTCAGACCGAATTCGATCAGCTCCTTTGTTCTCTCCAGCTCCCGCATGATGATGTAAGCACTCACTCTGCTGGCAATTTACCAGCTACGCGGCCCCATGAAACTCCGCTACGGTTTCGAAACGCATAAAGGTCCCTAAAATGATTTCCCGGTTCCAGCACAATATATGAGATAGCAATACAGGCAGAAGATTGACGAAATAAGGCTAAAAATTTGGAAACTACGACCTCTTGGTAACTGGAAGTATATACAAAAACAACCATGGGGAATTGGCTATTGTTCCACATGTATCCTGCATTCCTCAAAATCCAATTGATAGCTTCAGGCAGAGATGCCGTTCTCACTTGATGATGTTAGAAGCCTGCTTTACTGGACCAGTACACAAGCTCGGAAGCCAATAAAGCTAGTCAAAAGAATGTTACCAATCAGAGTTTCCTAGAAGCCCTAATATTGTATTCATGCTTGATGAGATTTGCCCTCAGCAGCATGGCTCGAACATCCCGATCAAATTCACTACCAGTCTGCAAAACCCGTTGAAAAGTGGCATTCCTTTGATCTGCATGTCGTGCATACAGAACTTTGTTGTGCGAGTCAATTCGTGCCTGCAGAAGCACAACAGACCTTATAAGTAAATGCAAGTGGTAGCAGTACATTCTCAACATGGCAATACCATTAAAACAACTTGCAGACAATTCTCTAACACAAAAAATGGCCTTGGGACCTCTTGCATCAGTTTCTTAGCTCCCAATCTCTAATGACAATGAACCAGTTTTCCCCTACTTTCATTTTTAGAAGCAACTTATAAAGTACAACGGAGCTTGTCTTTCTGTTAAAAGAATGACTAAAAAAAGGAATGCCAGTGCAAACCTGTATTTGATTGTCAGTAATCAAGGCTTCAAGCTCTTTCTCTAGGCCTGCAACACTTGTTTTGAAAGCATTAGCCATCATGTTCAAATCGACAGACACAAATGGGTGTGTATACTGAATTAGAGCTTTGTTACGGATTTGATCATAAAGTGTCCCAACATGATCATGCAAATGGATGTCAAGTAGCAGGTTTGCTTTGAGATTTTGCAGGTAATCCAGACACGATGCATAATGGCTGCAATAGCAAACAAGTAAAAGAAAAAGAAGATCAACTTACATTAGACAACAGGTTTAATTTGACACAGGAATGTACAATTGTGGGCAAGACTTTATGACAAAGCAAAGCAAAAAAACAAAATTAAAAGACAAGCCTAGCTATTATATTGGAGTTGAAAAGAGACATCCTAATTTTATTTGAAAATTAGAGGAGATTAAGAATGAAAAGGAGATGGTCCAATCTAAAAAGGTTGCAATATCCCTAATTGAAATTGTTGCAGGCTGGGATGATGAACTTGGCAATAATTAATCCATTGAAACTGTCCACACCTCCAGCAGAAATGGAGAAAAGACAAATA
Organism: Bruguiera gymnorhiza; assembly: GCA_020883675.1. Taxonomy (NCBI): domain Eukaryota; kingdom Viridiplantae; phylum Streptophyta; class Magnoliopsida; order Malpighiales; family Rhizophoraceae; genus Bruguiera; species Bruguiera gymnorhiza. Next base: position 2,549,852 of record JAIRCJ010000136.1, on the reverse strand, counting down.
TATTCTCATCTCCCAAAAACCAGTCTCAAGCTTGCACCCTAGATCTATCCAATATAATCCACCTTAAAACTTTACAGCACCTCAAACATATGACATGTGGACTTATTACTACCATGCAATAGTGTGTCACAAGATCAAATCATAAAGTGAATCAACAAGAAAGCAATCATGTAACATGACAACGGAGTACCTTGAGTAAAAATCATGGATAAGCTCTCTGACTTCAGGTACCAACTCCAAGAAATTGCGGAAATTGAGGTTGTCTATAACTTTGTTCTACCAAATGAAAGCATCAAATTAATATTTATCTTGGAAGGAACAACTATGATGTTATCAGAAAACACAACTACGATGTTATCAGAAAACACAACTACAAGAAGAAAAAGAAAATAAGAATGGCAATGGTGATGACAAGTACCTTCAGTTCTGTTCGATCAAAACTTGCCAGTGCGCAAAGTCCCCCGTATGTTGCAACATCTTGAGGTGCAATAACTTCATTGTACGAATTTCCCAATTCAGGACCCACTTCCAGAAACTGCATGAGAAGATAGAAATACAACACATACCACAGTAAGAAGACAAAAACACCACCCATGCAAGAATTCCCAACAACAGCTTTTCTGATAGTCAACCAGTCTTAATCACACTCATTATCACCTGAGCATGAAACATCTGAAATACAGTGTCCACGATTCAAATAGTATTGGTTAGACTAAATATCCATTTTTATCAGAGGAGTGCTATACTACTGAGGCATTGTATTCTTCATAATTGCAATTTTAGCAACACATTGTTTGAATTCTCAGAAACTTGAAGCCAAAACCAATAAAGAACTGACAAAGGCTCAAGCAAAAAGATTGAAAGCGCCAGGCTGACAAACCTTCCGGGCAGCAAGCTTGTATTTTTTAGCTTCCAGATGAGCCAACCCGGCAGCACAACGTAATTTTGAAACTGTGACAGTGTCGAGGGCATCAGGTGTTTGTTCTGCTTTGCCTACATAACTTGTCACATGAGTAAATTGGCCCATCTCAATGCTGACAAGAATTGCACTAATGCACATATGGACAATGTGCTTTGATGTGGTGCAATAATCACGAGTACGAACATAACTTCTAAATGCTTCCCCAAGTGAACCATGAGCATAATAAAAATCTCCAAAATCATTGTACCCCATTCTTATGCTTTCTTTGATCAAATTGGTCTGCACAATGGCAAACAAATATGAGAATCAAATTGGTCAGCACAACGAAAAGTAAATCTGTAAATACTCTCTCTATCTCTCTCTCTCTCTCTCTCTCTCTCTCTCTCTCTCTCTCACACACACACACACACACACACACACACACACACGAACGCGCAAGCATGGACAGAAAGAGGAGGACAGGTTTCAAAATAAAAGAGTGGGAGGGAAACCAAGGATGCCAAAATCAAATAGGAAATTTAATTTTGTGCCTATACTCCTTTAATTAACTGCCAGAAAATAGGCATGGGTGTTCGAAAACGTTATTCTATGTGGGATGGAGTTTTAAAATGGGTTTTGTAATGATAGGTAATTGTTAAAAAATCATCTATTCTGGTAATTTTCACCCAATAGCTAGCCTATACAATTTAAAACAGGCATTCATCTTTTTATAAGAGGATGGTGTGGCATAAACATAAATTTAGTTATGTTTACTCATCATGCCAGAACATTCATAAAATGACCAGGAAAAATCCATTTTGAGCCTGAACTCATCGTGACCTCCAGATGTTTTAACAAACAAATACACCTACTTTCAAAAGTGATAAGGCGCTAGTTAGGGCTTTACCCTGTAGGCATTGAGTTCATTCTCCAGCTTATCCTTCCTCTGCTCGGCTCTGCGGTCGACCATCTCGCACCAATCACTGTCCATCGCGTAGTTGGGACCGAGCCTCCCGTCAATCTTCTGCACAACTTCTCGCAAAAGCTGCGTGTTCTCGCCCTTCTTGATCTCATCGTAGGCCATCCGCAGCGCCTCCATCTTCATCGGCGGGTTGTCACAGTGGTCGGCAATGAAAAGGAGCCGCGTGATCTTGGTCCTCCCCGTGTACAGACAGGCGTACGCTTCGATATCGAGCTGCTCGCCGCTGATAATCGGCTTACGCGTCGATTCCTCGCCGCCGTTGGCGTAAATCTCGTCGTCTGCTTCCATTGAGATCGGAGGGAATTCGAGGTTAGGGTTTTTCTGCTGCGGATAACTTCTCCAGTGCAGCAGCCGATGACACTTTGAGCTACACGCTCCCTCGCGTCTCTCTCTCAGAAAGAAGTTTGGTGCCGGCTTAGGTAAACCGACGTCGTTTACAAGACAGTAATCCATTCAAGTGTTAACTTTATCCGAACAAGTAACTAAGGTTAAATAGGAATTTTCATCCGACTTAAATGATAAATTCCATTCCCGTGCGGTAAATTCAAGAAATCAAAAGGGCCGTAACATGGTAACTCAAGATTCAAACGAATCAACTCCTTGGAGTTAATACAAGTAGCTACCAAATTTTAAATTTGGGGTAGAAATTTTGGAATCAAATCACATTATTTCCTTTACAATTATCATATTAAGTGGAATGGAGTGCATTAAAAGACTTAGAAATATCTTTCTGCTCGTTAATGATTAATAGTTAATTATTGATTATTTCTGGATTTAAAACAAATTCAAAGGAATCAAACATTCAAAAGGAAATATTCAAGTAAGGAGAACGTTGGGAGTGCAAAATTGTTCAATTCTTTCCACTCGACTTGTTTAATTAAAATTATATTTAAATTGTTAAATTTGTAAAAAGAAATTAAATATAATTTAACTGTTAATAATTGGTTATTTAGAGTTAAACAAAAAAAATCAAACAAAAAAATTATTTAAATAAAATTTATTAAAAATTAGTAAAATATTAAAAATAGAAAATAATTTAATTCTTTTGACTTAACTAATTTAATTAAAATTATAAAAAATATATAATTTATACTTTTAAGCAATTATGATTAATATTTTAATTATAATTTTAGAAGTCTAAAAATTGTAAAATTTTGACCTAATTATTATTTATAATGTTAAATGGTGAATTGTACATAAGATTTATTTTTTAGTGTTTATTTTTTATTTGACTATTATACTAAAAAAAATCTAAAATTTTGTAATTTTAAATTATCATATATATAAATGACCTTATCGACATAATTTGAATTGGATATGTCATAAATATTTGTTTATTTTTCAATGAATATAAATTAAATGATTTAAATGCCAAATTGGCCCATTTATTTGAACCCGTTAATGACAAATAAATTGATTTTTATTTTTATTTTGGTCAGTAACAATTTTTTATATTTAAATGATTTTAATGTCAAATTGAACAATTGATGCGGAAAACTCCAAAAAAACATGACTTAGGGACCCAACGCACACAATGAATCAAAGAACAACCAGGACGCCACACTTCAGAAAAAAAAGGAATTGGGAGTGATAAGTCAATTTGAACGCCACAAGATGAAGTATCTCTTGATAAATTCTTTAGTTCTTAAAAGAACCAAGAGAGAAAAACTCTTACTTTCTATTTCACTCAAAGTTGTCTTATTTCCAAAATTTACAAGGGGTGCCTATTTATAAACTTAGATAACGATCTTAAAGAGGCAAAATTCTTATTTAGGAGAAATTCCTATTTTGGAGGAATTTCCAGCACATACAATGAACTCCTATTTTGGAGTGATGGTATTACTTAGTTTGACTTATTAAGTATTCCAATAATATTAACTAAACCTGGACTCTCTTTAAAACTTGAATTTGCACCATTTGAAACTTGGTTGGCCTGAATGTCCTTAATCAGCCCATTCAATACTTCTTTAATCTTTTTGGCTCTAGCTCGTGTTATTGGGCCTCCTAAAATGTGCAATGGACCTCTTGCATCCATTGAAACTCTATCTTGTGTTATTGGGTCTTCTGGAATGTGCAATGGACTTCTTACATCTATTGAAGCTTTCCACTCATCATCTCTATGGTTCTCATCATTCCCCCCTTCTCAAAAGGATTCGCCCTCGAATCATCACCATTGTCATTAATTCGTGCTAGAATTTGGAAGGGACCATATCCTCTAGGTTGTAGCTTTGAACGCCTCTGAGCTGGGAATCGTTTCTTGCGCATATGCACCCAAACCCAATCACCAGGTTCAAACACCACCTTCTTTCGTCCCTTGTTGACATGGGATGCGTATTGCTCAGTTCGTTTTTCAATATGTTGCCGCACCTTCTCATGCAATTTTTTTATCATGTCAGCTTTGTGTTCACCATCAACGTTGGTATACTCATTGACAGGTATAGGTACCAAATTTAGAGGAGTCAATGGATTAAAACCATATACAATTTCAAATGGAGAGTAGCTAGTAGTAAAATGAACACTCCTATTATATACAAACTCGACATGTGGTAAACAATCTTCCTATGTTTTCAAATTTGTTCGAATAATAGCACGCAAAAGAGTAGAAAGAGTTCGATTAACCACCTCCCATCAGTTTGTGGATGACAAGTAGTTGAAAACAATAGTTTAGTACCTAACTTACCCCACAGAGTCTTCCCAAAGTAGCTTAAGAACTTTGTATCTGTATCTTGGTCTGAAACAATGCTTTGTGGCATGTCATGCAAACGCACTACTTCTCTAAAGAACAAGTCAGCCACATTGTTTGCATCATCAGTTTTATGACATGGGATGAAGTGTGTCGTCTTTGAAAATCTATTAACAACAACAAATACAAAATCCCTACTTGGTTTTGTTTGTGGCAATCCCAGTACAAAGTCCATAGATAAATCAACCCAGGGATGGCTAGGTATAGGTAAAGGGGTATACAAGTCATGGGGTAAAACTCTAGATTTAGCCTGTTTGCATGTTATGCATTTCTCACATATCCTCTCAACATCTTGTTTCATGCGTGGCCAAAAGAAGTGTTCATTTAGGACATCTAGGGTTTTCCTAACTCCAAAATGACCCATTAAACCACCCTCATGAGCTTCCCTTACAACCAACTCCCTTAAAGAACTCATAGGCATGCATAAACGATTTTCCCTAAATAAGAAACCCTTATACCTATAAAACTTCTCAAAGGTTGACTTCTCACATGCTCTATACATGTTAGCAAAGTCCGGATCATTCACATATAAAACTTTAATATGTTCAAATCCTAATAAGTTTGCAGTAAGTGTAAAGATAAGGGCATACCTACGAGATCATGCATCAGCTACCACATTGTCCTTACCTTATTTATATTTGATGTTGTAGGGAAAAGTCTCAATGAATTCAATCCACTTGGCATGTCTTTTGTTCAACTTTCCTTGTCCCTTCAAGTGCTTCAACGATTCATGGTCAGTATGGATGACAAACTTCTTAGGCCAAAGGTAATGTTGCCATGTCTCTAAAGCCCGTACCAATGTATACATCTCTTTATCATAAGTAGGATAATTAAGGCTTACTCCACTTAGCTTTTCACTTAAGTAAGCAATCGGGCACCTTTCCTGCATCAAAACAGCTCCGATGTCAATACCTGAAGCATCACACTCAATCTCGAAAGCTTTTTCAAAGTTAGGTAAAGCAAGTAGGGGTGCAGAACTTAATTTTTCCTTGATGCAATTAAAAGTCTTATCTTGGTCACTACCCCGCCTAAAACTCTTGTTCTTTTTGATAAACTTAGTGAGTGGTGTAGCAATGGTGCTAAAGTCCCTAACAAAGCGTCTATAGAAACTAGCTAGACCATAAAAGCTACGCACATCACTAATTGACTTAGGTGTAGGCCAATCATAAATTGCCTTAACTTTTTCCTCGTCAACCTCAACACCTTTAGAACTCACAACATAGCCAAGAAATATGATCTGATTAGTACAAAAGGAACATTTCTTTAAGTTAGCATACAATTTTTCAGAACGTAAAACACTTACAATAGAACATAAATGATCAAGATGTTCTTCTAGGGTTTTACTATAGACCAAAATATTATCAAAATACACAACCACAAATTTACCAATGAATAGATGCAAAACATGATTCATTAGTCACATAAAAGTGCTTGGTGCATTAGTGAGACCAAATGGCATAACAAGTCATTTATACAAAACGTACTTAGTTTTAAAAGCTGTTTTCCATTCATCTCTCTCTCTCATCCTAATATGATGATATCCACTTTTCAAATCAATTTTAGAAAAGACACAAAAACCATGCAATTCATCCAACATGTCATCTAATCTAGGTATGAGGTGACGATACTTTACAGTGATTTTGTTGATTGCTCGACAATCAACACACATCCTCCAAGTCTCATCTTTCTTGGGTACAAGTAGGATAGGAACAACATATGAACTCATATTTTCCCTCACATATCCTTTGGAAATGAGCTCCTCAACCTGCCTTTGAAACTCCTTTGTCTCCTCAGGATTACTCTTATATGTTGGTCGGTTAGGGATGGATGCACTTGGGATGAAATCAATTTGATGCTCAATTCCTCTATTAGGTGGCAATTCACTTGGAACATCGTCAGGGAATGCATCTTCAAATTCCTGCAATAGAGTAACAACAACACTAGGCAAAGATGGGTCAAACTTGTTAGTGTTAAAATAAGCCTCCTTGTATAGAAGTACGATTATAGGTTGTTTGGCATAGAATACTCTTTTGACATCACTCCCTTTTGCATAGAAACTTTCTCCTTTCTTCTCTTTCTCTTGTGTCATCACGTTTTCTCCTCTCTTTTCTCTTTTATCAATCTTTCTTTTCTGTTCACTCTCATTTTTAATCCTTAATTGATCCTCATAAGCTTGTTGAGGTGATAATGGTACAAGAGTGACGGGTTTTTCATTCATTACAAAAGAATATCGGTTTTTGAAACCATCATGCATAACTCGCCTATCAAATTGCCATGGTCTTCCTAATAGAATATAACCCACATGCATAGGTACAACATCACATAAAATTTCATCATGGTACCTTCCGATAGAAAATGATATGAGCACTTGCTTATTTACCTTTACTTCACCACTCTCATTCAACCATTGAAGGTTATATGGCCTAGGATGCTTCATAACAGGTAAATCCAACTTCTCAACCATAGTTGTGCTAGCAATATTAATGCAACTCCCACCATCAATAATCATACTACATACCTTATCTTTGATGAGACACCTCGTCTGAAAGATGTTATCTCGTTGCACTTCATTTTCTTCCTTTACTTGCACATTCAATGCTCGTCTTATGATGAGAGCTACTTCATTAATCGAATACTTCTCTCCATCACTTTCACTCTTTGTTGATGGCACAGAATCATCATCTTCATGGTCATAGGCACGTTTCAATTGCCTTCTTGCTTTAGGAGCCTCATATTCTTCGTACCTCCTTTGCAACTCTGATATTGTATTAGCTTGCTCCTTCATCTTCTCTCTCATATCATCAAATCTGGTATTCATGTGCTTAAATTGTTGTTGTATAGCTTTGATCATGAACGACATGTCAACAGCTCCCTCTTGAGCAGCACCTTTGTCTTTCAAAGTCATATTATTTCTTCTGATTTAGAGTCAGGCTCTGATACCAACTGATGCGGAAAACCTCGAAAAGACGTGGCTTAGGGACCCAACGCACACAATGAATCAAAGAACAACCAGGAAAGCTAAATCAGAATTTAATAACATAAACCCTAGACTCAATATTCGAAGGAACATGAACCTAGGGTATTGAAAAAGGATATGGATGTCACACTCCAGAAAATAAAGGAATTAGGAGTGATAAGTCGATTTGAACGCCACAAGATGAAGTATGTCTTGATAAGTTCTTAGTTATTAAAAGAACCGAGGGAGAAAAACTCTTGCTTTTTATTTCACTCAAAGTTGTCTTATTTTCAAAACTTACAAAGGGTGCTTATTTATAGGCTTAGATAGCAATTCTAAAGAGGCAAAATTCCTATTTAGGAGAAATCCCTATTTTGGAGGAATTTCCACTTATTTTGGAGGAATTTCCAGCACATACAATGAACTCCTATTTTGGAGTGATGGTATTACTTAGTTTGACTTATTAAGTATTCCAATTATATTAATTAGGCCTGAACTCTCTTTAAAACTTGAATTTGCACCATTTGAAGTTTGGATGACTTGAATGTCCTAAATCAGCCCATTCAGTACTTCCTTAATCTTTTTGGCTCTAGCTCGTATTATTGGGCCTTCTGGAATGTGCAATGGACCTCTTGCATCCATTAAAATTTTAGTTCGTGTAATTGAGTTTTCTGGCATGTACAATGAATCTCTTGCATCTATTGAAATTCTATTTTATATTATTGGATCTTTTAGAATGTGCAATAAACTTCTTACATCTATTGAAACCTTCCATCGATCATCTACATGGTTCTTATGAACAATTCATCTCCAACCATCAACGACGAGTTAATTAATTTTAATTTTAATTTCTTAATTTTTTCTAACTTTTTTGGCAGACAAAAGAAAGATGCGGGGGTCTGAAAAACCGAGGGAGATGAACACTAACACGTGTAAACTAAGTAGCTCGCCACGTACGCATACCACCAAATCATCATTGGATTCTCTCCGGCAAAGGTTGCGGTGCGCTCCTCGGGTCGAGTGAGAAACAATAATTAATATTAAATTAATCCAAAAAATAAAAATGTTGAATAAAGGCGCGCAAACTGAGCTTTATCCGTACCGCCATGCGCGCACTGTGTATGAAAAGTTAAGCATCGCACCTTCTGCACTCTCTGTTGATCTGTTGATTTTCGGCACTCCAAAACAAACCCACACGGTTTCCGATCCCACTCATTTCTTCGACATTCTTCGAGAAGCCAATCGACTCCTCCGATGGCGAGACCGACTCGGGATGCAATCGAGACTTTCATGAGGGTCACCGGCGCGTCCGAGTCACTCGCTCTGCGAAAACTTGAGGTGAAATGTGGATTCCGCTCGTGGCTTTCCTCTTTTTTTTTTTTTGTGTGTGTTTCTTTCTTTCTTTTCTAGGGTTTACCATTTCGGAAGTTTCCTCTGGTTACTGACTCTTGCTTTGAAAATAGTGAAATGTTTATACAAATGCGATTAATTCGAGTAATTTAATTAGAACGTTCCACTGCATTATGCGCAAATTCGGGTGATTTTTCGAGTTTTTTTTTGGCGTATTTCTTTCTTTACTCCATTAATTCTTCGGACCACCTGTTTATTTTGTTTGGTAAACAGGAAAACGGAGGCAATCTTGATCAAGCTCTGAATTCTCATTTTAGTGAAGCGGAAAGATACCCGTATGGGCATTGTTTTATAACATTACAATTTCCTTTTTGTTTCCATGCAATCTTGTCATTATTTTTCTTTCTGATTTCTGTTACAATTTACCAAGAAATTCACTGTACATTTTCACTAATGAATGAGATTTTCTGCTGCTATTTTGAGCAGTTCCAATCAAACATCTGTTGCTTCCCCTCAATATAATTTTGTTGATCCGAGCAACCAAGTGCAAGCTAGACCCCGTGGACTTTTGCCGCTCTTGTCTGCTGCTAGAAGTTTCAGACCGTCACTACTACTCGATCCCAATTACAGAAGATATCTCCTGAACCAAATTGGTGCTTCGGTTTCAACCAGTCGTGAGCCATTGCTAAGGGCAGGGGGGTCTAACGGTGGCTATGATATGCCTCATTATATGCCGATAAGGCCTGTTGTTGGGGATGCTAGTCAACCTTCATTTTACCCTAGTCCTCAGATTCATGGAAATGTCTCCACTTATGGTGAATCACATCTGTATGATAATGATACGGAAGAGAGGATGATTCAAGTTGCTATGGAGGCTTCAAAGCAGGAGGTAAAAGAGGGCACTGTGGTTTTACAACATTAATTCTTTTATTTGCATGAAAGCTAAATCATTTCTCCCTTATTCTGGTAATCCAAGCCAAGCATGTTGTTGCAGTGTTCTTCTGGTATTAGGATTCCACATGGGCAACCTCACCAAGAAGATGAGGAGTTTACTCGTGCACTGTCATTGTCCTTGAAGGTTTTCTGTTCCCATCTTTGTTTACCATAATTTGCCTTCTTGTCTTATTGATCCTTGGCTTTGGCTCCTTTTAACAATGTTGCCTTCAGACAGCAGAACTGGACAAAGCATTGCGTGACCAAACTTTGGGAAGCCAAAAGTATCTGGGAATTCATGATTCAAGTAAAAAAGCTGGGAAAACTGGTAATGACAAATTGAAGGTGTGTATTGCACTGTACATGTTATTGATCACAATTTTGGAGGCCAAAACAATGCACATGTCTGAGCACATCACTAGAACAACCAGTAGTACAATTGAAGGAAAATGTGTTTCAAACACTTATTGCAGCTATATGCACTTCGTGGAAACCTTAGTTCTTGTTGTTTTTGTTTTGCATGTATAAGAATCTTTATCTGTTAGATCCTTTTAGAGGTCTTCAATGAGTTTCAAGTTGGAACCTAAGTATCGGCCCTTGTATCTTGGTTTGGGTTGATCTGGCATTTCTCAAGTTAAAGGTTCAGAAGCCTGGAAGAAGCTGAAATAAAAAGGTTGAAAGATAAATATTGCAGCACCATAGAGCACATAGAACAAATAGTAATTGCTTCCCTTAGTCAAAATGATAGAATGTGCTCCAAAATTTCCCTTTGAAGCAAGATATTTAACCTGACTGGGGGCCTTTTCAATTTTTTTTTTTTTAATCCTTTCTCCAAGTTAAAGCCTGGAGATAGATTATTGCGGGAAGGAGCTGAAGACCTGCATGAAAAAGAATTGGTGAGACAAAAGCCTTACAGTATTTTTTTAGTTGTCTCTACATGGAGAAGAAAGTGATGCAACACATTTTTTATGCAATTGATTTGCATCTTCTTCCATCTTATCGACAACAAAGTGGAGTGGAATGTCTTCCAAGGAGCTTGAAGAAGCCCTTCTTCTTGAGGCTGCAATGTTCGGTGAAATTCCCAGTGGGGCAACTTCATTACAGCATCCATCTCACCTGCAAAGTACTCCAGATAAAAATCTAGGTATCAGTGAACAGGATGTGCCCCATCCACTACCATCCTCACTTGCGGCTCAGCAGTCTTTGCGACAACAACAGGTCTCAACTCTCTTATGGAAGTTAGATTCTCAATTGTAGGTTTTTTAAAAATTTTTTTTTTTTTGATAGTTTCCATTATAGGTATTGTTTCTGATTGAATTCGGTTGGTACTTGCAGGATGATGAATATCTTGCATCTCTGTTGGCTGACAGAGAAAAAGAAGCAAGTGCCTCTAGGCAAGCTGAATCTTCTCATTTGAAGGATGAAGAATCACAAAATAAGAAGGTTGAAGAAGAGGTAGAACATCTCTCCAGTCCTGGTTTTGCTGAATATTTAGCTTGCTTTAGGAATTTTTGAGGTCCAGAAGTTATGACTCCACTATTCCATCAATGCGTGGATTATATTTTTGTTCAGGGAAATTTTAGTTCATAGTAATATCTTGTTATTGTAAACATAATTGCCTCTCAATTGTCCTCTGTACTCTTTCATCAAGTCTGCTGTAAGATATAAGGAATGCATTGATAACTTTGTATACATTGAAATCTCACTGATCACAGGCATCTGAGAGATTACTAGCTGTAAAAGCAGCTTCACTACCTCTGGAACCAGCAGCTGAGGATGAGAATGCAATAACTCTCTTCATTCATATGCCCGATGGTAGCCGTCGTGGTCGTCAGTTTCTCAAGTCTGACAAACTTAAGGTAATTTGTCTAACTGCTTAGGAAGTGTACACATTATCTCCTGCCTTACCCTTTGCCTGACTAGCTTTTCCTTTTCTTCTGCATAGTTTCTCTTTGACTTCATTGATGTTGGTAGGGCGGTTAAGGCTGGAACTTACAGAGTGGTAATTGTTTTCTGATCCTCCTTGCTGCTAAATCTTTCATTCGCTCTTAGCATTGAAACTCATTCCATCTTCTCTTTGGACCTTCGATACGTGGTAGTTGTGCTGATTATGTAGTCCTTGGATGGAGCAGTAGCATGTTAAGTGTTTTCTGCTGCTTTTACTTTGCATTGTAACGGTGCCTTCTTTTTGGAGAAAAATGCTGAAGCTTTACTATAGTTTAGGCCCAATTGAAAGTAGCTTGCTGGCCTGCTAAGCATTTTTGAGAACTGTGTTGCATTTAATGTTAAAACTAATTGCATCCTAATTGTGAAAATTGATAAAGATAGTCTAGTGCTGGGAAATACAGAATCTGGGCAGGAATGGTAATATGTGCAGTTGCGATAGTGAAATTTGGTAAATATGTTCAGGGTTCATTATTGTTGGGTACTACAACTGACACAATAATCAGGTTTTTAAATCGTATGATTGTTCACTATAGTTCCTAATGCACGAGTTCATGTGGTATTTCTGACTCTCGGGATCTCATTGCCTTGCTTTGTTGTTGAGAAGGTGAGGCCTTATCCTAGACGTCCTTTCTGCATCAACGAAAGCTCAGCAAGCTTGAATGAACTTGGACTGACCAACAAGCAGGAAACCCTGTTTCTGGAGCTGATTTAGCCTTGTTTTGAAATGCTTAGCTACAAAACACCAATCACAAGGATGCATTTTGAGGGCAAGTCTGATTGGTGCAACAAAACTGAAGCCGGTGGTGGATGGCCAAGCAGGAAATTAGACTTCGTGTCCATTTGAAGAATGTTCTGTTGCTTTTGAGCACTCGTCAAATTGATCGGTGCTTTTGCGATGCTTACATATGACAGCTATTTTAATGGCATGTGAGTGGCAATCTATGTTTGGTCCTCTTTCAGTGGTTTGTTTTTCTGGGCAACATAGTATGGTCATTCTTTGGCAGCTCTCTGTCAAGAAAGTCACAAAGAGGACGAGTCGCTATGAGTCGTTTATCTTGTTTGGAAACAGCAAACGACGAGTGGCTTGGGAGATGTTAACCTCGCGTTATTATTTTGGTTGACAATATAAGATATAACACTACAAGAAACTACAAAATTGGCAACAAGAAAGTGCAGCAGAGTAAAATGTTGCCGCTAAAAAAATTAAAGTCTCAAAAAATTACTCAGTAAATTATTAGAGAAAAGATTTTATTGTCATGAAATTATCAAATTGTTGCTGTTATAAACTCATGGTATTAAGTCTTATAATCTACCGCAATAGTTTCTTGTAGTTGAGTGTCAGGGTTGGGTGTTGATAATTGGACTTTTGCGGTTTATTCATTCTGGTTTTCCTTCTTGACATGTGGACGAGTGATGACAACACGTTATGGTTGCTATAGAAAACAAAATTGGGGACAAAAAGGACGATTCCTCGTTATCATGTGTCACATGATATTTCGGGAAAAAGATAAAAAGCAAGCTGTTCGTAAGGCAAAAGTCTACGAGTTCGTCCCCAGAAAAAACCTCAACAGATTAGTAACTGGGCAGTCTCAATCGCCAGGTACGATCTAACTTGATCGGGAATTTCATTTTCCCTTTTTCTTTTTTCTTTTTTTTTTTTTTAATTGTCTATGAAAGAAGGTCCAACCTTGTCCGTTGCATCTTCGTGACGTTCGATCAATCAATAATAATTGATGATTGAATGAGGACACACAATGATCTATGAATATAATATTTGTATGTTTCAAAAATTATTTTCTCGGTTCCAGATCCCAGTACTGCTTAACAAAGTTTTACTACGAAGAAGAAAACGTCGAGACCTCTTCCATGGAATTGCTCAATTCCATGGCGGGTGATAACTAGAACACAGTTAGTTGAAGCCAATCGTTAAAATAGTTTAAAATTAATTTAAATTTTAATTTAATCAGAAGTTCTAAATTAATATAATTTCATTATTTTACGTACTAATCAAGCCAATAACACATCAAGAGGATGAGTGTAAAATTCTACGTCATGACTTATAATGTTTATTAATTCGTCCCCTTGCTAATTTTAACTTTTAGATAAGTTTAAGGTTACAATACCAATAGTACGCTTTTCCAAAACAAAGACAGCCCAGAGACTGAAGCCAGGCAGAGACGGCCAGCCAAGAACGGTTTTAGTAGAGTCTTAGGAGGTGTGTTTGGTTCATTTGATGATTAGTCAGCTATTATTCACAATTATCAGTTATTTTTACCCAACATAAAACACTATATGCGCCTCAATAGCAACCTGTTATATGCCCACCGTTTGCAATATGAGAAATGGGGCCTTGTGCTTATGCTTACCATGACAATTGAAGAAGAGGTAACGATTGCTCTAGAATGAGGTTGATTTTTCTTTTTTCTATTTGGTCAAATTATAACTGTGTTTGGCTTGTTGGCCAACACAGAAAACCCCTTATTTGATGTCTAAAAATTATATAACACTGCGCACCCACAGGGAGGATATATAAATAAAAAAAAATTGAAAAAAAAAACCAAAAAAAAAAAATCTGATAGAAAATTGAAAACAAATGCATTGTAACTATGAAGCTGATTGAGTTCCCTTTCGGTTTTGGTTAGGGGCTGGCGCTGTCCAATACTGCTTGTTGGCAAAAAGAATCTTCTCCCTCTCGTGGGCACTCCTTTCGTGGTCCACAACTCTAGCATCCCATTGCATAACATCTACAATGCTCTTGATCTCTAGTATGGTTTCGACGTCGTCGCGAATAATTACACTGCCTTCCGGCCTTAAGATCCTATCAATTTCTAGCAAAATATCCTCCATTCCGCACCTGCAATGGCAGAGTATTAGTAAAAAGACTGACAGCTCGGTAATCTCCACACGTGCATCCTGCTCCTCAAGTCAACGAAAGAGATGTCACCTTTTCTTATAGAGGCTGAAGATTGAGTCAGCATGAATGAAATCGTAAGTCCTTGGATAAGTAGACATGGCTTCGCACCTGCAAAGGGTGGCAGTTGGAGAGCAACGTCTAAATAATTGAGCGAGACCATGGAAAGCGACTAGTTGTCCCTCCCCCACCAAAAAAAACATAAAAAAAAATCCTTATCTTAACATTTGGCACAGCAAAATGAATCTGTTTCAGTGATTGGAAAGTCCCCATCTTAGTTTAATATTGAGGGCTGTTGAACTGCTGCTTTTTCCTAATCAAAGATAGTTGTATTGACTTGTGGCATTGTAGGCCTAACATGGAGTTGAGGGACTAAGGAACTTACCAATTCTGATACGTTCCAATCAATCCACGTTCATAAATGACCCCTAAAGTATTGGTCTTCCCCTCAACAGGGACGACATTCATAACCCAGACAGGATCATCGACAAGCGCGGCTGCAAAACCTCCCAAATAAGCATTCATATCAAGCAAGTTACGGTACCGCCCATGTTCTGCCAGCTGATGGTCTATTGCCTTGTAATGTGCAATTCTTTTCTTCCATAACTCTGTGTTTTCAAGGAATTTTTCTGCTGTAATTCCCTCCAAACTCCCACTGCTTATCCTTGGAGGGATTGCGGTTAGCCTCTCTGGCCATTTGGCCAACTGCCCACCTGCTATTTCTCGTATGCTTAATACCTCGGGCAAGGGTGTTAGACACGTGTCCATTTTGGTGTACCTAGAATGGATAAATTGTGAACTCGTCAAAAATCTAAACATCACATGTGCAAAATTGCAGATTGAAAAGAGAGGAAAGTTCATTAAAGTAAAAAGAAGAAAATAAAAAAATAAAATAAAAACATTTCGGCAAACCAAACAAAAAACAAAAGTAAACAAAATGAAAATCCAAGGAAAAAGCTGCCGAGTGGTTGGACAGGTTAACCAAACAAACAAAGCTACTAGCTATGTCACAAAGAAAGAAACTTCCCAAACTCAAAATCACCCCGAAAGAGGCCACCGCCTTTATTACCCAACTGGTTTTGGTATCAGTATCACTGCTAAAGGGGGTAAAGCAATTCTTTAAAAAGTGACTAGCTCGAAGGCTTAAAGGGGACATAAAATGAGGTCCCAAGAGCACCATGATTAAGCTTAAACTCTAAGTTTTTACTTATGTCTTTTATGGTTTCTTTTGATGTGGGCTAGATGCAAATAATTTGACATTATAGTTATTTTCAATTATAAACTTGTAGTCTTTGTTATTAGTTGTATTTTATTTTTATTTTTTTTATTTTTTTATAAGTAAATTATAAAATTTTGCACCTAAATTTTAAATATACCCAATAATTTAGTTCTGACTGAACATTAAACAATTAAGAATGTATAATTGATTAAGGTAACATCACATGAAACTACTGTGGTTTCACCTTCGTGCCGTGTCACTTCATTGCCCTAGTCATATAAATATACTTGCCAGAGGGGCCTAACTCTATCAAATCCATTGGTTTTAAAGAAGTGAGTGACGTTAGAACCCAAAGCTGAAAATCGTGCAACCTGTCACAATGGTAAGTAAAGATACGGTACCATGCTATATCAGGATCTTGTGAGCTGCAAAAGCGAGGATTCTTGTACACCTTCCTGGTGGCTTTACAGTGGACGTGGTTGGTGGGTTTTTGCCAGATGGCAATGTCACCCCTTTGAACCAATTTTTTCCAGCAGAGCCTTTTGGCTATGCTCTGGATCCCAGTTTGCTCCGCGTTAAGATCTTCCCTTGATCTTCGCCAGCCTTTCCAGTGAGTTTCCCAGCTGATTGGTGGCCCGGACAGGATCCAATACCCGCCCGGCCGTAGAATTCGATCCACTTCAATTAAATATTGCCCATCTGCCCAAATTATAACCAAAGTCGATAAAATTAAAAGTAAAAATGTTAAGGAAAGGTTCTTTTCTTTTTCTTTTTTTTTTCCTACAAAGAAAAAAGGACTTGGCTTACCAAATTGGCCCCAAGGAATGAGACATCGGGAGCAATGAGCCATGTCAAAAGCTCTAGAGGGATAAGGTAACCTAATGGAAGCAAGAACACCGATCAATGCAGGAACTCCACGTTCCAAAGCAAATTGCACTTGAGCTTCGTGGGTGTCTCTGGGTGCAAATGACACTGCTATTACGTTCCTTGAGAGAAGATAAGCACCCCAGCTTGCAACCTGCGCGACATCAAGGTCAATGCCGCGTTATACTTTATTTTTATTATCGGAAAATGCGAAAATAGACCCTTCTATACATAGGCAAACCCCACACAAAAAAACAAACAAAAAAAAAAAAAAAAACCAACCAGACATGAAGCAATGCAACTTTCTTGGGTATGCATGCGGCATTTTGTTAATTACATGCAACTGCCCCACCTAATTAAAGAAATTGGACCACGGTCCACAGAAAAGAAATTGCATCATCGTGCGTTGTACAATTGACGGCCTAGGATGGATCGATAAAGAATATCATTATCCGGGGAAGGCTGGTCTAACTTTTCTCGATTTGTCTTTGTTGGTAACTATTAACTGAAAATTTTGAAACGTAATCAGGAAGCGTTATTAAAATTTAAAATATAGGGCGAACACGGAACAGGGAACCATATAAATTGCAATGAATGCCACATATAATTAATAAAGCAGGACAGCTGTTGGATACAAAATTAACTTTTATGAAACAGATGCAAAGATTAACCTCACAATTTAGAATTAGAATATGTTGAGAAAAATTCTTATATGTAAGATATGATATCATCACCACAAACCTCAATTGGTTTCTTCTATTTGCTCCATCTTGTCTTTTTTTTGGGGGGGGGGGGTTTCTATAATGAATCTTACTAATTAAAGCTTGGGATTGAAATATCAGTTGGACCACACTCTTGGTTTTTCATTTCATCAGTTGCGTGAGGGCCAATAGACCAAGCATCTAGCAAAAGATAAAAACACCTAACATAAGTTGCCCATGGATCCTTCCTGGCATAATACTCTTGACCAGTGATTGCTTGCGGCGATCGACTTGTCCAAAAATTATTCCTCCAATTTTAATTTTCAAAACCTACTCCACACATTTACTGATATGAGATAGAGTTTCTTTTCTCACTGTCAGGAATATTTACCCACCTCCTCACCACAGATATGGATTGGTACAACTCAGAAATTACCTCCTCTTTTTTGTTTCTTTTTGCCTTTTTAGCTCACAATGCAATTAATGTTCCACACAAATCATGCAAATTACTAGGTCAGAAATGCGAGTTGGACCCTATTCTAGTTGCCCTCACCAAATCGCTACCCAAAACAATTGTCATCATTCATCTCTATAGATCCAAATGGCATACTTCCCATTCTCACCCACCCCATAATTAATCAATTGCTTTATTAATCCTCAATCTACGATATACCAATTAACCCACAAAAACCAAAAAGGTGAAGAAAATTAAACGCTAATTGCCTTATTAAAGGAAATATACCTATTTACTAACTCACTGATATCCAATTCCAAGCCTTTTTTTTTAGCTTTTTTTTTTTTTCTGAAATTGTATAAATAAACCCGGAAACCAACTTCCCATGCCGGTCTAGTAACTCCGGTTGGGGCAGATAACGTAGACATGCTCGTTGAGTCGTTGACCAACAGTGTCCTAACAAAGACATCGAACCAGCCGGTTCGAAGGAAATGAACCGGGCATTTAGCGTGCAATCGTAAACAGAAAAAGAGAAGCGATGAACATGAAATCAAAATTCTACGTACCCCGCAGCCAGTATCAATGGCGGTTCTTATTGAGCCGTCTTTGAGATTGATCAATTTGCCAATATCATCAATATACGCATCGGCGCCACGAGGAAACATGGTCCCACCCCCCGGAAACCTGAACCGGTCCCCTTCGAACCGGACCCAATTCTGGTTCTTCTTCTCCACCGTGAGTTCTTTATGCGGAACGTTAGCGTACCACACCAATTCCCTACTCTCCGGCCACCTGAACGGCACCTTATAGCCGTACGGAGCCGGAACTCGACATTTCAAAAGCTCTTTCTTTTCCGGGCAGTGTCTCTCTCTGTATATCAGCCTGTCCCTGTCGAATTTCAGGGACCGCTGGACGTCCTCGCAAGGGGTGTACTCGGAGTATTGGGGGTGGCAGGGAGGGAGGTGAGAGACACGCGCCGCCGTGGACGGTGGGTCGGGGATGTAGTGGTGGGCAGAGAAGTCAAGGGTTGTGTTGCGGATTGGCGTGGGGCAGACTAACATTATGGGGGCAGCGGCGGAGGAGGAGGAGGAGGAGGAGGACAAGGCGGAAATGGGAACATGTCCACGGAAGTCTTGGTAGAAGCCTGCAAGGTAAAAGACTGCACATAAGATGGCAATTACGGTGGCTTTGTATAGACTGGCACTTTTGGTCTTGGAGGTTAGATTATTAAGCAGTGGCACTGCCATTGAAGCTGAAAATTAAGCACCCTCCAGATCAAAGCACATCACAACAGCCACAGAGAGAGAGAGAGAGAGCCAAAGACCGAGCGGGAGCGATTGAGATTGAGGGGTGCGTGTTTATGGAGGATAGTGGGGTGAATTATTCTAACGTAAGGTTGACGGGTGAAATTTTGTAGGTATGCTATGGGGTAGAGTTTGACGGACACGCGCGTACGCGCTTCCCTCGTGAAGGGAGTTGATGGCGGCCGTATCTTCACGGACCTGTCCGAATTAAAGAAAAAGAAGGGAAAGCAGGAAAACGAGCGTGTGATTCTGGGTGCTCTGGGGATTGTTAAGGTTGATTTTAAGAGGTTAGAAAGTCTAATTTCATCTTTTATAATTATATCTATTTTATTTTATTTTCTAAAAATTTAATTTAGTATATATTAAATTTTTTTATTAAATATTATTGCCAAAAAATATAATTTTATATTATTATTAAAATTATTTATTAATATAATTTTAATTTTATTAAACATAAAAAAATAAAATATTATAATTATATTTTTTTACTTATATATTTAATAATTTTTTTAAATATTATTTTAATAAATTATATAATACCTCCTAATAAAATTTGAGTAATATTTATCTTTTTTTATTTATTTGTATTGATATATAAAAAATTTTAATTATTTTTATATGTTGTTAATCTCTCATTTTTATCACAATTAACAATATATTAACAAAATTATCACATTAAAGAGATATATATAATATTTTAAAATTTTTAATTTTTTAATAATTATAGTAAGTTTGTGATAATATGAAATTTTATTTATTATATGGCATGTGCATAGCTGTCACATGATAATAGTTAATGAACATTTTTTAATATTAATTAAATTTAATTAACAAAATTAATATAATAGATTAATTTTGAAAAAATAAAATAAAATGAATATAATTATAAAAATTTTAAATATGATAAATAAAAATTATATAATAATTTTTAATACTTAATTTTTATTTATAATAATAAATAAAATATAATTAATTTATATTTTTATTAATATTATACTATTAATGATGTTATTTAATTTTTTACTATTTTAATGTAATTGTAAAGAAAATCAAGATCTTTTATATATTTACCTATTTAATATTTAATAATTATTATATTTATTTTTAAAAAAAATATAATTTATTTATAATTTTATATTATATAAATTTATTTTTTTATTTCAAATAAATTGTATTTATTGTAAAATTATAAATAAATTATATTTTAAAAAATAAAAATAACCTTCAATATCTTGTTACCCGATTTGTTGTTATCTTAGGGTAAAAGACTAAAATATCTGAGCTTGGGTTAGAGTATATCTCTGCTGGTGTCATCTAACAAAAGGTCATGTCAGCCACTGCAGAATAAATAATATTTTAAGTTATATATATTTTATATCTATGTAAGAAAAAATTTTAATCTGTAAGGTTTAGAATTTATGATGTGTGAAGTAATATATAAATTACAATGACAAACGTCAAATATTATATATTTTTAGTAATTAATTACCATATTTGTTCTCTTTGCTAAAAGTTACCTACCATATGTATACATTTATGTATTAAATCTCTGCTCCTTCCGAAATTTTTATATATATATAACTCGATTATTTCTTTTATTTGCCATATCTTTCTAATGAATAAAAGATTCTAAATTATAAAAATAATAAAATCATCATGTGTTATTTATATCATATACTCATATAATCAAAACGACCGATTAGATTAGTAAGAATAGTGAACATATGATTAAAGTCCCGTTAAATTTGCTTGTTCCTGCTTGTTAATTATTATTATTGATAAATAAAATAAAATAATAATATTTAATTAGATTGATAAAATAACTAATTAAGATTTTTATTTATTATAAATTTTTTTAAAAAATAATTAATATATTATTATTGAAAATATTTAAATTAAATATAATTTATCAATTATTATTATTATATCTAAAGAAATAACTCAAAATTACTTTTCATACAAATTACTTTTTAAGAGATTTATGACTAAAAAATGACCTTTAAAAAATTTTACTTAATACTTATTTAAATATAAAATTAAATAATATATAATTAATTCATATTTATTATTATTATTATTTAAGTGTCATTATCTAATTTTTCTCTTATTTTGATCCCGTATTTTCAGGGCTTTTTAAAAAAAAAAATTTAATGATGAAGAATCAATTTTCAGATTGCTTCTACTTAACGCTCAATTATTCCACGGAATGAACCTACAAATTCAAGAATATGCACCTAATTCATAAAATTTCAAGTTTGTCTTTCCTGATGAGTGGTTAGTTTTAGGATTATTTTTTTATTTATTATTTGCAATTCAATGTTCACTCGGTATCATTTCCCAGTTTTGTTGAACCAAAGCGGGGTTTTCTCATTGATTAGGTGGACAACCAAACGTGGGGTTTACTTGAACGTAGGCGAAATTTGACTTTAATTACCACGGAAGAGTGCTGTTGATTTCCTGCTGACCACACACTCGTTACGAAGATAAATCCTTCAAAAAAAAAAAAAAAGAAAGAAAGAAAAGAAAAAAGGAAAAACTTGGATAAGAACACCACCAAACCCCCAATTGTTGCTTTAGTCGCAATCAAAGGGTAATGAATTTCTAAAACTGCAATTTCTGTCTAAATAGAACAAAGACAAATCGTTTGTAGTACACTTTCCGCCATGCAGCGTCCACGGTGGGGCATGTTGGTTATTGGCACCTGCTGCTGGTTCCTCGTCAATCTGCCGAGTTAGACTCGAGATTACTCCTGAAGAAAGGGTATGATGCACTGCTTTCTAAGCAGATTGTACTGTACTTATATATATATATATCAGTGTAAAAAAAAAAAAAAAAGAGGACACAAAATAAGTCAAATGCCCTCCACACCCGATTAAGTTCTTTTCTTTCAATTATTGTTCTCTCCTTTTATTCTTTTTATGTTTCCCGAAGTCGTACGCCAGCTGAAGGGATTAATTAATTTGTTTATGTAACTCGTGATCACTCGTATTCACTTTACTAGGCACATAATTTAATTCTCCAAGCAACCTGTGATGCTCTTCTATCAGAAGAGGCGTTGAATTAAGATAACTACTTGGATATAAAACACAAATTTATGTAATTGCAAAACAGCAAAAGGCTTTTGTTTTCAGTTTTCCTTTCTGGTTTTCTTTCTGGAGAGGTCTCTGTTGTGCTATTCACTGACAAGGGAAAATAAGGGTGTAGCGAGACTGTGTGCCATGTAAGTTGTGTTCGTAGCAGCATATTTGCAAGTCACCTTCTGGGGACTAAGCTGCACTTTAATAGCATTGTGATCAGAGTTGTGCTCTCAGCAGCATTTTTTCAGGTCAAACCTGCCCTTATAGCAACGTCGTGGAGCTATGTACTCGAAATCAAACTTTGGGTTGTGCCTGTAGTAACAACATATTTGAGTTAATAAAATTGATCTTGGGTGTCGGGTCAAATTGTGTTTCTTGCATAATGTCATCCTTCAAAGTACATCCAAATTCCGCATGTGCCCGGCGGGCACCCGTAGACAAGTCGGGGTGGGCTCGTCCAGAAGCAAGCAAGATGGGGGCTCGTTTTTACTTCGGACTCCTGCTCCAAAGCCCAACAATGGAGTCTGATTCGTAAATCTTCTCCACCCCACTGATGCCAGGCCTGTGATTATGGTGCCGCGTGCAAAACCCAAAACCTTGTTCCAAACCCTGCTCTGATTTTTATTTTTTAGTATGTCAATCTAGCTAGGACCTTCACATGTAAATCAATCCAAGTATAACCCAATTGGTCAATTTCTCACTCTTCGACATCTTTTGCTGGATCTGAAATCGCTGCCGGTTGCTCACTTCTCTTGTTTGACTCTTAACACAAGTGATGTTGTAAGATGAATGGTTTGCTCTTTCAAGTTATTTTAATTTCTTAAGGTCATGTGGCAGCCAAGGAAAAGAATGAGAAAAGACACATTCTTTTTTTCTCGGAAATTTTTCCTATTTTAACAGCATGCACAATGAGATAAGCAAAAAACTAATCCTAAATGTTTATCATTTTTGCAATGAGGTCTTACACTTTTGCTTTTTTTTTTTTTCAATCCTAAATATTTTTGTTCTGTTTTAATGGAGGACAATTTTAGACAAAAACAAAAAAACAAAAAAACAAAAAAAAAGCTCAAACCACCAACACATTGACTATACAAAATTAAAACAAAAATAAAATTAAACGAATACAGAATTAAATTCAAAATATATCTAAATAATAAAAATTAATTTAAAAATTTTAATCCCTTAGACATACATATTTTTATTAATTTATATATTTTTAAAAAATTTAAAACATAAAATTGAACAATTGAATTGTTTTTTTCATCCAAATTATCGTGAAGCGAAACAAAACTAAAACATTTAAAATTAAAATAAACTTTTATGCTTATCTTCGTGCAGAATTTTATATCCAATTATCCGTCACAATCAATGTGTTCGGGGTTTTTGTTTTGTTTTTTTCTTTTTTTCTTTTGGGGGGGGGAGATGGGCCAATTCATCCGAGTCATCGAGTACATCTGGTGAAAATGATTGGTCTCGTTGGCATTCGGCAGTTTCGTCCAGAAGCTTGAAATGTTTTTTTTTTTTTTTGACAGTTTTATTTTGTTACATAGGCACCTCAAAGGAGTGCGTAAAAGATTTGAACAATTTTTTTTTATTTTTTATTTTTTTTTAGCAGATGGGGTGAAGAATGAAAAATATTTAAATGCTATTTATTTTGTACTAATTATTGATGATTTTTTCTTTTTTCTTTTTTTTTGGGGGGGGGGGGTATGCTATTACACAGTTTAACATAAAGCCATTGTGGTGCATATCTTTCATCCTAAGCCTTTGAAAATATTGAAGCTTTAAATAACTAAACCTTTATTATAGCTCTTTGGATGTAATTGGGAGGTGAAAATAATTCTTAAAGTTATCTTATGGAAAATATTAAAAAAAAAAAGAAGTATAATTAAAGTTATCCCAAGTACAAATAAATAAATAAATAATACTACAAATAGGCACGCGCCAGGCTCGCCGTACGCCCTCTATTCCTACGCGTCTCTCTCTCTCTCTCTCTCTCTCTCTCTCTCTCTGTGGCTGCTGCTACGGCAATCATGGCCAGGAACTTCTCTCTCTAAGCCTAACTCAAAACTTTCTCTTTCTAGGGTTTGTATAATCTGAGAGAGCGAGGTGTGCTTCTGTTCTTGAGCGTTGATTCTCGGGTACATTCAGCATTTTTACATCTTACCTGATTTTTATTCTCTCTCTCTCTCTCTCTCTCTCTCTCTCTCTCTCTCTCTGCTTTGCTTTGTCTCTCTGTGTGTATACAATTGTCTTGTTTTAATTTTTTCCGATCCTTTATCTGAATTCTATGGTTTATTAATCGTCAATTGGTTGAATTTCGGTTTAATTCACTCTCCGATGAATTTTCTTCTGTGGCCGTAATTTAAAAAAAAAAAAGTTTTTCTTTTAACGAGAAATATATATATATATATAATTTTATTTTATTTTTATTTTTATTTCAAATGTACTTTCGGCCGTTTATTTTGCGTTTACATTTTGTACTTGTTTTTCATTTTAGCTGTTTAGAGTTTTTCTTTCTTTATTTATTATTAACTGTCCGGTCTTCAGTTCAAGCTCTCAGATATTGAACCTGTGTGTGCAACTAGGTTTTGAGTTTGTGATAGGACTCTGTGGCATGAGATAGTTGCACACACAATGGAGTCCTTTTCGAGCTTCTTGGATTTGCTGGACCTCGACGTGTCCATCAAGATTTTCATGTGTTTGGATGACCCATCTGATGTTGTGCGTGCTAGTTGTGTCTCTCGTTCTTGGCGACGGTTTGGTAAGTAACCCCGACTAGATTTACCTGTGCACATGGGCCACTGTTAAACATTTAGGATCGGCTTTGTATTAGTATATGGAACATAATTTCCTGCTGCCCGGCTATAGAAACTCCTATCGTCCGGGTGATATGACAACTCACTTCTGGGCAGGAGGAGAGGGCCGGGGAGCTGGGGGGGGGAGGATCAATGGCAATAACGATCGAATTTTGTGATGTGGCTGCAAGTAGGAGTTTCCATATAGACTAGGTTATAGGAATTCCTGGAGCTCAGGCTGCTCTGCTGGAAATTTTTATTCTTAATGAGATATAGTGGAGACACCCGGAACAAATACCAGAGAGATTTGTTGGACGAAGTTTCACCAACAGTTAGTGCTTAAAATCCTCGTCTAGAGAAAGCTCCATGAAGTTTGGATTTTGATTTCTGTGACTGGTAGACATTAACGGTGTTTTTTCAAATGTTGTGCAGTGATTGAGAATGGTCTTTGCAAGCAGATGTGTTTGAGAATGTTTGAATGCCTTAATAGAGCTGTGCGTGTTATTGAACCAAGCTGTGGCAAAAATCAATCCTTGAAAGGTGGAAGTGGCGAGTTTATGGAATGGGAAAACTTGGAAAGGGAGCACAGGGCTTACACCTTTTTAGCTCAGGGTTGTAGATCATTTACTCTTCGAGAGTGTGTCTTGGTTGCTATAAGTGCTTCTAGCACTGACCATTACCAACTGGAAAGCATTCATAATACACTGGAGCCTAGAGACAGAGTTGGTAGCAGAGCTTCATACTGGTCAAGTAGAGGACAAAGTAATCCTGCAGTCCCAGAGACGCTTATATACAAGTTGGTTGCTGACATTTGTGTTATTACTGAGATCAGTATACAACCATTTCAAGGTTTTCATTCTAAAGCTTTCCTTTTTCGCACTCATTGAATTTGTCTTCACTGAGGCTAAATGTCTTTTGGTGTTCCAGCTTACTTTCAGTGGGGTCTGCCTATATATTCTGCAAAATCTGTACGTTTTAGAATGGGTCATCGCAAAATCCCAATGGATGAGGCCATGGGTGAGCCATCAGATAACTGTGCTGATAACAATTTTGTGTGGACTTACACTTCACCAGAGTTCTCAATGGCTCAGGTGAGCCATGGATTTTTGTTTTTAATGTCTTTTTAATAGTAGTTCCTGTTTTGCTGCAGCTGTTAAGGATTTTCAGACACCAACAGAAACATTTTTCTGAGCAGAGCCAGCATTCATAATGCGATTATATGTTTTGCTTACACTAGGAGTCATGGTTTTTTCCTGTGTCTTTGAGGTTGTCTAGTACAAAGCTATAATTGCTTAAGCATCAAATGCATTTCTGAAAGCAGATAAAGCATCTATCTCGACTGAGCATCTCGTTGTGGATAAATTAAGTTTTATTGGAATAGTGCTCTTGACACAGAATAATCCGTTCCATGTTTCTCATGTCTTACACAAAAAAGGCTTTATTCTTATTGGAGTAGGGCTTGTCCGGCATTCTGTGTCACATGACTTAAGTTTTAGGAGGTTTGAGCATGTACTTTTAACTTTGCCTATAGATGGGATGGGCATGCTGCCTGGGAGCCATGACCATGAGATGCTTGCTGTTAACTTGTTGGGGAAAATGTATACATCTCATTAGTACTTTCACCCACCCTAGCTATTGGGTATTAATGGGAATTCCTTAGCCTAACAGAAGAACGTCTGACCTGACTTGGAAAAGCAAAGTTATGACATGTGCCTATCAACATCCAAGTTGGAGAACTATTCTTGGCTTGGAGGTCCCAGAGTCTAAGATAAATATTGAAGTTGGGCATGGTTTCTCTGCCTGTGTAAGTGGAGCAATGGTGGATGTGCTCTGTTCCTGAGTAATTTAATTAATGAAAGTTCTGTGAAATTGGTGCATATAACACCCTTTTATTTGTATTGATTGACTTGGTTGTGTGACAACAATTTTGTGACACATCATTGATACTGTGGATTAGCTCTCCCATGTGACATGATATTGAGTTATTGAATTGGTATTATGGGCCTGTATGAAAGCACGGAAGTTTGTAATCAGAATTAAATATTCCAGATTACCATGTTGCAACTTTAACTCCTGAGCTGGCTTTGTGTAGATTAGAAGTTAACAGGTTACTCAGTTTTCTATAAAAAAACTATTGTTGCTGTCATGATTACTGCTGTCTCTCTCTCTTTCTCAAGCCTAACACTGTAGAAATCAACTGATATAGATGTGTTTGCTTGATTACAACATTGTGGAAGTGCTAATTGCCTGACTTCTATTCAACATGAATAGGAGAATTGCTTGCAGAAGTTTGAGCTTCCTGAGCCAGTTATTTGCATTGGTGGAATTTTGATGGTTGAGCTGTTGGGTAGGGTTCAGAGACAAGATACTGATGGGTTATTCTACATATGGTTTGTTCATCACTCTTCTCTCTCTTCTGTTCTTTTGGGGCATCAACTGCATAGATATTATGGAGAACATGTGCTGTGTTTTTCACATTGTAGTCTCAAAAGTAAAGTTTAGCTGCAGATAGTTTTATTGCTGAAATTTGGCACGCAGCTTCTGCTATAAATGTTCTTCCTTGTTATGATGCAGTGTGTCTCACGTTCAAGTTATGGGCCGACCCTTATCTCCCGCATTTGGTGTTGAAATCATGGAACCATCGGGAAAGTTTCTGCTAAAAGTGCAGAGCTACAACCAACCACGTGTACCTGAACATGATATCCGTCCATTGCCTGGTGCAGATCTGCAAGACAGAGCTAGAGATTTGGAGCAGATTGTTAATATGCTGAGGGGACAAGGAATAGTGATTGAGGAATATGATTGGAATGAAGAGAACGATGACTCGGATGAGGAGATTGATGTAGCATTTGCTGACTAGTTCTGTGTCAGTAAATAAATTATAACTTGGCTTTTATTTACTTCTCCTGTGCTTTTGAACCGAACCACGAGTAAGCATTGGTTACTCTCATGAGTGTACCCTTTGAGATCTTTCCATATCTGGAGGCATTGGTCAATTGACTGGATAATCCTCTCTCCTATGGACGAAATTTGTATTTTGTTTTATATTTTTGTATAGGTTTTATTGATACTGATATATGAGATGATATGTATCCCCTTTTATATTCCCTGTTCGTTTATTTCTTCTTTTTTGAAATGTTCAGTTTGTTTGTGTACCCTAAGAAATTTGTAAGCAGGCAGCAGCTAAAGACCTCATGTATGTATCCAGCTGTCTAAAGCTGTTATTGCCATTTGGTTTAACTCCTCAGGAAGAGCCTTTTATAATGAGCCTTGAGTATGACTCAATGATCACCTCCTTGTGTCCTCACTCCATTTATTGCCATGTCAAGGCCTTCCTCTACTGCCATTGTTTTACCTACAAGAATAGACGATTCCATTTTTTTTATCCTCTTTTTTCATCAGACCCCTGCCTTGTATTATATTCCCACTTACGACTTGGAAGGATTCAATTTTTATCCATGCTTTTGGGGCCATTGTACTTCAACTTGGCCCTGTACTTACCTAATCAAATCGTCCCCACATAAAGAATTTTCGAGCCAAATTAGACCCATTTGAAAATAGACAACTTAGGCTTCTCCAAGATACAAGATTCAAATTTTGTGGGCTTAAGATGAAGGAGAAGTAAATTTTCTAAGGTTGGTGGCCGGGCATGGGAGTCCAGAGGCAAATGGGATTCGAATACCCTAGACATTCCCACAGAGGTTGATTTTGTTTAGACTTTGATTTACAATTATTTGTCTAATGCAATTACGGTTCATTGGTATTTAAAAATTTAATATCTATCCAATTTGAACATCCATTTGGAGGCCCGCTGCCAAAATACCTGAGCCAAAATACCTGAAAATCTTAATGCATTAAGCTGATTGGCCTGATATCATTGTTTGAGATCACATTCCAAATTTCACTCTATGCTGACATTTTCTTTAATGAAACTCGCATGATTTTGTGATCATATCCAATCTCATATTTGCAACATGTCTGATAAACATAGGTATCATCCATGTAATATTACCACTCACAGAAGAGCATAACGAACCGTTGCAACAATGGTAACATAGGGGCTAAAGAGTCAAGGGAAAGAGAGAGAGAACGTTTAGAGCATCCCACAAGACGGCCAGCGGGTTACAAGCTCACACCACCGAGGATTTGTCTCACAAAGTTTAAACAGTTACTTAGATGACATTTTGGATTTATCGGGCAGAACAGGGTCCTCTCTCATGCTTTCTTGGACTTTGGTCGTGATGGAAGCAGCTGCAAAGCACAGAGCATAAACAATCATTAAACACACTAACACAAATCAAGAGCAGGTTGAACAAAAGTAATTCTGGAAACAGTAAAAATCACAAGAGAACCAAGGTCCAGAGAAGGTTGGACAGTAGTATGTCGTATAAAGAACAGATATTTACGAGCATTACAGAAAATTGTAATGAAACATGAAAAAGACAAGAAGGAATAGAAAATACAAGTTCAATATTTTTGAACAATTATTATGCTTCTAACTCATAATCATTAATGATATGATAAAGTTCTCTCCCTTTACTCTGTAAAGGCATTCCTCTATTATAATTTGCGGCTGAATGGTCAATGGCCAGAAACAAAAGGCATGCAGAGATATAGAGGTCGGTTAAACAATGCATGGTTTATGTACCTGATAGCAAGAAATCAAAGAGCTGGCAAAACCGAATGCCCCTGTCACACGAGGATTGACTTTCTTGGGTGCCAATTGAAGTAGGCCAACTGCAACTACAATATCTATGGCTGATTTGACAAGGGATAGAGACCTCTGATTTGATTTTTGAAGTTTAGCCCGGTATTGCTCATTCTGCAGTCACAACATGTCAATAAACAAGAAGGGAGCAATCAAGCTCCCTGACAATGTAATGACAATGGAATACATACCTGATATTTATCACTGTTCTTAAGCTCTTTCTCTAACTTCTTCATTGATGCAGAAAGCCTCCCAAGCTCCCCAACCTGAAAGAGCAATATATTGGAAAACATCATTAAAACCATTTAGAGCTCCTGAAAAGATCCCTTTTCCATGCAGCTGGGCATCCTCCCACCCACCCCACCCCCTCCTGGCGCTGTCTTTCTTGGATTTGGAGGCCTGTGGATTGGTGAACATAAAATAATTAAGGTAGCCTCTATACCAAGAAGAGTGGGCAGTTGGGTACCTCAACCAAGGTGGTACATATTGAGGATCCCATCCAACAGTAAAGAGATATCCTACCAATCAGCTCAGCTCGTTCCTTGTTCTGTAAAAACGAAGTTGCATAGATTTCTCACGGTAAATTTTAACATAGATTCAAACATTGAACATATAGATGCACAAGTAGGGAGGAATGCTCCATACCTTGTAGATGCCAGATCTACCAAGCCAAACGATTTGATCAAGAAATAAGAATGTTGACAACAGCGCATTTTTAGACTGAAAATAGCAATTAACTTGTTCAGACCACCAAGAACAAGGAGATTCTAAAAGAAACACTTGGTGATCAAATTATATACCTTTCCCAACAAAACAAGTGGAAGGGGTGTTCCCTGGGGAACAGGACTAACTAGTGCATGCAGATCATTGACAAACTGCGATTGAGCACAGGTTAAGTCACAAAAAGAAAAACAAATTTACTATCACATCACATTAGCAAAACTATTAAGTAATACTACATCAGCAACACCATTAATCTTTTTCATCTTTTCAGCCAATCAGGAAGACAACGATGCAATCTTTCAGTAAATAATAAGCAGGATTATTCTATACAAAGAAGAAAAACAAGAAAGGATTACTTCAGGGCCTAAAGCAGAAGGACCGAGATAACAACCAATACCAGATGAATTCAACTTCAAAGCAGCCACCAACAACATAAGATTTAACAAATACAACACAACCGAACCTTAAAAAGGCGGAAAACTTTGCGGGCCAAACTGGTAGATTTGTCAACGTTCTGGGCCGTACCAGGCTGTCCATCACTGAGAAATTTGGAACCATATTGAATTGCCCTACATATCTTGTCTCTGGCTTCAGCCTTATTCAAGTACAAAACTACAAGACCAAGTTCTGCTCTTGTTGCATCCAGGGCACTCATGTTTCTAGCTCAGAGACGCCTGCAGGGTCAAAAAGTTTTGATCTTTTATTACTATTCAAGAAGTTTCAACAGAAAAAAAGAAGGAAAAACCCCATCAATAAAAGAAAACATATTCAGCCCAATTCCACAAAACTCCAAACCATGAAAAATAAAAAATTTATTGAGATTAAATATAAATAACATAACCGTCAGCATATATAATTAAAGCCAATATTTTTAAATCCGAAAAAAAAAAAGAAAAAACAATTCATTGGTAAGCAATTAACAGTAGTGTTACCAATTAGGAATCAAAAGTTTCCAATCATTTCCTCCCATTTAATCAAATCCGCACAAACGAGATAGATTGAGGAAACGAAGATTAATAAAAGAAATATCAAAAAATAAATTAAAAAAATAAAAGAAAACATCGATTGACAAAGAACGAGGAACGAAGCCAATAAGCTGATTCCACGTCGTTCGTTACATCTCCAAACAACGGATAAGCAATCAAAGAAGCGAAAGTGCGTGTTTGCGTGCGTGTGTAAGGTAATACCGAAGGGAGTACCCAACTGGATTTGGCCTCCAAAACCACAATCTTCTCGCTGTCTCTCTCTCTCTCTCTCTCTCTCTCTCTCTCTCTGTCTCCTTTCCATCTTAGTTTCTCTCTCTAACAATATTTATACACGTGTATGTAGTGTTTTAGATAGCAAGAGAATGAGATGCAGAGTCAGCAATCTCTGTCATTTAGCCTCTTCCTCCCAGCGCTGTCAAACTCGGACCGGACCGACTGATCCGACCGATAATCCGATGAACCGGTCACTAGACCGTGCATATAATTAAATTAATATCAATTATTAAATAATACTTAAAAATCATTTTAAGTATTAATTCAATCAAAATTAACTATTAATCTATTGATTCCACCAATAATCTAATAACTTTAAGTGCTATTCAAGTCGATATTTAGGCCGAATTTAATCGAATTAATTATTAATCTATTGATTAATAATTATTAACCGAATAAGGCCTTGTTTGGTCCTCTCTTCACCACGGCTACCAAACAAAAATCAAAATTTTAGTTTTGCGTTTTCCCCAACCGATACTCGATGGGCTCCGTTTCTTGACTTCCATGTCGCGATCCACACCGTTGGTTTGGATTCATGAGTCGCGACGCGTATCTGAACAGTGCAAATGCGCCTCGGTCGTTGGATAGGATGATGGCAGTTTCTAGTCATCCGATCTAGCAAATCAGAAACGTTGGCACCCATGCAATCATTGGTCCCCTGTGTATGATGCAGCAACCCACAAAAAGGCCGGCTCTTTGCTGCATTAATTCTTTTGAAACGGGAATTTTTCATTTTTATTTTAACTTAAAAATAAAATACGGATGTTCAATATTTTGGGTAATTTGTATAATAAATCATTTATTTTTATTTTTATCACTTATCTTTAATATAATACCATCAAATTATTTGATTTTATTTTTTTTAAAAATTAATTACTTTTTTATTTTATTAAATAAAATTTATTTGCTAAATAATAAATTTTTATATAACAGCATAGTAATTAATTTAAAATAAAATTTAAAATTAAATAAATAAATTAAAATTTAATAATGAAAATAATAAATAATAAATTCAGTAATAAATTATGTGATTTGCTACAAAGAAGGAATCTAAATTTCTTGCTCGAATCCAAACATCACGCGCTAGTGATCAGAGAATCCTTGGGGTTTTGACTTAAAATCACTGTGCTTCATTAGCAATAATCTATATATATGTGTGCGTGTGTGTGTGTGTAAGAAATGTCAAAACTCATCTGGGGGAGGAGGATCCGCGTCCTACGTTAACCAAAGGGTAGGTGAACAGTTGTTCTAGCTAACCGGTTATAATAGTCAATTTCAAATATTGAAATAACGTGGTTCGGACTCAGTGTGATGCTTATTTATTTATTTATGATGAAAATGGATCTTTAATAAGGATTACTGTAATTGACTGGTCTGATTTTGATATAATATAATAATTTATGCAAGAAAAATAAATAAATATGATATACGCGAATAATGTGATTGTTTCTTATCCCTCTCTAATTCTTTCACTCTGTCTTTGTTATGCCTCCTACTTCAGGTGTTTTATCCCTACTACGTACGATGCATTGTTTTTACTATGTTTGATTTACAGTATACTGTACTTCTTATGCTTGATCTGAGGTGTAAGTCACTAATGCTCTTCTTTTTCTATGGGTTCCTTGTAGGAGTAGCAATATATTTCTTTTGGCTTGATAGTTTTTATACAGATTTAAGTATTAAGGTGTTAAACAGTAAGACTACAGTCTCACATGCCTACTCTTTGTCTTGTACTGGATCTCAGGACCCCAACTGGACAACTCACCATCACAAGCCATGTTCTTTATGGTGGCAGAGGGTTTCCAACGTTTACTCGGGTAAAATACATATCAATTTTCAGTCTTTTTGCAGGTAATACCTTGGGGGCAACTGCAACTGACACTCATCCTTCTTGCAAGCCAAGCACATATTTACAGTCTTCCTGAGACTTAGAGCAACAGTCCCAGAAGTTAACCATCCTCATCCTTTTTTGTTTTTTTTTTCCTACTCATTTGTTTGCAAGTTTAAAAGTCAAATGTATTGCAGTGTGCAACAGCCTAAAATGCAACCATGCATCATGAGCGCGTGACACTTATCACAGTATTATTCCCTTAAAGCCACCCACCTAAACACTTCTTTGGTGGGATTAATTAGTAATTTATTGTAGATTTTATTTCTTTTTTATGTGGAATTGTACTCCCTAATAAGTAATCAGTTGCCTAGAATGATAAATTACAAACCGTGGATCGGATTCAATACCAGGAGCTTGAAGTTATTTTATTTTAATTTTTTGACCAAATCGGATTGGGTTGAATAAAGCAGCTAAGACAAATGAATACAGAAGTATACCACACAGATAATGCATTGTTGTTGGGTCATCCACGTTACAGCTCATTCATTTGGTGGGTAATGGCTGCTTGAGCGTAACCGCATTCAAAAAGTAGTGGGTCTAAGCAGCCATGGTGCTGTAAGCCTGTAACCAATTATATCAGTCTGATGTAATGCCTGCTTTTCTTCAATCTTGTTATAGCAAAGGCACCCATTAAAAGCATATGTCACACGAAAGTGCAAGACCTTTCAAACTACCAGTTCGCAGAATTCTTATTTTCTTAGATTGGGTTTCAGGACAATGAAATCAAATAAGACGTACCAAAAGGGGAAGGCGTTTATGGACTTGGTACCTCCAATTTGAGTTTCATTATGTCTCCTGTTGTTAGTCGGATCCCTTGGATCCTTACCAACTGTCGAAAGAGCGTGTTTCTTGTATCAAAATCTCACATGGATAAAGTACAAAGAAACGACACAAGCAGTATTACAAGAGGAAAGGAATATCGGGGCTAGAAGGCAGATATCATATGTATAAATAACATTAATAGATTAGCAAACATTTTAGTGCTCCGTTTCATAATTTGATAACAATGTTTCAGAGAATGAAACATGCAGGCAAAAGAAGAGGGCAATTATGCAGAAAGCAGACTCCAATTCATGCCGTTATTTCCTGTTGAGCAGACTTCTTAATTTCCCTCTCTCTAGCCGTTCAAGGAGCTTCTTAGCACCTGGAATGTCCATCTCAGTAAGCTTCTTGAGATACCCGATTGCTCCATAGGAAATCATTAGTTTCTTGCATTTCTTACTCGACGAGAGCGATGCAAGGCATGACACGGCATACTTCTTTCCAGTGTTCTGTGGACTGGGGTCAAGCAACTGCACAAGATTTGGCACGCTTTTATCATCTTTTTTAACTTCTCTGCGATTCTGCGTAAGTGTAACCAAACTGGAAATTGCCTGTGCAGCTACCTCCCTAACTCCATTACCTTTGGCCTCGAGTAATCTGATAAGTAAAGGAATGCAGCCCGCTTCACCCACCAATTTTTTCATCTCTGATGAGCTGCAAACCCGGCAAATTGCAGATGCAGCAGCTTGTTGTGCGGCCGGCGATCCAGATTTGAGCACATGAACCAAACGAGGGAGAAAACCAACCGATACCAACATTTCCATAGAGATTGAGCTAACCAAATTCCTCAATGCTCCAACTGCAGATTCTTGGGGCAATGGACCATCAAGATAGGCCAATAGGCTTCGGATTCCCCCTTCTCCAATAACGCTTCTTTTTAGGTTTTCATTTGTTGCGGTGAGATTCTGCAAGCATTCTGCTGCATATTCTTTAGA
Organism: Bruguiera gymnorhiza; assembly: GCA_020883675.1. Classification (NCBI taxonomy): domain Eukaryota; kingdom Viridiplantae; phylum Streptophyta; class Magnoliopsida; order Malpighiales; family Rhizophoraceae; genus Bruguiera; species Bruguiera gymnorhiza. The sequence continues at coordinate 2,514,374 of JAIRCJ010000136.1, read as the reverse complement.
TCCCAGTAGAATCCCACAATCAAGGATATTGATCATAACTTTCACGATCCCTTCTTCAGCTAGATTTTGTCGAACTTCTGGGACTGCAGAAATATTCTTCAAAGTACAAACAGCAGCAGCCTGTGATACAGAGTCGCCGGTTCGACAAACATCAATCAGTGGTCGTATCCCACCATGCCCAACAATTGCCCTGGCTGTTTCTGCCGACATAGACAGTCTTTGGAGCGAAATAGTGGCCTTCCCCTTACCCACCGCATTGCCTGACTCAACAAGCCTAATGAGAGGCGGCAAAGCACCCTCTGAAACAAGCCAATTCTCACTACTCCCCGATTCTGCAAGTGAGCAAATTACCGTAACGGTCTTTTCCCGGATGCGAGGAGAAGTTGCCGTTAACAACTGGACTAAAGCAGCAATATTGCTTCGCCCCAGAATGGCCAAAACTGCCTTCTCATCTTCTTTCATGGCCTCCACAAGACTATCAAGAGCTCTGTGCTTTGCTTCCAAATGGCCGATCTGAAGTCGAGCAAGCAGTTCTCTTATATTGCTGTGACCACCAGCCTCTGATTCGGCCGATGAGTCAGCCACAGCCAAAGGCAAAGTAACTTCACCAAGCACCCCAGTTTTGATCAAAACTCCACAATCTCGTAAATTCAGATCCAATTTCCCAGACAGAGAATCAAGATCACTCTGCATCCTAAGCTTCCCTTCATATCTCTTGCTCACACATAAATCTGCCAATTCAATCACTTCTTTCAGAGTCTCTGACACGGCCTGCAATTGCTCCTTGCAGAGAGCATTCTTGGAGAAGCAAGGATGACTAGACAAGTCCGATAAACGTGAAGGTATCTGCTCCAACTTGAAAATTGTCATCTTCCATCTACTAGTAAACCCCTTCACATCCCTGGCCTTGTCCAGTGCAATAGGAACAAGCCGTTGTGCATGTGAGAGCCAGTCTTCCACCGACCGGTCATCATGCAAAACTTCTCTTCCTCTGTCTTCCATGATTCTAACAATGGGTGTGGATCAAACTGGTAACCGGAGCTGCAAAAACTGAATTCCAGACAGAGAAGACAACCTCAAAAGTGATGATCTAGACGATAAGAAATGTGAAGGAAAAGTATTTTTGCCTAGAAAATTCCAAGGCAGTGGGGCAGTTGAAACCCAACAAAACACTATAAATTAAAATGTCATTAATTTTTAAACGTAAACCAAAGGGGCAAAAAAAAAAAAAGACCACCTCAAGAGTTTAGAGAAATCTTCTATTATCAAACAAAAAACACTTGTTTCGCTGAACAAGACCCCACCAACCAAATCCAATTACTTAGAAATGCCCCCCGCTGGTCATTTCCCTGCCTTTCTCGAGCTATCATTAAATGCCAACCAAAATTACATCTAATATATAGAAAGTTAAGAAAGATATTCAACTATTCTAAGTGAATGAAATCATGAACAATAAAGAAGTTGCTTTTAGTTGCTTCCCTTCTTTTTTTTTTTTCTTGTGAGAACATACTTTTGGTTGTTAGAGAAGTTACTTTTAGTTGTTAAAGTGCTGCCGTATAATTAAAAAAACCTGACGGCATATGCTACTACGAAATTCCGTGAAAGCCCTTTTGATGTGGACAAGGTTGCACGCATCCACATCCAGGAAGTGCCCGGCGATGGCCAATTAATTGAGGACATAATGGGAAATGAAAAATCACTTCCAACACTTTACTTTTCGGCTTTGAGCCGTGAAGAGACGGCGGAAAATGTTTTAGATTTAACTTCTCCGACAGCTAAAATCTGTAGCAAAAGGGCCAATACTTTCTTGCACAAAACCTAAATTAAAAAGTTAAAAATAGGTATAAAATAAATAGTTATTTATTATAATTATTAATTATTATATATAAAAATGTGCATTAATTATAATTAATGGTCATAATAAATACTTGTTTATTCTTCACCAAAATTGTGCCTTCACTAATTAGAGTTCAACTTGAATACTCAGCCGCGTAGCCAATTTGTCAGTTTTAACCTTACAAATAAATCGATTGAATGATAACAGAAAGAAAAAGGAAAAATAGGAGACTTTCCTTCAAAGAGAGGATACGCGTCTCCATCTACAGTTTGTATACTGGTCGGGTGTAATAAATTCTGTTAAGATGGAATCACTGACCAACCCCACTCAGAATTTTAAAAGATTTTGAAGCAATAAATGCAGAAAATACCTTAAATTTCTTTGACTTTCCACAACATTCAAAGCCGTCCACCAATTACAGCAACCAGACGTTTGCCTTCTCCCTTCTCCACGATCTACAGTCTCCCGAGTTTATGTAGGAACAAGTAGCACGTTAAATTGCAGCCTCAATAATCACTATGATCCCTGTAAGAAAAAGAAACCCCATTTGCAAAAGAATAGGGGAAAGAAAGATAAAGGAAGAATCAATCGCTTTTATCATAGTAGGGATCTTTAAAAGGAAGAAAAAAACAACATCAAGAACCAACCTTTAAGCCTCAGGAACTGGGACCTGTCCTTTTTCCCCAGAAAGCAACTCACCAGCTTGATCTTCAATCTTCAGTCTTCAATCTGTCTCTCTCGACACACGGACGAATGCTTCTAAGTATCAGCAGAATGAATATAAGGATATTATTTACCAAAATCAAGTCTTTCTTCACGCTGGAGTACAACTGTACTTCCAAAACAAGCAACGGATGACACTTTTGATCCTTACAACTGAGCAACCCATCAAGAGTCTCTAAGATTTAGAAAGACCCAGCAGCTGGATTCCGTTTCCTATATAATAAATATTAAAAGACGCAGACACCAAACGGTCGAAATCGCCAAAAGAAGCAAAAAACAAGAAATTAAAATAAAGCAGGAGAAACCAACAAGGAGGCAGAAGTTTGAAAAACCCAACTCGTCGCAATATAGCAACAATCGCAGTCACATTCAAAAATCAAACTTCCTTGGCATTATTTAAGGAAAAATGTGTCAGGTCGCCCTGGCTGCTTGGATTCTGTAAAATGTGGGATAAAAAAAAAAAAAAAAGCTCGTTATTTGACTCTGCCAGCGTTGCTGGAGAGAGAGAGAGACAACGTGCTGAGTTAAATGTCGAGCATCATTCAGGAATCGGACGGCCATCATTCGAGTTGGTACGGGGGGGATTAGACCGTTGCGATTTGGTGAAGTTTTGAATAATGCTTTTCGAATTTTTAAGTTACGGTCGAGTTTGCTCCACGTGCGAAGCGGGAACCGTAACCAGTGTCGTTATGGTTTGAAGATGCGGCACGTGTGTGGGTGTGGAAGAAGAGGACTGCCAGCAATGTAAAAATCCCAAGGTAATTTTTATATAAATCCCACGTCTTATTCTTAAATTTGAATTTGGGATCTCTAAATTAGATGCGTAGACTCCTTACATTGGTGTCTCCTTAAAAAAAAAAAATTATTGATTTTTGACATTAAAAAGATAAAATATTAGAGAACAAAATAGAAAAATAAAAACATAAAATATGAAATTGAGTTATAAATATATATGCCTCTACTTTTAATCTATATCTATAAATAAAAATAATTTAAAAATATTTTAACTTTTCAAAAATGTTACAAACTCACAAATTAAAAATTATTATTATTATTATTATTATTATTTACAAAACTCACAAATTTAAAATTATACAGTAATTTGTAAATTTCACCTTAAAAAATATACAGAGATATAATATTGATTAATCTTAAATATTATATATTCATTTAAATTTTTTTTTTAGCTAAATTTGTTCTTTTATTAGAGCAAAATCACTACACCTAACCCAAGCCTTCTGACACTCCTCAATTATTACTGAATTCAATGGAGTTTTCCTTAAATCTCATCGTTGGAATATGATCATCCATTGATAAAAGAAGACAAAATAATAAGGACTCCACTTGCAACGACAGTACCTTACATCACATATAAGCCTCCAATTTTACTAGCTTTTCATAGCAATCAGAACAGCTTTAGAAACCATCAAAGCTATAAATTTGTACCCACTTGAGCCAAGGGATAATCGAAGAGATGAAATTTCTTCTCACATTCAGAACGTGCCGCGCATCAGACAAAGTTCTTAATATTTCATCGAACATCTTAATCTTGACAGTACCATATTTAGCAACAAAACAAGATGTAATAATATTCCTATGGGTGGAAAACCACTCCACAGCAGTCGAATGATAGAAACAAGCAGAATAGAAAATCTACACAGATTCGTATCTTTTCTTGTCATATTCATCTTCCACATGGCTGGTTTCAACGGAATGATTTCCATTTTGTTGCTTGTGTCTGAGTTTGTCGCACTCAAACTTAATGTTGCCCTTGCTTGTGACAATAGTCGCAAGTCAATTTTTTTATGTTTGAATTGTGCTCTAGACCCTTCATTGTTGTAGCATGCATCCTTGAATTTTTGTTTTTCTTTTTCTCTTGTGACTAAGAAATAAACAAGACCATCAGATTTAAGAAGGAATTAAGGAACATGGAAGCCTTAAAACATGACCCTTTTCTTCAATCTTGACATCTATAGATTTAAGATCCATAATAATGAAATTGAAGTCACGGAGATGAGATTTAATAGGGTGTACCTTTTGTCATACAAAGCATATACAAACAATGTTTCATGTGCAGTCTATTAGCGAGGGATTTGATTTTATACAAAGACTCTAATTTTCTCTGCAATCTCAGTCGTTGGACAAGTACCATTGAATTGTAACAGGTGATTTTGCATCGCAGACACCTTGACCTGCCATAAAAGAAAGACGACTCTGTGGTCAAACTTCTCAATATCAGATTTTGTTCTTGTCATATTTGGATCCTAAAACGTCAAAACTAAAGTTTTGATGGGCATTAAATTCACGAGACAACAAAATAGAGAAATAAGAAAAGAAAATAACATATTGAGATATAAATATATATAATTTTATTTTTACTTTACATAATTTACAAGTAAAAATAACTTAAAAATATTATTACCAAGTAACTCAAATATATTATAATATCAATCAATTAAAAAATTTAATATACTTAAATTGACTCTTATCTTTTAAGAATATTATGATGTTATACAAAATATTCACAAATCTTTTTATTTAGTAGAACTCATAAACTCACATCGCATCCTTTAAAAATCACACAAGACCTTACAAGCCTTACCCTAGATTCACTAAAAAATAGAAACTGCGCGTCCTTATATAATATTGACTAACATAACTTAAAATTTTCATGCCCACTTAAACAATTTCTTATTTAAGCACATATGCATATTTTGCCAAAAGAATTTTTTTGATTTGGCAATATATTCACTAAACCCTAGTAGAAAAAATAATTGGGTCAACTTAAGATGTAATCTCAACAATTTTTTTTTTTTGTGTGGAATCCATGATAAATTTACTTATGATTTTCTCAAGACTGATTTTCAAACATATTCTCCAAATATAAATATGGTAAAATTACTTTCTAACTCAATTTATTTTCCAAACATTTCTTTCCCATCGCTTTCAAACAAACCAAACAACACTATAAATGAAATGCATGTGACTTATTTACATTTTTTTAAACTTGGATTTAGCAATACATTTTCAGCTTGCATAATGAATAGATTACTTAACAATTAGTGATTTTGGTCCATCAAACTAAGCAAACACGTTATGGTAAATCTTAATTCATTAATAAGTTATCTATTCAAGAATTTTTTTTTTAAAAAGAACTTTGACAATATAATTGATATTTTGAAAGCAATATTGAGAGCAAGGATTGAAACAAAGAAAATTAGGAATTTATTTTATTGCTCACAAGCCAATACACACTACAAAACAAATAGTACAAAACAATAATGGAGTCCAGCGCTAGTCTCGTGAAATCTACCACTAAACACTCAACTCTAAGTTTCACTCTTATTCTTAATACAAATTACACGTTCAAAACTGAATCGAGGAGTAGTATGCATAGGGTAGCTACTCTAGATAAAACAAGAGTGAAAATCTCACCAATCACGACAACAAAATAAAAATAAAAAAAGTGAAAAAATACGCTAGGATTTAAAGGTTTTCAGGGTCTAACTTTGAATGTTCTGTGTTCTTGTGTATTACAGCTGAATGCAAGTGGATTTTTCTTCACATCACAATGCATATTTGTCACTAACCACATGATTTAGTGGTAAGATTACTGAACATTTATAACTTGTAATTTGGAATGAAATCAAATTGCATTTAAAATGATCAAAATTCTGGTCCAATCTATCATTAAACATAAAAAGAGAAAAATTCTACTCCAAACGCATTGCGACAATATAAAGCTGAGCATAATAAGTAAAATGTTAATATTCAAAATTTAAACCATATAAATAATAAATGTTGGAATTATTGAATGACGTATAGGCAGTACGCTTTGTTTGGATTTGACGTGATGTGCGAAAGAAATTTGTGAGAAAGAAAATTGAGAGAAAGAAAATGGAAAAAGAAAAATTTTGTGGTTAGTTATTTGGATAAGTTAAAAAATAGTGGAAAAAAATAGAGAGTAAACTTTTTTATTTGGATATAATGAAAAAGTAAAGAGAAAAAAAAATTAATATTTATAAAATAACAATTATATCCCAATATAAAAATTAATGCATGATTTCTTTTAGGTACTTTGTGGGAAAGTAATTTTTTTAATAAAAAAATTTTACTTTTATACTCATTATATATATATATATAAATGAGGACATTTTGGTAAATTGATAATCAGAGCTTTTTTTTTTCATTGTACATTTTTCTTTCCTTTCTCATCGATTTGATGAGAAGAGGTCCCACAACTATTTTCCCTCTAGTTTTCCTCTCATTTTCTAATTGGTTTCTTTCTCAACTTATTGCCAAACATGATAAAACTATTTTCTTATCCATTTATCTTTCCAATAATTTTCTTTCTATAACCTCTTTCTCGTAAAACAAACATAGTGTGAAAGTTACGATGGACGAAAAGGGATTACCTACTTCCACTACCATTATTGAGTCAAGATTACCTCATATGCAGCGATGAATAAATATGCCAACCAAATGGGGCAGTTACCCGCCACCAGTCTCTTTTTTAATTGTTTTTCTTTTCTTTTCTTTCCCTTTTTCAAATCATTGGACTCATTCATGAGATTAACTGATATCATGGCATTAATGATTGATTATAACTTCATACTTCTGTTAATTCATTTTCTCCTATAGACAAAATGCATTGTTGTTCTTTCTTCATCTTTTCAATGAGTTGCCTCTAAACGTAAAAAAATTCCAATTAGTTTACAAGAGAACATATGGTCAGCCGCTAATTCTGATACATTGGCATTATCGATGTGGCTATATGGTGAAAAAGTAGAAGAACAAACTAATACATGTTTCTATATAAAATAGTTGTAGTGGTTTATTTAAATGTTTATGATATTTGTCATTAAAAAAAGGATCACTATTTAAATGTTTATTGTCTCCCCTTCCACTCTCTCTAAGAATAACTGACAACAGTTTAATTCGTACCAGCCTTGGACAAGACTTTGTCACTTGTTCAGTTTTTTGTAACTTTCGGAAGGCAAGAAAGTAGAATTATATATATATATATATAGTCTTGCCGTCAATTAATATTAGATTCGAAATTCTTAGAAAATTCTATGGTTATTGAGATTTGGTTAAGTAAAATTTTATAAATTAATTAATATAAATTAAATTATAATTAATTAAACATTTTAGTAATCAATATCAGACTAAAATTTAATCATTATTATTGCAATATAATTATATTATATATAAGATAATTCTCCATTTTATATATAAATTGAAATCCATGTAACATGTAAGACACAATTTATGAGAAAAATATAATACTTGCTTATTTTTGTATCTTTGAACGTAAGTTCTTACGATTAGACTATTTATCTCTGTGTTTTATGCTCTCTCTTCTCTCTCTCTCTCTTTTTTTTTATCTATGATCTCACCCAATTTATTCTATATAAATAATTATTTCATTGCCAAATGGCAGCAAAATGTCAAGGAGAGACCAGAATTTTTTAGCCAGATAATACATTAGTTGGTTAATGATCAATGAGAATACTTGGGTCCTTTGATCAGTACTTCCACGACTTCGAAAAAACTCTTATCCAACAAATATAATAATAATAATAATAATAATAAATTAATTAATTATATCTTATATTATATTATAAATAAATAAAATTAAATAAAAATTATTATATTATTCTTATATATTATTGGACTGTAATAATGTTATTAAAATACCTTAAAAGATTCACCACCTATATACATTGCTAAAGGCAGAATCCCTCACAAACTTCGATATATCCCTCCCCAAGTCCGTATCGGCAACGGTGAAAGCATGTAACGTAAGGAAAAGGAGCTTAAAACGAAGAGAAGCTTTTCTTTTTCCGAGGCCATGGAACCAAGAGAGGCGTGGGGACAATGACCTCGCGCAGCTGAAACGTGACAGCTACTGTTGTGTATGTGGGACTCTCCATACGTTGATATCCCCCCGAATGGGTGTAGTAGTAGCCTTTGTTCACCAGCCGCTTTTGGACTCTTTCCGAACACTCCTCGCCCGTTTACTTGCCTTGCAATTCTCTGTGTACTGTACAACTAACTACCAGATTCAGAAATGGCCACAGGTCCACAGTCCTTTCTCATCTTAAAATCTTTTGCTCTTCCGTCTGGCCCCGGCCTTTTCAAAGTCTCTCCGTGCAGCAACAATTTACACACTTTACTTGGAAGCAACCGTTCCTGAACCACGAAGAATTAATTATAATCTGGTAAAAACTTCAGGCCTTCTGCAGTTGTTTTAGTCTTATGGAGGCCTGCCGGCAAACAAACGTCAGCCAGTTTCCATTGGATGCATTTTAATTTTTTTCCGGTTGACTCAATTTACCCGTCAAGTCTATCACGTACTGATATATGACTCTATTATATGGTCACGATTTTATATATATATATATATATATATATAAAATTGAAATATAACCGAAGTGACACTATTATAATTATTGATTATCAATTCATAATTTAGTAATTAATTATAATTATATATTAGTTAAATAATTATAAATATGCAATTAATATTATAACAGTGAGATGAATCATTTTTCATAAAGATTTAGATACCAAGAGTGAGGTATTTCCACTATTTATCATCATAAACAACATCGTCTAAATTATCATTATTATTTTTTGAAATTTAAATTTTTTGTCAAAAATATTAGATACAAAATATATGTAATAAAATCAATAAAATTGTGCAATATCTTATTATTACACATTACACATCACAAGGCCGACCACGCATGCAGCACACCAGCATGGTCTTCCCGCAAATTGCCATTGTTAACCTCTGTTCCACTGGCTTCGGATGGCTTGGAGTATTACCGACACGAACCATTGGCTTCTATATGTCGGCATAGCATCCAAGCTTCAATTTTGTTTCGTAAACAAATCCTATTCAGTAAATCCAGTGGGAGGGCTCGTTTGAATTGTGGGTGACGGGGCTCGCCACTTGCAGAAAGAACGACTTGTAGGCTCAATCTACCCTTATGTTGTCCTTTCTGCCGTTTTTATTTTCGTGGCTATATTATTATTAAAAATTAAGTTTATACGATTGTGCATCTATTTATAATTTTCAAAAATTTTAATTATTTTCCGTGCCGCTGAGATGAAAATATTTGGGCTTATTACATATGCACACGAGTTGTTTTAACTTAGAATATAGGCAGACAAGAACATATTTTCTTAATCTTTAATTTTACATTTATAATTCTTATCTTTAATTATAATTATGTATCAAATTAATATGAATATATAATTAATAAATCATTATAATATATATATATATATATATATATTATTTTTTTACATAAATTCGCGTCTAATCGGCATGTGTATAATATCTCTGTTTTAGAATGGAAATTTCATTTTCATGGTTCCTTACTTTATGGACTCTTTAAGAAAAGCCCATGGCAGACCAAAAACATGGGCTGAAGTGAAGTGAAGAGGCCCAACGGAAAACCAGAATGAACGGTTGAATCTGCAAGTTTCCGGTGGAAGAAAAGTAAAAAGAAAGAAAATTTCAAGCACAAACGCCCCGGCGCGTTATGACTGATGAAACATCTATCTATAGAATTCCTAAAGAGTCACTGCACTTCCATTTCCAGAGCCAAGCAAGCTCACGCGCTTCTCCTCCGGACCCACCTCTTCTTCGACAACCACTTCGCCAGCAAGCTCGTCGATTTCCTCGCTGTGTCCCAATCCGGGTCGATTTCCTACGCCGGTAAACTTTTTGCCCAGATTCCAGACCCGGATAGTTATCTATGGAACACTATGCTCAGAGGTTATGCCAGAAGCCAGAATCCGCACGACGCATTGTCGTTTTACCAATTTATGGTCGGGTCTGGCCGCCGACCCGACAATTATGCGTACCCTTTTGTTTTAATGGCTTGCGGCCGCTTACGGTGGGCTCAATTGGGTCGAGGGATTCATTGTGAGGTTATGAAAATTGGTCTCGGGTCGGACTTGTTTGTGGTCAATGCTTTGGTCCGGTTATACGGAGATTGCGGGTCATTGGGTCGTGCTCGGAGGGTGTTCGATGGAAGTCCCGTGAGAGATGTTGTGACGTGGAATTTGATGATTAATGCTTATGTCGACAGAGGATTTTACAATGAATCTTTTGAATTATGTCAACATATGTTGAACTCCAATTGCATTATGCCTGACGATGTGACTATTATTAGCTTGCTCTCGGCTTGCACTAAAACGGGTAATTTAGAACATGGCAAATTACTTCATGATTTTTCAAGGGATCATGGATTAGTTCATTATCCTCGAGTGAACAATGCAATTATGGATATGTATTGCAAATGTGGGGATTTGGAATCCGCGCAAGAGCTTTTTCATATGATGCCAAAGAGAGATATTTTGTCATGGACTATTATTATCTCTGGATTGGTGAACATGGGGCATTTCTTAGAATCATTTGTTTTGTTTAGGAAACTGCAGTTTGAGAGAATCCAACCGGATGGAGTCATGCTTGTAAGTGTGCTTTCAGCTTGTGCTCAGACGGGTGCCCTAGAACTTGGAAGGTACATCCATCTCTTAATAGATAAGCAAGGTATAGACACTGATATTGTGCTTGAGACATCTCTTGTTGATATGTATGCCAAGTGCGGAGCTATAGATTTAGCTATGCAATTTTTCAGAAATATGAAAGCAAGGAATATTTTAACGTGGAATGCCCTGATTGGGGGGCTAGCGATGCATGGCCATGGTAGAGAAGCAATGTTATTATATGATCAGATGAAGAAAGATGGAGTACTACCTGATCGTGTCACATTTATTGCATTGTTATGTGCCTGTAGTCATGCAGGGCTGGTGGATGAGGGTATGAAACTCTTCCAAGTGATGAGCGTGGAGTTTAAGGTTGAGCCTGAAATAGAACATTATGGATGTATTGTGGATTTGCTGTGCAGAGCTAGACTCGTAAATGATGCATTGGCTTTCATAGAGAGCATGCCCATAAAAGCTAATTCTATTATATGGGCTACTCTTTTAGGAGCTTGTAGAACTAGCGGCCATTTTGAGCTTGCAGAGAGGGTGGGTAAGAGGGTGATTGAGCTGGAACCAGATTCTTGTGGCCGCTATGTGATGCTGTCTCATCTCTATGCTAGCAAAAACAAATGGGAGAATGCATTGCGAATGAGAAAGCATATGAAAAAAAACAGTATTGACAAGACACCAGGTTGCAGTTGGATAGAGTCAAATGGTCAGATTTACCAGTTTGTTGCTGCTGATTGTTCGCATGTTCAAACAGAGGAGATATATGCTATGATTGAGGAGATGACAAAACAAGTCAAGTTGCATGGAGGACTTATCTTGGGTGTAGCTGATGTCTTGCCTGATGTAGAAGAAGAGAAGGAACATGCTGTGTCCTTGCGCTGTGAGAATTCGGCCATTGCTTTTGGATAAATCATTGCGTCCCCTGGCCTAATGATTGATATTCTTTCCTTAAGGCTGCCTCCAAGACTTGTAGCCGGGAAGTATTAGCAAGGGATAGGAACCTATTTCATCATTTCAATGAAGGTTGGTTCTCAAGCGTGGGCTTCTGGTAATTTGGGTAAACACTAACATGTGTATATTTACACCGTATACAGTGATTCATGATTCGCAGTTCTGCATTCTTTTTGTGGTCTACAATTAGAACTACTGTTTGATTCAAAACTGCCCTGTTGAGTACTATAAAAATGAGGGGGAAAAAAAACGAGGATCTGCTGGATTTTAAGTCCAACCTATATGCCCACCCACAGACATGCTAGTTTTCTTTATGTATATCAGATGACAGGGCAACCAAAATGACCGAGAGTTCAGGGACCTATCACTTGAAACTGAGCAAAAGAGTGGGATTAGCCTCGTTGAGAGTACGTTTGAGTAAAGTCATGGTGATAAGTCACTTGTCAGGGACGAGTTGCTAGATTATGTACAGGACGGTAAGTCTACGCCCTAAATAGACTGGAGTGTGTGCACAGATTGATTTGGTGGGATTTGAAAAAAAAATAAATCTCAAATCAAGCTAATATTATTGGTTAAGATTTTTGAAACCAAGCCAAACTATTTTAGTTTTGAAACCAAGTTATACCATAAACCATCAACGTATTTTAATGAATAAACATTCAAAAATAAAAAAAACTATAGGTCTAATGTGTAAATTTATGTTTCAATATCTACCCACTATCCAGCCTAAAATAGATTATCGTATATATATATATAATGTACTTTGTAATCTAATAATACAAAGATATATATATGTTTCTCCAAATATAAAATATATCATTTATGTGAATTAATAAAGATATGTAAATATCTTTATATAATTAGAATTGCAGTTTACGAGTGGACCATAAATCATAATTTTTGAGAAGTTCAAACCGAACTATAGTTTTCAAGCCATCAAATCATACCAAAATTTGGGCAATTTTTGCCCAATTATTATCATTCATACCTAAAGATTTTTTTTTTATTCAATGTGATTGACGTAAGTATTGAATCATATTTAATTCATTTGTAATATAACTTATTATTGTTCGTGATATTCTTCCTCACTCTTCATTAAATTTAAACTCCCCTGCCTACTTCTTGTGTATAAAACACTTGACAAAAAATTTCGAAATTAGAGTTGGATTAAATTCGATATTATCTATTATAAAATTATTATTATTTTTTAAAAAAATAATTTATTAAAATATACAATATTTATACTTATATTACTTAAAATTTATTTTTTTTATCCGATATAAAATTTTAATTATATTTAATCTATTTGTGATATTATCTCTCGGTGACATTAATGCATAAATGGCACACCCCTAATTGGAGCTTTTTTATTTTTAAACACAAAGTCAAACACGTTTCCACTGTAACGAATGAAACATGTTTCCACTGTAACGAATGAAACATGGATTGATTGGTGGCCTGCAACAAGAATTGGAAAAGGCTTTATGTACAAAACGTTTTCACAAATCTCAAGCTGTATGTAATTGGTCCAGGTAATTTCAATCCCTAAAATTATCAACGTCAACCCAAAGCACATATAAGCATTGCTTGCGGGTGTCAACCATACATATTTTTGCAATGACTGTAACTTCACGGCTTCATGTCTACCCTGTACCGTTATCCCCAGGAGGGGGTTCTGGGTTTCTGGAAACTGATTCGAAGTGTCCTTGGTTGCTAACATTTCCCACGGAACGCTCGGGACCTGGGAGCAGCCATTGACGAGAATGTTCACTTGAAGTCTCGGGACCATCAACGCTTTGGACCCTGCAAAATGTTGCTTGCCTGGTATGTTTTGCTTCCAAGGAGGCTTGTATTGGGATCCGGCAGACGGGACATGTAGATTGTTTTCTTAACCAAATATCAATGCATGAGAGATGAAAACTGTGACCACATTTGGGCATGATTCTCAGCACTTCCTTCTCTTCGTATTCCCCTAAGCATATGGAGCATCTGTCAAAATTACAAGTTGTCAGTATCGTACCCGTTGCCTAAAGAAAATTACGACACGACCTAGCACACTAAAGTCAAAAGCATTAAAACATCCTGCAATTTCTTCAGAAAGAAATACCATGCCTGTTAAGGCTCAATCCTCTGAAAACATAATGGAGACCAAAACCAATGGGATTCCAGCCACATACATGCTAGAATAACATAATTTTTAGCTGTTAGGGAGGACAAAGAACCTCAAAGGACAAGCCGGGCTTCAAACTGTCATGCTACGAGATTCATGCTAAACGTGAAAGCCCCACAGGACATCTAGACCAATAATGCTTCTACAATATGTCGTTCAAAAATGCAACGAAAACAGGTGGCCAAACTTACTGTGCATCTTCTACAGAACCGAATGCATCATGGCTGAACTTCATAGTGGGGATTGCGGAAACTATAACTGGTTCAAGGCCCCTAATCCGATGTTCCGGCTGTCAGTTAGAAGAAATGATTAGAAGCTCAGACCTCCATATTAAGACTGCGATACAAGTAACTTCACTTAATGGCACATTCTGACTTGCAAGGCATTCCTTTACTTAATTGGCCTAAATTTCCCAATGCTGCTAATAGTATGCCTGGGAGGAGAAATTCAAAATAATATTCTATAGCAGCTGGGTGACATGCTTTCTCTTTGACATGTTGGGCGTGGTGCAGCCTCCAGTAGGCCTCTGTGCTATACTTTCTGACGAGGTAATCTTATTTTTTGTGCTCAAAACTCTTCACGGTCGAGTGTGATGACAAGGAAACAGCTCTTGAAAATAAAAAATGTGAAATAACAGAAAAATAAGCAGAACGTAACCCAATTCAAAAAGTCGACATTACCTATCTTACATGCTTATTAGGGGACGATTGTTATCCGTCTAGACAATTCTTACCAAAGAA